>CM021107.1:608905086-609553868 GCA_007115665.2 Sequoiadendron giganteum | reverse complement strand
GATCAAATTTCAGCAGTGTCTACTTCTACTTTGCAGAGTCAAAGGCCACCAAATCCGTTCAGTTCAAGTGCAGCAGAGCCTAGGGGGAAACGTAAGAAGGCATCTTCACAACCTTTAGCAGATTTATTCAATGTGCATGCAAAGGAGGAGGCAGATGATGCCATTGGCAAATTCTTCTTTGCCAATGGCATTCCATTCCACGTGGCTCGCTCTCCTTATTATAAGGAAGCTGTGTCAAAGATAATAAGGGCGAGACAATCATATGTGCCACCAGGGGAGAATAAATTGAGGACAACAATCTTGGATCAAAACTATTCCAAGATTAATATTTTGACGGAGAAGATGAAGAGAACCTAGGTCACAAGCGGATGCAACATAGTCATGGATGGGTGGACGAACATTAGGCATCGTCCACTCATCAATATCATCATCACATCTGTAGAGTGCCCTTATTTCCTTAGGGCTATTGATTGTTCAGGGTATAGCAAGGATGCCCATTATCAGTTTTAGATCCTCAAGGATGCTATAGAGGAGGTTGGGCCACAAAATGTGGTGTAGGTAGTGATAGATGTGGCCCATGTGTGCAGAGTTGCAGGGAGGTTGATTGAGGTAGCCTATAGACATATTTTTTGGACTCCTTGTTGTGTGCATGCTATGAATAATGCACTTAAGGACATGGGTAAAATCAGATGGATCAAATCTATTGTCAGTGATGCTAGAGATGTGCAGATGTTTATCTGCAACCATCATCATTCACAAGCACTTTTCAGGTCCTTCTTCAAGAAGGAATTCCTGAAGCCTATAGAGACTCAATATGCATCATACTTTATTCTCTTGGAGAGGATGCTTGAGTTGCGAGAGCCTTTGCAACTAATGGTAATGACAATAGAATGGAACAAATGGCCTGAGTCAAAGACACAGTAGGGATTGAGGGTTAAGGAGGTGGTGAAGAATGATGTCTTTTGGGCTGATGCCAAATATATTGTCTCCATCATTGAGCTAGTCTTCAAAGTTATTAGATTTGGGGATTCGAATGCACCTTCCCTTGGAGAGGTATACGAATGCATTGATTCCATGCTTGATCAAATGAAGGCTAAAGTGCGAGAGGACCCCACAATGCAATTCTACACCGTGCATATTTATCCAATCATTCAACATAGATGGGAGAAACTCATCACTCCCTTACACATGGCTACCTACGCATTGAACCCAAAGTGGTATGTGTCACGTCTTGGCAGAGTGACACCTATAGAGGATGTTGAGGTGAAGGAAGGGTTCATGAAGGCCATTGACAAAATGTATGATCCTATAGAGGCCAGCTTGCTTCGTACTGAGGGGACAAAATTTGCTACTCTTTGGGGATATTCAGAGGCAACCAAATTAGATTTGGAGACTATGTCATAGGAGGACCCCAAGCTGTGGTGGACTATGCATGGGCCTAGATCTTTGATTACTATTCTAGCCATTCGTTTGTTGTCCCAGGTTTCTAGTTCTTCTGGTTCTGAGAGGAACTGGTCCACTTATAACTTTATCCACTCTGTTAAGAGGAACAGGCTCACTTCTAGGAGGGTAGAGAAGCTTGTGGCTGTCCATAGTGCCTTACGTCTCATTGATCGCAGCACAACTACATACAAGGAGAGTCCAACAACCAGATGGGATGTAGAGCTAGAAGAGCCAACATAGATAGACGAGGATGCTACACAGATAGGGCTGGTTGGTATTGGTTTAGATGAGCTTGAGCATTTGGGGTCTTCGTTCGACGGTTCCAGTGATGAGGAGATTGGCATGGAGCTTGGAGTTCGAGATGATTAGATGATTAGAGGCATTAGGCGATTAGCTATTTAGTATTTAGTATTTTGTTTATGAAGTTTGAAGTTTGAACATTGTTGTGTTGATAACTTGATACTTGATTGTAATTATGAATAATGACTATGAAATTTTGAAATTCAAATTATGAATATGAAACAGCTGGTTCTCGTTGCAATCACAATGTCTATTAAGTTACAAGTATATTTTCATTGTTTCAATGTTCACTAGTTCAATGAAATCATTGCAATTTGTTTAAACTCTAAAATTTACTTATTCCTTAGGCTTTTACAGTTATACATCTTTTTATAACTAATTTTTCAAGTAATATATGTATTTCAGTGCACCGCTCCCCCACCGCCCCCTGTCGCCGTCCCCTCGCTGTCCCCTCGCCGCCCCCAAACTTAGGCCCCCGCGCCCCCTGCCGTCCCCTCGTCCTCATCCCCGAAACTCAGTGGAACTATGCAATTAAGTTTAGGATTAGGGTTATGCTTAGGGTTAGAGATGGAATTAGGATTAGGGTTGGAGTTATTATTAGTATTAAGATTAGGGTTAGGATTGGGGTTAACATCATGATCAGGGTTAGGATTAGAGATAAAATTATGATAAAGGGTAGGGTTAGGGTTAGGATTAAGGTTAGAATCAAAATTAAGGTTATGGCTAGCATTTGTAATGTCCCCATTCTCGGAGTGATATCTTGGAGGTGAGAACTAGCTCATTCACCATTCCCATGAGCTAGCCATCTTGGTGAGGGACTGTTATTTGGCCATGAGAATCATAATTTTGATGAGTTGCTTTTGGAGATTAAAAAGGGAATTATCTTTAATGAAAAATAAAATATAATGTTGATTATATTTTATTATTTTTTCATGTTCCACTTGCAAAGTCAAAGCAATCTTATAAGAAATAAAGGAGGGGAGTTTTAAAACAAACAAAATATTATTATTTTCCTTAAGTAGCCAACTCTTTTAAAAAGAATCAAATTTGATCCTTAGTTGGTTGGCCCATTTGAAATCAAATTTGATTTGCTTCAAAATCCAATTCTCTCTCCTAAGTCGGGTTGGACAAGGGCGGTTTAGAGCCTTATTGAAGAAGGCATAAAATATTTTAATATTTAAGATCAAATTTGATCCTTCCCTAAGTCGGTTTGGTCAAGGGCGGTTTAGAGCCTTATTTAAGAAGGCATCGAATGCTTTGAGGGGCATGGAGAATTAATCCTTTGGCAAATAGTGTGTTTGAGAGTTTTCTCTTTGCTGGAAGTGAATTCCAGTTGATTCAAGGTGGTGTTCCCTTGAAATTTAGTGGTGTGGAGATGACCCCATTCCACCATGAGAGGTGAATTCACATGTAGTTCATCATAGAGCTCAATTGACATGTTTAATGTAGAGTTAGGACTTTGAAAGTGAGGGTTTGAAGACTTGTTTATTGTAGGTCCAAGGAAGAACAAGGTAGATTGGATTACATTTGACGTCTAGGAACAAATCGCTCCATTTTTGGCATATTGGGGCTTCATTTTTGAGGAGTTTTGCATTGTGGGTTGGCTGGAACTTCATATCAGGCTATCACAGGTTGCTGGTATTTAAGTTTCAGACTTGATATCAATCATAATTAATCCTTTTCCAAGCATAGGAGGCAAGCTGGGCCAAATCGCTACCTATCTAAGCTAGGCGATTTCATGATTTGGGCTATTTTGCAATATTTGATGAGTTTCAACATTTTTGGGTCATCTACAGTCAAGTACAAGTGTATATCAGCTATTACAGAGATATTATCAGTCATATCAGACCACCAACAGTGCTGTTACAGTCTTATTTTAATCAAGGATTGAAGGGTATTTCATCAAGTCTACCTAGGGTTTCATTCTTCAATCATTTGGCTAGGGTTTGGTATACATTTTGGCCATTTTACATGTTGTATGTGATCTGATTTTTTAAAATCAGACTATCTGATTGTAAGCTACAATCAATTCTCTATTTGTAATCAAAGTGTTCATTCAATATGAAGCCATCAACATTTTCTGGGTATGTCATTCTCATGTTTTGAGTGATTTGATTATAACTTCATCATTTGGTATTTGTTTTATGTTATATTTGAGCCTTTTCTTCTACATGGTAAAATAAACTCATAAAACAAATATCTACATCAAAATATTAAGCCAACAAGGAGAAAAAATTTGGTTGAGATAAAGTAGGCTTCTTATAGCATTAGAGATAGAATTAAAATTAGGGTTGGGGTTAGTGTTAAAATTAAGATTAGGGTTAGGGCTAGTATAAAAATTAGGATTATGGTTAGGGTTAGTGCTAGCATCACAACTAGAGTTAAGGTTAGGATTAGAGATAGAATAAAGATTAGGGGTATGGTTACAGTTATAGATAGAATTAGGGTTAGGGTTAGTATTAGGCTTAGGATTAGGATTAGGATTAGGTATATGGCTACAATTAGAGATAGAATTAGGATTAGGGTTGGAGTTAGTGTTAGTGTTAGTATTAGTGTTAGGGTTAGGCTTCGAGATAGAATTGTAATTAGGGTTAGCGTTAAGATCATAGCAACAAAAATCTTTTGGGGAAAAAATAGGCAAACCAAAAAGTTCAAGATTTTTTGAAAAAATCAGGGAAAAATCTTTTTTTTTTTAAATGTAAAAAATTGTAGAATAAGAGACAAAAACTGTTTTTCTTTTAATTGAAAGGCATTTCCATAGCAATAGAGTTATAGAGAGCAAGTAAAATAGAGAGTTTAACTAATGAATCGTAGAAAATAGATTTTGTTGTTTATATTCATATCGCTGATTACATTGCATTCCACATCTTTCAAAACATTAGTTCACAATGCATAATTGATAGATGCCAAAATTTCAATTACAATATAGTTTGTACAAAGTCAACCTATAAACTGAGTACAAAGTTTCAAAAAATCAAAAGTAGCCAATGACTCTTGCTAGTTGCTACTATAAATTATTAAATAGAGCTATGCTAGAGGGATGCAGGTCTTGATGATGAAGCTCTTGGGGCTTTGCCTCTCCTAAGTCATTCAGTCAAATGAGTATCAAAGTTCGACTCCGCTAGGATCTCAAAATCCTTAGCCTCAAGAAATTCATCACCAACAATCCACTCATTGTCTGGATCAAAAATTGTCTCAAAAAAATGTGGTTTCATGGTGATGAAATGCCATGACAATCAATAGCAACCACATTTCTTTGAGGCAATTTTTCAACCAGTTCATTGCCTTGTCTATGCTACCACATTATTCATACATGTCTACCAAAGCATTTTATCAAATAGTTCACTACCTTGCTGCTATGGCTAAAAGCCTAAAACAAGTGCTTTCGAACAAGCTATGGATGCTTGGAAAAAATCTATCAAAGCATAATAGTAAACAACAAGCTATTGTCTCAAGGTTTTTTGTTGTGCAAAAATTAGCTTGATTTTATTTGCATTTTTTTGCAGGTTTTAAACACATTTTTTTGGCAATTTTGCAGTTTGAAATGGGAAAAATCGTTGACCAAAAGGTCAGATTTTTTCAAAAAATTGGGGAAAAAATTGTCTAGCCTACAGATCTTCAAAAATCGGGATTAATCGGGTTTTTTTCCAAATTTTTGTTACTATGGTTAAGATTACAGATAGATTTAGAATCAGGGGTAGGGTTAGGGTTAGAGATATAATTAGGGTTAGGGTTAGGATTAGAGATAAAATAACAATTAGAGGTATGGTTACAGTTATATATAGAATTAGGGTTAGGGTTAGTATTAGGATTAGGATTAAGATTAGGATTAGAGTTATGGTTACAATTAGAAATAGAATTAGGATTAGGGTTGGAGTTAGTGTTAGTATTAAGATTAGGGTTAGGGTTAAGGTTCGAGATAGAATTATAATTAAGGTTAGGGTAGCATTAGGATTAGGGTTACGATTATGATTAGGGTTGGGTTAGCATTGAGATTAGGGTTAGGGTTAAGATTATAGATAGATTTAGAATCAGGGGTAGGGTTAGGGTTAGAGATATAATTAGGGTTAGAGTTAGGATTAGGATTAGGATTAGGATTAGGGTTAGGGTTATGGTTAGGGTTAGCAATAGAATTAAGATTATCATTTGGATTAGAGTTAAGGTTAGAGTTATATATACAATTAGGGATTGGGTTAGGGTTAGAGATAGAATTATGGTTAGTTGTATGGCCAGGGTTAGGTTTAGTCTTAGGGCTAGAGATGGTTATAGTTTTCTCATAGAATCAAGGTAAGGGTTTTAACTACAGTTAAGAGTTGTGATTGGTATATTTTTATATGTTATAGTTAGGGTTTGAATTAGTGTTAACATTGGCATTAGGGTTTGAATTAGAGTCAGGGTGAAATTTAGGGTTAGGGTTAGTGTTAGGGATAGAATTAGGGTTAGGGTTAGAATGAGAGTTAGAGTTGAGGTTAGGTTAGAATGAGACTTAGAATTGAACCCTAACCCTAAACTTAACACTAACGATTACCCTGATTGGAATCTAATACTAACCCTAACCCTTATTGAACCCTAAAGTAACTCTAATCCTAACCCTAATTGAACCCTAGCCCTAAACCTATTTGAACCCCAACCCCAACCCTAACCCTAACTCCAAACTTTATGATATAACCTTAACCTTAAGCCCACCCCTGACCCTAATCCCAGCCAAAATTAAACCCCAATTGAGCCCTAACTCTAACCCTAAGTGAACACTACCTTAATTGAGCTGGCTAAGATTTTAGCGGAGGGAGTTGCAGTTCTTTGCAGTGGAGGGATGTTTTGGCTTGGGCTCCTAATCTTAAAGGGGTCTATTTGGTGGCTGCTGGGTATTGTGAATTGGATAGAAGGAAGTATGGGGAGGATGAAGTCCCTTGGTGGAAATATGTGTGGAATAAGTTTGCATGGCCTAAGTGCAACTTTTTCCTTTGGTTAGTAGTTTGTAACAAGTGTCTTACTTGGGAGAATCTTCTAAAGAGGGGCTTTCAGGGGCCCTCCATATGTTTCTTTTGTGGTAGTAGTGAGAAGTCTTCCTCACATCTTTTCTTTCAATGCTCCTTTTCCAGATCTATCTAGCACTCATGGTGGGCGGTGTGGAGACATTCTTGTGTGCATGCTCTTTCCCTTATTGAGTTTTGGAGGACTTTGGGGAGACCCCTTGCTCTCTCTTTCCCTCTCCAGATGGGGTGGACTGTCGGGCCTTTGTGCATTCTTTGGCAGATTTGGCTAGAGTGGAACCGCAAGATTTTTAAGGATAGAAAGTTGGTGGTTACGCAAGTTTGGCAACGGATTCTTGGTATGCTTTAGGGGACTATTTCAGCTAAATGTGAGGCTGGAGCTCCTCTAAATGTTGACAAGGTTGGGGTGTTGTTGGGTTTGGGTTTGAATGGTCTTAGTGCAAGGAGGGCTTGTTCCCTTGGGAGGAAACATCCCAACAAGAAAATTCAGAGAGAAGGTCGATGGTGCCCGCCTCTTGTTGGGTTTTGAAAATTAATATTGATGGCTCTTCCAAGGGAAATCCAGGTTATGTTGGTGTAGGAGGTGTGGGGAGAGATAGTTTTGGGATTGCCATTTTCTTCTTTACTAGGTATTAAGGCATTTAGACCAATAATCTTGTGGAGGCTCTGGGTATTCTTGTTGCCTTGGAAAAGGCTTGTGTGCTTGGATGGCGCAAAATTATTTGTGAATCCAATTCACAGATCGTGATTAATTTGTTAAATAAATAGAGTATTGATGAGGTGAATTGGCAATTGTCTTTGGTTGTGGCAAATTCATTAGCTTTGCAGTTCGCTTGAGATGGTGTCTTTTGTTCATATACCTACAGAATGGAACAATGTGGCAGATTGTTTGTCTAAATGGGCTTCCGAGTTTAGGGGGACTGGAGGATGGATGATTGGGACCAACGATTGTGTTCATAAACTGAAAATGTTGATTCATGAGGATTTGTATGGCCTTTAAGTGGGTTTGGATGGCCTATTGTTCTTTGGTTCTTGGTGGCTGGATTGGCCTTTGTGGATTTGGCTTTGAGTTTTCTTGTTGTTTGTATTCTTGGTTTTCTTTGATTGAATAAATTTTTACCCTTTTTTTCAATAATAATATTATAAATGTTAGTATATTAGTACAAATTTGACATAATCATTATATTACACATTAATATTAATAATTATTAATTTTAGTTCAATGGGACAAAACGGTTGCATGCATGCCTATATTCTAGGTTAATGGAACAAAAAACCATGCAATAAGTTGTTCATAATAATGACAATATAGAAATTTAAATTTATAATTTTTACCTATTTTGTAGCTTAACTTATATAAGATAATGTATATGGAAGGTAAAATCCATTCCTAAAAAAAGGCAAAATAATTGTTCACTTTCTTTTTTATAATTTATATAACACAACTTTTTAGCCAATCATTTACAAGAAATAATTTTTATAATTTATAAAGTTAAATATTTACATTTTCACTTTAGGGAGATTGAATTTTATTTGAAAAAGATAATATTTTTTATTTTTGATTGGTTGAAAACCAACTTATTAATAACTAATTAAACAAGAAAAAACAAAACTCATTAATATTTCCTTTTGAAAAATATATAAGTGGCTTTTCAAAAATAAAGTAATTGTGCCACTTAAAATATTATTATTATTTTTATTTTGAAAAAGGGACAAGACATACTTATTATGTTTAAATTTTTATCCTAAGTTTTGACTTTTCAATGAAAGAAAATATATTAATGTTTTTGAAAAGTTAAACAGCATTTACAGGGTGCTGAACCCTTCACAACGGACCAAGAAGGCCAAAGGAAAACATAGTTCAAACAAAACTTGAACTATAGGAACAGCCAGAAACAGCTGACAGACAGCTGTAAAAAAAAACAAACAAAATACCCAGGGAATTAAGCAACCCCGGAAACAGAGGGGTTGACACTGCCTCCACGAAACCTGGGCTGAGAAGCAACAACAACAAGGGGGGGTCCCTTCTTCTTTCGAGAGACAACCGACCAGGGAGGCTCAAAAACAAGAACCAACGGGGAAGGAGAGAGGAGTGGCTCCACCCCAGACACAGGTGAGGAACCAATAAGCGGCGAAGGAGGCAGACGACAAGCAGTAGAAAATGAAGCATCCAGAGGACCAAAAGAGGCGTTCAACAGCGGATGGACATAAACTGACAGTGCAGCGTCAGCAGGACCAGAGTCAGGCACCAACAACCCAGCATCAACAGAGCCAGAAGAAACAAGCACAGACAACCCAACATCAACAGAATGCACCACAAGATGATCCGCGGAAAGGAAGTTCGGAAGAGGAACATCAACCCCCACCGAAGAAGCGTCTGAAGGAGAACCCACCGTTAGGTGATCCAAAAGAGCATCCTTCCACCAAGTCGCAACACCCTTGCGGCAAACATGAGGACAGGCAGCGGCCAAATGGCCCACCGAAAAACACCTCTGACACCGAAAGGGGAGACCCTCATAGTCAAAAAGCTGCTTCCAAGGTTTGTCTTCCACCAGCAAAACCACATCCCCAAAGAGAGGTTTGGAAATGTCCAGATCGACTAACATCCAAGCAACCATGGTGTGCCCAAACTCCCTAGTTGTAGAATCCACCATTAAGAAATGACCAATGGTATTGCCGATGGCCTCAAAGAAATTATATTAATGTTGACAAGCAATCAAAGTAGGTCAATAGGACTCAAAATTACATATAGTTACAATAAAAATGTACAAGGGTAAAAAGAACACTAGGAATTTGACAAGTGAAACATTGAGATAGTGTGCGTCATCTTGCGATTGTAGCAACAAATTATTTGGAAGATGTTGAGAACACTAAGTTTTTCAATTTGGCATCTTTGTATCCCAGTATAATATTGTCATGGCCCCTTTTTATAATTAGTTCCATCCATTGGGAGAGCCCATAGTCCATTTCTTCATTTCCTATAGGCTAAGGGATAATTGAGGGAAATGACTAATAATAGTTGAACTCAATCATTTAATTTAATATGGATGACTTCATTACTATCATATACATATTTTTCATAATCTATATAAATTAAGTTGAGATGTTCTTCTCGAGATGTTTATTTAAAATATAATATAATATAAATATCATTTTTTGGTTATAATTATTATGATTTTTTCTTCTTAAACAGTGTAGACAAAAGTTTACAAGATTTTTTTTGCAATAATTTCAAATATCATATCAACGGAATACAATATAATATAAATAATAATAATAAATTATTAATTACTAAATATATTATTAATAAAAATAATTTAAATTATAATAAAAAATTAAATAATAATATAAATAAAATAAAGATATATTATAAATATTATATAAGATATATAAAATTAAAAAAACATATAGTATAATATAATTATAATTATAGATTAATTATTATTATATATAACACGTAGTGGCTAGTACTTGCCTTTGTAGTATTTTAGATTTAATAAAAAATAAATGTAAGTTTTGTTAATGTGAATAAAATTAAATGTAACTTTTATTAATTATAATATTAACACAATCATATATTAATCATGTAAATTGTAGAATAATATATGTTTATATTCTAACTTGATAACTAGGTGTATTTATATTAATATTAATAATTATTTATTTTAACTTAATTATAACATATATAAATTTAAATAATAATTTTTATAACTATTTTATATTAAATAAAATAAAATGATTATACATACAATATAATTATAAGAAAGAATAAAAAATTATTATTTAAACATAATATTTATAAATTATTTTTGTGAAATAACAATATGTATAATGTAATTGATGTGAAATAATAGGAAAAATATTGAATATAAATAAAAATAATATTTTAAATGTTATTATATAAATAGAAACTTGATATAATAATAAAAATTAATATTAATAATTATTAATTACGTACAGAAAGCGTTCTCTGATCGAAAACAACTTGAAGGGAATATTCATAAACATTTTTGAAACTGTGAAAGTAAAGCAGGACAATTGGAAGTATATACGCTTGGAATAACAAAACTTTATATGTCTTTAAAGATAACAAGCACATAGAATGATTATTTTTTCTATTTTTTGAAAAGATTTAGATTAAAAGCTTCCCAATAAAATAGTTTTTTTAATTTAGTACTTTTCAATTAAAATTACAAACTAAGATATGTATGTTTAAAATGGTTTTTTATATATATTATTAAATTAATATATATATAAAAATAGTTCTGACTAAGCGTTATTAAGTAATTAATATATATTAATATTAAAAATAGTTTGTTATATATATTATTAGTTTTTCATATATTTTATTAATTAATATTATAATAAACAATGTTAAGTATAGATAACTTTCAGCGTTCTTTATATATATTATTAATTAATAAATGTACACTAGTTTTAATTCAATGAGAGAAAAAAATTGCATGTCTATTTTCTAGGTGGAACCTTCGTAAATTTATAATAATAATAATATCATTATTATTATTATTTAATTTATCTCTAATTTATCTATTTTCTAACTTAATTTATTTAATTTACTCTCATTATTGGATGTTAGGGAATATTTAATTTTCTGGGCTAACAATTAAATTGAAGCATTTGAGTGTTATTAAGATTCAGCTACATAATTTTTGATTGAAAATCATTTTTCATTATATATATAAATTACTTTCTTAGAATCAACCTTACTTAACTTATCATTCCATTTATCATATTGAAAAATATTATATCTTATAAAACTAAAGATTTTTTTTTTTTATATTGTATCCAATTATATAATATGTAAATAATATAATATATAAATTATTCAACATTTATAATATATTTTTTTTTTGTCTAAAAATCCAAAAAATAAAAATAAAAAATCCTACCAACGAGTATTCCCTTATTAAAAACTTAAAAAAAAATTAAAAAAAATTTAAAAACATTAAAAAACACCCCTTGACGTCCAAAAAGAAATATATCTGCCAACGTACTATGAAGTCCGCAACCATCCCCTCAATTCCTGGCATTGCTTTCCACCATCTCCACTCGCACCCGATGTGTGCATGTCAGCAGTGGTATTGTTCTATTGTTTTACCAAAATATTGTCCAACCAGAAGCCCATATATCATAGCCAAAACCGTTAATTCGGATTAGAGATAAAGTTTATACTAAAACGAAAATGATTGTTAAATAAATGAGGTAAAAAAAATGGGCAAAATAATAGTTGATTGTTAGATAAATGAGGGTAGAAAAAATAGGCAAAATAATAGTTCAGCTTTTCCAAAAATAGGCAAAATAATAGTTAAGTTTCACTTTTCCAAAAAATCAGTCAATAACACGCAAAATCTGTTAACCAATCATATTCACAAAAAATACTTTTTATAATTTATTAAATTAAATATTTTGCAAGTTCACTTTATAAAATTGAATTTTACTTTTTTTTGAAAAAAATTATTATTTTTGATTGGTTGAAAGCTAACTTATTAATAACTAATTAACTAAGAAAAACAAAACTCATTGCAATAGTATTGCCTAATGGCAAGTACTAATAATAAATTAATAATATAACATAATCATTAAATTATAAAACATAATATAAATACACAATAATAATATATAACATTAAGATTATATACATGTTAAATATATAAATAATATAAAATATATTAACAATAAAATAATAAGTAATAATAAGTAATAATAAGTAATAATAAATAATAATAAAATAATATAAAACATTACTAAATTTATATAATTTGTTTTACTCAGTAGATTGCAATCTAGGGGCTGCGCGCTTTATATTATATCCATTTTTTTTTGTTTTACATCTTCTGGGTCGAAACCCCATATATTCAAAAGCTAGGGAATATACACATCTTGGAGGGAGAAAAGCTATGCTGTAAGCGCTTATGGCTAAACTAGCTATCTATAGATATTCAGGGAGGATATACATCATGTATAAACGTATACTATTTTATATTTCTTTTATAGTTCTATCTACATCCACACAAGGAGACTACGCACCATGCTCCACACCCTAGTACGCGAACTCATGGAGCCAATCAAGGTCATAAACGGGTTCCAGGTTGGAGATCCTCTTCAAGAATTCACAAACCCGCTACGCCTTACTCTATGTTGCATGAGTGTTGTGGTGCGAAAGTTTTCCAAAAATGGTAGCCACTCTACCACAACTGCCTCCACCACTTGCAAAATGTCTCTTGGTTGAGGGATGCCCATATTGAAGCGTGCCACACAAACAACCTTGTCCAAACCCCCCAAATATTTCTTTTTAAACAAATCCATCATGAGCTCTCACACCAATTCTTTATCTTCACCTAGGCCTAGGAGGGATGACACAAACTAGGACACAATATCCGTGTTCACCCAATACTTGCAATCATCGTTTAGGAAATCTTCCCCCAAAACCCACTTCATAGCTGGCAGGATGAGACTGCTTCACTCCTTGAGGACCAACTTTAGCCGCAGGTTTGTGATGTTGCCTAAGAAAGCCACTTGTTGGCACGTGCTTGTTAATCTCATAGGTGTGTCCATGCTTTGCAAGCTTGGAGCACACCATAATTTCTTTCAAATATCCAATGCATACCTCTCAAAAGGCAATAAATAGCTAAGGGCATGTAATGTCCCCTTCTTGATGATCACCTGAATCTTATTTTAGCCTTTATTTATTCCAGAAGGCTAAAAGGAGAAATAAGGGAATATAATATTAAATTAATTATTTATAAAGTTATCTCAAAAATTAAATATTATAAGGTGACTTTATATTTAATTAATTTAATAAAGTGACTTAAATAAATATGTTATATCATAAAGTCACTAAAAATAAAATATATCTTTTATCCCACATTGACAAGGAAAGTGGGTGAGCTCTCCCAAGAAAAGAATAAAAGGCTCATAAGGGCTCATTCTTGGGGATCTTGATTTGCATATTCACATACTTGTGTTGGAGAGCTTGAATGCTTAATAACTTGCCTGAGGGTTTGAAGACTCTAAGGTACCGGTTTCGGTTGTGAGATATCAACCCTAGCTGGAAAAGAGTGGAGGATATTTTAGTCTTCTACATTGAGAAAAATTTTGTGGCCCTTGGCCAAATTTTGGTGACAAGAGAAGAAATCAATTTTGACACTTATTGGCAGATTTTCATCGAAGAAATCACATTTTCACTCATTGCTCTTCCTTAGGTGGTCACATTTTTGTGGGTATTGGAGGAATTGCTTTCCTTGGAGCTGGCAATCATTTCTATAACAAATTGGAGGAGAACAAAGTAGTGTTTATTTTTATTTTGCACTTCCATACTTACAGCAAGGGCGGCCTCCTAGAGGAGGGGTGATTTTGGTTTGTGAGGTCACAAGGAAGCTAGGTGCAGCCATTTTGGAGGACTTGCAAGCATCATTTGGGAGAATCGAATTTATTCCTTTTGCTGCCATTCATTTCCAGGTTTCACATTTTGCACATTTAATGCATTAGTTGTTGCCATTTCTGTCATAAGCATTGTAATAAATCAGTCATTTACAGTCATTTACAGTCATTTAGCATTGCATTGAGTTGGGGTTGTAGATGCTGTCCTATGGCAGCCATTTGTCATTATAATTTCAGTCAAGTTTATAATAAGGGAGAGTTATATTGAGCATTGAATTGAACATTGTAAGCTCTACAAATGGCAAATAGAAATATATGAAGTTGGCTGCCAATTGTTTGACAAATTGCCAAGTAGTTTCTTTATATCAGCATATATTAGTTTTCATGCCAAGTGTTTGCTAAAATGCCTCTTGGCTGTAGGTGTGCTTTTTGCATTAGAATTTCATATATATGCATTTGAAAATACAAAAGGATTGCATATCATCTTAGATACTTGTTTAGTTTCATTTGCACTCATTTTCAAGCTTTCAAACATCATTGGCACCAAAACAAACCAATACAAAACAAACTGAAACACATTATCAGCAAGTTGGAGGTTGCAAGGAAAGTGTTTGACAAAATTCCCAAGGCAGAAATAGAAGGGGTTTTGAGTCTAAATCTGCAAGGCCCATTTCAGTGGTGTCAAAGTTTTGAACTCCAAGTTTCTTGTGGATAGAAAGATCTTTCTCCTTTTAGGTGAAAAACCTAGAAGTACAAGAGAGTACGCTTTCTCCCAAAAATTTGTGATTCGCTTTGTTAAGCCATTTGAAATCGGGATCTAAATTTGCAAGGATCTTTACAGGGCTTTGCTACGCATCTTTCGGCATGAAGTGAAGATTTTTGCCATTATTTCCCTCATTTTGCATCTGCACTTCGTGATCTTGGTCACATGAAGGGGAATAAATGGGATGTGTCCTACGCAAAAGCCTCTTGTGCTTTTATTCCAAGTGGCAAGGCGTATACACCTTGGCATACCATTTTCATGCCCGCCACCAACTATCATAAAACACCTTGTACGAACATTGGGCTGCTCACAATCATTCTTGAAACCTAGATGTTGGTTACGCCTTCCATTACGTGCTAGGCTATCATGTTTAGTTAATGATCTTTCAACATTCCATCATACCTGTTGTGACCTTTTCACACATCACCCCATCCAAAATGGGGACCCCCTAATTTTTGCTCCATTCTGGTCTTTTGGCTTTGGTTCTCTCTCTCTCTTTGGTCTTCTGTCCTTCCGGGGATGTCTCTGTATTTGACCTGGGTTGGAAATTTTGGCGAAGTCTGCGAAATTAGGGTTTCTATCCTTCATGCTGGTTTGAGGTCAAATTGAGTTGTCAAATTGAAATCTAAGAATGGTACTACAATCAGGAAGCTTTAGGCAGGATCCAATCAAATTTTCATTGAGTTCTGGCAACTTACTATTTTTAGTAAGTGCTCAATCTGGGGTCTTTTCATCAGGATTTTGGAATTCTGACTGCTCCACCACGTCCAGGGTACTTCAAGGTACTTGCACGCAAAATTTGAACAGGTTTGGACAACTTGCTATTTTTAGCAATTCAGGCTTCAGTAGTTATTTTGAGGGTTTGCATGTGGGCTTTTTCAATGCATGTCTGAAGGATCTTTCTGGGTTTTTCAAGACCTTCGCAATGATATAACATGCAAGCCGGGATGATGACTTTTGGCAGTTCAGGCTTCAGAGGCTATTTTTAGGGTTTGCATGCAGGATTTCTCAGTGCATGTCAGGATATTCTTTATGGGTTTTTCGAGAGCTTCGTGATGATGCGACATGCAAACAGAGTTGGTCATTTTTCAAAGACTTACTATTTTTAGCCAGTGCTCGCATGTAGACCAGTTTTCTGGGTTTTTTGAGATCTCTTGGGCAATGTGACATGCAAACTCATCTGGTAGCTGATTGATTACTTTTCAGGCGCTTACTATTTTTAGCAGGCACACTCTAGGCAGCTCCCCGGTGCTCCAGTTTCACAAGCAGAACAACATGCAACATGAATCAAGTCAAACGAAGGTCATTTGAGGCACATGCAAGTCAAATTAGGGTTTCCTATTTTTATGCCTTAAATAGGGGGTGAAGTCCAATAAACTGTCAAATTGAAGTACCCCACCGTGATCAGCATCTTTCAGGCAACCTACTGGCAAAATTTGAATGCAATTCGATTACTTACTATTTTTAGTAAGTCATTTCATGGCTAAAAATAGCAGGGCTGTGCCAGAGGTATGTGTGAACAGGTCAGTTAAGTCATCAAGATTATGTGGGACAAATTTCAGATCAAACAGAGTTGCAGAAGTCAGGTAATTTAGGGTTTGCTAAAAATAGCAAGAGGGCTAAAAATAGCAGATGAGCTTGGGCGACAGGTATAAACAGGGTAGCCAGGCCACAAAGAACACATCATGCCAACTCCAGGTTCATAACAGGTGAAAAGCCATGAAGAGTCACACATCTCCGAAATTTACTAAAAATAGATGGCAAGAGGTAGCTAGGGGCGTTGAAAATTTCTAAGTCTATAAGTTGAAACTGGCATGAGGAGGGGTGAAATGCGCCCAAGTTTAGGAGGAGAGCAAAAAATTTCTAAGTATGAAAATTCCTCCACCACCTAGGAAATGCACCCTCAAGGCAATGTGAAGGTTGGCATAAAAAATATTCTAAGTATGAGAATTCCTCCTCACACCCCTATATGCGTCCTCATGGAGGAGGTTTGAAAAAAAATATCTAAGCGTTTGCATATTCCTCCTCCCTACCTCAAATGTGCCCAAGGCTACAAGAATGTTGAAATTTTTCTAAGGCAAGAAAGTTCCTTCTCCCTACCTCATATGCGCCCACAAGGATTGAAGACAAGGTAAAAGATTCTAAGGTGTGGGAAAAGGAAGCAAGGGGCCTCATATGCGCCCAAGTCATGGAGAGGGTAAAAGAAATTCCTAGGGCGTGAGAAGTTCCTCCTCACCCCCCTAAATGCGCCCTAAAGAAGATGAGACTTGGGGAAAAGTTTTTAAGTGTAAAACATTCCTCCTCCACCTCTCAAATGCGCCCATGCTTGTGAAGGCATGGAAAATGCCTAAGGCATGTAGAGTGGAGGCACATGGGGTCGAATGCGCCCAAGGTGAAGGGGCTTGACTAGAGAAAATTCGAAGTATTGAAATTTCCTTGACCCCACCCCAAATGCGCCCTTCATGAGCAAAGCACAATTAAATTTTTCTAAGGCATTGCAAGGTAAAAGTATGAAATACGCCCCAGTGATGGTGATGTCAAAATATTTCTAAGTGTGGGAAGATAAAAGTGCAAGGTGGTAAATACACCCATGAACATGAAGAGGAGTCCTTCAAAAGAAAAGAAAAACGCCGAAGGCATGAAGAATGAAGGCTACAAAGTATAAAATGCGCCCAGACTTGAAGGTTGAATAAACCTTAGAAATTTAATTTTTTCAAAATAATAAAAAATTAAACGTACTCCTTCACATGGATACACATGAATATTATGTTTTCTGAAGGGGATTTTTTTCCGGGTCTTGGACATTTCCCACTGGGAGATGATTGTGAAATTTTCCACACCTTGCTCGAGATTTTAAGATGGAGATTTTAGCTAGGCGTTTGTTTGATGAATTTCCTAGGCAAAATTAAATTTTCTAAGGTAGTAAAAGAAATATTTTTGCATAAAATGCCTTGGTTTATAAATTGAAGCTAGATGTCTGGGAATAATTTTGCTAGAGTAAACATGGAATCAAACACCTTAGCTAGTTGAGATGAATAATTTTTCATGAGGAATATTTGATTTAATATTTTAAATCTCAGAGATACAAACATGATGAAGCATGCCTATGCAGGAAAGATGAAATTTTAAAAATTTCTAAAAATCAATATTCGAAGCTTCAAGTGACAAGCGTTATGACTGCCAGAGGAGGGAAAATGGAAATTTGAATGTATTAGCCAAAATTAGCCTCTTCTAGAATTCGACTTGGCTATATGAGTTGGAGTTCTTTTGTTTTTCTTCATTAGTTGCTAAAAGCAAACTTGAGTCTACGGGTGAAGAAGTTCGAACTTGAGAAGGGAAGGTTGGTGAAGTAAGTAGCTTTGGGGTGAAATTCTTCTAAGTGTTGGAGGTTGTTTTGCTGCAAATAAAATTTCTAAGTGTTGGGAAGTGAGGCTTTGCTGAAAGGGCGTTGAGGTTTGAAGCTAGAATTTCAAGTGTTGAAGCCTCTTATTTTCAGAACTCAGCTGGCACTCTCGAAGTGATATTATTTTTTTCTAAGTCTTATTTTCTAATGGCTGTTTTTCATTTTTGTAGGATGGCTGAAGCAAGTAAAAGAGCAGCTGGCAGGGAGAATCATGTTGAATCTAGCAAAGCAAGTGCATCAAGACAAGTTGTAATCAAAAAGATGAGCAAGTCTTTCCTACCAGAGTCAAAGTTTTCTTCAAGGCTGGGAAAATTAAGTGATACAAACCTTGGGTTTTTCAATTTGGAGACTTTTAGAAGGCGAATGCTGGGGATTGGAGGTCATCATCCATCAGTCACTTCGCACGATATTGTCAGAAGTGGACTTTATGCAGCTGCTGGTTTTCCACCAGCAATTCGGTGCTCGAAGTTGATTATGGAATGTGCTAACTGCTGCAACTCAGAGCAAAGAACTATCGTTTCACCAGATGGCAAGCTACTGGCCAACCTCACGTCAAAAGGTATTGGGGAAGCCTTTGGAATTCCAGCCTACGAGAAAATGATCTACAAAACACGAGAGAGGGCTGAAAGAATGTATGCTTCCACATTTGATAGGTGTGCTGATATGATAAACTCTTGTTGGATGAAGAAGCCCAAGCCAACTCGCACAAAGCTGCCAAAGCAAATAATTTCAGAGGACTTGAAGTAGGAATTTTGTGACTTAATCATGATGCTCAGCAGAGTTGGAGGGTGCTCCCAATCGTTCATCTTTGAACCTTGGATGTTTTACTACATCAACCTTGTGTTGGAAGGCAAGGAGCACGTTGACTGGGCGCTGATGATTAGTGACAATTTGCATGAGCAACTCAGAAGTTTAAGGAGAATGAAGACATTTTATATGAGCTAATATATCATCTACATGCTGGCTCAAATGACGAAGTATAGAGGGATATCATACAAGGAGCCGATTGGGTGTGGCTCTCAGCAATTCAAGATTCATGAGGCTTGTCCGCAGTTGCACTTGACGAGCACCTCACATTACAAAAGAGTCAATGATGCCTTCATGATGCATATAACAAGGACGCTTCAACAAAGAATTCATCACAGAATATCGAAGGAGGCTCAGGAGTTGATTGAAAAGTACGGATGTTGGTTTATCCAATTTCCAAAATTTACTTACATCAGGTTGCAAGGGTTTTCGTCTTACCCATATAAATTGCCTCGATATCCCACAAACAAAATTGTAATGCTAGAAATATCTAGGCAGCTCATTGCCTACGATAAAATTCAGAAGAAAAAGAAGGGAGGACTTGACTTCCCTATTGTGATGGGGAATTCAGATGAAGTTTGTCCAACACTGCAGGCAACTAGGGAAGTGGAGAATGAGCTTCAATTCTTCCACCTCTCCTATCCTACTAGCAGGCAGCATTATGATCCTCAGAGAAATATCAGATGGATACTGTCTGAGGAATTTAGGCATAAAGCGCACATTGAAGACCTCTGGGCGAGTGCAGTGGACGAGGCTGAGGTAAGGAGAAGGATGTTTTCAAGGATACCGTTGGACATGATCAAGGAATGTGAAATTGCTCTGGTGCCAAACCAGGTGGATGAAGATATAAATGTTATACAGGTTGATTATGAGACAGTAAGGAATACGCCACTCCCACTTCCAGATTGGTCAGAGCCAGAGATTATAGATTTGGATACGCTTTGCATACCAATCTTGACATTCACAAGGAGTTGGGTGGAAAGGCGTGTGAACCGGCTTAAGGGCAGGTCAATTCCCCTTACTTATAACTTAATGGGAGATCATAGATCACTAGCTGCTAGGAAGAAGAAACAAGTTGCTCAAGCTCCAGAGCCACGAGGAAAAGAACCAGTCTAGCTTGGGCCTCAGAATTGAGGAGGCATCATGTACGCCATCAAGGGCACACTCTCCAAGCATACAAGAGGTTTCACTATTTGCTGAGCAGAGAGAAAAGTTGAATGAAGAACACGAATTGCAAGAGACAAATCAACCACCTCGTAGGGAGTCAGTTGGCCAAAGCGTCAATGTACGTAGGGAAGAAAATCGGCAGGAGATAGAAGAAGAATCGGCCACAGATACTCGCATCCAGCACGAGATTGAGGCAGCTCTCGAGGATGACACTACCACAGGGCAGGAGGCCCAAAGTTCAGGAGATACTTAGCCTATAGAGATTGATGCGCCTCGTCATGATGAGGGCAGAGAAGAAGTTCGTGAAGAAGAAGCAAGGAATGAGCAGCCATTCATTATTTCTGACTTGCAGTAGGAGGTGCCAGAATGGCTAAGGGACAGGATGAGACGTGATCCTGTTGAAGAAACTGATCCAATAGTTGAGATGGAAGAATTTTTGAGTAGGATCAACGCACCTCCAACAAAGAAGGATAGAAAGTTTTCAAAGATTTCAACAGATGAGGATGGCTCTCGTACACTTCACGTGGCTGTACCTAGGGTAGAGTGCGATCGAGATGAGGTTGTTCCAGAGAACTATGTGATCACTACCATGGAGCTAGGCAACCCTACTGGAACACAGGTAATTGAGGAGTGCGATAACTCCTATCAGGCACTCTAGGACAGATTGCTCCACACTGAAGGCAAGTATAAAAGATTGAAGAAGGAGCACAAAACATTGATCGGTTATGTACAACACTTGTCTCGTCTTTGTGGGCAAGAAAATCCAGCAATTGAGTTCCCAGCCGAATTTCCTAGAGAGTCAGTCAACGGTTTGGAGGGTTTGAGGAGGATGGCACAAGAGGCAGATAAATGGGTTGCTAATGTTCGCACTGAGACGGAGAAATTTATGGAGGATCTTGCTCATGCCTATCGGCAGGCCTCTGACATTATGGCGTGAATGGATGCGATTAATCAGGCTTGGGGTGAGGCTCGCATCTATTAGACCCAGGTTGTTCTTCACCTAGAGGCCTTGATGCACATGCCCTTACAAACTTTGGTTGAGGGAGGTGTGATACAGGAGGGTGATAGATATGACTTTGTCGGCTGGTATTCTTCAGTGGTCACAGGCCGATGATTCTTTGATGCGGCACAAGCAGATTCGATTAGAGTTAGAAAGGCCATGACAAATATTTTTGATGGAGTCCTCAATACATTGGAGGCTATCTTTGCTAGGAGGCTGACTTCTGAGGAGATAATTGCAGATGATTTGAAGAGTAGATTGGTACCTTTCTTTTCAGAGGTGAAGACTTTTGTTCAGGATGATTTCGGAAACACCTCCACCTTCTCCAGCATTGTTCAGAATACTCAGGATGCTCTAGTTGCCTAGAGAAAGTCTTGTGCTCAACATGGGCAAACAGTTACAGTGTTGGAGTTTCAGCTTGATCACATCCCGCCTATTTCAGATCGAGAGGTTGAAGCTGTGCTGACCAAGTTCATTGACTTTGCAGCCAAGGAAAATTAGAAAGGAAACGCCCTTCTAGATGATGATCTTCTGGAAGAAGATGGTGGGCATTAATTACTCGTAGTGGTTCCTGCGGAGGAGTGGAGAATCTTCTGTGCATTCATTGCCCCACTCCTCTTTGTGGCGGTTTTTAGGGCAGAGCCTTGATTAGGGCATATGTGGCTCAATCTGAGCCCTTCATTGTAATCAAATCTGAGCCGTCCACTGGACTGGGCTAGATATAAAAGGGGCATCCCCCCTCATTTGTAATATGTTAGGTCAAAATTAGACTAGACACTAGAGAATAGAGAGAGGATATAGTGGATAGCTTAGAAGTTAGCATAGCTTAGATTGAGGAGGAAAGAAAGCTTTCCCTTTGCAGGCTTTGTAAAAGTTGCTATGAACACTCTCATGATATAAAGAGTTCTCATTGATTGGTGATTCCTTCTTTTGTTGTGATCAGCTAGCAAGGCTTTTCGTCTTTCCAATTCGCGTAGATTAAAGTAAAACAGGTTTTATTTCATGCAAGTGGTTGATAGTTGTGGAATACGTTGTTTGGTTTAAGCAAGTTTTATTTATCCATACCGCTAGCGGGCTCACTGACGGCGAGCTCACCTTGCGTGGTTAACTGGAGTACTTTTGCACTTAACTTCGATTATGATTCATGTGTTAGTATGCATCGTTGTGATGGTATTTACATGTCGGGTCGTAGTTTGAACATCTTTCATTATCCTTTGAAGATTGCACCGACTCTGTAGAAGCTGTCTGAAGGGAGGCAAAGTAGAACCTGGTTCGAAGCTTGCAAAATTGATCTTTGTATCCCACATTTAGGAGTAGACAGTAGAACCCCTATCCCTATCCTTTTACTTTCAGTATTTTCCCGGTTAGTTTAGGAACCTGAGCATCATCGACAAATCATTCGTGTCTTGCAACTTCTTCTCTTTTGATCGAACAATTGTGTAAGTCCCCTTGAAATAACCAACAAATCACATCAAACCAACTGAGACTATCCGCTGCATAAGGAACCTTGGAGTTGAATGCATGATCTTTTTGGCAATCTTAGCATGCAAAATACTCTGTTCAAGAGAGGATAGAGTATCCATTGGGAAAATTTATTTTGTGCTGGTGTGTAGTGTACCGACACTCTGCTGATCTATTTCTCATTGAGTTTATAGGTCTGATTTATGTTTTGGTTTAATTTCTCTTTTTGTGCTTTGAGTTGTTTGCCAATAATGCTAGAAAGGGACTAAAAAGCATATACATAAAGGAAACTCAAATAAACTAAGCTACTGAAAATAACTCAAGCAATTACTCAATTTAAGAGCCAAAGATGCTTTCTTCATTACATAATAGATCACATAAGATAGATGGCTTACATCAGATTATAAAAGATACATCTTATGCCTTAATTTTTACTTACAGCCATACAAGCACCGTGAATAGTGACTTGCTACAGTACCCTCCCCTAAAGAAATGCACACAACTCGTGAATAACAAACTTCTCCCACCAAAAACCGGCATGGGAGGTCTTCTAGGACAAGGGCGCCCCCTTTAAAAAAGATAGCAGCCTCCAAGGAGAGGCGTCTTTTTCCCTTTTACTGGTTGAAACCCTCAATAAAACACAGCTGGCTGTAGCTTACAAAAAACAGCTCCAAAACTTCTCAAAAGCGAACAGCTCTTGCGTAAATGCTAATGGAGTCTATGGTAGTCCAAAACCCCTTCGAAAATGGCTCGAAAAACTTGCAAACAACAACTTATGACTCCAAAAGAAGCCACCAAAATCTGACCAGCAACTTTAAGGTGGTGTTTCACACCATCAAGCAACTCAAGAATGAAGAACAGAGCCCCACCAGGCTCACCCACTGCAAGAAATCAGGAAACCCTTGCTTCCTTCCTCCTCCAAGCTTCACTCCCAAGTTTTCAACAAGCTAAATCATTCATCCATGAAGAGGGTCGAAATTCTCCTTCTATTTATAAGTTTTTGCATTAAAAAACACTATTCATAAAAGTGAGCACTACTTAAGTTATTTCTTTTTTCACTTTATGAATGAATAGTAACTGAAAAATATAAAGTGACCCCTTCTTTTTAAAAACACATGGTCCCTAGGCCGAGGATGGTGAAATAGAAGGTGAGTATCATAAATTTAAGCACAAGTATCCTGCCAAACGCAACAATTCACCTTGTCACCATACTCTGAAGACCCATACTGCAAACTGACGACCAAGTGCCCGTCCAAGAAACCCTCTATCCAGAACTATTAGCCTACGAGGGTCAGGAAAATAGGCTAATCCCCGAACTCTGATGGACGTGAAAAAGGGGACATTACAGTCCGCCCTCCCTGAAATTGCTTGTCCCCAAGCAATCTCTACTGCAAAGAAACCTCACTCCTCTGAAGGGCGAAAAGAAGAACTAAAAAATGTCCCATGCATCATTGACTAACTTCGGAATCACCAACATAAACGCAGTTGCGCCAAATATCCCTGGATCCCAACACTAGAACGAAAGTCTGCCATGTCTGATAACCTCTGACTTCCTTCGTGCAAATCTGATCACAACTTCACTATGCAGACAATTGGCGAAGCAACCTGTCGGAACCCATCCAACTGCAGTGCCAGTCCTGTCACCATCTGGATCTCTGTACAACCTGAACTCACATCCATTTGTCATGAAGAGACAAAAATATCTGGAAACATCCACAACACATCTCTCTACAGTCTCTCCAAAATACCCATGGAAGTGACAACCAGTCAAACCATCATATCTGCTGACACCGAATTCACCCTGTAACCATGTATCCGTATGAAATCCCTGTGGTATTAAAGTAGCAAACCCTGTCGGATACATATCAGCACGATGGATCATTGACTGTTGTCCCTGCAAGTAATCCCTTGCAAATAACTGAGTCAAGTACTTGCAGCCTCTAGTCCCATCTTCTGAAGATGGTAACTCTAGACACAGTAAGGAGTCACTCCTCTTAATTGCACCAAGGAAAACACCCTGCGCACAAGGATTGTGCATCGAATACGAGTCATGTACAGGTGGCTCAAAGTACAAACTGCAAGCATTCCTCACCTAGTACACACTATTAAACCCCTTTGTGAGCCCTGTTTGGAATCCCGCTGCACTAGGACTATCCCAAACACTGCGATTATTGCTCAACCCCGAACTAGTATCAGGAGTATGATTGACTTCCAGCTCGAAGAGTAGATTGTCATAGATTGAACCGCCATCTAACTCAGATAAGGGATTATTCACCAACTGCGCAATCACTTTGTGCGGGTCTGAATCATCCAACTCTGAGTCCCTAGAACAATACATTGAATTGTACTCCAGGATTGGCTCATCAAGCTGCCAATCATAATCAACTGTATGGAATGAAATGATAGATTTGCTTCCAAGAGAGGGAAACAAATCGATGTAAGAACCAATCTCCCAACTAGATGCTGCTCTGCATAGCTCCTGTGAAGTGGACGAAGTAGTGTCGTGAGTTGACACATATCTTTCTGGTGAGTCAACTTCCATGTCACAAGAGCTATCGATGATTTGTTCTGCATCACCTATCATGGGACTAAACTCGGGAGAACCTGGTGCAACACATGGTTCTTTGCAACTCTCAACCAATGCACTCATCCCATTTGTATGAATTGCACCTGAAACCATGATGGATGTAGTAACCACATCCCCAATCTGCTCACAACCACAATCCGTGGGTATATGTGCTTCACCAACCGCTGCCATGGAAACTTGAACTATATCGGAAGAGAGTGAAGATTGTGCCAAACTCGATACCATGGTAAGCTTCGCGTCCAATGACTGTGACTCATGAAGGGCCAATTGAGTGCTCTTCAAAGAATCCATAGTCGTCTCTAGCTCATAAGTGAGCTCATCAACCTCCTCTTCTTTTCCCTTTAATGCCTTATGACAAATGCAACCCCACTCGAGAAGGAAATCTCTATCCGCAAGTAGCTGTAGGTAATTATTTTTCATAATTCCAACTGCCTCACGAAGTGTATGGAACTTTGCGAGGGAAAGACTACTAACACCGTACTCATCTGACATAGGAGTACTCCAACCATAGGTTGCTAGCATCTGTCGAGTAACATCAAAATGCTCCAAAGTTGTAACAATCATATCATCACTAACCTTCAATTGTCCCGCCAGATGATGATACCCTTGTGACTCATCATTTCCACCCAATTCCACACTATAGTAAGAGGCTGAATCCTCATCGCTCACCTTCTGATCAGCCACATCATGTGTGCTATCATCAGTGCACCCATCAACAACTAAGGTACTGCTGCTATGTACCTCAAAGGACGGCTCAACTGATACGGTAGAAGTTGCTGATATGACAGTATCTTTGTACACTTCTCCTCCCAAGGCATCTGCACATCCACCCGTCTCACGATCTTGGGGTTCATCGCCCTTAAATAAATTTCCTGATTGGTTTCCTACGGTCTGATATGAAAAATCAGACTCACTGTGGCCTGAATCGTCACCATACATTACATAATTAATGCCCAAATCTCGCGTACCAACATGTGACAACTCTGTAGGAACATCATCCCTCGATGAAATCACTATCCTCTCATGCTGATGCAAAGTTTCATCCGTGTGGTCATGCAAATCAGAGCTGTTATCAATGCTGATAACAACTTCTTGCATGCTGTGAATATCATTCTAGGACTTCACCATACTATTTTCATGTTGTAAGATTTCCTTATCAACAACAACTTCAGTTTCAATCCCATGTCCATTTGTAGATTGTAGATAATTCTCTGCTGACTTATCATCTTTTAACCCAAACACATCATAGAGACCTTTGGATACAACACCAAGTCCCTCATTTTTGCTTTGTGATAAGGTTCGTCTTGAGATGTTACCTTCCAACTGCTGCAAGCTACGAGCTAATCTTCGTTGTGAAGGCGTGAGTTTCCGTTGGGTGTTATTCAAGATGCTCTCAATGCTGATCCTAACTCCACCATACCATAAGTGGTGAAGCAATGCACTGGGACCCATCCACATGGCACTGCTAACTCTATCTCCACCTGGATCCCAAAATAAACAGAGCTCACATCCATCCATCATGAGGAGGGAAGAATATCTGGAAGCATCTGCTACGCGACATCTCTCCATAACCTCGGCTAAACTCTCATGGATGTGATATCCACTTGTGCCATCATGCCTGTTGACACTGTAATCCCTCTGTAACCATGTACCCACAAGTAGTCTCTGAGACAAGGAAGCAACCAACCTGGTTGGATACACATTAGCATGATGAAAAACTAAATACCGATCCTGCAAGCACTCACCCGCCAACCACTGAGTCAGGTACTTGCAGCCACTAGTTCCATCTACTGAAGATGGTAACTCTCCATCCCAAAATGGATGGCGTACACTCTGAGCCAATCCACACTGATGTGTCAACCAATCCTCCATGTGTGGACTAAAGGAGAAGTGATGGGTACTCCTCACTATGCAGTCGTGGTAAAAAGCTCCAACCTCTGTCAATGGCTCATCACTAACAACATTGGAGTCAAATGATAACTCGTGCCTTTGATCCTGCAACTCAGACCTGTGTGATTCATGAATTGACAATCCTTGCACATAAACTGAATTGGCATCTTCAAAATGATCAAAAGTCTCATTGGCATTTGCTGATATAGAGAATTTAGGGAGCTCAAAACCCTCATTGATTTCATATGGGGCCCTTTCTTCATGCGCATGTCCCTCAACATGATCATCCTGCGACTCTACCTCATAGAATGGGTTAACATAGGACATATCAGCTTCTATCTCAAAAAGTGGATTATTACAAATATGAAAGTTACTTTCAGCATTTTGCTTGGACCCATCACCCTTGTGTTCCAACTCTTTTTCATCTTCAAAAGGACTCGAGTACGTTTCCCCTACAGATGCCTTAGAAATTTCAACTTCATTGTCAACAAGTAGAACTTCTAAGGTCTGATTTTTGCTCTCCACAAGATCAGGTGTATGCTGGTCATTAACTGCTGAGAATTCATCGTAGAGGCTCCTGGATATTGAAGTGTCCTCTTGTTTCTTCTTCTCTTCGTTTTGTGATGTAGACCTCTTAAAAATGGAAGCCATACACCGTACTGCTTTGTCTAGTTTTGCAGGGTCTAAAATCAATTCATTCAACCTTTTCTGATTTTCGTCCAACTCTTTCAAACTTGGTTTAAGCTTCCCCATATTCTTATCCCACTGCTTTTGGGAAATAGCCATGCTATTCAACTGAAGCTTTTGTAGCTAAAACTCACCCAACAGGTTGGCAGGAAACCGCTCTAATACCACTGTAGTGTACCAACACTTGCTGATCTGTTTCTCACTGAGTTTATAGGTCTGATTTCTGTTTTGGTTTAATTTCTCTTTTTGTGCTTTGAGTTGTTTGCCAAAAATGCTAGAAAGGGACTAAAAAGCATATACATAAAGGAAACTCAAATAAACTAAGCTACTGAAAATAACTCAAACAATTACTCAATTTAAGAGCCAAAGATGCTTTCTTCATTACATAATAGATCACATAAGATAGATGGCTTACATCAGATTTTAAAAGATACATCTTATGCCTTAATTTTTACTTACAGCCATACAAGCACTGTGAATAGTGATTTGCTACAGTACCCACCCCTAAAGAAATGCACACAACTCTTGAATAACGGATTACTCCCACCAAAAACCGGCATGGGAGGTCTTCTAGGACAAGGGCGCCCCCTTTAGGAAAGATAGCAGCCTCCAAGGAGAGACGTCTTTTTCCCTTTTGCTGGTTGAAACCCTCAATAAAACGCAGCTGGCTGTAGCTTACAAAAAACAGCTCCAAAACTTTTCAAAAGCGAATAGCTCTTGCGTAAATGTTAATGGAGTCCATGGCAGTCCAAAACCCCTTCGAAAATGGCTCGAAAAACCTGCAAACAGCAACTTATGACTCCAAAAGAAGCCACCAAAATCTGACCAGCAACTTTAAGGTGGTGTTTTACACCATCAAGTAGCTCAAGAACGAAGAACAGAGCCCCACCAGGCTCACCCACTGCAAGAAATCAGGAAACCCTAGCTTCCTTCCTCCTCCAAGCTTCACTCCCAAGTTTTCAACAAGCTAAATCATTCATCCATGAAGAGGGTCGAAATTCTCCTTCTATTTATAAGTTTTTGCATTAAAAAATACTATTCATAAAAGTGAGCACTATTCACTAAAGTTATTTCTTTTTTCACTTTATGAATGAATAGTAACTGAAAAATATAAAGTGACCCCTTCCTTTTAAAAACACATGGTCCCTAGGCCGAGGATGGTTAAATAGAAGGTGAGTATCATAAATTTAAGCACAAGTATCCTGCCAAACGCAACAATTCACCCTGTCACCATACTCTGAAGACCCATACTGCAAACTGACGACCAAGTGCCCGTCCAAGAAACCCTCTATCCAGAACTATTAGCCTACGAGCATCTGGAAAATAGGATAATCCCCCAACTCTGATGCATGTGAAAAAGTGGACATTACATGGTGCGGTCATAAAACACCCGTCAACAATACCTGCTTCATCGACAATCATGTTGGACAACGCGTCTACCTCATGATTGCCTTCGTTGTAGACGTGCGTGAATGAGAAATCCTCAAAGCCTTCAAGCAACCTGCAACATATGCTCAGTATATTATTCAATTTCCAATTGATCGTTTTCCCTTTGCACATTGCATTGATTGTGAGTAGTGAGTCACCCTCCATAGCTAGCTTTTTTATCCCCATGCCTAGCCCTTCATTCAGACCATGCCAGAGGGCACTAAATTTTGCTTCGTTTTTTGTCCCAACTGGCAATGGGATGCTCAACTCTTTTAGCACTTCCCCTTGACTATTTTTGAAAATACAACCTACGTCGGAGATTCTTGGATTGCCCCTTGATGCATTGTCGAAATTTAATTTTACCCATCCCTCTTTCGGTGGTACCCAAACTGTGTCTTCTCTTGTTGATTGCAACCACACCAACCCATGAATGGGGGGAACCACCAGCCTGGGCCAAGATTTTAACATCAGGTTGTCCTAAGATGAGAAGGACTTCTTCAAACCAAATTGATTCCTAACAATTTTGTTGATTACCTCTACAATGGCTGCATCTAACTTGGTCAAGAATGAGTTGAGTTTCGTGCATTTGTCTTGGAAGATTCATTTGTTTCTTTCCTTCTAGATTTCCCATATAACTATGGATGGAGTCGCTAACTTGAGACTTGAATAGGACTTTCCCATCAAAATGGGCCATGGTCTAAAGATATTGGTGACATTCGTTGGTAGGGGGATGTACTAGCATAGTTTCTTCATTATGTGAAGCTAGCATTTTCTAGCAAGTTGACATTTCAGCAAAATGTTTTTTGCAGATTCTTTGTCACCTTTACACAAAATGTTTCTGCTTGGCTTGATCACTCCTAATTTCTGCAATCAATCCCCAATGAGAATTCTCTTTTGTATAAATATCCATGCAAAGGCACCTGCTTTCGGCAGACAACATTTATTCCAGCATAGGTGAGACGACCAATTTTCTTTTTTTCCCATCCTAACATTCACCTCATAACCGATTTTCACTTTGTAAGAGCCGTATTTGGCTGCACACCATTTGATTGAGTCCTTAGAGAAATATATCCTTCTCTTTGCCAATTCCTCCTTGAGTATGGCTATCTAGACTTTAGGAGCATTTAGGCCATTCAGGGACCTCCATTTCCAGTTTGTTTTCCCTTCTTCTAGGTATGGTTACATGTAATCTGACACCATCGAGCCCCATGAGGCTTTCAAGAGGTTCTTGATGTCGTCTAAGTTGTCTTGGGAGGCCAAGACATGTGCTCCATCCCATGAGTCCTCCCAAATTTTTTCCCTTCTATCCCTTCTATCCCAAATATAGTGATCTGTTATCAGTTCTTGCATTCCAACATGAAATTCCAAATGGCCAATCCCTTGGGTGGGTTAGTCGTGGTAAAAAATGTGTACCGGGTCTTCACAGTCCAAGTACTTATTTTGGAGAATATTGACCCATTTGGCTTTGGGGTTGGTGTACATGTACCATACCATTTTGGACCCCAAGGTGATGTTGAAGACAACCCAAATTCCAGAGACAAACACCCCCTATTGCTTTTGACTTACATTTTTTTCCCATGCCATTAGGGAGAGTTTCTTGCATTCTTTTGATCCTTGCCAAAAAAAGTTCCATAGCTTCTTCATTAGTACATCATGGCTTTTTGCAAGCATTTTCAAACTTGACATCATATAGATGGGTAGGGCCGAGACCATTGACTTGAGCATTGTGATCCTTCTTGTTGAGGATAACCACTTCCCTTTCCATGATTCTAGTCTTCCAGTGCAACTCTGTACTAGTGGTTCCCAAAGTTTGCCTTTGCAAGCGCCATCAAAGAGAGGGACCCCTAGGTATTTCCCTGGTAATTTTCTTGTTTGAGTCCCAGGGTATTGGCAATCTCCCATTGCTTCCATAAGGTGGTGTTGAAGAAGAAAACTTCCAACTTGTGCCAATTGACTTGTTGGCTTGAGGCTTTGCAATATGTATCTAGGGCACTCTTAATGGTTTTTGCTTCCTTCCTTGAAGCCACACCGAAGAGCAAGGTGTCATCTGCGAATTGGTGATCGGTCATTGGCATCATGTTTGATCTATCCTTAAACCTTTCCAGTCACTTCTTTCTTTGTCTCATGGATAAGGCGACCCAGAGCTTTTGGCATTATTATAAACAAGAAGCGTGAAAGTGGGTCGCCTTGTCTTAGCCCCTGCTCCTGCAAGGACATTCTTTCATCCATCATGATGGAGAACAACTGGTTTTTCAAAAAAAATGCATGACTCTTGTCGGAGGTCTCATGCAAGGTTTTCAAATGCTCCCAAATCTCGGCAACTGTTTTGTCGAATGGTACCTGTGGAAGCTGATCATCAGTAACTGAAAGCTTAATGAGCATCAACGCTTCACAATTTTGCTTGTCAAACTTTTTCTGGGTTTTATCTACCTTTGTGGGGCAAGTAGTATTGCCGAGAACAATCCGATCAAGGCAATGATATTCAAAGATGGTCATCATTCGCTGCTTGCAGGTATTATAATTTATGCCGTTGAAACATTGACTGACTTCCAACATAATGTTGGTCAAAGAACCTATCTTCACGCTTTTTGAGGCACGAAAAACAAGGCACTCAGGAGAGGCTGAATACACGAAACTCGAGGCACAAATTTCAATGCACTAAAGTAGGTACAAATATAGATTTCAAGGTAAATCCACTGGCATGAAAAATAAGGTACGAATTTCGAAGTACCCAAAAAAATTTGAAGGCAACCGAGAAAAGATCTTGAAAAACCCACAAATAATCTGTGATCAAAATAATTTTTCGATTTCAAATAGAGGAGATATTTTCAAAACCCTAGTCGATTGCAAGAGAAATACTAAAAATGGCCCGAAATGATGAAGTCGCGGATTGCACAAGTCCAAAAAAACGCGTCAAGAATTCATGAACAGAGAGGAAAAACCTCCAGATCGTGGCCTGAGAAGGATCTCAACTGAACAAACAAAGAAATCGTGTCTGAAAATGTAGGCAAAAACCAGATCATAGAATGAAGAAGGCGCAAGCAAACCAGCTTATGAAATTTGTCAGAGGCAAAATGAATACAAAAACGCAACCCTTATTTAGAAAAATCGCGGCACAAATTCTCAGCAAAATCTTAAAATCACGATTTTAACCTGCAAAAATGCAGGTATAACATTGAACAAAATCGTGCCCAAAGATCACGATCACACATGACCTACAGAACCTCAAGAAGTCATGACCCTAAAGACCACGATCTTAACAGAAGCATGAAAAACTTCAACCACAAGGGCTGCGATTTTCTGAACACAAACCCCGTGAAACACAGAAGAACAGTCCCAAATTTTTTTGAAAAATTTACAGACGGAAATAATTTCCAAAACGCAATTATTAAATTTTTCGAAAAAAAACTTTTATTGCTCTAATACCATATTACGCAAGTAATTGGTAAAATAATTTGATGTTATTAACAAAAGAGACGAAGTCTCTAAATAGTATACAAAATGTACAAAATCTGGAAAGTTTCTAAAAAGAAACTTCAGATAAGATCAGAGACGATCTTATCAAATATACTTTACAATAAAATACATTATTGAGCATTAATAATAAATAAATAATATTTTAATAGCTTCTATACTTCAGTTCTGATAAAACTCTCAAATACAATAGCTGAAATGAAATGCAAGCTTATTTTTTATTCTTCAAGACTCAACAATGATGAAGATGCAACTGTAATTTCACCTATAATGTGCCAGTACAGCCCATAGACATTTTGACAAACAGTTGTCATGCAAACTCAAAGCTTAACAATATGGTGGATTGTCAACTTATTACAGCGACTTGCAAATGCTCATTTAAATACTGATTGCTTTCCTTTACATCATGAAGTGAATTACAAGCATTGAAGGAAAATCAGATTCTATTAAAAAATACTTGACTTAGCTGTTCAAGTTGTCCCAACAACAGCAATACATTTATTTAAAATGCAGACCTACAAGATTCACAAATATATGCAATATAACAAACTGACCCAACCTGGAGGGACGCCAAACAAGAGGTAACCTTGACTGCTGGCTGCGACTAGCTTAATCTTGGAACCACGGCGTTGCAGCAATAATCACGTCTTGGCTGGGAGCTTTCAAGACATCTTCCTCAAGTATAAGAATCACTTCTCTCAAAGCTTCAAATCATTACCAAAGTCTCCATGATCGATCTGAATGCAGCTGCCAAATGCAAGAGATAGTATGCCTGGTATTGCAAGAAGATCCACTGCCTCCTCAAAATTATAATCAGCCTTTAATGAAGACAATCGATTAGCTGCAAGCTGGTTATGAGTCTCTAATCTGCTTAGAAGAAACTTGCCCAATCAAAACAATGGAAGTTCTCCCAAATCGATATATGACCGGCTTAACAAATGCCACCTTCAAACACAACATTCGCTCTCTCCAATTCCTAACTCCATATCAAACTGAAAATGTAAATCGATCACCAAAGATGTTTGCCACAGAGAAGAATAGACGCCATGACAGAGATAAATATGGAGCGACTCCAAGAATAATATTTTGCCCACGATTTCGTCAAACCCATATGTCATCGGTTCATATTCAAATCTTCTTTATCGCCCAAATAATGAAGTAATATTTTTGGCAATATTTATTTACTTTCCAAATATTTCTCTAAGGTTACTTTTGCCCTTTTCAATATTATTTAAAATTGCTCCACATTATGAAAATACCTTTTAAAGTCTGAATAATAAAGTTTATTCTAAAGATAGGCAAATACCTCAAATAATGCAATAATAAATCAGCTATTGCATTAATAGAAATTCTTATTCAGAATTGCAATAATACATCAGCTATTGCAATTGTTCAAATCCTCAAATACTTAGCTTCTCTGACAAGCTGAATACAATCGCTTTTCCCCAAATTTGGTCGTTGAAAGTGACCATTAAATTTGCAATGAACCACCTGTAGAAACCTTGGATGGATTCCTCCACAATCTCTAGCTAGGGTTGATCTTTCACAATCAAACCTAGTACCCTAGAGTCTTCAAACCCTCTGACCTAAAAAAGCCTTCAAGCTCTTCCCAAACTGAAATGAGAAATAAAATCCAAGTATGCTCAAATGGCTAGCTCTTAGCCCCTTATAAAGAACTCTTTGATCTTCTAGAAAGATCCTCCAAGAAGCTTCTAGAAGAATATTATAATATTTCCAAAAGTGACATTATAATATTTTATTTCCACTTAAGTCACTTTTAAAATATAATTTAAGTGATTTTATAATTTATTATTTTATTTGAGTCACTTTAATTAAATTAATTAAAAATAAAGTTACCTTTATGGTTTGATTTATTTAGATAACTTTATAATTAATCAATTTAATATTCCCACTTCATCTTAATTAAAATAATCAATTAAGCCATCCTTTCGAAAAATTATTAATTTTTGAACAACTTAATCAATTAAATTAATTATTGGGGGACATTACAACCATGTCTTGCTCCTGCTGTTCGTCCACATCTTCCTTCTGAGACATAACTTCTTTCCACAAAAGCATGACCCTTGGTAATCCATTACTCATCATTGATTACATTGAGGTGCTCTGATTTGCTACTGAAGTTGAAGATTCCTCTTGTGCAGCAATCTTGGAGGTGTAGTGGCATTATTTGTTTCCTTGCTTTCCTTATCTTGCATACTTTGGATTAAGAGTTCAATAAGTTGTTGCTGCCATTCCTTTAAGGATTTATCACATTGAAGAATTTCTATTCTTTGTCCTTGTGTAGAATTTTTTGCTTCCTCTATTCCCTTTACTGATAGCTTATTTCCCTATCACTTTCTAACATGCAGTGTAGATTTTTGAATAATTTTGGTTTTTCTTGTTTTGTTATTACTATATACATATATATAATTTATGTTTCTCATAGGCTAGCAAGATCACAACTTTGATACCATTGTAATAACCTAGACTAAATGCATACAAATAATTAAACCCATAAAGACTTTAACAAAAAAAATTATATTATTTTCATGAAGTACATACATGCAAATGGAGAGCAACTAAATTACTATGATTCTAAGGGAATTCCTAGTTTATAGATCTAAACTCTAATATATCCTTAAAACATTGAAGTATGCAAACTGGTTGCCTTGTTGATCTTGAATGCTTTGCTCAATTTTGCTATCATTTTGCACCATATACTATACTTGAGGGTTTTTTCCCCCAAGAATACATATAAGTTCACACTCGAAGGGTTCTACTAATGATCTAGATTATACTTTTGAAATTTGGTCTCTTACTTTAGGGTTTCCATCCCAATATGATCTAATTTGCTATTTTTGGAGGGTTTCATCTCTAAATTCCACCAACTATTTCGATAGTATCACAAGCCTAAGAATAAGTTTGATTTTTGTTTTCAAAATTTTGAACTTTATCTTATCTTCTCCCTTAGCATTGCTTATATCCCATGCTTCCCAAATCAATGGTGGCTAATTGACAAGTTCCTCCATCAATCAATTGTAGTTAACTGGCAAGTTCATTCCCTATTTAATTGGATCCTAATCTGGAAGTGTTCATGTTCTTTATTCCCTTATTGAGCTGATCCTAACTAGAAGTAACTACAATAGCAACCAACTGACTACACGCCCTTTATACCAACTGACTACAAGCCCTTCATATTCCAAATACAAAAATTCCTAACTGAAAATTGAAAGAAACTATAGAGTTGCTACTCTTATGCTTCCAAGCCACTCACTCAAATCTGGATTAGGAAAAGGCAACACAATAGTTGAATTGTAGCTTCCTTGGGGAAAGTAAAAGTGCGTGCCCCAGGGTGGCTATGTGAGTAAGTAACACAAGTTTTAATTATTAAAGGGATAGTAGTACCCATAGATCTATGTTACCAATTGTCACATATACAAGTCAATTCTAGGTAAAAATGTCCTAGAATTGGATCCTGGCTCAAATCGCCCATGGATTTGACTAGGATATAGATTTTTATTGCTCAAATTGTTTTATAGTTTCACATGTCAAATCCGATCGACTCTAGTGACGAAATGGCGATTCAAATCCGAATCTTGAGCGTTTCAATTGCAAACAAGATTTTTGAAGGTTTTTTTTCTCCCTTGAACATTGTTGCATCATGACTCATTGTTGGATATCTCATTCTCATTCTATCTCAAGAGGGAGAAGCATCATAACTATTTGCCTTTCCAATCCGTAAAAGGAGTTCTTAGTGAGGGACGAGAAGCGGGACTCATCCTTGAAGGAAATATATTCGAAGAAGGCATAGTTCAACTAAAACACTGTCAAATTTGTATTTATTACATGAGAGGTAACAATCTATTCTCCAATAAAATTTTAATGGAATTTATTTGCTAGGGAGGGATCAATTATTGACTCATAAGTAGTAAGCGAGAAAACAAAATAAAATATTTAGATAGCTTTAGTAGAATTTTATTTACTATTGTTTTTAATTCATTAGAATTTTATTAAATTTAATATGATTTATAATAATTATTAATCTTACATTTATTATTAATGAAGACTATTTTTTATTAAACTTAATTTATTGGTATATAAAATATTTGTTAAATTTTTATTATTTATATTAAATTAGTTATTTATTAAGTTTGATACTATTTTATATTTATCATTTAGTGTATATATATGTGTGTGTGTGTGTGTGTGTATGTTTTTTAATGAATGTTGTATTGAATGATATCTATATTAGAGGGTTTTGAAAAGTAGTTTTATCTATATTTGATATAGTATTCCTATCTTGCTTTGATTTTTTCAGTATTTATTATTAATATTTAACATGTTTAAATATAATTATAATATAGTATAGCTTTTTCTTAATTTTTAGGGCTACAAATATATATATATATAATTTAATATATTTTTTCGTATGGATGTCTCAAGAATGTATCCATACCTATTCCAATTCAGTAACTTAGATTATTAATATTGTATATAATATATATAATAAATATTATATATGTTGCCAATAGTTTAATAGTTAATTATTAACACTGTATATAATAAATATTATACATATTATATATTAATAATGTATATATAATTATTATGATTTTTTAATTTTTATATGCTTTTTGTATAGATGTACCAAGACCTCCCTACAAATTTTGTCATATAGATGTACTATACCCATGTACCCATACCTGATTTGGAAACTTAACCATAGATTAATCATTAGAAGTGTTATTTGGAATCCTAGTATCCTATGAAATTCATTTATCTCCTTTATTGGTGTTTCAAGTCTAATGCACAATTTTTAAAGGGAAGTAATCATATAGATGGGATGGATATCCAACCTTTAGATTGGCTATATAGTATAGAGAGATAACATGCTTTCGTTGGCCTTTATATTTAAGAAACCATTTTTAGTCAGATATTCAACTTTTATTTGTTGTCTTTTTCCTTCCTAATATAATTTTATGGAACTAGGAGGATCACTTTTTATGTTTTAGGTCACCTATTTGTTGGTATGTTTATAAATGGTCTATTGCAACTATTGCCTAGTTGATGTCCATCTTATTTATTTTCCATACTATTGGTGAATTATAGGCCTAAAAGTTTACATTTGTTGACTTGTAGGTTGTTATAGTCAGACTATCTTTAAATGTTTGTCATATCAATGATGCGAGACATTTCTAAGGAATTTATAATTGTAAATGCATTCATGACGCCCAAACTATACTATATAAAATATTAGCTACATCATCATTACCAAACATGTGAAAGCAAATATTTGTTTTACTTTTTATGATAGCTTGTTTGAAATTTATTTTGTTGTATAAAGCTTTGGCGATAGAGTGTAAATTTGAAAGCCTCAAATTTCTTTGATCACTTCTAAGATTGTGTGTAAGCATTGCAATATATTGTTCTTTATGTTATGATTGTAGGTTTCAAAGAATTACACCTTTTGTTACTTGCTTATGAATAGCCTTTGCAAACATAAATTTTTGCTTTCTATTGTAGGTTTCTGTTCTTGCCAAATGGATTGGCTGTTTGTGTAGTCATCCATGATTAACTATGCCTAAACTTTATGGTCTAGTATTTTGGTTTGGAAGATTTTTCTTGATTTAGAATTGTAGGGTTTTCATTGGCAGCACTTGCACTTGTGTATGATACTACATCCCTATTAACTTGTCTTCTTTGTTGTTCTACAGGCAATGAAGGATGTAGTTATTTGTATAATTGCTAGTGCAAATATCATGGACAAAAAAGATATACAAGCTGCCATATGCACGTTTCGTCATATTGCAAAATCTAGTGCAAAAATTATATGTTCTAGTGTACTTGAAAGTACTTTAGAGCCTAATGTCATTGTTTCAACAATCATCATTACCGGGTAATTAAAATACTTCTTGAGTTCATCCATCATACATAGGCAAAATTGTTTCAAATTCATTGTTATGTTTGTAGTTTATGTTGTTTATTTTTTTAGAAAGGTGCATCGTATTTGTCGTAAACAATGTTGTGGTATTATCATTTTAAAGTTGATTGTTATTATTTTCATCGTAGTTGTCATGACTTTCATCTCATAGAGATTGTTAAATATTTCATTGCAAGTTGCAATTATCAGAATTAACCATTTTGTGTCAAAGTAATGCAATCTATATGTGGATAGTAATCATAAGAATCATAATTCTTATCTCATATTGAGTTGTTTATTATTATTTAACATATCATTGTGTCTTAAGCATTTATGTTTGTGGTACTTGGTTTACATTATTGGGTGTTTTCTCGTTTACCTTGGGTTCATGTTCTTTGTGATGAAATAATATTTTCCTTGGGAGTTTTTGATTGGTTGCCAACTTATCTTTCTATCTAACAACCCAATCCTATACTTGAATGCCTCAATTAAGGGCCATCCCAAATTTGAAATTTGGTCTTTCATGGTTTATGATGAGCTAAATATGCATAAAATCACACTTCAATTACTAGGATATTTTGTTTCCTACTATCTAGACTTTGGAGGTGGTAACAAACATGAGGTATTGGTATGAATATTGCATGGAGTTCAAATAACGATATTTGTGCATTGTATTGATTATTAGTTTATTTATACTCCTTGATGACAACATATTGATTATTGGCTGAATATGTAACATACCTACCATGTATATACACAATAAATATGTAATATCTTTTTAAGTTTCTAATTTTGTTTTCTCTCTTTTTGATTATCCTTTCGATACCTTTTAATGTGTGGGATAAAGCAATCCTTTTACATTTTATTTTACTTAAACCACTTATGTTTGTGAAATGCGGCCTTTAAAACTAATCTTTAAAATGTTTTAGGCTTCTAACCTTACAATTTTTATTGTCTTAACCCTTTGAATTTAATAGCCCTGTCTTGGATCATATATTAAAGTTTTAAACATTTGGTCCCTTTGAAGCCATGTTTTAAGTCACATCCCATTCTCCTTTGTCATTTGTCTTTTCTCCTCTTGGTCAATGTCAACAATTAATCCTTATAGGATGCTAGATTAAGATTGCCACCATGAATTGAAAACGAGCAATCATAATTTTTTGGTAGAATGAACTCACCATTTTTGAGAAGAATGTACAGGGCTTGAGAAGAGATCTATAAATCAAGTAGTTGTGATCATGTTACAAATTTCTTTGTGTTGATTGAGCCTAAAAGATTGGAAAATGAATATTTGTAGAGTTTCTTGATTAAGTTTGCAGGGTGCAAATAGTGCTTTCATTTCATTTTAAAGGGTACTTTCAATAGGTAGTGTTGACTTTAGAATGAATTCAAGTGGAAAACCTTCTTCATTTGTTGGTTGTAGAAGTTGTCATGATTTCATTGTGAGTGTGCAATAATGAAAGGCTCCATAAATTTATTGATAAATTCTTTTACCCACTTTTTTTTAATTAATAAATATTTATGTGATCGCGATCTTCAAGTGTGGATATAAATAGTTAAATTTGACATTGCATGGGAGCATCTCTTAGGAGCTTGATGTTATGGATTGGGTGTCTTTGGGTGTAACAACAATCCTCTTCCTTGCTCTATGAATGTCATCTTAAAAGCTTATCAGACTTCATAAATAATAAAACTACAACGCTCAATTATTGTGTAATGAACTTTTTTTTTTCTATAGCATGAACTGACATTTATATTGGCAAGTTCTTGGACATGGAAGAAGCTAATGATTTTATTTTAAAAGGAGAACATGTGAAGACCATATTGGAAAGTTAGATGAGGATTATCAAGTGACCAAAGACGTGTTGATGATGAAGCCATAAAACTACAAAAGAGCAGCACAATGGGCAGAGATAGAAAAGAGGTGACACCTTGGAGCTGCCATGAAGTAATGTGGCAGCAGCACATCAGTTGGTTGGCATTTCTTAATTGTCTAAATGGATTGGAGCAATTGCAGGTTATTAACAACCATTTTTTTTGCAAACTATAAAGGACAATTCAATCTTTGGTCATTGAAGTCTAGATGAATACATAAACAACACAGGAATAGAGCATTCAGAAAGGGCCTTTGTCAATATAAGGGACTTTCAAATCAACTTGTGAATTATTTCTTGTTATGGTGGCCATTGCTGCATATAGTTTTCACATTATTGAGTTTCAACAGCTGTGATCAGCAAGAGATCAACTTTCAAGAGTTTAAACATAAAAAATTGGCTACAAGGAAGGGGACATGAGAAAGTGGGATATCTAGCAAGATCATATTGATTTGGATGTTTCCATTTCCCAACTTACTACACTTGATGTCGAGGATGAGCCAGTTAGCAAGCATGTGTGTGCTAGTGGCACTACATGTGGTACTTCTAATATACTTATTACTAGGAATTAAATCATTTAATATTGATGGTGATGATATTTTTGGAGACCCTTATGATGCTGAAGCCTTATCAATGATCGCTTGCTGCTGACATTATTAGTTTTACTTTTAATATATATCATGACATTCAAGTTTGATTAATTGACTTAGTATTATTTTAATTTCTTATGGCAGTTTTGTTTATTATATGATGTTATGTGTCATCCTGAACTTACTGCTGCAAATCTGTATATATTTATGATTTTTATATGTTTTTGTATGAACAAACCCAAAACAAACCCAACCTCTTTATTTTGGGTTCAAATCTGTGAACGAAACCCCAAACCTGAACCTGAACTAGTAATAGAATTGGTAACTTAGCCTTATCCTACCACAACTTGTAAGTTCCATTGGTTCAAATTATATTTAGTGATAGCGTTTTGAAATTTGACAAGTCTGGGTACATGCATTTATAAAAGAGACTGTCCTGTGTAACATTGCTTGAGTACTGAAGATTGCCTTCTACAAAATGTCTACTTTGAGTTTGCCTTGAAATGAGATTATTTAGATATTATGTCTGTTTACCTAACTAAATCTGCCTTTAACATTATAATTAACAGCTCAATTATTTGTGCCCATATATGTTTATTATTATTTTCAGTTCATCTATAGTTTGAGTTTACAAACTAGCATTGCTTTAGAATCTTCTACTGACTTTGATGTCATTTACAGGGTTCAGAGTCTTGAGGAAACTCCAAATTTTAATTTTTGGTCTCAATTATCATTGCGAATTCCATTTTCATTTGCACACTTATGGAGTGGCCTGAGCTCCAAAACTACTGAGGCAACTGTATTGCCTAAAGAAACTTCCTGGTTGGAAGAGACTCTGTCAATGAGGCAAACACCTTTGAAGAATGATACTCAGGAAATACAAACTGATGATCTTTCCTTTAGTACAGACTATCAAGATGAATCCAAAGCATTTTGTAATTGCAGTGAGAATGAAAACTATGGATCTAAGCCCCAGCTACCATGCATAAATACAAAATTTGCTAATAGAGTGAGTACCCATGGTTCTACAGAGGTAAATGATGTAGCTGACAATCATACTGTTACAAAACAGATAAATGGTGTGCCTGGCAATCAAGGTGTGGTAAATATGGATCAAACATTTAATTTCTGTAAGTCATCTCAGGTAACACACAATTTCAAGGGACCAGATGTTCCTGATCTTGATTCAGCTCAAGAAACATGCTCTAATTATGAATCTAGTCATATAAATCACAATGAAAATCCAAATACATATATTGCAGCAAAAAATCAAACTAAGCAGCATCAACTATCATCACCAACTACCAGCAATTCAACCTTTACTCAAGATTGTGTGGAGGATTCATTTTCAAATGGATACATGGAAGGTATTATGAAGGGAAATGCAATTTCTAGCATTACTCAAAATGAAAAAGCTATAAATATAGATGAATCATCAGATTCCCAATACATAGATAAAGGACTAGGGCATTCGAAGGAACAGGTCCCTGGTAAAAGTAATTGGGAGTTGCCTATGTTGGATAAGAACTCTAATATTAACAGTCATGATACTGAATTTGTGGTAGCTCATGCTGACGGATCTGTACCTGCAGCAGAATTAATGGATAAGGAAGGATTATATTGCTGGAATGAAGAGTTGGACCTCTCTGTAGCAGAGGCATGGGCTCACATGCAAAGTGATTTACAGAAGAAATCAGAGGTAGATGATCGGAGACTTCCAATAGGCGTGAAACTTGTTAGTGAGAAAAATGGAAACCATCTATTTAACAAATTTCAAGCTGGGCAAGGAATGCAGATAGATGATAGCCAAAGTGAAATTACCCAAGATTCAGGTCTGTCTCCTTGGAATGGTTTAGCTGGTGCAGGTATGAGTGCTATGATGGATATTTACCATGCTGCTTCATCAATGGTGTTGCGCAATGATACTGAAGAGTACAGAAAACAGGGATCACTTTCTGATAGGGCATCATCAATGCTGGTCTGTAAGTGGTGATGCCATGTACTATCTTCTATTTTGAGCTTTAAGGTGTTGTAAACTTGTATATCTGTGTAATAGGTTCATGCACTTATAGGTTGTGCAAATAATTGAAAATTACATAGTTTTCAGAATGAAGTAGACTATATTGCCATAATACTTCTCATATAAATATAATAAATGTTATGTTCTTTGTATGCTTGTAATTTTGTAAATGGTGGGTGCACAAAATTGACTCTGCATTTTTGTTTCAGAATTGCGGGAGTAACAACTGTATTTCTTTTTTTCACCTAAGAAAGTTGTTCTTTCTGTCATGCAGAGTTTCAGTTTTATTATTTAAACAGTTTGCTGATCCATTTTTTCCATGTTGCATAATGAGGTCAAATTTTACTGGTGATTCACCCATAGGTAGCATATCAGATAGATGTAGGGGAAAAGATAGTATGGAACGCTATATTTTAGGCATGTAAATGCATGTGGGAGTATGGTATGTAGAATATGGCTTTGAAAATAATTCGAGAATGATCATCCAAGAACATTTAGGGAGCTAGTTTTATAAAAACTTAGAGCTTGCTTCTCTCAATGTTTTCTATAGTACATTTGTCTTATGTTTAAAATAGACCATGATTTTGTCAATAGTTCACTGACCAGAAGGTATTTCATGCTGGTTTAAAATTCAGAACCTCAAAGCTAAACCCATCAAGTAGATCCCCACATTACTTCCAATGGGTAATCATAACCTGTTCAATCTTCTTGCTTCCCATTGTTGTGGCTTAAAAGGATAGACATGTCTACTAAGAACTTTTTGTAAATATTTAGGAAACTTTAACTCACATTGACAATTCAGTGTTTACTTAATGAAACTGTGGATCTCCAGGAAACAGAAAGAGGTTTAAAGAGGAAATGGAGTCCAATTGTTGAGATGCAGTACAGAGAAGGAATATACAGGGGCCGTTGTCAAGGTGGTCTTCCTGAAGGAAAGGTATAAAGTTATAAACTGTCATTTATAAATTATATATAATGAATTATCTACAGTACCTTACTTTGCATTGAAGATTTTTAATTTCTTCTTTTCTAGATCTTTGCTGAAATTCTAAAACACAATGTAACAATATATATTATTTATTATTTTAGATAATGCCAAATTTATGCATCAAAGATAGATTCTAATTTCTTCTTTGCTAGATGTTTGCTGAAATTCTAGAACGTAATGTAATTGTGTATGTTTTTTATCACTTTAAGTTTAAATTATAATGCCAAATTTATGCAAGCTTTTGCATAAAATTTAGATATAAGGTGGAATCTCAAGATACAATTATTTTCTTTTTGCTCGCAGGGCCGTCTTAGTTACAAGGATGGAAGCTTTTATGATGGAATTTGGAAGCATGGCAAGAGATGTGGCACTGGTACATTTTCCTACTCTAGTGGGGATATGTTTCAAGGTTACTGGCGAGATGATCTGATGCATGGGAAGGTTTTTCTCTCTCACCCACTCAATTAACAAACAAAATTATGTTACTTAAAGTCAGTCTCTCCTCCTTGCTTAAACAAAACCATGTTGCTTGTATCAATCTCAAATCTCCGAGGTCTGCACTTGTAGGAAGGAAAGACAAAATTGATAAGTGAATTAATTTTTTAACCAATAACTCTTAGAACTTTTAAGTCATTGTATTTTTAAATGCTGAGGGAATAATAATAATAGAGCTCAGGCTTGGAAAAGTTAGAAATGGGTTAAAATTAGTGACACAGGAATTATGTTTTAGTTTCACTTGTAATTTATATAGGATGGTGGTTAAGAAACGTGCAGGGTACATAAATATTAATGCTTGATGTAAGAAATGTATAATGTAGAACACATTAGGACTGAAAATTAGTAACCAGTAACAACCATATGAAGCATTATAAGTATTAAGATCATATTTCTCTTTAGGAAGATAGTTGTATTGGAGAGCGCTTGTAGGTGCATGTTTGATCTTGGTGCTGACTCTTCTAGCTTATAAATGCTTATGATATTTTCCTATGCTGCACACAAATAGAAAATAGATATCCTTCTCCTTTTCTTTCATAGTTCGTAAGAGCTACTATGGCATATTTTCTTTTTTCTCGCTAGGTTAATTGAGGGATATGGGACTCTCACCTTTTAAGTAAAAGATCAAATTCTGAAAAACTGGCTTCTAATAATGTAACAACCCACCTTATTCTTTTTTTAATTTCTTTTGCAATATAAAAATGCATATGCAATGCCTCTACACTTTTTTATCACCCAGATCTCGGAGTGGGCAAGGTGAGAGCATACAGTGCTTCAACCACACACTATCTATGATGTATGGAAGAAGATGAATAGAGGCAAGCCAACCAAATTATGTAGGCAGCTGAGCCAACCTGATCAACATCTCTTTGGTAGACTGTGTGAATGCAATGCAAGCCATTGGTAGAATATCTAAGCTTGCTCAGATCAAAATGGTTGATAGTGTCAACTTGTTTGATGCCAAAATACACTGTATGATAATGCTATACTAATTGGTGATAAACCAACCAATCCTACAATACAAAATGCTTGCAAATGATAACCATTTGGCAATATTAGCATCTGAAGTTTACAAAGTAGTTAGGCAATTCATTACAATATGACAAAGATAAGAAACTGTTGTAATCAACTGTAATATCAGGTCTGATCATAAATAAACAATGTTGCAACACAATGAATGAAGAAACACACACACTTATACTGAGATGGGGGTGAATCAGTATAAGACAATCTTTTTACTTATTAAAACTTTAGTAATCACAATGTGACAACCAAACAACATCCACAGAAATAAGAGACACAAGATTTTATGTGGAAACCCTTTCGGGAGAAAACCATGGTGAATAGCTGCTTGGATCCAGCTTCAGCAAAATGAAATCTTCTTTACAAAGCTTTGTATGCACCAACCCACAGGAGACACCAATCCCCTACAACTGGGCACCAACCTAGCAAGAGACACCAATCTCTTTCAATGAGAGGCACCAACCTCCCGACTCCTCAATTAAGAGGCATCAACCTCCAAAGAAATAACATGATTATTATATGAAACTTCTTCTTGGATCTGCTCTAATTTTCCTTTACAAATCTGCTCATGACTTCATCAAAAAATTCCTTAATATCTGCTCACAAATCTGCAATCTATCTACTCATAAATCTGCAATATAGTCTTAAATATTTCCACTCATAGAATTGCCATGATCTTGCTGTTAGATCTGCTATAAATTTTATTTAAATTTGCTCCAATAGGAATGCTATTCAATAATTGCTTGCTTTGAAAAACTCTTTGCAACCAATCCTTATAGCTTCACAAAGGGGGGCGACTTTTTGAAACATCACACCCAACGGATGCACCACTTCATTTTATAGATTCCTTTTCATCTCAAAAATGGGCGGCAAGATGGGGTCAGCCCAAAAGAGAAAATAATACTTTTATTTTTAATTTAAACACCACTGAAATGGGCACCATAATAGGAGGTTGGCCCAAATTAAAGATAATTTTAATTTTGATTTTTATCTTCACAAAATGGGTGTTAAACTTAGAACCATAGGTTGGCCAGCATAAATCTATTTTCTTTTGACATTACCTTTGACATAAATGACAACAATTTCTAACAATCTCCCCCTTTGTCATTGATGGCAACCCTACAAGGAAAAAATCTTGAAAAGCAATAGGAACATACTTCTCCCTTTGACTGAAAAGCTGCTCCTGACTGAAATGCTCCCCCTTACTCTACTTCATCCCCTTTGACATCAATGGCAAAGGCTCCCTAGGGCTGAAAGATAAGACAATGGATAGCTTCCCTTGAACACATGCTTCTTCTAAAGAATTTAGTGATTGGATGAGAGTGATATTACTCTCAATTTCTCCCTCAAGTACTCAAAAGTCCCTTTGGAAGTGGCTTTGCGAAAATGTCTGCAATTTGTTCTTTTGTAGCAACATACTCCAACTTCACTTGCTGATTGGAATATGTTAAAAAGAGGTCCCAAGCTTGTTTGAAGGCAATCCAATTAATTTTGACCCAAACTTGTGGAGTTGTCAGGAATTCTAAGGGGTCTTACAGTACCTCGTACTTGCTGTTGTTGGTTGCCATTTTCAGACCCACAACTAATTTTGATGAAGTTATGATGTGTTTGGAGTGAATGTGGGTGTGTTCTAGAATTTTTTTTTCTATTTTGGTTGATTATGGAAGTGTTTGGTGTGCACGGATGTAATGTCCCTGTTTTAGCTAACATTGTTTGTTGAGGGGTTAGCCTATCATTCTGGCCCTCGTAGGCTGACAAATGTGATTAGAGGGTCGCTCATTGCAGTTATCCAGAGTTTTGGGACTCTACTCCATCAATTGATTCAGGTTTGGGCCTTTGCACAGGTTATTTGACTCAGATTGGCACACTTACTATTTATAGTAAGTTACTATTTTGGGAGAGTCAGGGTTCCTATTAATAGAAAGACACCTGAGCAGAGCATATTGGCAGTGTCGACCTTGATTGGGCCTTTGCAACTGTTTCTAGAATCAGTTTCACATACTTACTATTTATAGTAAGTCACTGTTTAGGGTTTCTATTTTTAGACGGGCATCCGATCACATGGAGAACAGGGAGAGTCGACTCCTGGCTCAGACGGCTTAGCAATCAGACAAGTACATCAAGAGATATTAAAGTTTAAGTGACTTAAGTGATTTATTTAATATTTTAATATTATTATAAAGTTATAAAGTAACTTTATAATAATAAAGTCACTTTAATATATTAAAGTGTGTTAAGTGAATAATTTAATGTGGGAATAAATTTTTTATCCCACATTGGAGGAAGGTGTTTGAGCTCTCCTAAGGAAAGAATAAAAAGAGAGGTAGGAGCTCATTCTCGGTATCCAGTTGATGATTATTATTTTGATTGATTTTTATTGTGGAGCCTAGGGCTTTTGCAGTTTTTTTCTTTGATCATAGGAAACGAAAACTTCTTATTGATAGCACAACTGAGAGAGTGAAAGATCTCTTGAAGGGTTGCAATTGAGGAGAGGATAATTCCGTCCTTTCATCTGAACATATTAGTGAAGTATTTATTCAAGTCTTGAGCAGATTGTAGGGGTTTGTTGGCTGCTACAGTAGATGCTACAGTGCATGTGAACAGTGTTGTACTACAGTACACGTGAATAGTGCCGCGCTACAGTAAAATATTTGTGGAGTTAGAGGTGCTTTGCATTGAGGACTATTGTATCATTCATTGGAATCGATTTCTTCATGTTATCAGATCATTTGGAGGGCAGGTTGCAGGTCTGATATAAACTTTATCAGGAAATTACAGTCAACAAGGAGACACTTTTTGTTGTGTTGTTGCTTGCTCCATCATCTCCAGCAAAAGGGCGACTCTATTCCAATCAGGTTCTTTTCATTAATCAGTCCATTAGCATTGCATACTTAGAGTATAGTTACAGCTATAGGTTGCATACATGTGCATATATAGATTTCATGCTAAGGCTGCAAATTGTACTCAGAAAATCATTTGATAACCATATGTTGTAATGCCAAGAGTCTTGGCAGTTTGATATCATCATTGTAGTGAACAATTTGATAGCAATAAAGGAGACACAAGTGCTGGTCTGAGATAGATATTATTGCATTTGTAATTATCATTGATACTATGCATGGCAAGTGTTTGACTAAATGTCAACAAGCTGTAGCTGCACTTTGCACTCATAGTTTCTCATGTACTTGTCTTTGAAAATCCAAAAAGAACATCATATTGCATTTAGATCTGATTATAGACATTGTAGAAGTGTTTTTAAGCATTCTATTTATCTTGGCATTCTTTTCTATCAAGTAACATCAAACTAAAAACACTATATCAGCAAACAAAGTGTTTGACAAAATTTTAAGGGAACAAAGATGAGTTTTTGAGTCAGCTTAGGCTAGGCTCCTCACAACGGATGAGACTTCTGGAAACTTTCCTTGCTACCCAGATGTGTTGCAGCAAGTTTCTATGCATTTTCCAGACCTGTAACAATGTATTCCCCTTCATTTACTAAGGTATGTTGTTGCTACTTTCAAGTGGGTAATTTTTTTATGATTTCAGGCTCTTTGGTACAGTGTTTCAGCAGTTCCATTTGCATCACTTATCTTTGTTTGCAACCTGTAACCAAAAATACAACTCTACCTTGGCATGATTATGTATGAGTTGAGATTGTAACACTGAATAGTAGTATTGCCAGTGATTTGTTCTTGTTTATCATTGATATTTACCCCACTAAACAAGTGGTTTGATTGCAATCACTCACCATTGAAAAGTGAGAAAGTTGTCATTCATGTTTGTACTTGCTGAACGCTAGATAAGTGGAAGAAGCTTGCTTTCAATTTCAGTATTATATAAGCATTCCCACTAAATAAATGGTTTTCTACCTTTTTTAGAATTGTTTATGCACCCCACTGAATAAGTGGTATTGGGTAGGTTGTCACCTGGTGCTTTCCGTTCAGTTATTGCTTTCAATTTAGTTGTGATCCTGAACACTGTATTCTCTCACTTTGCTCACTTTGGGATCTATGTGATCAGAAAGTGGGAAGGAAGCTATTTGTAATCAATTTCCAGTTGCTATATTTCAAAAAAATAAAAATCTAAGGTGGTTATTACAGTGGTATCAAAGCTGGAGATTTTGTTAGTTTGTGCCTCTAATCTTGACATGTAGTTGCATCTTTCTCTATGAGTGATAGAGAATTGAGATACTACAATAGAGAGAAAGGAAGACAGCTTTATCAATTGCCTAAATCCACAGTTGGGGAGACCTTCTTAGGTGTCCTAGCACCCCATCAGGATCTTGCAAAGGGTGTTGAGGTTTCATCAGGAAACATGTCAAAAAGAGATAAGTGAGCAACTCAACAGAACAATCTAAATGCTAGAGCTGAAAGAAAATTTGATGCCATGCTTAGACATGATGTCGCAAATGTCGGAAACAATGAATTAGAACATACTTAAAACTCCTCCAATTCAAAATGGTGAAACTAGTTACTATAACACCAATAACCATCATAGTAATAACGGTCACATTGTTGGAGCAGCTTCTGGGTCTATTCCTAGACCACTCCAACAAATAGACCACTCCAACCTACATTTCCACATAGGGAGGAGGCTCAAGTTGTTTCAAAGGCCCGAATTCCAATTGCAGATGAAGTGAGGGCTAGCTATGCAGAATATGTCACACTTCCATTGGAATTCGTGACATCTTGACTCTAGAGAAATTTGTGAATCAAAAAAAGAAGAGAGGTGGTGGAAGAGTTGATAACCAAGGTCCTATAATGCTGAGGGACTATCAAAAAGCTCTTGAAAAGGTGAATTTAGCATACTTTGATGGGAGTTATAAGTGCATAGCTCATGCTTGGGTTTAAAATATAGATAATTATTTGTCCCTAAGACCTGTGCTAGAAGAAGATGCGATCAAATTTGCTACATCACATTTGGATGGAGCAGCCCACGAGTGGTGGAACCATGACTTGATGACACTAGGCCATAATCTAATCATCACCTATGATGATTTTACAAACAAGCTCATCGAAAGATTTGATAAGAAAGACCCTGAGATGCAGTTTAGAGAGCTTGCACAGTTGAGACAACATGGTACTGTTGATGCCTACATTGTTGAATTTCAAAGACTCTCTATCATGGTTCCCAACATCACAGAAAGAGTGGTATACCTTTTTAGTTCAAGGATAACAAAGCCACTAAAAGGGTGGGTAAAGGCTTGAAAGAGGTATTTGGCATGTGATAGAATTGGAAGAGGGAGCCAAACTAGTCATCATCACTCCCTATTGGCATCCCAAGAGAAATAAAGATGACATTGAGAAAGCAATTGAAGAGCTCCTCGAGATGTGGCATATTTGTCCAAGTAAGAGCCCATTTGCATCTTCAATTGTGTTAGTGAAGAAGAAGGACGAGACTATGCTCTTGTGCATTGATTACATAGCTCTTAATAAGAAGACAATAAAGAATTAGTACCCCATATCGAGGATTGATGAGCTACTTAGACTTGTCTACTTCTCAAACATAGATTTGAGATTTGGTTGCCATCAAATAAGAGTTCATGAGGAGGATATTGAGAAGATTGATTTCAGATGCCATTTTGGGCATTATGAGTTTTTGGTTATGCCTTTCGGCTTCACGAATGCTCTTGCAACTTTTCAATCTTGTATGAAATAGATATTCAATAAGCAGCTCAAAAAGTTTGTCTTAATATTTTTTTATAATATCCTAATTTTTAGTAGAACTTAGGAGGAGCACATGAGGCAATTGGATGAAGTTTTGGGTATCCTTGAGGCTGAATCTTTATTTGCTAAGGAATCCAAGTGCGGGTTTGGAATGACAAAACTTTTATACCTTGGTCATGTGATCAGCTCAAAAGGGGTAAGTGTTGATCAAGAGAAGATAAAGTCAATTTTAAATTGGCCTCTACCTACAAATCTCTCTCAGTTGAAGGGTTTCTTTGGTCTTTATGGCTTCTATAAAAGATTTGTGAAAGGCTTTTCACAATTGGCTGCCCCACTTACTGATCTTACCAAAAAGGGGGCATTTGTATGGTCTAATGTAGCACAAATATCTTCTGATCATTCAAGCAAATCATGAGCACATGTCCTATTTTGACCATATCCGATTTTTCCAAGTCCTTTGAGCTTGAGTATGATAGATCTGGTGAAGGAATAAGTGTTGTCCTAATGCAAAATAAGCACCCTATTTCCTTTGAAAGAAAAAAGTTGAGAGGAGAAGAAAGGACTTAATTTATGATAAGGAGATGCTTTCCATAATGCATGCCTTGGCAAAGTTTAGGCAATATTTGGTTGGTGGTAAGTTTATTGTTAAGAAACAAATGGTTAATCAATTTTCAGCTTCCAAACTTGAAACAAAATTCTTTCATGTGGTCTTGGTTAGGGATAGATCTTTTTTTGGGGCGTGTAGAGGTCTAAACAAAATTCTACACATTTAGAAAATTAAACTGAAATTTGCAATTTTTACCAAAAAACATATTCATGCTTTAGAACTTTCTTGTGGCCTTTGGTGTCAAACTATACAATAAAATCATTTGGATGACAACTCCAACTACAAAAGATTAAATTAAGATGCTTTTGTAGTTTAAATCATAATGCCATTTCAGAAAGACTTTGTGTGGACACATTGCACGTCACTCTTGAGTACAACTAAGGTTAAATGCAACTGGTGTTTGAATGATATCACCGGTGGCACTTATTGCTTCAAATGTCATTTGGAAAATGAGGTAGGAAATGACACCATTGCTTGTCCAAAATGCCTTTGCAAATGTCAAGAAAAACCAGCTTTAAGCAATTTTTGAGGGTTAGGAAAAATAGGCAAGAACTGAGTTTGAAATAGATTATAATTCTACAGATGCTAAGAGGAATCGCTTGGATGAGGAATATGGTGCACATGATTTTTTCAAGGAATCTAGGTCAACACCTTCTACAACACATGGCTCAAACACAAGTGGAGGAAACATTAATTCTTTCTTCGCACCTCGTACTACATTAAGATCACAAACCAGTTTTTGAGAGTATTGGATGGAAGAAGAATGTCCATGAACAAGAAAAGAAGGTGATCACAAAATTTTGGTACTATTCTAGCTTTCCATTCCATGTAGCTAGGTCTCCATATTGGCAAGGTATGGTGGATGTTATTGTAGTTGCATGCCCTAGGTTTCAAGCCCCATCTTATGAGACATTAAGGGTTGGTATGCTCAATGATGCAATACTGGATGTTAAGGATGTTGCTAATGAAGATCGACTAGAGTGAGTAAAGATTGGTTGCACCATAATGTCAAATTGATGGATAGATAGAAGGAACCGAACCCTCATCAACTTCCTTGTCTCTTGTGATATTGGCACAATGTTTTTAAAAGCCATGGATGCATCAAATACAATCAAATCTGTAGTTGCATTGTTCGAGATGTTTGACTTGGTGGTCAAAGATTAAGGCTAAAAAATGTGGTTTAATTAATTACAAACAATGCTAGTGCTTGTGTTGTTGTTGGGAGACTTTTGATGGACAAATACACCTCTCTATTTTTTACCCTATGCGCAACACATTGCCTTGATCTAACCCTAGAGGACATTGGAAAACTTGAATGGGTTAATGATGTATTGCAGGAATGGGTTAATGATGTATTGCAGGCTCACACAATTACCAAATTTATCTATAATCACACTAGGGTTTTGTGTATGATGCACTCTTTCACAAAGGGCAAGGAGCTAGTTTGACCAAGGGTGACAAGATTTGCAACACATTTCCTTGCACTACAGACTCTTTGCCAACAAAAAATGAATTTGAAATGAATGTTTGTTTCAAACAAGTGCATTGATTTTGGCTTCACAAATCAAGCAGTGGCATAGTAGTTGCAAAGAACATTTATTCTACTAGTTTTTGGGAGGCGGTTGAACAAGTTGTAGAATTTTCAAAGCCTCTAGTAAAAGTCTTGAGACTAGTGGATGGGGACAAATCCCCCATGGGATATTTGTATGAGGCCATGGATAAGGCCAAGGAGTGATGAGAGGTAAGATGAAAAATAACAGGATATGTATATGCCATTATGAGACATTGATAGAAAACAAGATCGACAAATGCATAGCTTATAATATTTTGGACATATTGAGGAAGGCCTTATTATAATAATAATAAGATTGACAAATGCATTATGGCCCATTTGGACAGCCCACTTTATAATAATAACACTTAAGTTTTGAAATAAAATTATTAGGACTAACTTAAAATATTATTATTAAATTATTTCCCTAACTTTATCCCTTAGCCTACAAGAAATAAAGAAATAGGCTATAGGCCTCCCAATTATTTTAATTATGGAAAAGAGGACATGACTCCCAAATACCCAAAAAAATCATTCTTTCCAAACCAATTCCCTCCTTCAGCAGTTCTTCTTCTTGATAAATCCTATCCAACAACAAAAAGAGAATTGACTTTTTTCCCTCTAGAACTGCATTAGGCATTAGATAGAATCTCTTCAATAGTAAGAAGCAATTAGAGAAATTGTTGCTGAATAAAAAAGCAAAAGAAGCTAGCTGAAGCAATGCATCTACTTCTTGATAAATCCCATCCAACAGCAAAAAGAAAATCAACTGATCCTCTAGAATGGCCTTAGGCTTTAGATGGAATCTCCTCAACAAGAAGAAGCAATTGGAGAAATTCCTACTGAGGGAAAAAACAAAAGAAGGCTAGCTGAAGCAATACAGCAGAAGGCACTGCAAAGAGAAGCAAAGAAGCAACAAATGACCTTTCCTAGGCAACAATACCATGGAAATCTGCCTCTCCATTATCACAAAGGGCATCCAACTAGGCTCCCGTTACAATGGGAATAGCTTCATCAAAGCCATTAAAGAAGTCGTATGCTAAACTATATTAAAAATCTCTAGCTTTAATTATCTTTCTTTTGTTATCTCCTATCACAAAGACTTCCTTTATATGCTTTCATTGTTATCAACTGATAAGTACTATAGTATCTCTTTGGATTACGCTTTGTACTGCTTCCATGTGGAAGCCTTTCCTACCTAACTGCCATGTTTCTGGGCCTCTTTTTCTATTAAAGGACAAGGACTCTTTTGTAAAATGCTACTTTCAAATTTATGAATGTCTTTACATCAAAAAATTAGGAGTTGGGCATTAGGTGTTATATTGTAGAGACATGCCTCTTGGAAGGTTTTTTCAATGCTTCATCAGTAACATCATCTTGCATTTGTTTCAAAAATGTTATTGCCTCAGGAATACTTGAATCAAAAATTTAACTGAGTTTCTTATAGGCTGGATTATTTTCATTATGAAACTCAATGTAGATTTTGGCATTTTGCATATAGTATTTATTTTAATTGTTCATAGTTTAAGATATCATTCTTGAATTTTTCTTTTCTGATCTGTGAGTAGCAATTATGCAGGGTTGGTTCTATTTTAAAAATGGTGACCGGTGGTTTGCTGAGTTCTGGAAGGGAAAAGCAAATGGTGAAGGACGATACTATTCAAAAGATGGCGACGTTTTCTTTGGCCACTTTGAGAACAATTGGCGACATGGAAAAGGACTGTACATAGAACCAAATGGAACCAGGTACTATATGCTTCAACAAATATTCATCCACGTATTTGCCTTATGCATGTATCATTTATATGTATGTGATACCTTAGATAATAAATAATTTTTCATGCTTGATTTTTCAAAATATTAATGATTCACATAAAAATCAGATAGAGAGAGACTTTTATGTTTCACAGATGCATATATGTACCTTCCATTGTTAATGTGTTCTCTACTTGATGTTCTCACAAATTCGTAATTTTATAGTTATGTAGATATATATTTTGCTAATTTATTTTCTTGGTTAATATCTCTTCTTTCTAAAAGACGAAAAAGGCTTGCAACCTTTAGCTGCAAATTTGAGTTGAAACTCTAATAATTATGGTCGTAATACTGCAGGAAAAGGTAACCCTATTCCTCCATATCTGTGCACAATACTTAATTCCAATTATGCTGCTACTGAAACTGTTTTGTTGTGTTTAACTGTCAACATCAAATGAAACAATATATAGTATGTTCTTATTTGGCATTTTGAGTCTATAATAGTGTTCTTTTTTGAATGGTTTGAACAATGTGATAAGCCTATAGGAAAACAATTCCTAGAACCTTTGTGAGGTTAAGGATCTAAAGCAAGCTATGATAATCTTTCATTGATTTCAAGTAATTCATGTGATATCCCGGTATCAAGTTGGTGGTAATGAGGAAACTAAAATTTATGATCTGAGAAACAAGATATTCTGGCTGTAATGTTTTAAATGAATTCTTTTGTTTTCTATTCTTTGCTAACTACAATTTTGGAAATACCATACAGAGTTCCAGGAAGTACAATTATTTTGATGGTAGTCTCAGAAGTATTGCAAACTCATATTAGTACTTGAAGAAACTTATCTTCATGCCTCTATAATTCTTTGCCTCCAAAAAATCAATATTCAAATTCTAGCAAACACAAAAATCTGTCAGTTTCTAGGTATCATTCCATGCCATCTAAGTCTGACTACTGGAAGGGATTTTCTAGGCTTATATGTGTTTCGTGAAAGCAAATGTTTCATCACCAAAGTTGGGGGAAAGCATCAGCCAAAAGGCTACAAGGCAAAGAAAAAAGAATCGAGCAGAAGGTAAAGTAAAGAAAAAATCAAACTAATAGTACGCGAAAAATAAGATATATATTAATATCCACAAGTGACCAAAGTAGTTCAATAGGGCTTGAAAGTACATTCAGTCAGAATAGAGTGGTTGGGTAGAAAAGAAACCTGGGAGATGAAAACATTGTAAAGACTAAAGTTAAAGTTACTAAAGCAACAAAAGCATAACAAGAGGAGGTAAAGACAAACTGGGTAAACTCTAGCCTTAAAATATAAGTAAAACTATACATAGCCAAGCAAGAGGGGAATCCCCAAGATAAATAAAAAGAAGATGGAGACCTAAGTTGGTGACCAAGGAAAGAAACTAGTGGAACCATGTCTTTATATCAATTCTTACTCTATAGAAGAAAACTGCCAACAGCATCATCAATCATCATAGAAACAATCTAGTCTTATAATGTCCATAGGATGATGTCTTGGGGTAAGGGGACCTAGTTGGAAAGTCCTAAGAAGCAAGATACTCCACTAGACCTCTCCTAATATCCAAAGCCAACAAGTTTCGATGGGTGGAGATGTTTTTTTTTTACATATGCCTTGATCTATCCCCTAGGTTACAAATAAGAGCTAGAAGGCTCATGACGTTGAGTAGAAGTTGATTCAAAGTGCATGCTAGTTGAGTGGAAGGCCTAGGATATCCTAGTAGCAACACATGGAGTTTGATGTCATCTTGCTGATATGTCACCATTTGTATGTGGACCAACTGAATCCAAGGAATCCTTAATGACACAAATTTTTGTGATAGGCAAAAAAAGAGTTAATGAATTCACCAGTCTTGAGGGTCCTCTTCAATGCTCCATGATTGGCAACCTCCCAAAGTGAATAAGTAATTTCATGAGTATTTCTATAAGCAATAACCCCTTACCTTGATCAAATAAGTAGAAAAAGAGAGCAATACTAGAAGTTAGGAGAAATCCCCACCACAAAGTAAACACAAATAGAATAAAGGAATGATCCATTTATTCAATGGAGCAGGATTGAAGGTCAAGTGAATCAAGTTGGTAGAGGAAACCATTGAGGGAGATTAAGTTTAAATGTTTAAGGAGTACCTAGTTGCTTTCATTTATTGTGATAACCTCACATTGCGTGAGGGCCTTAGGCCATAAGCCAATTGGAGAGGAGGCTGAAAGTGTAAATAACCTAACACCAATATAGTGTAAATTCCCTAATGCCCTTCTCTGTGAACCTAAGGGTTGAGTACCCAAAGGACCTCCTTTGTTAGGAGATTTTCTTTCTCATTGGTCGAGTGATAAAGGCCCTCAACATATTGATGAGAGTCTATCACATTGACACAAGCTTGCTGCAAATTATGTAAGTTGAAGAGCCACAAAAGTATGGCGATTAGAAAGGCAAGAAGATTTGGGTGTATAGATCCAATTCTCAACATGCAATAACAATAATATACCTAATCCTCATCATATGACGTTTAGGCATCTGTCTCAAAGGGTGAAGACTTTTCTCTTCTTCCTTCCTTTGGAGATATGGTCATAAATACTTTAAAGGTCCTCTTCCTCCCTCTCATCCTATAGGATGACATTCTAAAGATCAAGTACTCCTCCATTGGTTGAATGTTCCTTCATAAAATGTTTCCTCTCCCATTGGTTGAGGCCCATATGGATGCCCTAAAGGTCCTCAGCTCCCTCATTAAGGTTCTTACTGTTAGTGTTTCTTAGATCAGATTGAGCAATATAAGTACTTAAAGAATTGCAACACATAAGACAATGAACACACAAAGATACCCTAGGAAAACCCTCCTCTTGAGGGAGAAAAACCCAGCAAATTAGTCTCTTATATATTGTATAACAAATGACAGAATTCTGCTTACAACACAGGCCCAACAATGGCCAATAGAGAGTCACTAAGAATTTGCACTTCTCCTTAATGCACAAGATACAAATGAATCTGTTCTTCCTTGAAATCGGACTGCTGCTACAAATGCGAATTCTACTCTTCAAGTATATGCGAGCTTCTGCTCTTCAAATGGTAAATGCGAACTTGCTTTATTAAATCGAATTGCCTTTTACAATGATAATGACCTTGTATTTATACATCATAGGCGCCTCTTCATTTAGGTCGGCCTTTCTTGAAAAACAAGATAAACAATAAATTAACTTGAGGTCGGCTCAAGTTGAGGCAAGGATAGTCGAATCATAAAGGGTCAGCCCTTTAGCAAATATATTGTTTAATATAAATTAAATAGCCGAGAGGCTATCCATTTAATTTATCTTTCCTTGGGAAGTGCAGACCGAAGCTGTCATAACATCAACACTTACATTAGTGTGAGCGGAAAAGTAGAAGGATGAAAGGAATGACCCCAAAGTAGTAAACCAAGAATCAAAGAAGAGGAACACATTCTCCCTACTAGAGGTTAGATAAGTCATTTAAAAAAACATTCATAGAGCTCATACTAATATTAGCTGTGTTACACGGGGACGCGTACCCCCCTCCAAACCCTACGTCCCCGTCCCCTATGGCGTTTCGGGGATGGGGGGGACGGCAGGGCACGTCCCCCAAGCATCCCCCAGGCATCCACCATAGCTTCTCCCAGAGGGTGGAAACAAGGGCTTTCACCTCAAATCTCTCTCAATAGAGAATTGCATTATCAAGGGCTTACACCTCAACTCTCTCTCATCAGAGAATTGCATTATCAAGGGCTTACACCTCAACTCTCTCTCAACGGAGAATTGCATTATCAAGGGCTTGCACCTCAACTCTCTCTCAGCAGAGAATTGCATTATCAAGGGCTTGCACCTCAACTCTCTCTCAACAGAGAATTGCATTGTCAATCAAGGATCACTGATTACTGAGACTCTTTCTCAGTCAAGGCTGCATTCTCCACCATACCAAGTTTCTCTCGGAAGTACACAAACTTAATCCTGGCGAGAGGCTTGGTGAGAATGTCTGTCGTTTGCTCTTCAGTGCTGATATACCTCAACTATATAGCTTTCCTTTGCACCATATCTCTAATATAGTGGTACTTGATCTTAGCATGTTTTGTTATGTCATGAAACACAGGATTGACAGAAAGCTTCACACAGTTTTGATTATCACAGTGTATAATAGTAGGCTCCATTGATTGTCCAAACAATCCTGCAAGGAGCTTACGAAGCCACACTGCCTCACGAGCTGCCACACAAGCTGCTATATACTTTGCTTCAGTTGTACTCAAGGCCACTGAAGACTGTTTCCTGCTACACCAGGAGATCATAGCAGTCCCCAAACTGAAGCAAAACCCAGAGGTACTCTTCCGATCTGAGACACATCCTGCCCAATCAGAATCAGTAAAACCATGTAGCTCCAAATTCACATCTGAAGAATATCTCAAACCATATCCAATTGTGCCACATAAATATCTCAGGATATGTTTAGCTGCTACAAGATGTATTTGCTTTGGTTCACACATAAACTGGCTAAGTGCACTCACTGCATAGCAGATATCAGGTCTAGTGTTAACTAGATACATCAATGAACCAATCAACTGTCTATACATCGTAGAATCCACTGGTTTTGAACTAGCTGCAGCCTCTTTCAACTTATCTAGATTAGTCTCCATGGGTGTAGACATAGGTTTGTAGTCAATCATACCAAACCTTTAGAGAATGTCAACAGTATACTTGCCTTGACTTAGAATCATCTCATCTGGCTTTTGCCAAACTTCTAAGCCAAGAAAGTAATGCATAAGACCTAGATTCTTCATCTCAAACTCTGAAGCTAATTCCTTCTTGCATTTTAGAATTAGATGTTCTTCACCAGTAATGATCAAGTCATCAACATATAAAACCAAAATCCATGCTTCACCATTTACTACCTTGAAGTAGAGGTTAGAATCTGCATCATTCTTTGAGAAACCCAGACTTGAAAGATACTGATCAATTCTTTCATACCAAGCACGAGGAGCTTGTTTAAGACCATACAAGGCCTTCTTCAGCTTGCAAACATGAGACTCATTCCCATGTACCTCAAATCCTTCTGGTTGCTCAATGTAAACCTCTTCTTCTATTACACCATTCAGAAAGGTTGTCTTTACATCCATTTGGTGAATCTTCCATCCTCTAGATGCAGCAATGGCAATGATGGTTCTGACAGACATGTATCGAGCCACAGGAGCAAAAGTTTCTTCATAGTCAACTCCCTCTTTTTGTGAGAACCCTCTAGCCACAAATCTAGCCTTGTGCTTCTCAATGCTCCCATCAGCTGCATGCTTGATCTTGAAGAGCCACTTAGAAGACACCACAGATTTGCCTTTGGGTCTAGGAACTATATCCCAAACATCGTTCTTAAGTATGGACTGATATTCCTCAGACATGGCATCTTTCCATACTTGTTGACTAGAGGTTTCTTCAACACTTGAAGGCTCTAACTCAATAATCTGACTCATCAAGGCGACATAACTAGAGAACTTGTGAGGTCTCTTGCTTTCTCTGAAAGCTCCTCTTGGAGCTGCAAGACTTTCTGCTTCCTGCATTGTCCTACGAGCCCAAAGATGTCTTTTCTTTCCAATCACAATGTCTAGAGGCCCATCAGTAGGATCCAAAGGCTTAGCTGTATCAATATCTTCTTTAGGTTCTGTATCCTCCTTCAGATTCTCTAGAATATGGTCAACTTCCATATCTTGAGGAGGTTCTTCTTCATCAATCTCCATAGGAGTGCCTTTGGACCTTCTGTAAGCAACATCTTCCTCAAATGTGACATCTCTACTAATCTCAATAGACTTCTGTCCTGGAATGTATATCCTGTAAGCTTTTGATGTCTCACTGTAGCCTACAAGAATTCCTTTCTTCCCAGAAGGTTCTAGCTTTGTTCTCTTTTCCTTTGGAATATGAACATAGACTGGACAGCCAAAGATCCTCAAATGACTAACTTCAGGCTTCACGCCTGAGAATGCTTCTTCAGGAGTTTTATTCTCTAAGATCCTGTGGGGACTCCTGTTTTGAACATAGACGGTTGTTCTTGATGCTTCAGCCCAAAGAGAGATTTGTAAGTCTTGATCATGGATCATAGCTTTCACTGCTTCCACAATAGACCTATTCTTCCTTTCAGCAATACCATTTTGTTGTGGATTATAGGGAACACTGAACTCCCTCTTAATCCCTGCTTCAATACAAAAGTCACGAAATGTGCCAGAAGTGTATTCTCCACCATTATCAGATCTCAATACCTTGATCCTTTTCCCAGATAGATTTTCAATCTGTGCTTTGAATTCTCTGAATCTTTCTAATACTTCTTCTAATTCTTTAGATCTCAAGAAATAAATCCAAGTCTTTCTAGAGTAATCATCAATGAAAATAATATAATACAAGAAACCACTTTTGTGTTCTTGCCTAGGGCACATCCCTTGCATGTACCTTCATGTTCTTGATCGAATTTCGGAAGACCGGTGACCATCTTCTCCATGATAGGTAGAGCACGAAAGTGAATGTGAGCCAATCTTCGATGCCAAAGATCACACATGCTGGTACTGTTATGCACAAGCGCTTGAAGAGGACGAGTGCATAGCCTGTAAAGACATTCATGTCTAACTCCAATCACTTGAGCAGTTTTGAAGCCGGAGTTCTTTGCCCATATAAGAACTTTGCCTTTAGAGAAGGCAACTTGATAACCCTTGTCTTCTAACACTGAAATTGAAACAAAGTTCCTCTTTATCCCTAGCACGAACAGTACATCATTCAACTCCAAAGAAATCCCAGAATCCAAGTGAAGAGTGGAATTTCCAATCCCTTTTACAGAATATCTAGCATCATCTCCAATAACAACTTGATCACTGGAGTTGCTTTCCACTAAGTTTGAAAGGTGACCCCTGAAACCGGTGATGTGCCTAGAAGCACCACTATCAATCAGCCAAGTGTTGGAGTCAGTAGAAACATTGCTAGACAAGGCTGAATAAAACAGATAATCACTGGAGTCCTTTTGTGGAGCGACTTCTTCAACATCTGCAGTGGCAACTTGATGCTTAGGTCGTTGAGGACAAACCCTCGCAAAGTGACCATACTTATCACAACGAAAACATTGAATCTTGGACATGTCTCGTTTCCTTTTGAAGGCAGGAGCATCATCATTTCCATCTTCTCGATTCCTCTTGAAGAATCCTTTCTTAAAGTTTTTTCCTTTGTTTGATGAATGAGAGGCAAGAACTTGTAAATCTTCATTCTTTAAACTTTGACCAATTCCCCTTGCTGTTAGTCTTGACTCCTCTTGAATGCAGTCAATCCTCAATCGATCAAAACTTGGAAAGTTTAGATCTTGCACCGATTCCTTGAATGAACGCCTCCCATGAAAGCGGAAGACCATTGAGAGCAAGCATAGTCAGGTCTTTATCATCAATCATGTGACCAATAGTGGAGAGCTGATCTTTTATCTCTGAAATCCTCATGAAGTATGTAATAACAGATTCTCCTTTCGTCATTTTCACATGATGAAGTTGTTGCTTCAGTGCAAGGGCTCGACTAGTGTTGTTGATTTCGTACATCTCTTCCAAGGTTGCAAACATCTCTCTTGCTGTATCCAACTTGAAGACAATCGGTACAATATGATCCTTGACGGAATCAACCAATGCTTTCTTTGCCCTAGTGTCTTTCTTCCTCCATTGCAGCTTCTCTTCTTCCTCCTCAGGTTCGGGAACTTTTGTTTTCACAAACTCAGCCAAATCATTCTCCTCCAATGTTAGCATGATCCTGAACCTCCATGATGTGTAGTTCGAGATCCCTTCGAGTCTATCCTCGATTTTCAGACCGTTCACCATCTTGAGAAAATTAGAAGGTAGACTGAAAAAGAATAATGAGAGTTGCAAACTAATAGATCTGAATCTGATCACGATCTTTTTCACACCCACTCTGATACCATGTTAGTGTTTCTTAGATCAGATTGAGCAATATAAGTACTTAAAGAATTGCAACACATAAGACAATGAACACACAAAGATACCCTGGGAAAACCCTCCTCTTGAGGGAGAAAAACCCAGCAAATTAGTCTCTTATATATTGTATAACAAATGACAGAATTCTGCTTACAACACAGGCCCAACAATGGCCAATAGAGAGTCACTAAGAATTCGCACTTCTCCTTAATGCACAAGATACAAATGAATCTGTTCTTCCTTGAAATCGGACTGCTGCTACAAATGCGAATTCTGCTCTTCAAGTATATGCGAATTTCTACTCTTCAAATGGTAAATGCGAACTTGCTTTATTAAATCGAATTGCCTTTTACAATGATAATGACCTTGTATTTATACATCATAGGCGCCTCTTCATTTAGGTCGGCCTTTCTTGAAAAACAAGATAAACAATAAATTAACTTGAGGTCGGCTCAAGTTGAGGCAAGGATAGTTGAATCATAAAGGGTCGGCCCTTTAGCAAATATATTATTTAATATAAATTAAATAGCCGAGAGGCTATCCATTTAATTTATCTTTCCTTGGGAAGTGCAGACCGAAGCTGTCATAACATCAACACTTACATTAGTGTGAGCGAAAAAGTAGAAGGATGAAAGGAATGACCCCAAAGTAGTAAACCAAGAATCAAAGAAGAGGAACACATTCTCCCTACTAGAGGTTAGATAAGTCATTTAAAAAAACATTCATAGAGCTCATACTAATATTAGCTGTGTTACACGGGGACATGTCCCCCCCTCCAAACCCTACGTCCCCGTCCCCTATGGCGTTTCGGGGATGGGGGGGACGGCAGGGCACGTCCCCCAGGCATCCCCCTTGATTTTCAAAAACTGGGAAACGGCAGGAAACGCGTCCCCAAAAAAGGGGACGGCTGGAAAATAAAAGGGGACGCCTAGGCGTCCCCGAAATGGCTAGGGGACGGCTAGAAGTCCCTCAACTGTATCGGGGATGCCCAGGCGTCCCCCTTTCGTCAAAGTAAAAAATGTTTTTATTTTTGGCAAATTAAATAAAAATTGCTTGATAAATATTAAATATTTCATCATATTTGATAAAACATTTAATTTTTAAACAAACTATTTAATGTTATTGTCAAATTAAATAAAATATTCTTGATAAATATTAAATATTTCATTAAATAAAAATTGTTTGATAAATATTAAATATTAAAAATTTTAAACAAACTATTTAATTTAATTGTCAAATTAAATAAAATTTGTTTGATAATTGATAAATATTAAATGTTTTATCAAATATTAAATATTAAATAAAATGTTTTATATTTCATTATATTTGATAAAAATGTTTTATCCCCATTCAAATGGCATTGACTAAAATAAAGTTAAATTTATTGGCATTGCTGATAGTGTTTACCTTTATCTTTATATTGTTGTTATATCGCTGTTATACTGTTGTTATACTGCCGTTATACTCTTTATCTATGCACATAGTGTTATATTGATATTGTTGCACATATTTGATATCTCAAATTGCTCTCTTTCTCCCTCTATATATAATATATTTTTAAAAATTCATACATATATATGTAATTGTGTATATATATATATATATATTGAAAAATTCCTATATCGCCGTCCCCCTGCCGTCCCCAAAAATCTGCCCTCAGACTGCTGTCCCCGAAACGCGTCCCCCGCTGTCCCCCTGTCCCCGTCCCCGAAATGCCGTGGAACATAGAATATTAGCTCTTTTCAAAATATATGTGTTTTAGCTAATCAAAAAACATTCCAAGCATTGGGAGAAATTATGACACCACAATGGAATTTTAGAAGACTTAGTTGTGAAACTAATCTTCTTAAATGTATCAAACCACCAAAATAATATATCTGAATAAGAAGACAGGCACAGTATATTAAATCTGATTTACTCCATCAAGAAATCTAGGATCAAACCACTAAAATAATATATCTGAATAACGAGACAGGCACAGTACATTAAATCTTAATTTACTCCATCAAGAAAAAATAATCAACACAAAGGAGATGGATTGAGCAAAAATTATTGAAAATACTATAACCTGTAAGCTGAGAACCATTGAGAAGTGGGCTAGGAATCTAAGATCAAACCACCAAAATAATATATCTGAATAAGGAGACATGCACAGTACATTAAGTCTGGTTTACTCGATCAAGAAAAAAGAATCAGCATAAAGGAGATGGATTAGATGAGGAAAATTATGGAAAATACTATAACCTATAAGCTGAGAACCATTGAGACGAGCTGGGGGCACAACAATAATTTTGAATCCATCCAAACTACCACTTAAACCAGTTGAAAAGCATCACTGGGGAATAGCTGGATTCTTTTTCATATGAATTCAGAAAGGGATTGTTAGAATTTCAATATACATAGCCACCTCAAGACCTATTAAGGCCAAAGCCTTGAAAGAAATATCAACCTAATTGGAAACAAAAATAAAGAAAAAATTTAAATATTGGTTTCAGAAGATCACAGCATGATATGGTCAGAAGATGAAGAAAAAGAGGGGTACCAAAATCTACCCAAGTTGATAGATCTCTTCAACAAAAAAGTATAAAGTATAATGCCATAATGTTTCTAGAAAATGAGCAAGCCTATTACAATGGTACAACAGGAGAAATGAGAAGTGAAACATGTACTTCTGGTTAAGAAGTAGATAAATCACAATGACTCTGTATTGGTGCTATCACAATTGGTGACATAAATAGGTTGTTTGGTAGATGGTGCGGGACTATGAGCACAGTTTAGAAGCTGTAACAATTTTTTATCGAGGTATTTCAATATTGATTGTTGATTCTGATATGGATGGAGTACCTATATGGATGTTAACTGATGTTAGGACCGAGTAGGGACTTTGCCTTTGCAACTTAAAAATAGTCAAAGAATCAATCATATCAATAGTGTTAATTTACTGTGGGCTTAAGGATATGGGAGCTGAGATTTCGAGAGAAATTGAAAAGAGAGTGTGATCTGTCTGGAAGAACATGGTATCCCTGTTTGGGGTTGACCTTAGGCTTGTTGATCTTGTTCCAATCACATGCACACTGAGTAAAGCATTTAATTTTCCAAAACGTACATGCAATGTTTTGATTCTTTATGATGTTCATTTTTATGCCAAAAGTGACCAAGTTCAATTTTTTGTGTAGGTGGCATGAAGTATGGGAACAAGGAATAATTGTACACCGTGCACCATTAGAATCAAAAGGAAGATCCACATAGTGACACCATCTACAGATTCCAAGTTTTTTATTTTCATTAAAGTAGAGAAATTCATTAATAGTTAACAAGTTAATGAATTGGTGGCTGTCTTACTATTGTTGGTATCTGAGTTTCCATCGATAGTTTATTTGAAACACAAATGAGATCAAGTTAGGTGTCATTCACATACTACCACAGATTTTATTATTATTTTATTTGGGAGATTCTTTACCAAAGATTCTTTACTTATTTTGGTTATAGGTGCCAGTGCCACACCTAGAATAGGATCTGAAAAGTAGTAATGTTGTTTCATTTGCAGAAACTGCATCTTTACCTTCTGGTGGCCTATACATGCAAATCCAAATTCTATTTATTTCACCTTGATATCTTGGCTTTCCAAATTACAGGCGAGCTACACACTTCTTGAGAAGCACCGTGCATAGAATAATTTTTAGATTTGCTGGAGACTACATGGGTAACAACATTGTGACACCCAATCTATATTTCAAACATCTACCGAAGAAACTTAAGTTATATTGTAGCATTTTTTTTCTGTAATTAGATTTTGGTTTTGCAAAACATCTTATACCAAGTGAATATAAACTCTGGCTGTGGTTCACTCATGCCTATCAATAGTATGTCCAACGTTTGAAGTTTCATTGATATTATGCACACGGTTCTTTGTTAATACATAGCTGCATCTAGTATAATTTGAGTAATCTTTTCGCTAGTGTTTAATTGCTTTAAATCAATATCACTGACTTCCATATTAGATATGTACATGCGGTTCTTTGTTAATCCATAACTGCATCTAATTTAATTTGAGTACTCTGTTTTCAAATGTGTAATTGCTTTGAACCAATTATCACTGATTCCATATTAGATAGAACATGTATATGCTAAATTATATTTAAATTTTACTTTTGCTATGAGCTTGAATCTTTGCACAAGCAAGCATTAATCATATCATTCAAGGGAACAATTTTGCTTTCCTATGATTTCTCAAAGGATGTTTTCATTGCATTTTTCATCACTAAAAATCAATATTGTAGTGTTTTCGTTGAAAAATGTTTAATGGGTAGTAATGAGAAAAAAATATCTTGGAACTGGCTGGAAAAGATATGTTGTTCTGATAATAATTTCCAATGTGTCAGTTTTTATCAAATGCAAATAGTTTGATTTGATTGGTTTACCGTTTTTATCAATGAGAATATTTATCAATCATAGCTGGAAGTGTTTGTCTTCAATTTCATGCTTGCTATTATCTTTTCGGTCAGTTTTATAAGAGGAAGGCTATTGATCATCTCCAATAGTAAGCTATATAACGAACTGATCCATCATGCATAAATTTAAAAGAGTAGAGACAAGAAACAGGCACATTAAGATGATGATCTTCACCTAGAAATTATGTTTACCCAAATGAGTATTGTATTTTGTGAAATGCTATATTATATGGTTACGATGACACATTTTGTACATTCTAAGTCATTGTGCATGAAGGTACATGTAGGTTTCATTATTGCGACACCAATTTTTCATGTTGTCACATTTCAAGCTAAATCCTTGTCGTTTCTTTAGTCAAGATGTAGTGTCCCCTAATTGGGAATGCCCCAAATTTTCCCTAAATCCTTAATTTTTAAATGAACAAATAGGTTAGAGAATATCTTTCACCCGATTGAAGCCCTGCACATAGATTAGAAACCATTTACCACAATCACACTAATTAGCAAATTATAATTATTTACCACAATAATACTAATTAGCAGATTATCATAAATATTAGCAAACTCAAGACCAAATTACTAATCCAATCACAAAGCATTTAATATCCTTGGAGGGCTCAACCATAGAAGAGTATGGGAGGATGTGACTCGATGGGGGTGCTTAGGACCCTTTCTACATTAGGCCCAAGAGCAGATGTCCTGGCCTCTACCTAGGAGGTGTCCCCTTTTCCATTATCCCCTCATCTTGCCATCCTTTTCCATTTCCTTATGACTGAACTCTTTATATTGTTACACCATGATAGGGGAGTGAGATTACAATAGGTGCCTCGGAACACCATCTCTTCTAGGCCCAAGGCACTGTACTATTGGTACCCCAAATGGACGCCCCCTTGGCCTCCTTGGGACTACTTGGTCCCCCATTATAGGACACTTGGTCTTCCATTATATAATACATTGGTTCTCCATTATAGGACACTTGGTCCTCCATTATAGAACACATCGGTTCTCCATTATAAGACACTTGGTCCTCCATTATAGAACACATTGGCTCTCCATTATAGACCTAGTTGCCCTCCAATTTTTAGCGTTTTTTTTATGACTTGGACAATAGTTTCAGACCCCACCATTTCAATGGCTTTTATGAGGATATTGGCAATAAAACTTGCATCTTTTATTTTCCCTTCACAATCGACTGCCTTCAAAAACATCGCCCCTTTAGGGGACACTACTATAACATTGATCAATGGTCTATTTTTGCCTTAATACCCAAGACTAACATAATCAAAAGTTGTATTGAAAATGGCTCTCACCATTTCCCACTAATAAGGTGATCTAACAAGGTTGAAAAGAAGCTCATTACCATAAATGCAACAAGCAATGCTCTGATTTGCAATCGCCCTTGCTTCATTTTTGAAGGCATTCTCCAATGGGCCTCTTTTTTGTGTAGCTGAAACATTATCTCCTTCAAAAAATGGTGGCATTTGCATGAAAGGATGTGGGCCAACCAATTGTGATAAGGTACTAGGTCTTTGCAAGCTTCTCTTGGCAAGAGGATTTGCCCCTCAGGCACTCAATTTTTTGTGTTTTGTGTTCACAACTACCAACTCAAACGATTGAGATCCTTCCATGTAGCTTACTAGTGCTAACTTCAATACTTCTCCATTCACCATGGTGGCATCAACTCATCATCGCCAAAAATATGCTTGCACAAAAGAGCAGTAAGGTCCCAAGGTTAAGGTCTTTTCTAGACCTACAACTTAAGCCTTGAGGGTTCATGATGACCTTGCCTACGTATCCCCTTGTGGGAATCAGAGGCTTTGTAATTCACCCACCAATGCTAGAGGGAGTTCATTCTCTCCTCTTGCATGAGATCTTTGATCTCACCTTTAAACCATGACTATTCATTAAGCATAAGTTATTAACTTAAACCAAATATAATATAATGATAATAACCTTGCCATAAAGTGTTGGGTTCATACCAAATATTACTAAGCATTAGTGTACAAACATTCACAATATTCACAAAGGGCATAATGTACCATAATCCCAAAGACCATACACTATAACTGTCATGAGCATACCTCCATATACACAAGCTGACTAGCTCATAGACATCACAAGTAGAACAGTAACTAGATCATACACAAATCACAAGTACAATGGTGATTGTCTAAATGTACATCACAAGTACAACATTGACTGTCTCATTTGAACATCACAAATACAACTATGACTATCTCATTTGAACATCACAAGTACAACATTGATTGGTTCATACACATACCACAATTACACTAGTGACTAGCTCCAACATACACCACAAATATGTGACTAGCTCCAACATACACCACAAATATGTGACTAGCTCCAACACTCATCACAAATACGCAATGACTAGCTTTAGCACATCACACGTACATACTGATTGGTTGATACATCACAATGGTTGACTAACACATGTCCATAATGCATCCTAGATAGAAAAGAATGTCGATGCATTGTGCACTACACTGTGGCTCCCATCTTTTCCTCTGATCTTCAGCACCATCAGACAATTGGGAAGAGGATTCAGTGCATCCCATATTACATCGCGGACCCGTCCTCAACCCAACAAGGCCAAGTATACAATCTAACAATTGAGAAGGGGAATCGGTGCATCCCATACTACACCACGGGTCCATCCTCCATCCCAAAGCTTTCCACAACCAATGAATCTACCATAACCAGGTGGATTCATACTTCAATTACCTATAGGTCACCGACGACAAGATTGTCCACCTAGAAAGTAGCTTTCGACAAATACCACCTTTGATCTTAGTGATATTGTTAGCTATCTTCTTCACAATCGTAGGTAGCACTTGGCATTGGTCACTTTCGTGCTTATTAGTAATTGCCAGTGAACCCTCTTGAACAATGGTTAGCCCCGAATTATCATTACCACCATGGATGGGTCCCTACTTGTGCAACCATTACTGTATCATAACCAGAGTAGCCCATAACAAGCTTCACCTCCATGAACTAGATGAATGTTGGCTAGTCCTTAGTAATAGCCCAAACATCGGTCATTGGCATGGTCCAATGATTGTTTGTCACTACTCAAATATCTTAGAGGTTCACACTTGGGCGGGTAATACATAACATGAATCATAATCACAATCAATAGATACAAGGGCCTATACATAAAGACCTCTAGATATGGAGTCGATTTTCATAAACACAAAAGTTACATGGAACCAACACGAGATGGCCTTTACCCAACATATATACATATATTCAAATACCAATTATAAAGTAGTTAAATCCCTTACTGCATTTACTATTCAAAAACACATTATGTATTAAATACAAGTTATTAGATTTCCTTAACTCGTTCATACCCATCTGATATTCATTTCAGCCTCAAATTGATGCCTATTGAAGAGAGGTCTAACCAATTAGGAACAACCCCAACCCTTGGATTTATCCCTTTAATCCCTCCCCCTATGGACTTGAGGTCACAAAGACATCCTTTGCCTAAGGATTGCCTACATACCCGCTTTGTAAAGTTCCTTGCCCAATTTTGACTTGAATTTTCTGATTTTTGATGTTTGGGAATTTTGACAAACACTTGTCTTGCAAATTGTTTTCGACTCGTAGATGTTTTTCTGTTTGGTTTTTCTTGTTTTTGAATAATGATATGATGCATAAAAGACTTAACTAACAATGCCAATTGACTTCAAATGCAATAGGAATGCAACGCAAGTATTTTTGGATTTTTCAATGCAATAAGATGACTGAAATGAATTGTAAATGTATAGTTACAACAAGAGACATTTTGTCAAACACCTCATGTGAAAACTCCCAAACTCCATATAATATTTGCAAATGAAAGACTCCAACAAATTACAAATTTTTATCAATGACACCTACAGTAGACCGCCTTCAAGAGATGACGATTTACAATGCAATAGAAATGAGCAGCTATTCAATGTCTAATGCACAAAAGGATGGCAGTGATATCATGTGGTTACAAGGCTGTGATCACAACAATGACAATTATGCAATTACAATGCTATTCTAATCAAAGATAGGAACCTTATTCGCAGCAATGACAAGGTGAAGAAAACACAATCGACTTTCTCCAAAGACGTCTTTTTTTGCCACTAGCCAATCGTGCCAATGATGCTTTGTGCAATGCGATTCATCCCAACATTAAGCAGATTGTAAATATGTGCCTCAATCCTTAAGTCGAGTTGAACCTGATACGTGATGGTTGTGCTCAAATGCCAATAAAAATCTCACAAAATCGACCTCAAGAAATTGAACCAAATGATGCAAGAGGAACCATGATTTCTCTATAATAAAAGTCGATTTTCTTTTTGTGATTGGAAAATGATCTCCAATTGTAAAAATCGACCTCCAAAATTGGAAATGATTACCAAAACCTGCAAATATTTTTTTCAAACTCGAATTTCTCAATTCACCCTAAATTTGGTCATAGACCATTAAATTTTGCTCCAATTGGAAGACCGAAATATCTCCTACTCAATTCCAGCTAGGGTTGATGTTGCACAACCAAAATTGGTATTCTAGAGTCTCCAAACCCTCGGATAATGCAAGCAATCAAGCTCTTCACCTAATAGGTATGAAAATAGAATAACTCAAGACATGTTCAAATGACTTGCATTAAGCTCCTTATAAAGAATTCTCATCCACCTCCAAGAAGCTTCTAGAAAATAATATTATTTTATTCTCTAAGTGACTTTATGATAAAATATTTATTTTAGTCACTTTATTAAATTAATTAAATATAAAGTTATCTTATGATATTAATTTATTGAGATAACTTTACAAATAATTGATTTAATATTTATTCCCTTATTTCTCCTATTTAGCCTTCGAGAATAAATAAAGGCTAAATGATCTTTGGATGGCTACTGAGAAGGGGACATTACAGTCCTCTCTTCCAGAAATCGCTTGTCCCTAAGCAATTGCAAACTAGGATGTTATAGAATTTGCTCTCCTTCCCACGTGACATCCTCTCCTGGCAAGTCTCTCCATCTCACCAAATACTCCTTCACCACCCTGTTCCTCAATCATTTCTCTTGGGTATCAATTATATTCTCAGCAATTAGGACCAAATGTCCCTCCTCATCCAACGGTGGCAACTCTGATGAAGTAAATTGTTGTCCAAGTGCCTTCTTGAGGCACAAAACATGAAATATATTATGAATCTTGTTGTTCTCTGGCAGGTCCAACTCATATGCTACCTCTCCAACACATTTGATAATCTTATATAGTCCATAAAACTTGGGCTTGAGCTTCTTTGCATCGCTCTTCTTCAAAGAAGACTGTCTATAGGGCTGCAAACGTAGGTAAACCAAATCACCAACCTCAAAACTGCGCTCAACCCTATGTCTATCAGCATAAGTCTTCCATTGATTCTGTGCCACTTGCAAATTATCCTTGAGTGCTCTCAAGATGTCTTGGCTATCCTAAATCTAATCTTTAGCCTTAGGAGCTCTACTCTCCCCAAAAGCCAAGTCCATGAATGGTGGTGCATCATATCCATACAAAGCCTGGAAAGGAGACATCCCAATAGACATATGATAAGTGGTATTATAACAATACTCTCCCAAGTGCAACCACTTAATCCATGCTCTCTGTTGTCCTGAGATGTAGTTGCACAAGTACCCCTCAATCCACTTATTAACAATCTTCGTCTATCCATCGGTCTGAGGGTGGTAACTCGTGCTCGATGTCAACTCAGTACCTGCCAACCTGAATAGCTCTTGACAGAAGGCACTCAAGAACCTATTGTCCCTGTCATTGACTATATACCTTAGTAGCCCATGCAACCTAAAAATCTCTCTAAAGAACAACTCAGTGACCTGCGGTGCCCTGTACTCTATAGGAATAGCAAAAAAGTAAGCATACTTCGTCAGCTGATCCACCACCACATAAATGCAATTTCTCCCATGTATCTTGGGTAAACTTGTTATGAAGCCCATGGAAATGCTCTCCCACTTTTGCTCTGGAATGGGCAAGGGCTACAATAGACCAACAAGGTGTGAATGCTCTAACTTATTTTGCTGACAAGTCACACACTCGCTGACATGTCTCAAAACATCCTCCTTGAGGCCCTTCCAAGAGAATCTCTCTCTAACCTGTCTGTGTGTCTTAAAGTAGCCCTAATGACTTGCTAGAGGAGTGCCATGTGAAGCCTACAATATCTTCTCCTTCAATCTAGACTGTAGCACCAAGTAGATATTTTCCTTGTAGTAAATCACATCATCCACAACCCGGTACCTGTCATCTTGAACTCGCCCATCCATCACCTCGCATGCAAATTTATTCTTGGAGTACTCAACTAACGAAAAACTTCCAATTAGCTGAAATCTCTGAAAGTGAACAAGCGGTAGGCTTCCTGAAAAGGGCATCAACAACAACATTATTCTCCCATTTCACATACTCTATATCGAAATCATAGCCCTGTATCTTACTGACCCATTTTTGCTACCTCTCGTTCAAATCTTTCTGCTCCAAGAAATACCTGAGACTATTGTGGTCGGTCCTCACCACAAACTTTCCTCCAACCAAGTATTGTTTGAACTCACCAATGCATTCATTATGACGAGCATCTTCTTATCATATATGGAGTAAAGTTTCTTAGGTCCTCTCAACTTGCGGCTCTCAAAAGCAATGGGGTGTCGGTTCTGCATCAAAAGTACTCTTATGCCTTCACCTGATGCATTACACTCAAGAACAAATGGCTGGGTGAAGTTTGGAAGTGATAAGATTGGGTAACTACTCATCACCTCCTTGAGCTTGTCAAAAGATCGTTGTGCCTTATCGAACCAACTGAATGCACCCTTCTTAGTGAGGCCTGTCAATGGTGCTCCCAACTATGAAAACCCCCTCACAAAGCGTTTGTAATAGTTGCACAACCCAAAGAATGCTTGTAGCTCTGTAAGTGTCTTGGGTGCTGGCCAATCAAGTATTGCCTGGATTTTCTCCTGGTGAACCTATCACATGTCACATGTCCTAAGTATAAAATATCCCTAAGGCCAAACTCACACTTTGAGGCCTTAGCATATAGTGACTGCTCCTCCATGATAATCAAAACCTCATCAAGTTGCCTCAAGTGATCCTCCCAAGTCTTGCTATATATGAGCAAATCATCAAAGAATACCAAGAGGAACTTACACAACTACTTATTGAAAATGTGGTTCATACATGACTGAAATGTAGCAGGTGCGTTCATCAACCCAAATGGCATAACCAAGAACTCATAATTCCCATAGTGACATCGAAATGTTGTTTTGTGCATATCTTGCTCTTTGACTCTGATTTGATGGTGCCCTGAGTGAAGATCTATCTTGGAAAAGTATACTGCACCATGTAGCTCATCCAATAGCTCATCAATCTTGGGTATCGGGTACCTGTTCTTAATAGTTTTCTTGTTGAGAGATCTATAGTCGATGCACATTTGCATGGTTCCATCCTTCTTCTTCTTCATCAGGACTACAAAAGAAGCAAATGGACTAGAGCTTGGCCATATATGCCCCATTTCAAGCAATTCCTTGATTGTTTTCTCAATCTCATCCTTAAATTTCTTAGGATGATGATAGGAGTAGTGATGACTGGTTTGACCCCTTCCTCCAATTCAATGGTATGCTCAAATCCTCTATCTGGTGGTCGACCTGGTGGAATCTCTCCAAACACCTTGTCATGTTTCCCCAATAGATCCTGAATGTCAATGTGATATGGTTGATCTGAATCAAGAGTCTCTTTAGTGGTGATCAAACACTCTGCTGCCCATGCTTCATTACAATGGCGAAAGATGCTCTCCATCCGCTTAGCTGACACTATCTTTGGTGCCCCAGTAGCCATACCCCTAAGCACCACGCTTTTTTCATCTGCTACCTTGAACTTGAGCTCCATGGTCTAGAAGTTTTGTGAATACTTCCCTAATGAATGTAGCTACTGAATGCCAAGAATGGCATTTGTGTCACCCAAATCCACCACCTAGAAGTCATCTATTACTATGTAATTGCCCAATGTGATAGGCAATTGTGGAACCCTTTGTGTGCATGTCATATTATATCCATCTACCACCATCACATTAAAACCCTCAAAGTCCTCTGTTGGTAGCCCCTACTTCGCCACTAGGGCTGCATCAATGAAATTGTGGGTGGCCCCACTATCAATCAACACTGTGATGCACTAACCTTGCAAAAATCCTCTAACCCTGAAGGAGTTGAATCTAGGTGTCCCAGATAAAGTAGCAATGGTGCTACTCTTGCCCTTCTCCTGGGGTTATTGCTCATCTGAGTTGTTGTCATCACTATCCTGTGACTGCTCATCATCACTATTCTCACTTTTTGATATGACCTCAATGAAATGAACCTTATCTTTACCTAGGCAATAGTGTCCAGGCTCCCAATGTTCCTTGCAATGGTAACATATATGTTTTCTCCTACATTCTCTGTTGTCTTCTTCTTCTTGATCACTCCTCTTGTTTCCCTTCTTTTGGATAGGCTTCTTGCCCTTTTTCTTTTGAGGAACAAAGGGTTTAGAAGGGGGTTTACTGTTGGGTGTGGAGAGCTCCATGTCTCTAGCTCGAGTGATCATATCCTGTAGAGTGTCAAACTTGAAAGCCTTAATCCAACCACGAAGTGGCTCGGATAAACCCTCAATGAAAAGCATGACCAATCTATGCTCCAATATATTAGTCACCATGACTGCCAATCGCTGGAACTTTGAAATATATGCATCTACTGATCCACTCTGCTTAAGTTGTGCTAGCTCTCAGAAATGAAGTTCAGGATCCTTCTGATCAAATCTATCCATCAACTTTTGTGTGAAATCCAAATAGGAGGTGATGTTGGCATGTCCCAATGTGACAAGCCCATGATACCACCACTCATGTGTTTCACCATCCAAATGTAGCGTAGCATACTTGATGGCCTTTGTCTCCAACATGGGGTTAAGCTGGAAGTAGGTATCCAACTTTTGTACCCACGCTTTGGCTGTACATTTGCTAGACCCATCAAAGGAAGGGATAGAGAGTTTCCCAACCTTGTGTTGTAAATCCTGATTTTGCTATCTTCTATTGTTGTTTCTGGGTCTATTCATGTACTTGATAGTACAAAAGTCCTACAATGACATGTCAGCATGAAATTCATCTCCCAATGATTGATATTCTCTCAAATAGTCCATGAAACTTTCCCCTTGTGCTTGTTGCTCCTAATTTACAACAACTTGTCCACCCAAAAATTGAGGCATGAGAGGCCTCAGAGTCACCCTGCTAGCTGATGTAGCATGACTATGGGCTGGAATATGTCTGTTGCTTGCCTTTGCATTGTTATTGTTGACCTCATTACCATTTGTCCCATTACCTATCACCAACAAGCTGATTTAAGAGTTGTGTTATTTGTTGTTGACCTTTAGCTAGGTCATTAAGAATCTGTTGAGTGCTTCCCTCTGGTATGTCATGTCTATCACCCATGATCTCCTCCTCAGATGAAGAATCTATATCAAATGGACCCAACCCTCTTCTTAGTCTTCTATATATGTTGTACTCTCGATCTTCTTGATTCATAACCCAATTCTGACTCCACAGGCTGGCAGGATGCTAGCTCTGATACCACTGTAAAGTTCCTTGCCCAATTCTGATCTGAATTTTTTATTTCTAATGTTTAGGAATTTTGACACACTTGTCTTGCAAACTATTTTCTCCTGGTAGATGTTTTTTTGTTTGGTTTTTCTTGTTTTTGAATGGTGATATGATGCATAAAAGACTTAACTAATAATATCAATTGACTTCAAATGCAATAGGAATGCAATGCAAGTATTTTTGGATTTTTCAATGGAATAAGATGACTAAAATGAAGTGAAAATGTACAGTTACAACAAGAGACATTTTGTCAAACACCTCATGTGCAAAATCCCAAACTGCATATAATATTTGCAAGTGAAAGACTCCAATAGATTACAACTTTTTATCAATGACACCTACAATTGATCGCCTTCAAGAGATGACGATTTACAATGCAATAGAAATGGGAAGCTATTCAATGTCTAATGCACAAAAGGATGGCAGCGATATAATGTGATTACAAGGTTGTGATCACAGCAATGACAATTATGCAATTACAATTCTATTCTAATCAAAGATAGGAACTTGATTCACAACAATGACAATGTGATGAAAACACAATCAACTTTCTCCAAAGGTGTCTCTTCTTGCCACTAGCCAGTTGCACCAATGATGCTTTGTGCAATGCGATTCATCCCAATATTACGCAAATTGTAAATATCTGTCTCAATCCTCAAGTCGAATTGAACTTGATATGTGTAGTGTTCCACCACTCTGCTGATTTGTTTTTCACTGAGTTTGTAGGTTTGATTTTGTTTCAGTTTAATTTCTTCCTTCTTGTTTCCGAGTTTGTTTTCCAATAATGCTAGAATGGTACTAACAAGCATATGCATATAATGGGAAACTTTAAATAAACTAATCTACTAGAACAACTTGAGTACATTGCTCATTTCAGTGTCCAAATATAATTTCTTTATTACATATTAAGTTGCTTACAACATATAGCTTACATCAGATTTAAAGCTAACTATATCATAATCCATACTTTAACTTACAACCATACAACACTGTGAATAGTAGCTTGCTACAGTACCCGCCCCCAAAGAAGTGCACACAACTCTTGAAACCCGAACTTCTCCCACCCAAATCCAGATTGGGAAGCCTTCTAGGATAAGAGCGCCCCCTTTAGGAATGATAGCAACCACCAAGGAGAGGCTTTTTTTTTCTTTTGCTGATTGAAACCCTCATAAAAAGGGGTTGGCTGTAGCTCTTCAAAAACAGCCCCAAGACTCCACAAAAAGTAAGTAGCTCCTGTGCAAACGCGATTGAAGACTATGGCGGCTCAAAACCCACTCAAAACTAGCTCGAATAACTGCAAATAGCAACTTGTGTCTCCAAAATGAAGCCACCAAAAACTGACCAGCAACCTTAAGGTGATGTTTCACACCCTCAAGCAACTCAAATACGAAGAACAAAGCCCCACTAGGCTTACCCACTGCAAGAAATCAGGAAACCCTAGCCTCCTTCTTCCTCCAAAGCAACATTCCCAAGTTTCATCAAGCAAAATCATCCATTCATGAAGAGGGTCGAACTTTCTCTCTAGATATTTATAATTTTACATTGAAATCACTATTCATTAAAGTGAGCACTATTCACTTAAGTTTTTTTTTTTTCACTTTATGAATGAATAGTAACTGAAAAATATAAAGTGACCCCTTCCTTTTGAAGACACATGGTCTCTAGGCCAAGGATGGTGAAATAAAAGGTGAGTATCATAAATTTAAGCACAAGTATCACACCAAACGCAACAATTCACCTTGTCACCATACTCTGGAGATCCACACTGCAAATTGACGACCAAGTGTTTGTCAAAGAAACCCTCTATCTAGAACTATTAGCCTACGAGGGTCAGGAAAATAGGCTAATCCTCCAACTCTGATGCTCGTGAAAAAGGGGACATTACAATATGTGATGGTTGTGCCCAAATGCTAATAAAAATCTCATAAAATCGACCTCAAGAAATCGAACCAAATGATGCAAGAGGAACCATGATTTCTCTATGATAAAAATGGATTTTCTTTTTGTCATTGAAAAATGATCTCCAATTGCAAAAATCGACCTCCTCCAAAACTGGAAATGATTACCAAAACTTGCAAATATTTTCTCCAAAACCGAATTTCTCAATTCACCCAAAATTTGGTCATAGACCATTAAATTTTGCTCCAATTGGAAGACTGGAATATCTCCCACTCAATTCTAGCTAGAGTTGATGTTGCACAACCGAAACTAGTATCCTAGAGTCTTCAAACCCTCTATTAATGCAAGCAATCAAGCTCTTCACCTCACATATATGAAAATAGAATAACTCAAGACATGTTCAAATGACTTGCATTTACCTCCTTATAAAGAATTCTCATCCACCTCCAAGAAGCTTCTAAAAAATAATATTATTTTATTCTCAAAGTGACTATGATAAAATATTTATTTTAGTCACTTTATTAAATTAATTAAATATAAATCTATCTTATGATATTAATTTATTGCGATAACTTTACAAGTAATTAATTTAATATTTATTCCCTTATTTCTCCTATTTAGCCTTTGGGAATAAATAAAGGCTAAACGATCTCCGAGTGGCTACTAAGAAGGGGACATTACACACTTTCAAATGGATCAAAGTCACACATAGTTCTCCTTACAAGGTATCTCAAGGGACACATATGCACAATTTCCCATGACCAATGTTTCAATAATTACTATGTCATGCTCCAATTGGGTTCCTTTAATGATTCCCAACAAGCCAATAATTCCAGCACAATTCCCCATTTAGCAAGCCTAAACTATAGAACTTCCATCTAAGGACATCAAGATCTCAAATTAGACCTCACCGCCTTTATTGTTTATGATCCAACAGAAGCATCCTAAAATCTCTCATGATTACCCGATGATAGTTAGTCGATAGGCTATATATGGTGTGAGGTTTCGACTTGAAACTTGTCTCACGCCGTAAAACTACAAAATTTTCTCGGAAAAGAACTAATAGTTTTAGTTAACACAAACCTGAAAGTCAAAAAATCCAAATCTTATAGTTGCATAAAATTATATGAAATGTTTGTTGATCTGATAAATGCACTGCATAGGTTTTCCTTCTTGCTGGCACATCTACTTTGCAAACCTATTTGCTTTGCCAATTGCATTTATGAATTTTACTGTTTATCACCGCTTAAGAATGAAAGCTTATCTTTGCATTTAATGAGACAACAAACGGGAGGAAGCATGAAATGAATTACATTTGCTCGAATAAATGTGGAATAATTGTAGAGTATTGTTCTTGGCATATTTTATCTGCTGCTGGAAATCCTTTATCTGTTGCTAGAAATCTTTTGGAGAGTTAGTCGATAGGATTTGATTTTCTTTTACTGCATATTTTTCATTCATTTGATAACTACATTTATGAATTTTATAGTTTGTCACCGCCAAAAACTGCTTATAATTTTAGACTATATCACCGCCTAAGACTATCTATATAAATTGAATGAATGGTGTGAAAGTAAATCGCAAACAACACATTGAAGAATATGAATATCAATAGTATGTTTCCTATTATACTTTTGTACATGTTTTCAATTTTACTTTTGTGTGTGATATGATAATGGTTAACATGTTTACTATTTTACTTATGTTTTGTATTTTACCTTCTATGCTAGCATAATCCCTTGAGACATACCTAGAATATATGAAATACATAATTTCTAGAAATGTAAGACCAAATAAAGTGTGTCCAGCTACTACAGATAACCTGAGATTGTATCCACCGAATGCATACTGCCATTTATGCCCATGGGTTTATTTCTTAGATATCAGAAGTTCCCTTTGATAACCTATTATGTTATTTCTTAAAGTCTTGTCCAAGCATTCAGGCATCTTTGCTCTTAGTACACAGAACCTACTTTCTTCCTCACCATGGATTCTAATGCACCACAAAATTGCTAAGAAAATTTCTAGATTCATAGAGAACAAAAGATTGTACATGGATGTGGTGGCTACATTGTGATTTCTTTATAGATTCCTAATTTTAGTTAAAATATTATTCTTTGTTGTGTCCTGCCAATAAATTTCACGGCTTCTTCTGACATATCCATGCTTTGTAAAGTCCTTAAAGTTCTCAATCTCTTCATCAAACATACAACCACACAGATTGAAGTTGTTTTCTATATTCCTTACCAAATCTACACCAACTATGATGTTGATAGTTTCTCTCCCTTGCGATTTGCGGGCAAGTTGAATCTCAAGTATATCCTCACACCATTCTTGCAAAATGCATTCACAATATGTAGTAACATTAATATAAATGGAAAATTTTACCATGACCTCACCTTTTGCCAGAGCAGTCAAGGTTTCAACTTCCTGAACGCCCTCGACTAGTCTCCCTAAAATTGTTGCTTCAATCTATTCATAATGAACAAAAAAATACAATGAAATGTTTTTGGAGCTTTCCAGCGAAAATAATGCAAGGCGGTGAGAATAAGGAAATAAACCAACGTGTTGCAGAGCCAAATGTGAGATTCATGCAGCTACTAGGTGTTTGCATCTGTGGGTCCTATTAATTAGCATGATGTGGAAGAGAATTTATAATATCCTCTTTGTAAATTCAGGTGGTTTTTCTTTTAGTTTTTCCCCTCTTCTTGACACTTTCTTAGACATTGGATGATTAGATTCAACATTTGGAGACCTACTTATCTATTATTCTCTTAACTAACACCCAAAAAAACACTTTTTTTTTGCATTGAAGATGTCCTCTCATATTAGGACTCTTGAAACACCCAACTGGAGCATGATAAAGAGTATTAACATCTAAATCACCATAGGGCCCAGCACATGAAATTCAACTACATCACTAAATTAAGGATCAATCATAGGAAGATTATATCAACACATTCCATCACTTCCTTTGATGTTTGCTAGTCCAAGACAGACGAGAATATTTTTGAAAAATAAAACTAATTTCCCTTATAAAAATTGTATAGATCAGTAATATATCCATCCACAAACAATTATAGAGACTCAGCCAATTCTAGCTAAATAATTATGTATTTTAAGATAACAGAAATTCAATAGCTCTAAAATAAATAAATAAATAACAAATTAGTAAAACCTGTAGAGGGTTTAAACTTAACAAAGCTTTTACGAGTTTAAACTGCATATGGCAAAACAATGTGGCTGCATAGGGTTATAAACTTTTTCAATGAATCCATTTTTTGCATATCGTACAATCTTGGTTTTCACGAGGCTAACACTCTTGGAGGTGTTGTGGAGTTTGGCATGCATTCTGCCACAATGTCCACCGATGGATTCAAAGTCCACACATTTTGACCTTTAATTTTTTATTTCTTTTATATAAATCTTGTAGAGAGATTTGGATTTTGGATTTAGTATTAAATACTCTAAAAAATAGAATATATTTTACAGCTCTACCAAAAACTACAATGATAATGCCAATCCATCATAGCTTAAAGTCTACATGTCTCAATAGTTGCATAACCTCAATCGAATCTCTATGACATGGAATGTATGTCTAAGTCTATAATTTCTACTGAACGTGACAACATTTGATAGGAAAATTTAAATTCTAGCATTGTGTGGTTGTTGCCTATGCTAGTGTTGTAGCGGCAGGAGATATTTTCTCCTTAAATATATTTGCCACAAGGCAGGTCGGCCTTTGTTATATAAATAAAATTACATTTGTTCTAGGTCAGCCCTAGAGAGGAAGCCACCCCAGCTTGGTATATAAAGAGGATAGAGTCCTCCCATTTTATCATCAAGTTAATTCACTCCAATTCGATTATATCTTCTATAGAAATTTGCACTTCAACAGCAGTTCGCCATTCTTAGCAGCAGATTTGATTCTAAAAGAAGTGTCATCATTTGTGGAGAGGTGTCTCTATTCTTTGTATTAGACTCATGTAAAATATCCACTCAATTTTTCCCTTGATTTCAATATTAATTACAATGCAACACGCACCCATTAAGGTTAGCTCTAGAACCAAAACGATGTGAAATAGTAACTCTAACCAAGAATGTGCCTTAAGACCCGATGAGGGAGGAGGGTGGGCATATGGTCAGAGGATCCCTAGGATCTAAATAACTCAATAACTGTAACTGATTACAACTGAAAGAAACTCAACGCCAAGAATGCACACTCAATCCCAAGGAAGGAGATGTGTTGTCATATGGCGGAGAAAACTAAGCAATTACTAAAATGAAGTTACAATTGAATGGAGCTAGGCGGTGAACTAGCCATGAAGAAAATTCCACACTACCACTTATTCAGTGGGGGGGGAAACATCAAAATACAAAGCAATACATCCGCGAAGCGGGCATCCACTTAACAGTGGAGATTCGCCACTCAATGGTGGGTGAAAGATGAAATACAACGACCAATTTTCTCCACACTGGCGGTAAACCAGCCAGGGGTTAAGGTGTTTGCATTAGAAAATCACAAGTAAATGCAGTAAGAACAATGAATGGATTAGTACTACTAATTATCAGCTTTACAATGAAATAAATCTGCAATTTACATGTGTTAGAATGATAAAATCAATGCAAATATTTGAAGGATGAATATTTCAACTTCTGAACCTCTCAAATGATGAAGAACAAATCAACAACTGAACTTATTGAAATTTGATAATAACAACCAGCAAACTGAGATTTCTTACCAGCAACAAGCCTTCAATAATTCGTTCATATCTTTGCCCAAAGCTCTGCCATGTCAAGGCCTATATCTCTCTTTACAAAATGTGAATGGAAGACCATGAAATAAACATGAAAAGGGAATTATTTTGATCATAAACTAGCTCGAAACCAAATGCAAAAGGAGAAGAAGGTACTACCCTAGCAAGAGGGGCGACCTTCTCTAGTAAATTCATTTCTCCAAAATAAAATCTTCACTTTGATGCACAATATGCACTTCTAGATGAAGCACACTCTCAAACAACCATCTAGGGTACCATAGTTTCAGGCCCGAAGAATGGAGTAAACTTGCTAAGCTTTCCCTTAGCTGGATTCTGAAATTAATTCAGCAGCATAACTTTACAACATTTTCCAAGATGATCAAAAGTTGGAGCAAGGCTTGCTTTTATAACTTTTGAGGTGACCGTTGGCTTTTCAGCTTCCAATTTTTCCCTCCAAAAGGGACGCCCAAATATGTTGAAAAGTTTTCTTTTAAAAATATAATTAATTCTCCCTCTTCTAGGCATCCAAGGCTCATAAACATTATGAAATATTGAATTATTCCACATGAGGCGTCCACCCTCAAAGACCCTCTTTTAAAACAACTTAAAGTCATTAATATTAGGCCAAGGGGGCCAATAAGAAATTAAAACATTAATGACTTAGAATAAATCATTTTACCAAAATGAGCCTCAAAATGTTGAAGGCCAAATATGCTCCAAACTGCACTGCCTGAAATGGAAACTGAGCTGACTATTGATGCTACTATCCAAGATGGCATTGCGAGAAATGAAACTTACTAAAAATAGTAAATTCAGAAAAGTTGCCTGATAACTTTGCATGTCATATCACTACGAAGCTCTTTGAAAACCCAGAAAGAATATGCAATCCTCATTCATGCAACCCTTCTTTAGAACTCCTATAAAATAGAAAACCCTAATTTCACCTCTAACGAGCCTACTGGCTTCCAGGAATAGGCTATCAGATACTAAAGAGTGTATAGCTAAAAATGGGGACATTACAGTCTGCCCTTCCCAAAATTGCTTGTCCTCAAGCAACTCAATTGGCATTCCAAAATCACCATGCCAAACCAAACTGGAATTGAATTTGATCCTAGGGTCCCAAATCAACCTAGGAGATTGATAGCACCAACTGATGGAAGTACTGCTCTGCAAACTGCCAACGCAAGAGACCTCCCAATTAAGACTAATCTGAAACACCTTGGGAGAAAAATCCAGAAAGACAACATGGGCTTTCCCATCTTCAACTGCTAAATTGTAAACCCAAGTGATTCCAGGATTCCAAATCATTCTCAAGAACACTGCTCCACTAATTTGTTGCACTACTCTGATTAAAACACCTGCAAACCAAAGGTGGAGAAACATAACTCGGTCCATAAAAGACGGTGCACCAAACAAGTTAGTGTTTGGGTCCCAAATCATTTTGTAGGACCTCCAAATCTCAATGTCATAATTCTGATCAACATCATAATTGTTTTCATACACCCTTCCAAACCAATGCCAATCATAAAATAGCGCTCCAAACTCCATCACTACACAATGCTCACTTTGAAGAAAACTGATTTCGCTGAAAGAAGTCCAAGAAATCTTCACATATATCACAACAAAAGTTTCAAATTGATAAATCAAATCAGCTAATAGCTCGCTGCCCCAAACAATAATGTATGAGTTGGTAACAAGAAATCCACTATCAATCATCAATGAATTGCTCATGCCATAATTTTGACCATTCTGAATCATTCCTTTGCTCATTTGAGGCATGCTTTCAGTCCAAATATGAGATGGAGAAACCTGAAAATGAGATAACCAGCTATCAAACAGGTCCAAAACAATTATCTTGAGATCTGATTTTTGGGAAATCAACATCCAAGAAGGTAAACAACAGCTGCAACAAAATATTTTCTCATTAAAATTGACATAGCTGCTCATGAACAAGGTTGGTGGCTTCTTCAATAAAGGTCCCAATGCCACCACAAACCATCTTCCAATCATATTTTCATCGCAAAACACCAATTTATGATTAAAAATAATGATCCACTGACAAAAAAAGAAGGTAGCAGCAATCTTAGAACTGAAATTTTTACACTTGTCTCTCCAACCAACCTTCTTTTTATGCTTACCATTCTTCATTAGAAAATACTTGGGATCCCAAATACTAACTTTCAATTGGACACAAGTCCCAACGCAAGAGCTAATGGTCTCAACAACATTTTGAAAACAATGTGTTGGTTTATCCCTTTTAGAATTTTCAATATTACCTTCTTGCCAAGTAATGCCAGGATCCCATACCATCAACAATGAAGAACCATTTCTCAGACGGAGAATCGTTTTCACATGAATCCTTTGATTCTCTCCTTCCATCTGATTAAACACTTCTTGAAACTGCAAGAAGTATTCAACAAACCAATGTTCATTGAAGAAATTGAACCCAAAATCTTCTGTCATGTATTGCCAAAAAGATTCCATGAATCCTTCATTAAATTCAATTCTAGAATGAATTAATCTAAGAGAAGATGGTGACATGGTGAAATGTGACAAGAACCTCACAAGCACCCTCATCAAATAATAAATGAAGTCCTCATAATTGTGCCAATCAACTCTTTGATGTTGATAAAAAAAAAGGTCTTCATTTCCTTGTGATCCAAGAGTTACCATTTCTTGCCGAATGGATGCACTAGGAGCAGCAGTAGATTCAACTTTATGCAACTCACATATCAACTCTCCAATACTGGAAGACAAACTCAAATTTTCTCCTTCAATAATCTCTGAAGCAATTCCTTCATCATTTTCAAAAAGAGGATTTATATAAACCTTACTAGCATCTTCTTCATACAAGGGATTATCAAAAGCCTAAAAAACTTGTTGATGAGAATTTGAATGCTTCGGTTTCTTAGGACAACATTCCAAATCATATGTTTCTTGTATGAGATCAAGCTCATCAAGAATTTCCTGAAGCTCCTCTACTCTTCTTTTGTTTTCTTGCTCCCATGAATATTGAACAACAGAAATCCGATTCTCTACTTCAATTAGAGTCTCATGCACTTCTTGCAACTTGGCTTTGGTGAGCTCGTTACACTCCAATACCTTGTCGACAATTTTGGCCACTTTGTCTTTAACACGAATGATGTGCAAAAGACTTGATTTGATTTCCTCCAAGGCAAACTTAATGAACTTCATATCAGCAATGGAAATGCAACATACATCTTCTCCTCTAGGCACAACATAAATCAAATTTTCAACATGCTGATGCAATTCATCAAGCTATGACAAAACTTGAATTTCATTTTCAACAGTTTGTGAGCTTGAAGTGCAATCTTCATATGTCGGCTGAGATGATGTAGAACAGCTTTGATGGACAAATATTTCAAAAATCGTTTGAGCTGCACTCCCTAACTTGTCTCGCTGTGATGGACACTCTTCATCATTCTATCCATAGTGCCTTCCAATTCCTTAGCTTTTTGTCTTAGCTTGTTTTCAGGTGAAGAGAAATATGCCTTATGACTACTAGAAACATCTCTTTTCACATTGTTTTCTACACATGATTCAAGGGAGTTAGTCAAATCAACTTTGTGGTGGGAAGAGACTTCAACTTCCTCTTTCTCTTGGCTTTCAAACTAGCATTCTCCCAAATTGTGAAAAGGCAATTCACTGGTTGAACACATATCTTCTACCAACCGAACTTCTCCTTCATCTAGATCTGCACTTATGATCTCATCATGCAACTCCATGTCAATTCTTGTTTCTAGAAGTTCTTCTCTTGGATTTTCAACTTGAGGTTCCTTAACACCTGTTGACTCATTGTTCTCTACTGCAAGATAAATGGAAAATCCTTGAACATTTGGTATGAATTCGAAAGGAGTCCAACTTTCATGCTCCTCTTCAGCTTTAGAGATCTCCTCTTTGTCCTCAGCAGTCTTCTTCAAAAATTGCTTCATTTTTTCTTCACATTCACTGAAAATTTCTTTGACTAACAAATCAGCAGCTGGAGAAATCTGCTCTTCTCGTTCAAAGGAATTCTTGAGAAGGACTTGGACATTTTCAGGAAGAGTATCAGCTTCTTTGATGATGTCAATTAGAACATTTTTAACAGCTACAAACACCCCCTCTTCCTGCTCACTCCAAGTTGAAGTGAATAGATAATCAAACAAATGATAAATCTGATTATCCATCTTCAATTCTATCAAAAGGATGCAAGATCTTACTTCTGAAAATATCTTTAAAACAATAGCTCTTCTTGGAAACAAACCACTGCCAGTTTCATCCAAATCTTGAAAACTTTCCACTATCATTTTTAATATGATCTTCATAGTTTCATCATCATAGGGCAACTAAGGAATAAAAATTCTTATTATTTCCATGAAACGAGAAGAAATCAACAGCTTGGTCTCTTCTTCAGAATGCCCCAACCAATAGGGTTGATTCAAAAAAATCACTGTAGGTGCTAAAGCCAGTTGTATTTCCTCCAAAGGAGATGGCTTCACTTGTCTCAGATATTATTCTAACAAATGAATATTCTCTTCATTCCCCTTGACTGAAATTCTTTGCCAAGTCTCTTTCCAACCAAAAAGAGAGTCTCTGCCAACTTCCTCTCTTCTTCATTAGCCATACCTTAATCTGACAAGACAAGGTTTCACAAACCTCTAAAAAAGTGTCAACTTCAAAAACTTCTAAAGTTGAAACTAAACTTTTTTCTGCTTTCTGATGTAGTGTCGGTCTTCTTTGACTCTCATTTGATAACTGAAGCATTGAAACTCACAGGATGGTAAGAAAGCAGGCTCTGATACCACTATAAAATACCCACTCAATTTTTCCCTTGATTTGAATATTAATTACAATGCAACATGCACCTGTTAAGGATAGCTCCAAAACCAAAACAATGCGAAATAGTAAATCTAACCAAGAATGTGCCCTAAGACATGATGAGGGAGGAGAGGCGGGCATATGGTCAAAGTATCTCTAGGATCTAAATAACTCAATAACTGTAACTGATTACAATTGAAAGAAACTCAACGCCAAGAATGCACACTCAATCCCATGGAAGGATGCGTTGTCATATGGCAAAAAAAAATAAGCAATTACTAAAATGAAGTTACAATTGAATGGAGCTAGGCGGTGAACCAGTCATGAAGCAAATTCCACACTACCACTTATTCAGTGGGGGGGAAACATCAAAATACAAAGCAATTCATCCGTGAAGCGGGCATCCACTTAACAGTGGGGATTTGCCATTCAATGGTGGGTGAAAGATGAAATACAATGAACAATTTTTTCCACACTGCCGGTAAACCAGCCAAGGGTTAAGGTGTTTGCATTAGGAAATCACAAGTAAATGTCGTAAGAACAATGACTGGATTAGTACTACTAATTCTCAGCTTTATAATGAAATAAATCTGCAATTTACATGTGTTACAATGATAAAATCAATGCAAATATTTGAAGCATGAATTTTTCAACTTCTAATCCTCTCAAATGATGAAGAACAAATCAACAACTGAACTTATTGAAATCTAATAATAACAACTAGCATACTGAGATTTCTTACCAACAACAAGCCTTCAATAATTCGTTCATATCTTTGCCCAAAGCTCTGCCATGTTAAGGGTTATATCTATCTTTACAAAATGTGAATGGAAGACCATGAAATAATCATGAAAAGGGAATTGTTTTGATCATAAACCATCTCGAAACCCAATGGAAAAGGAGAAGAAGGTATGACCCTAGCAAGAGGGGTGACCTTCTCTAGTAAATTCATTTCTCCAAAATAAAATATTCACTTTGATGCACAATATGCACTTCTAGATGAAGCACACTCTCAAACAACCATCTGGGGTACCATAGTTTCAGGCCCAAAGAATGGAGTAAACTTGCTAAGCTTTCCCTTAGCTGGATTCTGAAATTAATTCAGCAGCATAACTTTACAACATTTTCCAAGATGATCAAAAGCTAGAGCAAGGCTTGTTTTTATAACTTTTGAGGTGACTATTGGGTTTTCAGCTTCCAATTTTTCCCTCCAAAAGGGATGCCCAAATATGTTGAAAAGTTTTCTTTTAAAAATATAATTAATTCTCCCTCTTCTAGGCGTCCAAGGCTTATAAACATTTAATAAACATTATGAAATATTGAATTATTTCACATGAGGCGTCCACCCTCAAAGACCCTCTTTTAAAACAACTTAAAGTCATTAATACTAGGCCAAGGGGGCCAATAAGAAATTAAAACATTAATGACTTATAATAAATCATTTTACCCAAAAGGAGCCTCAAAATGCTGAAGGAAAAATATGCTCCAAATTGCATTGCCCGAAATGGAAACTGAGCTGACTACTGATGCTACTGCCCAAGATGGCACTGCCAGAAATAGAACTTACTAAAAATAGTAAATTCAAAAAAGTTGTCTGATAACTTTGCATGTCATATCACTGCGAAGCTCTTTGAAAACCTAGAAAGAATCTGCAATCCTCATTCATGCAACCCTTCTTTAGAACCCCTATAAAATAGGAAACCCTAATTTCACCTCTGACGAGCCTACGAGCTTCCGAGAATAGGCTATCAGATACTGAAGAGCGTATGGCTAAAAATTGGGACATTACAACTCGGCCTTATCTAGGGCCTGATTTGTAAGCAATGTTCTGCACTTATTATTCAAATATATAAGAGAATATTCTTTGTTGGGTTTTTCTCCCTCAAGTAGGAGGGTTTTCCCAAGGTAATCACTGTGTTCATTGTCTTATGTGTTGTATCTTCTGCTTGTTTACATTTCTGATCTAAAAACTAACATGGTATCAGTGCAGGTTTAAGGAAATATCCGATCAGATTTGTTTAAGCAGACAAGACAAAATTTCATTCTCAGTTCGAAGGGGTGCAAATTTTGCCAAGTTGGAGATTGAATTTCCGGTGAAAAGAAGGTATCAAATTCTGCATTAGTGGAGCATCAATGCAACTAGGAAAATCATGATTTCTGGAGTAAGGCGAGCATTACAATCAAGTGGTTAATTCTATCCTCCTTGGCACAACAAGTGGTTGTCCTGCATTACTTCTCAATGTTGTATTTGGAAACTTGCCATCCTCATTTCCCTTTGTTCTTGGTAATGAATCTAGGCCATCAAGGTATCAAATTGGTTATGATTCCATGGTTGGAGCTTTGCAACATCATATTGTAGAATGAGTCTCTTGGTGCTAAGGTTGCTGGTCTTCAAGGTTTCACATCTCCAGATGGGCGGCAATGGTCTGATCATTTACTGCCCATGCCAAGTTCAATGTCGTTGGATACTGTTAGCTCGTCTAGATTAATCCCAGTCCATGAGAGGTCACTTCCAAATCAAATGTCAACTGATACAGGAGTACAACAAAGGACTATAGGTGTTTCAAATGCTTCTACTATTTGGGCCGAACCACCTCCTAAGAGCCAGTTTTAGAGTGGGAGAGGCCCTATGCCTCCTTCAGGATCCAATCGAAAGGCTTTAGGTACTTCAAGCAATTGGAGTAATAGAAGCCATGGTGGTGCTGAAAGGACAGGGCATTCTAGTGAGCAGATCTAAGGAATTAATGTGAAATAATGAGCAGATATAAGGAAAGATAAGAGCAAACCTGAAAAGGGTTTAAGTGCAACACTTAAGGAGATTCTGATTTCAGCAAGATAAGTTCTATTATTCCTTCACATTGTTCTATCTAATGATCGTGTATTTAAATAATCATGTAGTTAATAATAATTCATCCAAACAACATTGGGAATAGTGAATCATATATGCTTCTAGCTTTGGTCTGTAAATTTCTCTTCAGGGTAGTTTGATTCTATGAACTATTATTAATCTCTCTAAAATGCAGGATTGAGAGATATTGCACAAAGAATTCAAAGGGAGGAAGAGCTTCAAGCATCCTGTGAGGAAGTCATGTCGCTTGGAGAAATGAAAAAACATGGAGACATAGCTTGCAGCCTTGGGACTGAGTTGGTGGCACATAACTCTCATGATTCTTCACTGGAGACATCTCTCAAGGCCACAAGGTTGGGTCAGCCTTGGATGGAGAATTTGCATTGACAAAGAAGATAGAGAAAGATGAAGACACTAAACAATGAAGAACCTATATAGATTGTCATTGCAATCAGCTACTTCGAAGAGGAGGAAATGACATTTAGAGGGAGTTAAATTCCAAGAATTCAAGGAACGAGTTGAGAGCATGTTCGGGAAAAAGGATTATGGTTCTAAGATCAGTCAATGGAGGGGAGTTCACTTCCAGAGGATTTCTTTGCAATCTTTGAGGCAAGGACCAAGAGGGAGTTATGTGATGCACTGAGAAGAAGTGAAGGTGTCAACTAAGTGGGTTGCAGTGTTGCAAGGACAAGTGCTAAAGTCCTTGGAAGACCTCTTCAGCTGTAGAGAACAAAATTGCACAAGACAATCGATCTGGATTTGACATTGGTAACTCCACAAACCTATTCAGAATAGGGTGATCTAGGATGAGGTCAAGAAGGACAGTCCTGAACTCTCACAAGTCAGTAGTGTCAGAGGTGTGTGTTGGAAACCATTCCTCTAAGGGAAGCATTGCAAGAAATCTTGGACGAGGAGGTCAGGAGGTTGATGCAAGTACTTGGAGCTTCTGAGGGAGTCACATCATCATGAAGATTTGTTGTAATGTATATTTCTCTTAGATGGAGAAATATGAGGTGAAAGCCCTTGTAGTGTGTATTTGTCTGAGATGGAGAAATATGAGGTGAAAGCCCTTGTAGTGTATATTTCTTTGAGATGGAGAAATACGAGGTGCAAGCTCTTGTTCATCTTTGATACTGAGATGAGACGTCATGTTGAGAGACTCCATGACTACATCACGTTGAGAGACTCTGCGATGAACCCTTGTACATCTTTGAGACTGAGATGTGTTTCCTTCCACACATGGGAGTAGCCATTGTGGACGTCATGTTGAGAGACTCCATAATGACATCATGTTGAGAGACTCTGTTATGAACCCTTGTACATCTATGAGACTAAGATGTGTTTCTTTCCACACATGGGAGTAGCCATTGTGGACGTCATGTTGAGAGAGTCCATGATGATGTGTTTCTTTCCACAAATGGGAGTAGCCATTGTGGACATCATGTTGAGAGATTCTGTGATGAACTCTTGGACATCTCTGAGACTGAGATGTGGTTTTTCACAAATGGGTGTAGCCATTGTAGGCATCATGTTGAGAGACTCCATGCTGAGGATATCTGTAAAATACCTCCCTAGCTAAGAGGGAGTGTTAGTATTGTAGCAGTGGGAGATATTTTCTCCTTAAATATATTGACCACAAGGCAGGTTGGCCTTTGTTATATAAATAAAATTACATTTGTTCTAGGTCAGCCCTAGATAGGAAGCCGCCCAGCTTGGTATATAAAGAGGATAGAGTCCTCCCATTTTAACATCAAGTTAATTCACTCCAATTCAAATATATCTTTTGCAACAATTTGCACTTCAGTAGTAGTTCGCCATTCTTAGCAGCAGATTTGATTCTAAAAGAAGTGTCGTCATTTGTGGAGAGGTGTCTCTATTCTTTGTATTAGACTTGGCCTTGTCTAGGGCTTGATTTGTAAGCAGTGTTTTTCACTTATTATTCTTATATATAAGAGAATATTCTTTGTTGGGTTTTTCTCCGTCGAGTAGGAGGGTTTTCCTAGGGTAATCATTGTGTTCATTGTCTTATGTGTTGTATCTTCTTCTTGTTTACATTTCTAATTTGAAAACTAACAACCTATGTTGACAGCACCTATATCAACATTTATACATTTAAGGATGATTACCCTTTCAATTCAATGACATAATTTATGATGTGGGACATTAATTGAAATGCAGAATTGTTTAAGGTATCATAGACTGTAGGTAATGAAATTATAATTTCAAATTTTAGGATATGGTAATGCTTTTTATTCTGTTTAGTTGGTCTTTCAAGAGGAAAATCTAGCTTCCATGACTTTGACATTTTATTCTTTTAGATTTTCAACAAAACTATGACATCATAGTTGGAGTTCAACAAAATAGTTTCAATTTAGCATTTTTTTCTTAGAGAGTCGCATTGAAGTGGAAGTTGCAATAGATTATTATAAATCTTTATATTATATATTTTAACCACATATATTTATATTCTCTCATCTATAGTTACTTCTATTTTTCTCTATATTTTTTACTTTTCAAATAAAACCATCAATGCAATTATGATGTAAGTGTTCTAACTTTTTTTGGTGAATGTGTAGGAACAAATAAATGAACAACACAAACTTCTTTGTGCAGGATCTTTTTATACAAGCACATTGAATCACCGACTACAAAAGTATCATAATTGAAACAGTTACTAATCTTTCTTTAGATTCGTTATACAAAATTTATGATTAAAAAAAAATCACTTGTTCCAAACATTTGTGAATCAAATATCTTGTGTATATATTTCAAACTCCTATTACAAACTTAAATAAACACTACAAAGTACACTTCTTATCATGTTGATTAACATATACTTCTCTATCGGCATAACCCTTGTACCCCTCTTGATGCAAGTGCTAGTTTATACTACAAGGTCTTATTTGGGATTAGAATGTGATAACCTACAACATGATTTGGTACTCTTAGTTATCATAAGTGTATTGGTTCTTGATATCTTGCACTTGTATATTGTACTTATAAGAAGCCCCTTAAACATTCATGTATGAGAATACCCCAATATAATAAATATAACAATTATGATAAATTTCCAAGTAATAAGGGAAGTAATACTCAAGATGTATTCATAATATGATATTATGTTGATATGGTCAATCATCACGACCATATTAATTAGAATGTCATGTCTTTACAAGGCCATACAAACATTATTAAAAATTTGAAAGACATAACACCGTAGTTATAAATTTGATCTAAGAAGAGTCAATATACAAGTCAACTCTAGATGGTTGACAACACTATATACATTGGATCAATCATTTGAAAATATACTTCCAATAATAATATATTCTCAATCTCTTTACCTTTTGGTGAAAACCCATACTTCTAAAATAGTCCTATTCACAAATATAATAGTCACTCTTGCAACATATAACTAAATAAAACCTTATTGGTAAGCAATAAGATACCAATAGATGTTATATAGAATGATTTCATATAGTTTATCTCTTAATTCAATCATAACGACACCGCCAAATTAAATGATAATCATCTTCCGATTAATAGGTACTCATACCCTTACCTGATACCACCTCATTATGATTCTCTAAACTCACAATAGTTCCCATGTGGGGTTCTTATACTTGAAAGGTTAATAGTCATCATGCAATCATATAAATACCCTACCCTTGAATCTTAAAGTGCATTTCTAACAGTATCAATTTGCAACATTAAGAATTTGTTCAATGTAGTGTGGTTCTAGTGTCATTAAATGAAGTCCTTATCACTTATATTATTACACAACCATAAATTAAAGCTTATGTCATATCTCTATTTTACTTTAAGTAATAGATAAATGTTTATATTCAAATCTTTTGTTAACTTCCACTTATTTTCCATTAATATAGTCACATCCTTTACTTTATCTAATAGATCAATATAAAGGTTTTTCATATTTAAGAGGCCAACGAACATTGTATAGTCATATAAAGCCTTTACCACCATATCAGAAAATTACTAAAATTCCCAAGTTGAACATTAAAGATATCTTTGTAAAGTGTGTGGTACCACTTCACTCGTCCTATCTTTATTTAAAGATATACACTCCATGATATTAGTAACTATATTCTCAACCTCTAGTTTCATTTACCTTATGATGTAACACATTAATCTTGTAATAGTTTGGTTTTGGGACTAGATAATATTTGTACTTGACACTTATGACTAGTTAATAGTATCTTAAGGGTTGGCAATAGATGATCTGATAGAGCAACAATACATCATACAAATAAAAACTTGTGCTCATATTTCCATTGAATTGACCTTGCAAATAATTACCTAACACATTAAGCAACCTTATTGCAGAATCTACTTAATTTGTAGAGAAAAAATATCATTTGTAGTAGTTCATGGGGTCCATACTAATGGTTTTGTTCTTATCAGAATATCAGCAAAAACACCATGCAATACCTAAATCTTGCGAGGTAATGAACTATATTGTGTCATTTTCTATATAAATTTATACGCACAAATCCACTAAATAGGGAATATGTTTATCATTGAATTTAGATATCATAAACATGAAAATCAAACAATGACCATCACAAAATCTTAAGACCCCAAACTAGAAAATGATGGTCTTCACTCTCCCATCACCCCTTAAACGAAAAATTGATATATAACTATATGCTTACAATACAAAGTTGCAAAGAAGAAATTTACAAATCCATAAACCCCAACACAACCTAGGCTATAAGATTTTGATATGGAGTTTGTAGAGGAAAAAGATCTAATAAGGTTGTTTGACACCTAGAAGTAAGGCAAGAAGTTGTAACAAAATATCAATCGACACCTCCTATGCTTGACCATTCAGTTAAGGGTCTACATGTTGATGTGGTTGCCATTATAGTCTATGAAACCCCATTTCTCTAAGGAATTTTGTCTACCATATTCACTCTCCCTCTTCCTCTATCTGTGACTTTACGCCTCTTCATTCCCAACTGCTAATTTTCCTTTGCTTCGTCTTGCACAATTTTGGTGCCTTCTCTTCCATTTCACTCAAAACAGTCCTTTTAATTAGGTCATGGGTGAAATATTATGGTCTTTTATGCAACAAAATAACCCCCAACTTGAAATTGTGGATGACTCTAGGGTAGGGATGCCATGCTTAATGACTGTGTGACCAATCCATCGCATACTTGTGCCATTCCCATTAATTTTGAGTTGTCTCCTCATAACTACAGATACCTCCTACTTGTAGTCTTTATTTATTCATTCATCAGCTAATTGAGTTTGCTTGAAAGTTTCAAAGTCATTTAAGGGATGATGGGTGCCCATATTGTGCCCATACTAGCACCATCCCTTCTGAAATGTGATTGTGAATTGACTTGTCCATCAACACTCTCTTTTCACATTTCAAAAGGTTAATTTATTGATCCCATAGTCAACAACCGTGGAAGGAGTTTGATATGTGGGATGTGACAAGGATGTGCTATAGACTTTGATTTATTACATGTCATGTCAGCCTCCTCTTGTTCTTTAACATAAGCCAATATTTGGTGTTTTGGCAACCCTTTTTATTAGGCCTGGGGTAAACTTTTATTCCTTGTAAAGGAATAACACATAAATGAGCTTTCACTCGAAAGTATATATTGAGTTCCACATTGGCTACAACGCCCCCCAACCAGCAGAAATTTGTCAAATCATCGTCATATGTTGTCAAAGAGGTGACAACACATCATATTTCAATTGACTTTTTGCATCTGGGCCAATTGAACTAGAACTATCTATCATTTTGTATGAACCTAAAATAATAAAAAACATTACAAGTTAACAACACAACTAAATTTTTTAGAAAATTTGGCATTTATAACCCTTATTATGCATAAAAAGTTCTTTAAAAAATCAAAACTTACCAAAAAAATGATTTTTTTCAAAAATCCAAAACAATTATTGAAAATTTGAAAAAAAAAAAAAGATTCACTCACCTTTGATGGTTAGATCTTTTTTATGCAGCTATTTCTCCTTTATTTTTGTAGGTTGAAATCCCTCGTAACTCTCACCTTCGAAAAAAAAGATAAAACCTTCAAAAATCAACAATGGCAACTTGGAGGCAAAAAATGGCGTTTTGGCCTTCTTTGTTTGTGAAATGACTTAGTTTAGGGTGACCAAAGCATCATATCACTTTTTTTAGGTTTGAAAAGTTTTTGTTTTTTGTTTTGCGCAACTTTTGAGGCCTGTCCTTTGCATGTCCTCCTGGGTACCCTCTAGTATGGACCGAGTAAACCCAAGGTTATGTCTAAGCGCCCTGGGTACGTTATGGATCCATAAAGTACTTGAGGTTCTTGGGTGACCCATAGCGTAGTTGAGCACCTAAGCGGAACCTTGGGCATACACAATGGACACACAACATACCCGGGGCATCCAAGTAAAACCCTAGGTGTACTAGGGCCGTACTTGAACTCAAACCGAACCCGACCAAGTACAAGGGGCCTAACAAAAGGAGCTTGAGAACATAGTGTTTCTTCAATCAAGAGTCTTATTTCAAAACCTTGTCACAATTGTCTATATGTTTTTTGTCCTTATTCATCTGTCTTTGTAGGATTAACAAAAAGAGCATTTCAACACATTTACCAGGGAAAAGAAAGAAGTGTAATCAATGAAGAAATTGTGAAAATTCAAAGGCATGAAATTATGTTTTCTAGTTGAAGAGGTCATGTGTGTGTATGAGCGTGCACCATATGCTGTGATGACAAGTTTTGAGGAGACTGAAGTCATCAAGGGTACATAAGGGCTCTCACTCCATAATACAGAATTATATTTTAATCAAAGAAATTTTGATGTATAGTGCATTGGCACTCGCTAAAAAAAGAGAACACAAAATTACTAAGTCAAAAATATGTATGGTAGTGTATGAGTGTGTGCATTCTGATTAGAGAAGAAAAGTTTTGTCAAAATCATCATCAAGAACCGATTGCCAAATTGACTCTTTTTAGCTTGAGGTATATATTGTTCATCTTAATTGTCATTAGTAAGGAGAAAATTATATTTTTAATGACTATTTTTAAATCAATAATTTCTATATGATCTTCTAGAATATCTATTGCTAGTTGATAATTATCATAGTTGCACAGAGACAGGCCCTTGGGATGTGTCTCGGATATAAGGACGCATTTCTCATATCGAAGACGTCTCTTCAATTTTTCATTTAGAAAAAAAAAAAACCTTATATTTCGATAAATTTTCATATGAACAAAAAAAAATGAATCTGACATTTGTGAATTTCAATGTGTAAAAGAAACAGTTACAATCAACCCAAGAACAAAAACTATAATGTTCAAATACTGGAAGCTTGATTGATCTTTATGTTAACATTCTATTCTTATGACTTTTGTTGTTGACCTTGATGTCTAATGTGGAATTTGCAAGAGTTATGAATAAAATAAAATGAGTTATTGTGTTTATTCCATTTCAATTTTTCTATGGGAAATATTTTAATATTTCATGTTAATTATAACAAAAGTTTAATAATATTTTTAGAAGACTTAAAAAGGTAGTCGGTTGACATTTATGGTTCAAAAAAAAATGATCATAAAAAAATTATTAGCAAGGGAGGAAGATGATCATCAATCCTTAAAATGATTAATTGGATATGTTCATTTAAAACATCTTGAGCCACTTATCTATCTTAAGACGCCAGTGAATCTTACATTATTAGGGGGACAAAGCCACTTCAATCAAATAAGGGATTCAAGCTATTGATGTATTTTGTTTTTAAGCCAAACAGGAGATTCAACACCATAAACTATTGATGTTTTTTTACTTAAATGTGTGTAAAAACTATTCAACCAAACAAGAAGGGATTCAAACTATTGATGTATTTTTATTTAAAATGTGTGTAAAAACTATTCAACCAAACAAGAGATTCAACACCATGAGCTATTGATGTTTTTTTACTTAAAATGTGTGTAAAAACAAGGGATTCAACACCATGAACTATTGATGTAGTTTTACTTAAAATGTGTGTAAAAACTTCAACCAAACAAGAGATTTATGAATTATTGATGTTTTTTTACTTAAATGTGTGTAAAAACTATTCAACCAAACAAGAAGGGATTCAAACTATTGATGTATTTTTATTTAAAATGTGTGTAAAAAATTCAACCAAACAAGAGATTCAACACCATGAGCTATTGATGTTTTTTTTTTTGTGTAAAAACAAGGGATTAAATGTGTGTAAAATGTGTGTAAAAACTACTCAACCAAACAAGAGATTTATGAATTATTGATGTATTTTTATTTAAAATGTGTGTAAAAACTATTCAACCAAACAAGAGATTCAACACCATGAGCTATTGATGTTTTTTTACTTAAAATGTGTGTAAAAACAAGGGATTCAACACCATGAACTATTGATGTATTTTTACTTAAAATGTGTGTAAAAACTACTCAACCAAACAAGAGATTTATGAATTATTGATGTTTTTTTACTTAAATGTGTGTAAAAACTATTCAACCAAACAAGAAGGGATTCAAACTATTGATGTATTTTTATTTAAAATTTGTGTAAAAACTATTCAACCAAACAAGAGATTCAACACCATGAGCTATTGATGTTTTTTTACTTAAAATGTGTGTAAAAACAAGGGATTCAACACCATGAACTATTGATGTATTTTTACTTAAAATGTGTGTAAAAACTACTCAACCAAACAAGAGATTTATGAATTATTAATGTTTTTTTACTTAAAGTGTGTGTAAAAACTAAGAAAATATAAATTAAATTCTATATTAAAAACTAAAACTTTTTAAATCAATTCCACTATTCTAAATAAAACAAAAATATTCATCCTCGTGATATTTTGTTAAAGTAAAGTGCACATCATGGAATTGAAATTTATTTTCCAAACCATAGTTAATCAAACAAAGATAACTGATAAAAACTTCAACCAAAGTGTAAATAAATGTCATTATACTTTATTGCCAAAAACCTCCACCATTTATGATATTTGGTGCAAGTAAAAAGTCTGTATTACATGGATGAAGTTTTGTAATAACAATCTAGTTTGATAAATATGAAAAAATGTATACTAGATGTTTATAAAGAGTCTTTTTTCAATAAATATGAAAAAATGTATAGTAGATGTTTATAAGGAGTCTTCTCAGGATTCCAAGGAACGCGCTTTTTAAAATATCTGTAGAGATATTTATAGACATAATCTACCATGAAAAAATCTTCTTTGTTTGTCAAATTAATCTCATCTTCTCTAAGCTTCCATGGTTTATCAACAGTTAAAACTATATGATATAACCAGTTATAAACGATGTGTTTTATAGTATTTGTGGATGCTTTGATGTCTAAAAGAGTGGGGCCTTTGTTCTCACCTACATAAATCTCAGGTAAATTGCAGACTTCTAATATTTCATTTAAAGTTAGTCTTAGATAAAGTGGAGGAAATTTACTTAGCTCTTTTGCCATACCCAATAGTGGTTCTACATCACGAAAACAGAAAATTGGCTTGCTAGAAGTTGAAATGGAATATTCATAGAGGTTGAGGTAAAACTTAAGGAATTTTTCTATATCCATAGTAGTTTGTGCACGGAATGATGTTCTAAGTGCTTTTCTCCACATTCGTTGGAGGATATTTGTGGCTGTTGGATCAAAACCAAGTATGGCTTGTCCAAGCTTTTGGTCTTTTGGCTCTGTACCTTCAATGGTGAAAGTGTCTCCCATTGTCTGCAAGCAAATATTGAAATTAAATTCTTCTTAGAATACAAATCATATTAATAAAAATGGTTTGAATATAATGTTTTTAATGAAATTAAAAATATATATAGTAATCAAAGACATTAGATTTTCACAGTTCATATTTAGTTGAATTTGTTGTTTTTGGATTAAACTATATGATAGTTTTTGGATTGCACAATTTAATCCAGAAACAACAAATTCAACATATATAATAATGTTATATTTAAAAAATTCACAAGACTTACCTCGCAAATTTGTCGAATTGTTGCCACTGCACTAGCTTGACCATAGACATAAATATGGGAGGCCTTGAGGCAAAGAAGAGCACATGTATAATTACACCCAAATGGATCCATTGAGATGAGATGGATGTCATCTATGAATGCTATGTCCCAATTGGTATTCCAATATGAATAAGAATTTACTGAGCATGATCTTCTAGAGCATTTTTTACCAGATTTCATTTTGAGAACTGTACGTAGATCACATTTGCTGTAAAGATGTTGTGGATTGATAGTTGAGTAAACTTGCTCCACCTTATCAATTGTAAGGCTTAAGTAAATGGATCTCTTTTTATCTCTGTTGATTTGATTAATAATTTCTGATAAGTACTGTGTAGACTCAGATTTTATGCAATAGATTACCTTCATTACAAAATAACAATTCAAATTATTGTTATATTTTTTTAAAAGCATAAAGAATAAATAATAATATTAAACATTTTTTAAAGAATAACTCATATATATTATACTATTTGTTTTGATAGAATAAAAAAGAATTACAACATAGTTACTATAAATATGTGAGATAGGAGTACAAAATAAGTCTTAAAAGGAGAGGAAGTCAGATGGAAAGTTGAAAAATAAAAATAAAAGAATATAAAAGCAAAATAAAAACTACTTAAATATATAAAAATAATAAAGAAAATAAAAACTTATATAATAATAAAACTGAGTCAAACATGAAAATAAATTAACTGACAATTATTCACTTGGAAAAAAGCATAAATATGAAATTGGATTTTTGTTTGAATATATATAAATAACATAAATAATTATGACCAAATAAAATATTTTAAAGATTGTCATTATCATAATCAATAAACAAAATATGATATGTTTTTAAAAATGACATTTAAAAGTCAGTCATTGTCATCATCAATCACTTAAAAAACATACCTAAAATCATGATAATGAGTCTAAAACATCTAATAAATAATAAATAGACTCGTCTCGACAAACAAAAACAACAATACTCATCATTGATGATGCGTCATGATGATGAGCTAAAAACATCTAATAAAGAAACAAGAATAAAATTCATCATTAATCACTTAAAAAAACATCTAAAAGGGTGATAATGAGTCTAAAACATCTAATAAATAGACTCTTATCAATAATCAAAAACAACAATACTCATCATTAATAATACATCATGATGATAAACTTAAAATATCTAAAAAAGAAAAGAAAAAGAAAATTCATCATCAATCACTTAAAAACACACCTAAAATCATGATAATGAGTCTAAAACATCTAATAAATAGACTCTTATCAACAATGAGAAACAACAATACTCAACATTATTGATGCATCATGATGATGAACTTAAAATAAATAATTAAAAAACAAGAACAAAATTTGAAACAACAATACTCATCATTATTGATGCATCATGATGATGAACTTAAAATATCTAATTAAAACAAGAACAAAATTCGACATCATCAATAAACAAAATACAATATATTTATTAAAATGACAATTACAAACCATATCAATCACTTAGAAAACATGCCTTTTATCTATTCCACTCCCAAGAATTACATACAAAACTCACTTTGACATACCTTCCTTTGTTGTGGCCTAGGATACCAACTGAAAGGATCAACTAAAACCCTGAACTCCTCCTTTATCATCCAATCCACCTCTTTATCCTTCATATAAAACACAAAAAACCTCTCAAACATATTGCATCTCCTTGTGGGTTCCCTTCCATTGGCATAATAATAAAACTCATAACGACCCACAATATCATAGATCTCATCAGGGCAATACTTGTCCATAAAGATCTTATAAAACTGCACCATAACTTTAAACCCAATATCCTCAACTGGGTATTCTGTCTCCACCCCATGACTGAGCAGCCTCTCCATTACATCAGAATAGTCACCCAACTCCTTGAAATTCAGCCTTCGTTTCCCATAGTTTTGGAAAATGTTATCAATGTCTTCCTTTGCTTCACTGAATCTTTTGTAACTGCAGGCTCTCTTTCTGTTAAATTCCTCTGCCTTCCCAACAAGTTTACATCTCTTTGCATAGTTGCCATATTTTTCTCGGATTTCCAGTATAGATTTCCACACCAGGCGTATGTATTTCTTTATTTCACTGGAGTTGTTCTTGGAGTCTAATTTCAGCAGTTCTTCTTCAGTTAACTGCAAGAATTCTGCATGTTGTTCATCTTCTTCAGTTAACTGCAAGTGTTGTTCATGTTGTTTATCTTCTTCAGTTAAGCCAACTTCTACTTCTTCTTCTTCTTTGATTTGGTTGATTTCGTTTATCTTCATTTTATCACCCAAGTTTATGAATTTGTTGCAGAGGACTCTTAGAAATTGATGCAGTGCAAACAGGTTACTCTCCTATCCAAGCAATTAATTGGTGTTTACAAGCAGTTTGTGGGAATGGTTATATATATAGCATTGGATTCATGGTGACCGTTATTTGGTTGGTTGTTTCGTTTCAGTTGGTTGTTTTGGTTGCATTAAGAGAAAACTCAACAATGGCTGCTTTACAAAATATGGACAAGGCTTAAATTTATGGAATGGTATATCAACTGGGTAAATATTTGCATTATTTTTTAAAATGAAAAATATTAAGTGGGTTGTTTGGGTAACAGATTTTTTTTTCATAGTTTTTCAATAATTGTGAATTATTAACAAAATTAATAATTATTAAATTTATTTTTACAAAAAAATTATGTATAAGATCTTCATTTTTAATTGATTGAATCTGTGATTTAAGTGAAATAGACGTGTTAAAAATAATATCTCTTCATTTTTTTAAATCTATATTTTTCTATTAAAAAATGGAGAAATATCATTTTTAAGACATCATTTTATTTAAATCACAAATTCAATAAAAAATAAATAAACTCAAATAGCAATATGAATAATATATATAATGTATATATAGATGTATAATATATAAAAATCAAGTAAAAGTATAAATTAAGGTGAGTATTTGCTTATATTAGATATATGTAATGAGTATAATATTTTTTTATAGATTTATATTATTTTTATTGTAAGAGAAATGTTATATTAATCATATACTTAATCATAATTGAAGACTATTATCCATTATTTTATTTACTAAAGTGAATAGTTATTTTCTATTGTATTTATTAAAGAACATAATTATTTTATTAAAATTATTTTGCTTATTATAGTTAAATTTTTAATGTGGATCATAATTTGTTTTGTTTTGTATTTTTATTTTTGTATGTGAGTTCTTTTGTAATTTTTGTTAACATGCATTGCACTTCATCATTACATTTAAAAATTGAAAACATATTTAATTATGTAGAATTTAACAAAATTGTTTTCCTTTTTAACTTTTTTTACATGATTAATGAACTTAAAATGAAACAATGGAAAGATGTGGATCATAGAATGCAGTTTTCTTGCTTTGTATTAATTTCATCATGATAGGTAGATAGTCTAACATCTTTTAATTGTTTAACTTTTTTTGACATGAAATTAATGATCTTAAAATGAAACAATGGAAATACATGGATCATAGAATGTTGTTTTATTTCTTTGTATTGATTTCATCATGATGATAGGTAGATAGTCTAACACCTTTTAATTGTTTAACTTTTTTTGACATGAAATTAATGATCTTAAAATGAAACAATGGAAATACATGGATCATAGAATGTTGTTTTCTTTCTTTGTATTGATTTCATGATGATGATAGGTAGATATTGTTAACATCTTTTAGTCCAAGTTTATTTATAATCATTTTCCCATGTGACCTTAAAAAAGTTTAATGGAGAAATTTGTATACTTGATTCATTTTCATTCATATTGGACTTACTTTGGCATATTTGTCTCTAGCTCAAAGACTATTATGTAAAATTGTATTTTCTTGCATGAAAGTTGGTAAATAAATTATAACTTGATTTCATCCTCACATATTTCTAGGGCTCAATCTCAACTCTCTATTTCATTCAAGTTTAATATATCTCAAGTCAAATTTGTGGTTGTGGAACTAAACCAATTTAATTGTAAAGTGTAGAGATGGCCCGTGATCTTTCAAATTTAAAATAAAAATATAGCCCCAAGTTGACTCCCTCCAATTAGTCATTATGAGGCCAACCAATATGTTAAATATTGTAAATTACACATTGACTTGTTGTATAAAGGATAAACCCTAATTCAATATGAGCATCTAGAAAATGTCATCCAAAAATCATTAGAAACTTTATTGTACATTACATCATCACCAAAGCATGACATTAGCATTATATTACCATCTCAGGTATATTGCGTAGTTTTCTATTGTCTTTGATCATTATTTTATGTTATTAACTAAAAAATAATGTTTTTGATCAAAAACATATCCCTACCTCATAAGCTCATCAATGGTGTATATCAGCACCACTAACTTCATATGCAATCTAGAAATCAAGGCAAGCGAACTTTGATATAAAAATTAGTAAAATTTAAATCTAAACTTGAAGTTCAAATCTATATAATTATTGAAGAGAATTAGACTAGTAAACACTAAACTTCATAGTATAGCTCGATCTTCATCTTATAGGCTTTGACTTTTGACCTGAAAAATCAATCGGTGACATCTACCATAGTCAAATCATTAAACATAGAGATAAGTATTATTATTTATTTACTTATATACATTTATTTCAATAGTGTTATCAAGCACAACTAGATAGATAACATAAGGTTCCTTATTTACTATTTTTATTTAAATAATTTACTCTAGGATATTTATTTGAGTTGTGTTATTTTACCTTGCATAAATTGGTGAACCCAACTTATATTACCCCCTAAGGTTTGTTCTTAGGGTTTATTCCTTCTAGATTAGGATTTCTAGTACGATGTTTCTATATGGACACCATTTTAGATTTTATTAATGTTTGGATCCACCTTGTATTTCAATGTTATATTTTGATTAAGGTTTTATTTTCATTTTTGATATTTATCTAATCTATATATACCTATCTTTATGTACTTTGAGAATCAATGCTATATTGTTTATCATGATCTAGCTTCTCATATCTATATTTACCTTTAGCCTCTCTATATGCATGTCTTGTTGATTTTGATATGTTCCTACATTTTGTACCATTTGATCCTTGCATCCTTAATTCACTTATATCCTTTTATGCTATGAATAGGGATGTAGTTTTTTATGGAGGTGTTTCATTATATGTATTTTACTCTCCTTCATAGATTTGGTTAGTGATTTTCCTCATCTCTTGGATGTACACTCATTGCACTTGTTTATGAGATTCATCTAGATTATACATTTCTATGACTTGTGATAGTGATGCACATGTTATTTTACCTTTGATTGTTTTCCCTTTATTGTGTGGTGATGAGAAAAAAAACATTCTTTTGTTATATGTGATATTGGTTAGCCTTGTGATACTACCATTTCTACATGTTATGATAGGCCTATTTAAATACCCCCTTAGATTCATGTTCCCTGGATCATCCATCTTGTGAAGATTCTACCAATAAGGATTTATGTGAGCTGCCTTCTTTTATACATGATAATGATATGTACTATTATGATAGTTCTCTTATAACTTATATTTTCTCTAGTTATTCTTGATTATTTTTTACCTTGAGAAATATCGCATGATGATAACATACATTGTATGAATAATTCTTTAGCTTCTTAGAATATTCTACTAGCAATTCACTCCCTCCTACTTTACATGGTATTGTCACCTTTAGTGATGATTTCTTGCTTGATGAGATTTTATGGCTTTTATGATGCATATCTATATTTAAGTGGTTTCTAGTTGTAAATTATGAGTACTTAGGTGGTGATATCTTTATATTGATGGGTGAATTTAGACTTATTTTTATTAATAGAGAATTACAATGATTTTGTTCATTTTTTTTATCAGCAAAAGGCTCAAGCCTAATTAATTATATTAATTATATAAACAAAATTACAAAATTACCAGAATTATCGTACTGGTAAGCACGATTTTGTTTATATTGTTTATTTTATCATTCATTTATGGCATTGGCATGTGAATTTATTCCTCTCTTTTTTCTTTCACTAGAATGGCTCGAGATGGGTTGGATTAGTGTGTCTTCTCATGTTCCAAATTTTGATCCTTACCCAACCTCTTCACATGAAGTTTGAATATGGATGATATTATATACACTCAAGTACAAAACCTAGCTTTTTTATTCAAGTTAAACCCATTACCTCTTCATTTTTGTCTACATATGTGTTTGTAGTCCTCCTACTTTAAATATTTATCATGTAATTGGGCATATTTATCATGCAATTGGGCATACTTATCAAAAGATGGCTAGAAATCATAAAGTCATATCACATCAACTAGTTTTAACATTGATTTAGCTAGTTTTATCTCCTCTATCTAAGATTATTTATGGGTGATAGAATAATAGTATGTCCCACTTTCCAATATGGTTGGGCCACCAAAATCAACATTTTTAGCTTTCAACATATATTCAATTATTCCAAACAAATGGTCAATAATTTAATCACAATGCAAACTAATGGATTGTTACATTTTAGATTCAATTTATAATTTTTTAATTTTTATAAATTAACCTATTATTTAAAATTTAAAAACTTCTATCATTTTGTATTAAGTGGTATTTTACATTAGCACACAACTTTCACTTCAAATAATTTTTTTCCACATTTTTTTGGAATTAGATCTTTAACTTTAATATCTAGTACATAGATGTTTTTTGGTAATTTTTTATTAAGTATTTTATTTTATTTCATATTTTATTAGTAGTAATATAAATTTCAAATCTATATCTTATTATAACACATTTCTCTTCGCATATATATTGAATTATTTTTCTTTCATTCAAACAATCACATCCATGAGGAGTACAATGCATTTTTTAATATTTTTCTATCATAGTTTGCTATTTTTCGTAGTGTCTCAAGAATAAATGTCATTGTTTTTTGTCATGGACCTATGTTAATTATAAAATATATATAATTATACAAAATTAACATATATTATACTTTCAAAAGCTAATACTAAGGGCTACATACCTACAAAATGACATCTTCAACTAAATTTATTTGATCCCCCAAAAAGGTGAGGCATTTTTTTTTCAATATTTTGATAGGAGCAAATAAAACTCTACCAAGGGTTCAATTTAAGCCTAGGGGGTTCAATCTAATTCCCTTAGATTGAAACCCCCATGAGTTTTTTGATAAAAAACATGATTACAAGAAAAGAACAAGGTTGGCCCAATAGTGGGATACACTATTGGCCTTCAATTATAAAATTAAGGCACATAGGAATGTGATAATATTAATTATCTTCACAATAAATTGGGTATCCTTTTAGGACTTATTGTGTGCATCACCTATACAAAGGATACTATACATAAATATTTAGAAAATATCCAAGAATATGGTATTATTACACCATGGACAATTGCTTCAATGATAAAAATCTATGGTATATAAACATAAACATGATATTTTATCTATTACAATGGATATTCCACCTATAGGTTATTAATGGGAATTTATCTTGTATATATTGTGATTAAATATTATGATATAAAATTGGAGTATATCTTGGTTGGTAATAGATCTATCTTGAGTGTATGTAGTGAGGATCGTGTGAAAAATTTAAATGTTTTGGCATGTCAAAGTTACAAGAATCATATAGTTTTTTTGTTGGATAAATACAATATAGGGAATTTCTCCCTTTCATTAAAACATATGAAGATAATTATAGATTTTATGCACGTGGATCATATAAAAATTCTATATTAGTTCATCTCTTATGTTTATAAACAAAATAACCCATTTCAGTGCAACAATCTTCTTAAATTCATATATGCAACCAACGTCTACAAAGTATATAACAAAAATGACTTAGAAACATACATAGACCTTCATAATTATTCTTAAATAATAATATAAATACTAACTATTTAATAACATTATCATTGCATTATTCATCCTTTTCAAATATATTGATCATTATAGATATCATCCACTCTATAAATGGGTCCTCACTCAAACCTATTGCTTGTTTCAAAAAAATCCACTACCTTTATGGCCTTATGTCGTCTCTAAATCCCCATTGCAGGATTGCTAGTAATGATAAATTACATCCAAGCCATAATAGAGAATCCATTGAATGAGGGATCACCATCATATATAGGAAGACCTAAACCCAGACCTGTGGCCAAATCAAGATTGTTTAAACTAATTAAAAAATGTTTACCAATGTTTTATCCATAACATGAACGATTTCTTTCTCTTCAACCAGGAAATATGAACTTGGAAGAAAGATCACTATTCACTCAATAATGATGCTCCATGTCCATAAATTCCTCTCCCAATATTTATTTAACTGCATACAAAAGTAATCCTAATTGGGTTTTGAACACCTCCTTAAGTTTCAATTCTAAAATTATACCTAGGAATGTCATTTGGTAGCCATTGCTAGTTAGTCTTATGCATGTATATATGGTTCTATTAGAAAATGGACTTGTGAAAGAATGTATGAAAAACTAATTTTCATTAAGATTAAACCTCAATATATGTGACACCGTGTCATATTAATTGGGATATATCATTTTAATCCACATTTTTAGTTGGCTCATGTTAAGATCACCTTCAATAGTCCAAGATCTTCTATGTCGAACTATAAAGTTGGCATACTCCACATATTCATTGGTAATGTCTACTAACAAGTGGCTACAATCTGAAGGAGGTAAAAATTAGCCATATGGTTGATGTAAAGATCACCTTCATAGTCCAAGGGCCTCTCTACCCAACTATAAATTTTACATACACCACATCCTCATTGGTCATGTCTAATAACAAGTGGATACACACTATAGGAGCTATAAATTATCTCACGCCCTAGAATCACCTGAAAAATACAAGATAAACTTCCACAAGAGAGTATGGCAATATAATAGCTTTCTTGATATGATATAAATGTATAAGAGCCTTGCTTATTTAGACAAGGTGAGGGATAGGATTAGATAATACCATGGCATGTGTCTTAATCCTATACAATGAGACAACTAACTCAACTAATATTAAATGACCTAGAACTCAAGAGTTAAATGACAAATATAAGGTAAGATCTAAATGATAGCTAAGTGATGCAGGAGCATCACTCCTTTTTTAAAATTTTATTGTTATTTTTTGTTGTGGTGTTTTGGTTATGAAATTAGCTAGCAAGTTGTTACGCTACCTCCAAAATTCAACGTAATTAAAAACATGTCAAAACATCATCCACAACGGGCAAGGAGAGACAAGAAATATTTATAAATTGGAATATTGAAAGAAAAGAGGAATAGAAGAACATCAAAGGAGGTAGTGGGATGTCTAGCATGGAAAATGGTTGCAACTATAGGGGCACAATGAATTGTTTCTATAGGGGTGACCTCTAGATGAATAAACAACCTTTGCATTCAACTACAAAGGATTTGTTGTGACTATTATGCATTGTTATCTTTTATTTTCCAATAATACATGATGTTGGTTATGGTCATTTAATTTTTGTGCATGCATTCTCTTTATTGTTGTGTAAGACTAGGAATGTGTTGGAAGCTCCAAAATTCCATTATAAAAGAGTTTATTATGTAATTTGTCTTTTTGAAACAAGTTTGACTGTCCTTGCAATATTTGGTTGTCTCTCTAATTTTAGAAATCATGTGGTGTAGGCCATGGTAGGTGTAGTTTTGTTGTGCATGTTTTTGTGTATACATTTTCACCTGTGAAGCTTGCAGTTTGAAGCTTTAACCTATCCTTTTCTATGTGTAAATTCTTCCTCTTTGTTTCAAAAAATCAGTTGTGGATCAATTTTGCATGTAGTAATAGAACCCAAGGAAGACATCTTTTATTTTGTTTGTAACCTATGCCTTCATATTTTAGTATTAGAGCCGCAAGAGATTGGGTACGGTAAGATTGGGAAAGATGCCACATACAAGAATGCCAAGAGGAGGTGCCAGAAGGGGTGTAGATGAAGGGATTCTTAAATTCTTGTAGAACCTTACAACAAGGATGGATGCTATGGAGCATGCTCAAAGGAGATGATTACCTACTAGAGATGTAATTAATAATGAAGAAGAGGATCAACAAGCTAGAGAAGAAATGGTACATGAAGAAGAAGAACCTGATGGAGTTGAAATAATATTGTTGAGAGTAGACATGGGGATCAGAGCCAAGCCAAAGATGGAGGTTCCCACCTACTCAAGAATCCTTAATGGGGAGGAACTCATTGATTGGATCAATGAGCTTGATAATTACTTTGAGTATGAAGAAGTGGTAGAGGAGAAACAAGTCAATTTTTCTTGTACAAGACTCAAAGGCCACATTGTTATGTGGTGGGATTATGTTCAGTCAAAAAGAAGAAAGAAAAATAAGGAGAAGATAACCTCTTGGGATAGAATGGTTGCCAAATTGAAAGCTAAATTCTTTCTAGGAGAGTACCAAACTAACATGTTCAAAATATTATAGAATCTCAAGGAGAAAGAGATGAGTGTGAAATAATATACAGAGGAGTTATATAAACTTGTGATCTGATTAGGGCATAGTGAAGAAGATATGTAGAAGGTAGCTAGGTACCTTAAAGGATTAAGATATATTTTATAAGATGATTAATATATGGAGTTCTATTTTCCATTGAAGGTGAAGAAGCAACACTTCCATTAGACAAGCCAATACAAAGAGGGAATGTTTCCACGACAAAGGAGGGAGACCATTTAGAAGAGGAGGTTACCAAGGAAGAGGAAGAGGATTTACAGGAAATTGTTTTTAAGTGTAACAAGTATCGTCACAAAGGTTGGGAGTGTTCCATCTTCAATCATGTTTCCTATGGAACATGAACAAATGACTCACAACCACTATAACTATCAAATATGTAACAACATGATTTTTACCTATTGATATTATATAATATGTCTTTTCCTCAAGCATAGAAGTGGAAGACATGTTTATCAAGTAATAGGTAGTACTTATTGCTTCAACCCAAAACTCTTGTTCTATACTAGCACTACTTAATAGGCTTTTGGATTGATCCATCAATTTTATGTTCTAACTTTTAGCTACCTTATCAAATTACAATGTGTAAGGTTTTTTTTTTATATCTAATAATTCCAATTGCTTACATAGAAAAATTCAAACTCCTTATATTGAAATACTCTCCACTATTATCTAAATTCAACACTTTTTACTTACCAACCTAAATTTTGTACAATTGCCTTACACTTGTGAAAAAAACAAAACATATTTCCAAGAAAATATACTCAAGCATGCTCAAAATAATCATCAATAAAGAAAACTAATATTGAGACTTACTAACGAAGTGCACATTTATAGAACCAAACATATCATGTTGTGAATCACTTTCAAAATATATCTTTCTCTAGTAATTCTTGAAGCAAATCTTACCCCATTCTACTTTCTAAACACATAATATTCACATAACACAAAACTAAAAGAATAATCTAAAATAATTCTTAACATATTATTACTTACCAAGGTTTTCAATCATTTTTCTCCTATGTGACCCAACTAGTGTTACCACAACATTCCTAATTCAATTTTGATTATATTAGTTGAATTACATAAAGTTGATGCATCTAGCCTAAAGAGTGTACCAAATCCTAATTCCTTTGGCCAACACCAAATTTCCTCTAACCTGAAACCTCCCTTATCAAAGGTAAAATGCATTCCATAATTAATCATCATGGATAAATAAGATTTTTGTCTAGATCTAAAATATGCCAAATATTAGAGTAGCTTCACTTCTCTCATCCTTGAAGAATGCCTTAACCTTTTCCAACCAATTAAATGGAGATTTGGTATCACTAGGGAAATCATGTCATCCATCACACTCCTTGTACTTGGATTGTAACTCTAGATGAGGAGTCATGTGAAATGATGCATCTAATTCAATCAACCAAAAATCTTCACCAATAATAATAGTAAAGATAAAAGAGGCACTAATAATCTCATCATTGTCTAAGGATTTATCAAAAGGAATCATTTTCCTTCTTAATTTCAAAGTCATTTTCATGTGACTTCCTATCACAATTCAATTTCTTTACTTTAGATTTATCGAGAGACCTAGACTTGCATTTTTGTTGAGTATTCTTATCTCTTACCTTCTTACGGGCCCTCTATCCTTTTACCTTCCCTTTATAAAAATGAAATCACTATAGGATTCGTCCATGAAATTTCTCTTGATTTATTCACTCAACAAAACTCTTACAACATCCTCGAGTTTATGTGAAGAATAATTTCCATAAGTTATCATATTCAAATTCTCCAATGAATCAAGTAAGAAACAAAGTAATATAATGAAATTATCATCCTCTTCTAACTTGACTCTAGTTAACATTAATTGACTCAACTCTAAATTGAAAGCATTAAAATTATCATTAACTAAGTCTCCCTCTCATCTTTAAAGAGTGAAACTTTATTTTATAAAACAATTTATTAACCAAAATCTTGGAACAGTACATGTTTCATGTCTTCTTTCACAAACACTATGTAGGTGATTCTTCTAACACATTAATTAAAATAGAATATGAAGGACATCAATGCATTTAACTCATATCTTTCTTATCCAATTGATTCTATTCCTCATCATACATAACTTTCATAACTTTAAATTTTGGTCAAAGAATATATCATTGTCCATTGATCTCTCTCCATCAAGAGGTCTTCAAGTTTCAACTCGCATAATTAAAATTTTGGTTATTGAATCTTACATTCTTAGGTCTTAATGTGCTAGCCATGAATTCAACAAAAAATCTCCATGTTTGAGCACATGATTTTCCAAAATATCCAGCTACAACTAGATATAAAAATATGAAAATAAAATGCATCCCCCTCCTTCTATCAAACAAACTCTTGTACAAAATTGTTAAGGGTTTCTACCATAAAAATAATTATGACTACTAGAGAAAATGTCTTGTCCCTAGTCCAATCAACAAAAAATCTAATACCAAATTTTGGGAATTTAATCCCAATAAAACCAATTTATCATTGATAACTTTAAGATTGAGTAATCTAAATTAGAGTTATGTTGTTACAATTCAAATAGAAAAAAATTATGGAAGAACGTGAAATTATACATGATCTATATACACTTGAGATGCAAGGATTTAACTTGAGAAAACCTTTTAGGAATAACCCACCAATAAAGAGAGTTAATACTTATGTTAATTTAGAAAAAGCATTTAATCCTAATACAATTAGTCTAGTTTTAGCCTTCCTCAATTAGTAGACTTTAGTATAAATCCTTAAACGTATTTGAAACATCATTAGATCATCAAGCATAACCTTTGCATCAATCCATCCATTTGTATCATATACTCGATGTAACCATGAGTCATTATCCTAGAATCCCAACCAACTCAAAACTCTAATTGTTTGTGGAATACCAACATTACACATTGTAGCCTGATCATACCATGACATTAACCTACCATAGGTCACTCCATAATCCATCCATTTGTATCATATACTAGATGTAACCATGAGTCATTATCCTAGAATCCCAACCAACTCAAAACTCTAATTGTTTGTGGAATACCAACATTACACATTGTAGCCTAATTATACCATGACATTAACCTACCATAGGTCACACCATAGAGACTTTTCTAAATAAAAAAATTACTAATTTTCTTAGATATTCTTACAATGATAGTCAATATTTGTTGACAAAACACATCTAATAATGAACCATGCATTCCTACATTACCAGGCCAAGTCTAAACCCTAGCTTGTAGTAACAAATACAACACTTTTGATAACATATAATAATCTAAAGCAACTCCTAGAATATCTACATGTCCTCTACTATCAATGCATGTGCTCCAACAATCTCATATGCGTACCTACACTACCATACATATTCCAACAACATACTCTACTCAAGATGTGGTAACCAATCCTTACCCTAACCACTTGTGATTGCTACCATGACAAAATTGGTCTCCAAAACAATTCCATTTCATACCACAAAGTCTAAATCCTACCAAATTTTACCATATAGGATTCTAACATTATTTTATTATTCTACAATCAAACTTAAATTAACAAAATCTTGTTGGCGTGTTTATCAAAATTTCCATCAATATGAGTATCAAAAAAATTCATTGTCATGTAATTGGGTAGCCATTGTAGGATTAATACAAGAACTTCTTCATAAAGAAATATTGGGATCATGAGTAGCTTATGGAATTAAAAAAGTAGTATGGATCTATGAAAGATGAAAATATAAGGCAATATACATCACTCTCAAATTTGTAAAATAAAAAATTTATAACATCAAATCTAAAAGTGAAACCTTAAAAATATAATCCAAGGGTGGTTAGGATGGAAAAAATCAAGTTCATGCAATGAAGTTCAAATGTTAGAATAAATTATATAGCTATGAAGCACCAAAAAAGAGGAAGATAACCCTAATAAGATTTGAAATATGATAAAGAAATCAAAAATTATATATACAAAGCCCTAGTTGCAAAGAACTATAAACTCTAGGGGGTGTAATGGAAAATGAGCTTACAAAGAATGCATGGGAATAAAATCCCTTTTATGTAATTCTAGGTTAATTAATAAATACAAAAAATAATCATATAATTAATTGAGATTTAATTAGGAGTTGGGTCAATAAATTGAAACGTTATTTTTAGAAATTAAATGAGGATAGATGTAGTTAGCCTTGGGAACAACAATATGCAATTTATGTTGACATCAGGTACAATTTAGTTATCATAATATAAAAATTAATGTCTCAACCTAGAAGAAATATCAAGCTTTTTGTAGGTTCAAATTTCACCATGGCTCACATTTGAGCCCCTCAAGTTCAAACCCAAGCATTCTGGCCTTTATCTAATGCATAGGAATAAACCTAGCCCTACAAGAATGAACTTATAGAATGTGTGTGCAAAGATTCATTGGCCTTCACCTTCCCTATTTAAATTTATTCAGGTATTGTTCACAAACACCTTGGGTGAGATTATTCCATTGTTAATGTTAAGTTCTCCCAATTCAATCTCCTAGATGGATTAACTTTATGTTTATAAGTGAATAATCATGGACACCAAGTGTAGATGTTCAAATTCAATCTATATGATTTTGATGTAATGTGTTCCTTTTAGCTCCAAATCTAAATATACCTAAGATGATTGTTGCTTATTCAACCATGCTTTCTTGATTCTTAGGTTTTCTAAATAAAACTAAGTACACATTGAATTCCCTTAAATATGAAAACATACCAATAAGTTGCACAAATATGTGTCAATTCAACTCACAACAACTAGTGGAAAAGCATGGGAAAATTTCATTTGAATTTATAAATTTAAACCTAAGGTTCATTTTTGTAAGACTTGAAATTAAACCCCAAGTGGTGTGGAAGTGGACATTAGGGTTGAAATGGTAATTTTGAGGTATGGAGTAAATTTATAAAAAACAATTGTGAATGAGGATGGATAAATGAATTATAAATGGTAAATGTTTGGGAATGAGTGTAAACAAGGATGGGATAAAGTCAAATTTATAGAAAAAGGTGAATACAGAACATGACTAAGGATAAATATAGATTCATGAGATGAAATTAACACAAAAGTGTGCTACTTGTTGATATGTAATTATATTAAGTCATTCTATTGAAATGATCCCAAACTAAATGAGAAATATTATATATGTATACAAATTTTACTATTGCAATTGGTAATAAATTTCTTATAATAAATTAAACTACTATAAAGATACCTTAAGAATGTCCAATATTATAAGTGTTTAAAATTGAGAGGATTTTTGAAAAAAGAAACAAATTTTACCTTTTAAAAGTATAATAAAAATAAGATGTAATTGGATTAATAATCTTTAAAAGAAATTCCTTCAATGCATATTTCATAATAAAATCTAAAAAACTAGTTTTATCTTTCAACCTTCTAAAACTAATTTCAATTTAAATTAAAACTATAAAACAACTCTTAAGTAAATAATATAAAATAAAATAATTATTATCTCTTCATGGGATCTCAAAACCTTTTCTTCCATTACTTATTCACTCAAAACTTAAGCGAAATCCTTCTCTAAAAATTTCATGAAAATTAAATTTTGATGATGCATCTAAGAGTAACTCTAGCCAATATTGTAACACCCCTCTATTTTTCTCTTATGTTTAGAACAATACTTTGTTACTTTTTTTATCGCTATTTATAGAGCAAGGAGGATTATATGTTGTGATGTGATGTTACCTTATTTATCATCTAACATGTCATTGATTAGCGTAATGATTATTTGGAATAACATGGTTATATGCACATGTGTAGAATGTATATGTTAGAATTGTCAGTTTGGTGATACTGTATTAGTGAAGGGGACGAAAGTGCATCACTCGCTTGTGAGCGCCCTGCAATTATGTGATTTCCTCTTCACGATGTGTTCTATTATGATGTTTATATACATGTTCATTACATGCCATGGTTACAGGTTTGCAAGTACTTGACATCCACTCCACCTGGCTTCACAGGTTTGAGCATGTCGACCCAACAGTTATGTTGATTGGGAGATAGTAGCTAGGTTACTTGTGTCAATCCTTTACCCTAGTATCATTGTGTCATCTGGTCTAGTCGATTTTGCTTGTTAAAAGTTGTTTAGATTGCTTTGAATTATTATGTTAAAATGCTTAAAAAGGGAATTAATGAATTTAATCATTTAAAGTTGATTATTAGATTAATCTTATTTTAATGTTAGAAGTTTCAATTAAATTATTATTAATTTAATTGAAACTTCTAACATTAAAATAAGATTAATCTAATAATCAACTTTAAATGATTAAATTCATTAATTCCCTTTTTAAGCATTTTAACATAATAATTCAAAGCAATCTAAACAACTTTTAACAAGCAAAATCGACTAGACCAGATGACACACTGAGACTAGGGTAAAGGATTGACACAAGTAACCTAGCTACTATCTCCCAATCAACATAACCATTGGGTCGACACGCTCAAACCTGTGAAGCCAGTTGGAGTCGATGTCAAGTACCTACAAACCTGTAACCATGGCAGTTAACGAACATGTATATAAACATCATAATAGAACACACCATGAAGAGGAAATCACGGAATCGCAAGGCGCTCATAAGCGAGTGATGCAATTTCGTCCCCTTCACCAATACAATATCACCAAACTGATAATTCTAACATATACATTCTACTCATGTGCATATAACCATGTTATTCCAAATAATCATTACGCTTATCAATGACATGTTAGATGATAAATAAGGTAACATCACATCACACCATATAATCCTCCTCACTCTATAAATAGCAATCAAAAAAAAAACAAAGCATCGTAATCTAAATATAAGAGAAAAATAGAGGGGTGTTACATTCTCCCCCCTAGGGTTAGGCTTACTCCTGGAAGCCTACAAATACCCCTAGTACAAACTCCATAAAATCACACATAATCAATGGTTCCAAAACTAAACCACTCCATACACCAACATAAAAAAAACAATAACCAGATTCATAATCCTCTAAGCCAAATAAATTATCAATCCAAACAACCAACATAGTCTCAAAACAAATATCCTAACATATTAAGTATCAAAGCAGAGGAAACAACATTGAAGGCACCTCCACAACTTCCTGTACCGCAGGATTTCCATGAACTCCTAAACCAGCTGCCTATCCACTACTAGTAATCTCCACATTTGTACCCTAATGCTCTGTCTGACGTTGATCAACTGTTGTATTCATTCCACAAGTCCTTCCTATGTCATTCCTTGTTGGTTCCGTAGCCGTCGAATTTTGACTAAAATCAGGTGATTTCCTCTAAGGGCATTGTCTAGCTATGTGGCCCTGTTGGCCGCAAGAGTAACATCTTGTACCTCTACCTATTGTCGCATGTGCACTCTATGTTGGTCACTTCTGATGGTTGTGTTTACAACGCCACTAGTTTTGGTTCTTCCTATTTTGAGAGCCATTACCACCAAGATGAGGTTGTGAAACCTTACGCTTAGGTTCAAAGTGTTTTTGTTGTGGAACACACTCCTGCCTAGGGCCTAACTAGGTAAGCAACTCCTTAAGCAAAGAACGTATCTAAGGACCCAGACGCTCCACACAATTCTGCTCGTGGGGACTCAAAAAAGAGGAATTCAGACGATCGACTCCATGATCACCTCTCCTAGGCATCCTATACACACCACCCAAGAAAGGAGTCACAACCAAAAGGAAAAATTAACATACATAAACTCATAAATTAAGCACCATACTCATGATTAAACATACATAATACACATACACACCAATACACAACATCGAAAATCACAATACAAATCCACACATGGGTCCATCTGGACATCAGAAAGTAGCATACTAATCCATGATAAAAGAATCCATGAACCAAGAACAAATAACCATATCACATAAACCAAACATCACAATCAATGGCTTGATAGTGTTAGGCCACACATAAGGTGAGACCGTCCAATCAAGACCACAATGACCTATCTCTTGTTGTATAAGGTTATTAGCCTCCAAGAGATATTCATCACACATAGGTGAGTAGTGGGTCTTAGCTGCATAACAGCCTCACATACCCCCATCCTCAATGTTCCCTGCATCTACTTCCTCGTATACACTCACCAAGTCTACCTCATACGTCTTTGGAGAGGATTCACATTACAACACATTGCCGACATAGAAAACAATAGAGATTACTAGCTTAGCCACCAAAGTCATAAAGAAGAGAAAATTAGAGTTCAACTTCAACAATAAGGCAATAAATACGCGTAATTCCAACACTAAATAAAATATATAACAACTAGGATTATAAACAAATAGGATTGCAAGTAGTGGCTAAACCTTCACAATCAAATATAACAAGGTGTCAGCCTTCACAATCAACTTAAAATCATCAATAACCTAAAAGAAAGTTCACAATATTTAAAATTGCACTGTACAACACTGTGTGACTAAATACTAGCCACAAATGAGGAAGGAGGAAACAACGTTCGACTATGGTAATAGACCTCATGTGGTGCAGAGTGAGAACACCATCCACATGACCCAAAGTGTATCCATGACTATCACGTTGTCACTCGAAATGGTCATACGCCAGCTAGAGAAGGTGATAGGCCAAAACTGGGGTAAATAATAAAGAATTATTTCAGCTTGGTCTAAGAGTGTCAACCCGGGGATCATGATCTTGTGAGAGGTGTCGTGGCTATCTTCCAAAGGGATGAAGATAGTGAGCTGAGTGGGGATGGAATGCAACTAGAACACGTAGAAATTCCTTAAATGAAAATGTGATTTTATTCCTATTATGTCTTACTTTCAGAATTGTGCCAGGAACTGTGACAGGCACTATCACCACCTGCAACAGTAAGAGTAGCAATTCCCTATATAAATTACAGATTGCAAGCTTATCATTAAATTATTTTAACCTCTAAACCATAATGTGAAAGAATACCAATAAAATATTTAACAATCTCATTTAATGATAAACAATGCTTAATCAAATTATAACTGTAATAAAACAATAATCATGCTTAATCCATAATTAAAAATAAAACATTATGCTACAGAAAACAAATGCACATTATTGTAACTACAAAAACTAAATGTCACCAGATGTCCCAAGTTTGGGCACCCTCCTTAGTTCGCCAGGTGGTGAAATACAAGAAGCTTCCCTACATGGGACTGATCATGCAACACTGATTTTATTTATCAGAAAATAATATTGTCTCTACAAAAGCCTATACAGAAATCTGCATATATAAATATGTTTGCAATAATCCCCTCCTTGGGTTGATATTACAAACATATTTATAACCCATGGCTACAACAACTAATATCTAAAATAGTGTAAAACAAAATAATTTATTTTGGCCTGTGGCCAACAAAATAATGGTGTACATGTAATCTTGGTTGCAACAATAAATCAAAAAACACTGCCTTTAACAAACCACTTGTATCTTTCTGCTGCTTTGTTTTCTGAGGATTTTGTCAAGTAAAAACTTAACTGGGCCCATTCTGGACAAAACCCATGTTTTAGATTTTTGAGATTTGTCCTCATTTGCGTGAAAATTGCAACGCAAATTGACTGTTCTGAAGTGGGTGCATACTGTAATACCCCTCTGTTTTGCCTTCTGGTTGGACTGTGTGTCTTTGTGTGGGTATGTTGTTTTGTTGAGTTTCTAGTTATTCAAATGTTATCTTTATTCCATGCTTTGGATTAGCATAGTGGTTATTTGAATTAAAGATGATTATGCTTTGGATTATACTAGAATGTTAGAATTGTCAGTTATTTGCAGTGTATTGGTGAAGGGGATGGTATCGTATCACTCACTCGCGAGTGCCCTACGATCCCGTGATTTCCTCTTCACGGTGTGTATTTTATGTTGTTCATATTAGATGTTGTGTTTACTGTTTTACAGGTTGACAGGTACAGGACATCGACTCCACTTGGCTTCACAAGTTGGAGCGTGTTCAATACCCAACGGTATTCGATTGGGAGATAGTAGCTAGGTTTCCATGCCAAGTCGTCACCCTAATCCTTGTATGTCATCAGTTGTTTGTCGGGTTGTGTTGTTTCGATTATCATTCCCTCTCTTTGTTATTTAATTGCAAGTTAAATTGGGTGATTTAAATAGCTTAATGTATTTAAGTTGTTGAGTAATGTAATCTGGAATTATGTTGAAATATAATTTATTTATTTATTAATTTAATTTAATTAATAAATAATTTAATCGTTGATTAGATCTATTTATTAATTAATTAAATTTTTGGTGTTGAAAGAAGTGAATTTATTTATGTTGAATTTGAAAATAAAGAAAATGCATAAAAGTCAATTTGGGGAATTAGGAATTGAAAAATTGTAAAATGATTGAAAAGTCAATTTGAAAGTTTAAATTCAAAATTAAAGAAATTAGATATTTTTGCATTTTCTATTTTGAAGAATTTATGAGGGGGTTGTTGGATTTTTTTAGGGTTTTATCCTTATGTTTGGATTTTGGATCACAATTTTGGATTATGAAGTTTTTGGAAAATTGGAAATGGAGGAGAGGAAGAATGGTTTTCATTTTGTGTGTTTTGGCTTGGAGTTGTGAAACTCAATGGAGCTGAAGTGGGAAGCTAAGCACCGCCTGGATCTCCTCACAAACTCAGGGAATCAGGTTCATATTTTAGAAATTGGTTGTTTTGAGATTTTTAAATCATTTATGTTTTGTTGATGATTATTATGTTGGAAAATTCAAGAAAATGAAATGTGTTCTTGGTTGGAAAATTGTTCCTTTCAATTTGTTCTTCAAATAAATTTGCAAATGTATATATATATATTTGTAATTTGGTTAAAATTCCTCCTTTTAAGGGTTATGTTGTGGGTTTTCTTTTTAGAAAATGCCCATGAAGGGCGTGGAATTCAAAAAAAATCCACAGGCTTTCAAATAAAATTTAAAAATAAAAAATAAAAAATTTAAATGTTGTTGAGGGGCTGAGGGCTCAACCCCCACCGCACCTCCCATGGAGGCAGGTGGAGGGAGCCATGCCCAGTGCGCTCCCCACCCACATCCCCGCCACCGCTTCCACCACCTCCTCTGTCCACAGCCCGTGCGGACTGTGCAGGCAGCGGCCACCACTATTGGTGGCAACGCTGTCGGCGCCGCCCACATGGTAACCGCAGCAGCCCTCTTAACTATCGGCATCCACGCAACGCCACCACCATCCGCCGGTCACCCCGCCGCACCCTGCGCGTAAGCACCGCCTGGTTCGGTCGCCGCCCAGCTAAAAACTTTCGTCGCCCCTACATAAATTTAATCCGCGGCCAAGGAAACCGCGGCAGGAGAAAACCACGGCCGGCCCAGCCAACCCTAATCCGCGCACGCGGCCCAAGGGAAAGTTATTAAAATAATAGAAATTAAAATGAATTAGTATATATAAATATTAACATTTTACATATTATTACTATAATATTAAAATATTATTTAATAATATTTTATATTATAATCTATAATATTAAAATATTATATTTATATATATTATTTTTAAATAATTTTTGTATATTAGAGTGGTTGATTTAAAATTAAATTTATATGCTTAGGAAATTATTGATTTTCTATTAGCATGATTAAGTTTAATTGAAGGAGTTAAATATTTGATTTAAAGAATGCATAATTTAAATTTAATTATGAAATTTAAATTGATGAGCAAAGGTCCCTTTATTAATATGTTTTAAATATAATTGGAAATTTAAAATATTGAGGGTATAGTCAATTATTGTTTTTATTTTAAACAATACGTTTGAAAAGGACAAATGTTGGAATTGAGATTAATATGCTAATAACGAAATTAACTGATTCACTTTATAGTGATTTAATTTGCAAGGGCAATCGGTTATTTATTTTAAAGCGAGATGTTTTGTGTTATAGTTGAAAATGCCTATTTTATTAAGAGTAATTAGGGAATTAAATATTAGTGTTAATATCTCCCTTATCTGAAAAGATGAATTTTAATTCAATTTTATCGATGCAATAGATTACTGAATGTTAATGAGGAATGGATTTAGAATATCCAAAGGTATTTTATTTCATGTGCCTTCAGTGGATATTCCCTTCGTGCTCTTGTTCAGGAAATGAACCGTTAAAGGTGTGTTTTATTTGTAAGTCTTCCAGATGGTCTGTGGTTTGTGAGGGTTGTCACTTGTGATGTCAACCTGTTGTGAATTCTCTTGGTAGTGCATGAGGTTGTGTTTATGTTAGTACTCGGTTTTCACGAACGAGGATGTTTGTGCCTCCTGTGAAAGGAGTGGATTTTGTAATGTGTGCCTCCTTATCAGGAGCGATTTTGTTATTGTTGTTACCTCCAGTGTTTGGAGATGGGTTCACCTTTTGTCGCCTCCTGAGAAAGGAGAGGTCATGATATCTTGTTTGTTGCACCTTGGTTCCATTGATGTTTGGATGGTGTGTGTGTGTTGTCGAGTAGAGGAGTGGCTTGTAACGAGGGTTAGCACACTAAGTGGTGCCAGGATAACTCGTTGTAAGTTAGTTAATCAAGTGATAACTAAAACAATACTTAGAAGCTTAGGACTAACTTCTCACTAATCAAGATTTTAATGCCTCACTCATGGACCCAAGTGCTCGGTTAGGCTTGGGATGGGTGGGAAGGCTTGGAATGGCAAGGTCATCTATCTTGTCTGTACGAAAGGTATTTGGCTCCGCATGAGTGAGTATGGAGGCCGGGGTTCGATAAAGGTCACCAGGATAACCTTTTCTTGTGGGGGTCAAAGCCTAGGAAGAATCCCAAGGATAACCCATGACGAGTTGTGTGATGACACTTTATCTAGGACAACAGTTGGTTCTTGTTTATTGTGGGTATAATTTACGTAACATACCTGATGTGACCATAGTTGGTATTCGATTACTATGTGTATGGTTCTCGTAACATACTTGATCTGCTTTATTTCTGGAAGCAATGTGACCATGTAGTGTTGTACTTGCATGGTAATTGAGTTGTATTTGAGTTGTACCTTGTGAAGTGCTTGTGAGGTTCATGTGTTTGGTTGTTTCAGTTTGGTTCAGTTTATGTTAGCCTGTGTTTAGAGGTAGATGGTCTTGACTAGGATTCCTGGTTACTATCTCCTAGCACGGGGGGGGGGCTTCGGGTTCCACTTGGTTGGGTGGCGTGCACCTAAATCCATTGGGCTATCTTCATGTGCGTGTGGACAAGACTTCCAGTTGGAGAGCTCGTGGTTTCAGTATCAGTTCTTGCTTTATTTCATTTCAGTTGTTCTTGTATTATTTTACCCCTCAGTTGTTATCGAGGTGGAAGTTTTTATTGTAATCATATGTATTGGATTTGCCTCATTCGGGGAATGAGAGTTGTAATCTTATTGTTTATTGAATGGATTATGAAATTGAAAGTTATCTTTATGCTTTGATGTAATTCATCTTAATTGGAATGTATGTGTTTAATTTATTAATTAATTAAATGGCATGGTTTAAATCATGTTTTTTGTTGAGGTTCTATATAACCTCTGTCTCATAACCTTAGAGGTTGTTGGCATTATTTAGTGAACTTGCTTATTAATTATACTTTTAAAAAATATATATATATTATGTTTAAGTAGTTAAATGCAACTTCCTCTAGGGTTGCGTGGCGGGGCGTTACACATACTGAAAACAGATCAGTTACATTAACAAATAGATTTTGGTTTCTTCCAAACAGCTAGCACATACATTACGGGCTCTCCTTAATTATCTCTTTCAACTTCAATCTGACGTAGCAGTAACAATTGATAGATAGGTCTACGTGTTGAAATATCCATTATGAGGTGATGACTTGATGGAACGTAAAAATAACTCAACATGGAGTGGCAGAAACATGGAATGAATCCATGCGATGAAGAATGCAAATGCAATAGACGTGACAACAACTAGCATGTGTAAGTACATGCATTAAATAAAATGGCCAAAAGAAGTCTACCATTGGATGAAATAATGCACAGTCAGCACCAAATAAGTAATTAATACCATCACACAGGTTGATGTCAACTATGGATGAAGAAACTGCAGTAGTAAATACAAACTGCCTATGACAAGAAGTTCCTTCATAAAATGTGACAGGAAATCTACTTGTTGCAAACTATATTCTCCAAGGCATAAAATAATAATGCTTACTAATAAATACAACCAATAATTATTTTCCATATTTTAATCTTAAAACTAAACTAAATATGTCTTATATATTGAATCATATGAAACGTAAAATAGTGAAATGATATGAAAATGGAACGGAAATGGAATGTAGAAATGGTTATGAAGGTGTATGAAATGGTATAAAAGGTGGTATAGAATAGGACATAATTGGTTCTCATCAGAAGGCACATACTAGTCATATGCCACATGGTAGTTTGTCTATGGGTCCGCGAGAGTAGGCACGCGCAGAACACACCCCACATCATGATACCTCGTGGAGAAGGCACACACAGGAACTCATTGTAGCCAGAGGTATACATGGCTAGGATCTACTCATATGATACCTAACTAACATGGTCGAAGTAGCCATGAGGATCCCTCTACAAGTGTTCAAGGCCCCATAACGCTCATCGCACAAGTAGGCTATCAAACAATCTCATTATGTACCTTCATGTGTCTATGCACGTGGCATCATGTAGCACGACATCATCACTAGCACTATGTCAGAACATCAATGAGGTGTGGCATCATATCTATTGCATCATGTCTGGACACATGCAGATAAGGTATATATACATAATGCAATACGATCATATCAATATGGGGCTACCAAGCTTCACCTCTCATACGGACGAGGTTAACTCAATAATGCTAGATCAACGTCTCTATGGACGGCCAAGCATATACTAACAAACCTATGTTGTTGTACTCAAATTTGTGGGGATTAGGTGAACACATATGGATCAAGTATCCTGATCCATCATAAGGGAAAGTAGTCAGTACGATTCCTCGGGATTGGTTGAGCTGAGACGCTTTGCGCCGCAATATGTGTACGCTGCACACTCCACCCAAGGAACTTTGTGGCTACTACTATCTGTTAGTGTAATTAATTAATTATTACACTAGCATAAGTTAAATTAGGTCTTAATTAATCATATTAGTCCTAGGTTGCATTTAATCATTTAATAAAGTTGTTGAGATAAGATTACCTTCTAGAAGATTAGTTGTCTTTTCTAGAACTTATCTCCATCTTGTTATCATTCCCTAGGTAGTTGGTTAGGGTTTCTTGTTGTCACATGAAGTGTGATTTGAACACTTGGCAACATCCTTTGCATTCTAGTTTTAGCACTTGCCTATATAATCAGGCATATGTACTCTTTGTAAAATATCTGATAGATCATAATAGAATCTCTATTTGAATGTCATTATCATACTTTCTTTGTGGTTGAATATTTCTTCTTGGCAAAGGTCCTCCATTGAAGATTGCATTGCAGCTTCATCAAGGACACTTGTGCATCCATCATTCCAACATGGTATCAGAGCTATTCCAGTGAAGGTTCATCCCAGGATCAAGAAAGTTTGGCTAGTGAGATTCTTTGCAAGCGTAAGGGTTTTCTTTGCAAGCTAGTTGGTTCCACCCGGGGACCAAGCTGATTTCTAGAGCAAATTGAGTCAGATCCGAGCTCGCCATTGTCTTTAGAAGTCCTTGAAACCCTAGGATCGCCTACCCATTTGTCCAATTTGGGCATATTTCATCTTGGAGCCATTTGAGGTATTTAGGTTTTTTGCATTGTGTACAATCCATACAGTTTTTGCAGAAATAAAATTTCCCCTTTAAGTCCTCCATCATGGCAAAAAAAATTTAAGTCATTGGGCATTTTTTATTTCAAAAAATAGGCTATTTTTTCTATTGTTCTTGCAAAATTTTGATTCTGCGGGTGACCTGGTATTTTATTTGACAGTCGGCATAATAAATATTTTTGGGGGCTATAGTTTTTCTCCCTTCGGCATTTGATTCTGCAGGTTTACAAATTTCAGTATTTGTTTTTAAATATTCAAAAACATTTATTTTTTGGCCCACCGACCAGTTTGCATCATTCGTCATCCACCGTCGGCGCCTGCCACATCCGGCCAACGTCACCGGAGTCTTTGTCACATCGGCCCGTCACATCAACCAACGACCCCGCTTGCTCCCAGCGGCGCCACCCCGGCACCACCACTCCGTTGACGCTCCACCCGACGGCGGTCTATTTTTTTGCAGTACTTAAAGCCTGTGGTCCTATCAATGACCAAGGGCTCCGTTTTTTCGGCCCCCTGGTGCTTATTTTTTTGCACCCACTTAGTCTGAGCAGGTCTATTTCAACAGTGATCTTCTGAAGGCCATATCTTCCGCATATGGTATCAAAAATTTGCAAACGATATACCATTGGAAAGGTCTCGAAGTCTACTTTTCAGTGGTCTACTCTATTTTTCTAGATTCTTCTTCTATCTAACATATCATCTAGTTGAAGTGAAAACCCTAATTTGGGGTTTTGGAGGTGATACTTTTTTAGTTTGTCAAAATTCTGCCATCAACAGCGTATTACTGTGTTTTTCTAGTATTTCAACACTATCATTAGATTTTTTGCATTCTTTTTCAGAGGTATTTTGTCTTGTGATCTTTTTCTCTCTAATGGTTGAATCAAGTTTTGAGCTTTTGACTCCCCACAATTACCACACATGGAAAATTGGTATGCAATGTCTCCTCTGGTCTAAAGGCCTTTGGTCTACATTGGATGTAAATCAACCTAATCTGACTAGGGAATATGAGAAGATTTAGCATCGAATCAAGTGTGAGGAGGCTATGGGACTGATTGCTCTTCATATCTCCAATTCACTATTTTTCCACATCGAGGAGTGTGATACTCCTAAGTCAGTTTGGGATAAGCTCAAGACATTGTTTGGTTCAATAAGTGTTATTCAGGCACTTCAATTAGAGTCAGAGATTTCTTCACTCTCAGTTGATCCTTTTCCCTCTATTGATGATTACTTGGTGAAATTCAAGTCTTTGAGGACCCAACTTGCAGGGTGTGGTAAGGACAAAACTGACAAAGAATGCATCTTCATGATCTTGTCTAAATTACAAGGTTCTTTTTCCTACTTTGCTACTTCCTTTTATTCTACAATGGATGGACTTGGTGACAATTTTGTCATGCCTTCATTTGAGACATTTTGTGAGCGGTTGACTAGGGAGCAATCTAAACTCAACCAAGTTGATTCATCTTCAAAGTCTCATGCTCTCATTGCAGCACCATCCAATGGGAAAGGCAAGAGTAAGGGAAAATCCAAGACAGGATCTTTTGAATCATCATAGCACAAGGTAGACAGGCCTAAGACGGAGAAGCCCAAATACAACTTTTGTAATAGGCCTGGACATCATGAGGAGACTTGTTTTAGGAAGGAGATTCATGAACTGAGAGAGATTCTCAAGGATCATAACATCACTCTTCCTTCTTCTTCCGTCATCTCATCCGACTCTTCTTCACATGAAGGGTCATCTTCAGGTATTGCCGCAATTGTCACAGCTAAGAATCTCTGCAAGGGGCATGCTTTGATCACTACTCTAGTTAATAGATAGGAAGGTTGGGTCATCGACTCAGGAGCTTCAAGGCACATCATCCATTCCACGAATCACATTCTTTGGGAGACTATGCGTCCTCCAGCATTTGACAGAATGTTCATTGCCAATGCAGACATGGTTCATGTTGCTACAATTTGTGATGTTACTTTGGATGGGAGGCCTCTTTCTGATGTTTATATTCCACAAATGGCCCATAATCTACTTTCCGTTTACCAGCTTGCTCAGGAGGGTCTTAAGATTGAGTTCACATATGATCTCGCTATCATCAGGGATCAGTCTGATACCCTCATTGCCTATGGTGAGGTTGATCATCACTCTTGAGTGTATAAGTTCACCAAGTTTTGGGATTGGACTCCATCTTTTTTGGCTTCTCCAGTTTCTAGGGTAGGAAGTAGTTCTCCTCCCCCTCACCAGGTTTGTGGTGGTTGGATTGATTTGGCTCTTCTTTCGGCATCATCTTCTTCCTCCTCTCCATTGAGATTTGTTTCAGTAGAGCAAGGCTCATCCATCTCTTCCGACTTGTGGCCTCCAGATGGGTTCACAACAGGTCTTGGTGACTTGGCTTCTCATTTCTCCACAAGTTTTGAAGACATCCTTGAGGGGACCACTCTCCTTTATGGGGGAGGATATCTTGTCTCCTAATCTTTTTTTTATTCATGTGATGATTGTTGTCCTTGGGAGGGATAATGTTGAGTCCTCCAATCATCACCTTTCTTCTTTTTCTCTCCTTTTTTGGAGAGGGGTTTTCTTCCCACTGGGTTTTCCCCTTTTCTCCGTTTGTGGGAGATAGTTGCTTTTTCATCTTTTGTACATGGGTACCTAAAATGGCCATCAGCCAGGACCCATCATCATGATGCATAATTAGTGCATTTTTCATTTCCTCCCTAAGTTGCACTTATGGGGGGTGTTAGTGTAATTAATTAATTATTACACTAGCATAAGTTAACTTAGGTCTTAATTAATCATATTAGTCCTAGGTTGCATTTAATCATTTAATAAAGTTGTTGAGATAAGATTACCTTCTAGAAGATGAGTTATCTTTTCTAGAACTTATCTCCATCTTGTTATCATTCCCTAGGTAGTTGGTTAGGGTTTCTTGTTGTCACATGAAGTGTGATTTGAACACTTGGCAATATTCTTTACATTCTAGGTTTAGCACTTGCCTATATAATCAGACATATGTACTCTTTGTAAAATATCTGATAGATCATAATAGAATCTCTATTTGAATGCCATTATCATACTTTCTTTGTGGTTGAATATTTCTTCCTAGCAAAGGTCCTTTATTGAATATTGTATTGCAGCTTCATCAAGGACACATGTGCATCCATGAGTCCTCCAATCATCACCTTTCTACTTTTTCTCTCCTTTTTTGGAGAGGGGTTATCTTCCCACTGGGTTTTCCCCTTTTCTCTGTTTGTGGGAGATAGTTGCTTTTTCATCTTTTGTACATGGGTACCTAAAATGGCCATCATCCGGGACCCATCATCGTCATGCATAATCATTGCATTTTTCATTTCCTCCCTAAGTTGCACTTATAGGGGGGTGTTAGTGTAATTAATTAATTATTACACTAGCATAAGTTAACTTAGGTCTTAATTAATCATATTAGTTTGAGATTGCATTTAATCATTTAATAAAGTTTTTGAGATAAGATTACCTTCTAGAAGATGAGTTGTCTTTTCTAAAACTTATCTCCATCTTGTTATCATTCCCTAGGTAGTTGGTTAGGGTTTCTTGTTGTCACATGAAGTGTGATTTGAACACTTGGCAACATCCTTTGCATTCTAGGTTTAGCACTTTCCTATATAATTAGGCATATGTACTCTTTGTAAGATATCTGATAGATCATAATAGAATCTCTATTTGAATTCCATTATCATACTTTCTTTGTGGTTGAATATTTCTTCCTAGAAAAGGTCCTCCATTGAAGATTGCATTGCAGCTTCATCAAGGACACTTGTGCATCCATCATTCCAACACTATCCCTTCATGGATTGAGGGGATAGAGAACCAAAAGGAAAGAATTCCATGAAACTAACTTTTGGTTACTCTTATATATAAGTTTCAACCACACATGGGTTGGCCCTCAATCAAGTAACAAACATGCAAACACACACAATGGTATGGTAAATCCCACACCAAAGTGCAACTTCTCCCCATGGATGGGTACCAAGTAACACCATCACATGGACACACAAAGCAAGTACGGGGTATTCACAACACTCAAACAAGACACAATTACCGGTTCCTTACATTTACAGGGGGTACAACTACATACACATGGTATCAGAGCCCCAAGTTCATACATTGGGTACAATTGAGTCCACTATGTTGTCCTTGTGAATCTGTTAGTGGAGTCGTTAAGTGATCATGTATTCATGGCTTCGACATTTAGCATGAATTACACCTATCATTTGGATTTACTAAATCCAATTTCATTACCAAATTTTTAACAATACACTTTCCCAAATCACCTAATTTAAATCAATTTTCATTTTCATTAAAATTGAAATGATATCTATTTACTTAAATTAATCTGCCATTTCAACATATTAAAAAAAATTAATTCCCTCTTCAAAATTATTTCCTTAAAATTAACTAATCATACATTTAATGTATGCACCCAACAACATAATCACTTAAATAAATATATCTATATTTAAATATATGTACATAGAATATATAAATAATTATATAATTATATGTATGCCCTATGTATATATATGCATTAAATATATATATATATATATATATATATATATATATATATATAATTATATATTTAATTATAAAAACCCAAATATATATAATATATATACTATATACCATTAATAAACTTCAATCCAAAAAATTGAAATCCAAATATAAAAATACACAGACGAATTTCTGTAAGAAAAACGGACAGAATTAATAACCTTGGGTGTCGGTCTGTACTCTGTATAGTTGGCCACCCATATTTAATGGGGGGATGGGGGGCAATGATGCCTTTGGGAGCGCTCCCTCCACTCATTGGTGGAAGGCGTTGTCATCAGCAGCACTCCCTCCCAAGCATGGGGGAACGGTGGGGGGAAATAACCCCTACCAACACATACAATAAGCAAAAATTTAACCCCCAGCAAATAAATGCGAAACTCTCAAATTTTAAATCGTCGTACGGCAATTTCCAAATCGCACAGTAATAAATAATTTTTTTTCTCAATATATTTATATAACATTAATTGAACAGATACTAAAATTGAAGAAATAATTTCCATAAAGAATTCTACAGGCAAATTTTATAGACATCACAGAAAACCAAAATTTCACTGAGGATATCTTACAGGTAAAATTTTCCAAATCAAACACAAAGGTTTCCTTCTTGCAACTATCTAGAAAACAAATCTTAAAGAAGAAGAATAAAATTCATACCATTTAAATCACAGGGAATTTTCCCGAGAAAAAACAAACTTATAGGAAAACTTTTTCTACAAAAAATAAAAATTTCTTCGAGAGAGGGGTTTTCTTTCCAGATCCCTAAGCATTTCCTTCTAGGATTCCCTAATTTCACTATAGTACCAAATTTCCATTTACTAAGGTTTTCCACAAATAATTTCAACCTACAGAAGAAAATGCCTCTACAGAGAAATTTATTTACAGAGAAATTATTTATGGCAATACAATTTTTAACATAAGACAATATTTTTACAAAGAAAATATAATCTAGAAGCTTTTCAATTAAAAACTTAACAAAAACAAAAGAAAGAACGTGTAGTCCAATGCTTGAGTATTTGTAGATTTGAAGTAGTGTCTCCTCCATAGCTCCAAGCAATTTTTCTAGACAAACAATGGCTTCCTCCAGAGTAGTATAATTTCCCAATCACAACAACAATCCCAAACACAACAAAAATTTCCGAGAACAAATTTTCTAAAGGTGCAAGATACAAAAAAATACTTTCTATAGAAAATTCTTCCCCAAAAAATTTCCAGATCACAGCCAGACTTATTTTTCCAACGTGCTTCTGCCGTGAAGAAGATTTCCACTTCCTCTCTCAAGGCCAAAATCTTCTCCTGTGAATTATTGTTTCCAACCAACTCATTAATTTCTTCTAACACATGTTAAAAATCATAAAATATCTCTAACAACCCATTTTGCATAAAATCCTCCAAAATTCAAAATTAAAATATTTGATAATTACAAACATTTCCCTTTTCAAATATAACTTAATTAACTAATTTAATTAAGCAATAAACAATATAATCCTAGGATTAAACCATTTATCAATTAAATTAAATTATTTAATTTATTATATTCAAACTTCTAACATTAAAATAAGATTAATTTAATAATCAACTTTAAATGATTAAATTCATTAATTCCCTTTTTAAGCATTTTAACATAATAATTCAAAGCAATAATTTAAACAACTTTTAACAAGAAAAATTGACTAGACCAGACGACATACTGAGACTAGAGTAAAGGCTTGACACAAGTAACCTAGCTACTATCTCCCAATCAACATAATCATTGGGTCGACATGCTCAAACTTGTGAAGCCAGGTGGAGTTGACGTCAAGTACCTGCAAACCTATAACCATGACATATAATGAACATGTATATAAACATCATAAAAGAACACATCGTGAAGGGGAAATCATGGAATCGCAGAGCACTCACAAGCGAGTGTGCAAATTTCCTCCCCTTCACCAACACAGTATCACCAAACTGACAATTCTAACATATACATTCTACTCATGTGCATATAACCATGTTATTCCAAATAATCATTACGCTAATCAATGGCATGTCAGATGATAAATAAGGTAACATCACATCACAACATATAATCCTCCTCGCTCTATAAATAGCAATAAAAAAAATAACAAAGCATCATAATAGACTATCACACATGATTCTTCTAAATAATTTATCAAAACTATTGTTAAGAAATTTAAACTTGTAACAAATGACGAAACTAATGGGAAAGATTTTGTCTGGACTATCTTTCTGTTATCAGCAACAATGAGAACCTATAATAAAACAAAACAAATAGAGCACACAAGAACAACAGGAACAGAGGATACACACATACACCCAAAAATTGAACACTTATTATTAAAAACTCCATATATATACAAGTTTTATGCTTCCACACACTTCTATCATAATGATAGGTAGATGAAGTAGTTGACAAAATCTTTCCAGATCATACATACAATCGATGCTAGAAAACTCTAGATGGTGGGTAGACAAAGTAGTCAATGCTGTGTAGTCGAAAAAGTTTCCAATCAAATCAAAAATAAGCTAGACGATGTTGGAAGTCACTTCATTTGATTCATAAGTTTTTGTAGACATGGAAAATGTACAATTCGATCTGACACACTAGATCCTAATTTACTAACACCATTTCATCTTGAATTATCTCCTTTGCTAGTCATTTAATCGAATAATCTGTATTTGATTAAATTCATCACTCTTCATCTCTTAATTAAATAAATCAACTTTATCTAATTAAGTCAGCATCTCGTGTTAATTAAATAAATCAATTTTATTTAATTAATTTTGTAAAACTCCTTTTAATTAAATAATTCATTTTATTTGATTAAATCCCTAAAGCCTTCTTATTAAATTGAATAATTTAAACATTATTTGATTTAATCTAACATTATCCCCTTTAGTTAAATAAATCAAAATCATTTATTTAATTAAACCCTTCCTCTCAATTTGATTTAAATCAATTCATAAATTTAATTCTAAATTGTCACATCTCCTAATTCTTCATTAAATTAATTTAATCCTAATCTATGTCACATCTTCTAGAGAATGCAACTTGCACAATAAATCGATTACTTTGATTTATTTAAATCTCTATTTTCCTCACATAACATCAAAAGGGAATATTCTCTCAAATTTGAATTCAAATTCAAATGGGCTTGGTCCTCCCAACAAGGCATTTAATGTCTCTTACATGTCCTTGGCCTTGAGCCAAGTGACATTAACTTCATTTCTTTCATCCCCCCTAAACATGTCACTTCATCAAATTCAAAATTCAAACTTGCACATTGATCAAAATGTGCTCAACCTTCAACCATTCACATCTTGACAAATGGCACTTGGCCATTAGATGTTGAATGATCCCACATTACTCAGTTTCATTCATTCTTCCAATTTGAAATCTATAAATGAGAGAGTCTTCCTCTCATTCTATCATCCAAAACTTGAGTAAACTTACTTTACTCAAATTCTTCCTCAAGCATATCTAGTTTCATCCATTTCTTCACATTCTTAGCTAGTTTATGCAAATTTTTATCATGAAGCTTGATTGAATCTTCATCAAGATGGATCACTTATCAAACCATCAACAAAGCTTACAAAGGAGTTGGGAAAGGGCTGATTTTGACATACCAATTGGCACCAACTCCCCCATGGGATCAAGAGTTTGCATTATTTAAATTAGGATTTCATTGCTTTCTTATTTATTTCTTCATTTTCCCTTTTTTTAAGCATTGTAAATGGATTTCATGGGGAATCCTTGTTTCTTGCTTGCATATGATCTAATATTGTGCTTGTTGTCCTTGTTTGTGCAGGTATGAAATTGGGGTTCACAGTTTCATGTATAACATTCTCCCACTTGAAGCCAATGAAGGGGGGTTAGAATAAACTATAGTCATCAAATCGTCCTAGTTCCACAAGTCTCTACATAGTTCATGCTTTCCTCTTGGCAGAATTTTAGTAAGCATATCAGCAGGGTTCTTATTTGTATGAATCTTTTCCAAATTTAAATCCCCTTCCTCTAAGACCTATCGAGTCCAATGGTACCTTAGATCAATGTGCTTGGTCTTTGAGAGATATGTTGGGTTTTTTCTAAATGGATGGTGTTCTTACTATCATAGTACAATGTATATCTATCATTTTTTTATTCCCAACTCTCCTAGGAATCGTTGTATCCACAACATCTCTTTGTAAGCTTTTGTTGCAGCTATGTATTATACCTTTGTTGTTGAAAGGGATACTACTTTATGTAGTCTAGACACCCAAGATATTGCAGCACCTACAAAGGTATATAGATAACCAGTGGTGGAATTTCTAGTGTCCACATATCAAGCCATATCTGCATCTATATAACCTTCAAGCACAACATCATTATTACCAAAACATAAACAATGATGTCTAGTACCCTTAAGATACCTCAAAATCCACTTCACTGCTTGCCAATGTTGTGTGCCTAGATTTGCAAGGAACCTGCTCACTACTCCCACTGAATGTGCAATATTTGGTCGAGTACATACCATGGCGTACATCAAGCTACCAGTTGCTGAAGCATAAGGAATTTTACTCATTTCCTCCTTCTCCTTGTCATCACGAGGGCACAAATCAATACTCAATTTAAAATGTGATGCAAGAGGTGTACCAATTGGCTTGTCATCCATCATATTGAACCTGTCAAGAACCTTCTCAATATATTTTTCTTGTGATAGTCGTATTTTCTTCTTCTTTCTATCACGTATGATCTTCATGCCCAGTATTTCTTGTGTTGGACCCAAATATTTCATTGCAAATTGTTTACCCAAATCCTTCTTCAACTGATTAATCATATTTTTATCATGTCCAATGAGTAACATGTCATCTACATACAACAATAATATAATGTATCTTTCTTGTCCATACCTCTTAATATAGAAACAATGATTAGATTCTAGACTTTTTAAACCATGTTCCAACATGAATGAATCAAATTTCTTATACCACTGGCGAGGTGCCTATTTCAGTCCATAAAGACTCTTCTTCAATCTGCAAACTAAATTTTTTGTACCTTTTATTTTGAGTCCTTCCGACTACTCCATATAAATCTCCTCTTCCAATTCTCCACGAAGGAAGGTTGTATTTACATCTAATTGTTCACACTCCAAGTCTAAAACAACGGTAAGACCAAGAATAATTCTAAAGAATGAAATCTTTACAACAGGTGAGAATATTTTGAACAGTAAAGTCTATACCTTTCTTTTGAGAAAATCCTTTCACCACCAACCTTGCCTTGTATCTATCCTTTTTCCCTTCTCCCTCATGCTTGATCCTATACACCCATTTTTTTGTAGGGCTCTTCTTCGATTTGGAAGCTTTACCAACTCCCAAGTTTTATTCTCCATCAAAGACTCCATTTCTTCCTCAATTGCTTTCTTCCATTCTTTGTTGTTCTCAACTTCACAAGCTTCTTGAAAACAATCGGGTTCACCTTCATCAGTTAATAAATATAATTTGAGGGAGGATACCTTTGTGAAGGCTTGTGAGGCCTAGTAGATCTGTGGGTCAATTGTGGTGGTGTATTTTCAAGTTGGAGTTCTTGTAATGGTTATCGTATAACTTCTTGCTGTTGTTGTTCATCATTTTCATTTTTTTGTTCAACTTGCTCTTGAGCTTTTTTCCCATTTTCTTGCAATGGTGGAATATCTAATTGTTTCTCAACAAACTTATCAACAACTTTCTTAACCTCCATATTGCCTACAGATTTTTTAAACATCTTTGACTCGTTAAATATGACATCCCTGCTTCTAATGACTTTATGTTTATCTAGATCCCATAATCGATAACCAAACTCACTATCTGCCTAGACTAGAAAAATACACTTCATGGATTTGTCATCTAGCTTACTCCTATGTTCTTTGGGAATATGCACAAATGCTTCACATCCAAAGATTTTTAGGTGAGATAAATCTACCTCTTTACTAGTCCAAACTTCTTCAGGAATGCCACCATCCAAGGCTGTAGTAGGAGATCGATTTAGGAGGTAGCAGGTTGTCCTTAATGCTTCTACCCAAAAATATTTTTCCAAACCATAGTTTGACAACATACTCCTCACCTTCTCTATGATAGTGTGATTCATTCTTTTCGTAGTCCCATTTTGTTGAGGAGTAAGAGGTACAGTTTTCTCATGCTTTATGCCAAACTTGTTACAATACTCTTTGAATGCATTGGAACAATATTCTCCACCATTGTATGTTCTCAAACACTTGAGAAATTTATTAATCTCTCTTTCAACAACAACATGAAACTTCTAAAATATCTTGAATACCTCATCTTTGTTTTTCATAAGGTAGGCCCAAACCTTCATAGATGCATAATCTATAAATGTGATAAAGTATAAGGGTCCTCCTAATGACCTAATGTTTATTGGCCTAAAATACATCAAAATATATTAATTCTAACAAATTTGTTTTCCGTTCATAACTACTTCTAATAAATGAAACCCTTTGTTTCCTACCATATATGCAATGCTCACAAAGGTCAAGATTATAGGATTTCAAACCTAGTAGCAGATTTTTACCAATAAGAATTTTTACACCCTTCTCACTCATGTGACCTAAACGCTTATGCCACAAATATGTTGAGATTTCTTATTTTGCAACAATAGCTACATCTGATTTCACTGTTATTGCACTTAATGTATACAATGTTCCTACCTTGGATCCTCTAGCCATGAGCAGTGCCCCTTTACATATTTTCCAGCCACTTTTTCCAAAACTTGTGGAGCAGCCTTCATCATCCAAACGTACTATATAAATTAGACCCATGCGCATCTCCGGAACGTGCCTAACTTGTTTCAATAAAATATCTTGTCCATCCTTTATCTTGATCTGGACATCTCCCACTCCAACAATGTTACAAAAATGATTGTTTCCCAAGTGAACTCTACCATAATTACTAGGATTATACACAACAAAATTATCTTTGTTTGGGGTTACATGGTGAGATGCCCCATAGTCAAGAATCCAATCAATGCTACAGCTGGAGGTATATAAACATGCATCTTCCATTGAAACAGTAAATAAAACCTCATTATCTAAAACTACAGTAGTGGTCTCACCTTCATTTGTGCTAGCTAATTTTTTATTTATGTTGGCTGATTTTTTTATCCTTCAGTTCTCGCTTCCAAATTCAACATTCTCTTTTCATGTGTCCTGGCTTTCCACAATGATAACAAATCAGCCCGCCTCTTATCGATTTTGATCTGCCTCTTGACCTTGAATGCCCTTGATGGTTTCGATCATTTTTTCTACCATGATCAGCTATAGTTAAGGCTTCTCCTCCCTAGTTTTTTGTAAATGACTTTCATTGCAGCTCCTCATTCATTAAGTTGTTGCTAACATCATCAAACTTCATGGTTCCTGCAAGTGTAGAAGTGCTTATGGATACAATCAGGTTTTCCCAGCTGTCCAACATGGAGCACATTAGAGGGATGGCTTTAATCTTGTCATCCAAAGCAATTTTAACATAGGCAAGTTGGCTAGTGATTATATTGAACTCATTCAAGTGCTTTGCTACTGAAGCACCCTCCTTCATCTTGAGATTGTATAATTTCTTCATCAAGAAAACCTTATTTGAAGCTGTATTTTTCTCATACAAATCATGTAGTTTTTTCCATAGTTTTGTTGGTGTCTTCTCTCCAACAACATTAAAATACACATTTTTAGCCAAATATTGACGGATGCTTGAAATCACCTTTCTATCCAGCTTATTCCAATCTTCATCCACCATTTTTGTGGGTTTCTTTGATATTCCTTCAATTGACAAATATTGATCCTTCAGAATCAGTATATCTTTCATTTGGGATTTCCATAGGAAAAAATTAGCCCTATTTAACTTCTCCATATCAATCACTGCTGTTGTCTCCATGACTGACTCTGATACCAGTTGTTGGGAAAGCTTATTCCTAGACTATATTTCTGTTATCAGCAACAATGAGAACCTGCAACAGAACAGAACAAACAGAGCACACAAGAACAACGGAACAGAGGATACACGTATACACCTAAGAACTGAAAACTTATTATTAAAAACTCTAGATATATATGTTTTATGCTTCCACACACTTCTATCATAATGATAGGTAGATGAAGTAGTTGACAAAATATTTCCAGATCATACATACAATCGATGCTAGAAGACTCTAGATAGTGGGTAGACAAAGTAGTAAATACAGTGTAGTCGAAAAAGTTTTCATTCAAATAAAAAACAAGCTAGACGGCGTTGACAGACACTTCATTTGCTTCATACGTTATATGTATAACAAAAACTAAGGCTAAAAATATACTCCTTGAATTACAACTGATAAAATCTTGCAATCTCAACACGATCATAATTGAGTGTGATTAAATGGTTATCAGATGTAATCTATATGTGAGATTGTTATAGTCAGAATGAGAAAAACAAATTCTTTCAGGAAGATGAAATCTTGGAAGCAATTCAGGAAATTCTAGGTCAATACTTTGTTGAAGGAGCTACCAGACATCATGTCAACTCTAAAATCTCCTCCATGTTAGTAGAAAACATGCTTCTCATAACAAGCAACAAAGAAATCACTAGAGTCCTAGGGAGGTATTTCATCAAGGAGAAATTTAGGGTTGGCAACAGTAGAAAACTTGTGTTCCATCCAACAAAATGTTATGGAGTTAATCAGGCCTAAAAAATCCTCCCCATTCCAATTACTAGTAAGGATAACAAATGGCACTTACAACCCTAATTGTAGAGGCATGTTTTAACACATATGTTTATGGTTAGTGTCCTTTTCATTTTATAGCAAAGTGATATTGGTCTTTGGTTAGATTTCAGCTTTTATAATGTGTCTTAAAGTAAATGGCATTGTAGCCAGTTCTCAGTTTGTAAGGAGGAAGATTTTGGTAATTTTAACTGCCTCACTTGTCTTTCAGTTCAACCTCTATGCTGATGGTATCCATGTAAAGAAACTTCTATGTATTTATTTTGAATTTTAAATTTTAATTTAATGGAAAGGAGTTTAATTCTTCACTTGATTGATCAATATAATAATAATTTTTAAATAGATTTAAAATAAAATAATTATTAAGTAAAAATAATAATTGTAGTTTTGTTTTTAGATAGATGTATTTAAGATATTCATAATAGTTTATATTTTTTTATATAAATATAGATTGGTATACTTTATTCATGTAAGCTTAATAGTGTCAATAAAATAAATAATAATACTAAAATTAAGAAATTATGTGTTTACAATTTATCATCAAAATAATTGTGCACATAATTTTACTCATTATTAAATTGTTATAAAAAAGACACTACAAATTTTTGTGTTTAGAATTTACCATCAAAATAATTGTGCACTTCGTTCTACTCATTATTAAATTGTTATAAAAGAAGACAGGAATTTATATTTGTAGAATATATATTCATAAGTGTGGAAGGATGAAAATTTATATCTACATTTTTTTGTTTGGATTTATTTTAATTTGGTTGTTTTAATGTAATGATATTTTTTTGCATGAAATAAAATGAATCAACTTTCTTATATTTGAAAGGTTTGGATCCAATTTGTAATTTCATTTGTTTATTATTCTAGATCAGTTTTATATGTATGGATTTGACTCTTAAATATGTGAATTCAAATTTAAAATTTATCTCAAACTAACCTTACTTGTAAGCATTAATATATATTTTAAAATTTTACCATCTTTATATTCAAAAATAAATGTGAACTCTAAATATTTTTTCTTTTAGATCACAAATGTTTCTCCACCTAATGTCACCTTACACTATATCTCTCAACATATTTACTATTTGAACACATGAACATCAAATATTTCTCTCTTTATTGAATTGCATAATAAGAATACATATACATACCAAGTAATATAAATAAATACTAGCTTACATTATTTTTGAACATGGGTTCCCAAGGGTTAACCCAGGATTTCCACCTTCAACATAATTACATATGCATGCCAAATGATATAAATAGATCACCTTACATTATTACTATTTGGACACTGGATCAAGTATTTCCAGCATTGCCCTTATTGCACAATAAGATAACATCTATCACTTTCTAACAGTTACCATACTTTGTTGAACTCTGCTTCACCAAACCCATAACCAATTGTACTTGCCCAAGGCATTAGGTGACTGAGCTGCTTATTCCATTACCATAATAAATAAACAAACTAGCTATTTTGATTCATTTCAATGCTAATTGAGCAGGATCACCATGATGGCAAACTCAAACCAATCTGCATCCTTCCAAAGCAGCATATCACTATCCCCAAATTTCTTCAAGATTCACAATTAACAGGACTCTCTAAGTATCAGAATCTAGGCTTAACCCACTTCATATGTTTCTTCTACCAGTTCATTTTCCTCAACTGGCTAGTTGAACAATATTAGTCCATGTCACCTCCCTTGCCACTACCACACTATAATTGGCATCCCATGTCACTTCCTTGGCCACTAAAGACACTCCCAAGATTGTCATCTTATAGTTTGCAATCTATATTGAGCGGGTTGCTCTCAACCTAGAGCACAAGAAATCTGAGATAAAGGGTGTCCAGCAGCAGTTCAGCTTAGTTCTAGTAAAAGGAAGAAAATAGATTATAATTATACTATGAGAATACCATGAGGAAATTTGTGATGCGGCTCTCCCTGAGATTCAGCATCTGCTTAACATCAGAATTTGTATAGAAAGCATGGATCAAAACTATCATAACCAATTCTGATTGCACTAGAACTTGTTGCCTCTGAGCAAAATCCAGCAGAAGCCCATATGATGTGATCTTGTGTTTGGTTCTTGAGATTTGAAAAATAGTTTGGTGGTGCATGGTGATGTAAGAAATTCAATTGCACATACCTTTAGAGCTTATCCTCGTAATCAGAGAGGGGAGTGATCTGATCCTTGAGCCCCTTCCTCTTGCGGATATCGATGACAAGCCTCCCTGCCTGTGAAGAAACATCCATGGGATCAGTACCCATCATATCCCAGTGGTGAAATACACTCTGAGGAAAAGCCTGGCCACCTGTGGCAAGTCTAAGGGTATCTGCAAACTTAAAGGATTCAATGACTGGCAAATAGGCCTTAATGTTATATAGTGGGGTGCCAGGTCTCTGGACCTCCTCAAACACATGGCCTCTTTTCTGGTTCAAAACATTGTAAATGCCACCTAGAGCCTGCTCAGGAGCCTGAATTTCGACCAGGTAAACCGGCTCGAGAAGCCTGGGCTTAGCAGTAAGCTGAGCAGCATACATGACCCTTCTTGCAGTAGGGATAAGCTGGCCACCTCCTCTGTGGATGGCATCAGCATGTAAAACCACGTCACAAATTTCAAAGCAGATACCCCTCATGTTCTCCTCTGCAAGGGCCCCCTCTTTGGATGCCCATTGGAACGCAGCAACAACAGAGTCCTTGATTTCATTCATATACTGAACTCCCTTGCACATATCAACCACCATGTTCGGTCCAATTGTCTCAGGCCCAAAGCACCAGATCTTCTTTGCTAGATCCTTATCCCATCCAAATTCGTCACTGAGCACTTTCCCCCTGACTTTAGGATCATCCCTTGGGCCGATTCGGCCCTCGTCAATTGCCTCTGCAAGGCCTTCTTCCATAGGCCTTGCTTCAAAGTAAAGTCTGTTGTGCTTATTGGGAGACTTGCTCATCACAACATGGTGCGATTTCTCTAGGACAGTTTCTCTAAAGGAAACAATGGGATCAGACACAACTATTTCAGCTCCCCCCATAAAATCCTCCTGCAAGTCCTTGAGGCATATCTCAAGGTGGAGCTCCCCTGCCCCTGCAATTATGTGCTCCCCTGATTCTTCAATAGTGCATACAACCATGGGGTCTGACTTGGCCAGGCGTTTCAAGCCTTCAACAAGCTTTGGAAGATCAGAAGGTATCTTACAATGCACCGCAACACGATAAACAGGTGAGACAGAGAACTTCATTGCTCTGATAGGGTGGGCATCTGTCTCTTTCTCATTTGTGAGAGTAGCATTCTTAGTTATGCATTGGTCCAACCCAACCATGGCCACAGTGTTTCCACATGGCACGTCATCTACAGTCTCCTGCTTCTTTCCCATCCATATGACAGTCCTTTGAACACTCTTTACATACAGATCCTTCTTCTCTCCGGGCACATAGTTAGGACCCATGATCCTAACCTTCATACCCTTTGCAACTGTCCCTGAAAAGACCCGGCCAAAGGCAAAGAACCTCCCTTTGTCAGAGGCTGGAATCATCTTGGAAACATACAACATCAAGGGCCCATCAGGGTCACAGTCCCTGATTGCCTTGGCATAGACATCATCCAAAGGACCTTCATACAAATTCCCCACACGGTATCTCTGAGCCATAGAAGGGGATGGCAGATGGAAAATCATCATTTCAAGAAGGGCATTACTTGCGGGCAGCCAGCTTTGCATAACACGCTTCATGAGGGCCTTCCCAACCAAATCCCTCTCTTCATTCTTCATCGCAATCCCAAGCTTCTGCAACATGGGCCATAGCTTATCCTTCTCATTATTCATACACCCATTGATAATCTGCCTTATTGGCTCATATATAAACTGAACAAAGCCTCTCTTGCAGGTTCGTGAGCCGGTATTTGTGCTAGTCCATTTTCTTGTAGCTGTGTCAAAGTAATTCTCACCCCACAGCCTCTCCATCATCTTCACTTCATCGACCCCAAACTTCTTAGCATACATTTTTGCAAAATTTGTCATTGTAAAAGCCCATCCATGTAGACCAGCTGAGAATGCAACAGTACCTTTCTCTGGATAAACTTGAACATCACCAAGAAGAGCGTCTTCATAAGTAGCCATGATCACATTTGCACTTTCAATGACCCTTGAAATAGTTTGATAGGCCTCCTCTCCATCAACCTGAAGCTCAAGGAAGCACCTATCAATCTTGTTTACAGTAAGGATAGGCTTAATCCTTTCTGCGAGAGCTTGACGAAGAACAGTTTCGGTCTGAACACAGACCCCCTCAACACAATCTACCACAACCAATGCACCGTCTGTAATTCGGAGAGCTGCTGTAACTTCTGATGAGAACTCAATGTGGCCTGGAGAATCAATTAGATTTATTAAATACTCATTACCTTTTCTCTCCCCCTTGAAGCTACTCAGAGACTCCTCTGTCATCTCATAGTATAAGGAAATCCCAGTTGACTTGATAGTTATGCCACGCTCAGCTTCATCTGCACGAGTATCAGTCATCCTAACATCTCCTGCAACTTCTTGAGCTATAATTCCAGCTGCTGCTACTAAAGAATCTGTCAATGTGGATTTCCCTGTTAAAACCCACAACAATGACATGCTGGTGAGTATTAAACATAGTCACCATATATTTTAATAGCTCTGTGGGTTTAAGGAAAATAGGTTCGCCAAAGCTCTGAATTTAAGGAAAAAGGTTTGAACGTTGAAATTATAGCTTCCAATACTAAACATATCCGCTACAATAAATTGTAAAAAATAATCCAACTATCTTTCAGGCCCTATTTATTTAATAGAATCATTTCAAATCCTTGAGCAAAGAAACATAATGGGAAAGGTATATATCTTTCCTGAAAAGGTTTTACTGAAGATGTCAAGTCTTTGCAGAAGTTCCCAGTACAGCTAAACTTCGTAAATAACAATAGAACAATAGAAAAGGAAAATATGAGGGAAACAGAAAATTGTACCATGGTCAACATGAGCAATGACAGACATGTTTCGGATGTTATGCTTCAAATCCATGATCCTTCGGAGCTCCTCAACTGTAAACTTCACCTGTAAAACATGACCATAATATTTCTTAGGGCAATAATTAATATGCATATCATATTAGAAATACATGCATACATTGTTAACAAGCAAACAACAGACCATGGAATTATGCAACTTGATAAATGATCATAAATGTAGCCACCCATAAATCCAAAAAAGTAATCATTACATCCATGAAACATTAATGAAGGCTGTAATGGGATTTTTAAACAGAAGATCTGTTACCATCTTTGTTGATTCTTTCCTTGACTAAAAACTTGAAGCGGCTCCTCAAAAATTTGGAACTATGTTCGAAGTATTCCTGAATTCCACCAAACAACTTAAATAGGTTAAACTTAACATCCTTGAAATCAAAAGTTAGCTCAATGACGTGACCACATAATCTTTAAATTTTTGTATGCTGATACTAGAAGTTGCATTAAAGTTGTCCACCCAATCTCAACTATGGGTGCACCAAGCCAATTCACCACTTTGCTACTAAACCACAATGTGTTCCCATGAAATTTAAAGAATATATTGTTCAAGACAATGTGCAATGAAGCAGGAGTTCAACCAATCTACTAAAGGAAATTGAAGAGTCTATGAATATATAAGCCAATTGCTACATAGTACATACAAGACCAATTCATCAATTCAGACTATGAGTGTGTCTCCATCAACTGCAAGAAGACTAACATCCCATGACTAGCAAGTTTGAAATATGAAATAACAGCGAGGAAAGAATAAGGCCAAGAAGAAAGGCAGTTGCAGGTACATCTTAGAATATATCTTTTCTTAGCCCAAACTCTACCCCTCTCACAACCCACACTTTAGCAGTCAAGATATATTTGCTATTATTACATACAAAGGGAAACAAGAAATAGATGGGGAAATATATATCAATATGTTGTAGCATAGCAAGGATATATATATATCCAAATTTTTGTAAGTACAAGAATTTAGAAGGCAGATATATCCAACTGTTGCTGTTGTATAAAACTTCAGAATTCAGAACAGGAAACATATATTCAGATATATGTCCAAATGTTGTAACTACGAGAATTTAGAACCGTCATGGGACGGTGTTAAAGTAGGCTTTTAAGAAAGATGTACGTTGAAAAACCACTGAGTACACCCAAATCCTAAAAAAAGGACACAAGCCCAAAGAGAAGGCAATGCATTGTCCAAATTAAGAGCTATTTATGAACAGATTACCCAAAGCCCAAATAGATTATATAAACATAGTGATCGAGCAGATCTAAAAACTTGAAAATTAGACTAGATTTCAAATGTAGATTAAAGATTCAGAAGAACTGAATAGAAAGAACATATATGTTATAAGTAGATGATTTCTCACCGAACTTTTGTACGGTCTGAAAAGCTGACTTCAAAAGCTTCTATACAGTCTGAAAAAGCTTCAACAATATGTCTTCTTGCGAGAATTTTTGATCCAAATGAGTTTGAATTGGTTCAACTAGAATTCTCCTCTGTGAGATGGACAGTCTCACAAAAAAGACAGGACCCAAGTGATCATATTGTCCTTCCAACAATGTGTCTATTCATAGTTTCTTCTGGCTTGTTCCCCAAGTTGCCAGGCTTGGTTTCTTGGCGTGGCCACAAAGTTTTTTAGCCAAGTCAAACAAAAATTTAAAATATGTTTTCTCTAATTTTGAATTGTCCAGCTTATGAATTGTTTACAGTGGAAGATTTTAAGAATCTCTTAAAATATATTAAATCAGAGATTGACTTGGTATGCTTGTTAAGTCATAGTATATCTGGTTCTTCTGTCAGTACATATCCAAAATACATTTGTTGTAAAAGAACATGGCTTGCCTCAAGGAACAATCTTTCTCCTGGTATAATTTTAAAATGGGCGATGCAAGAGAATATTTTTCCTCTATATGTACGATATTGCCAATATCACAAGACAAAGATCATAGCTATAAGAGGAGATAACTAAGAGCTAAAACAACACAGTTCAAATAACATTTTTTTTTAAATGGGACTTTTATATTTGTAAGGGAATAAATCAAATTTAGTTAATTAAATAAATCATTAAATTGAATTAATGGATTTCAATTAATATTAAAATTAAATATAAAATTAGATATTTAGTTAGATTTTGGAGGGAAGAAAATGATATTAAAGATGATGGAAATAGGTTTATCAATATGATAAAAAATTAAGGTCTTATTTAGATGGACACATCAAAATCTCTATATTTCAAGATTATTCAAGTTCGTAAATAGTCATTACATCACTCAAAAATAAAATAAAGGTGGTTGAAGAGATTTTGATTGTCTGTGAGTTTTTTAGGAATGAACGGTATGTTCAAATAAGTTATGAGATCTAAAAATGTTCCAACTGACTTCAACACCAAAAGAGAACATAGTTGCATTTTCAGCACATTAAGCTATTCTAGAGTATGAAAAGTGAATTGCTATGAAGGATAATCAAATCCCTCGAGGATCCAAGTTTCAACCCTCCACTCAAGTAAGCCTTCAGGTAACTATGACCTTCAAGTTTACCTATAAATTAATTTAATATGTGTTTTAAAGAGCACGAAAATTATCTGAACCTTTTAGACCTGGGAAACCAAAAGTACAAAGCATAGAGGTTTTTTGGCAAGCTCTATCCAGGACTAACGCGCGGTTGTCAGACAACAACGAGCCACGCTAGTGTCTCGTACAGACAAAAAATAGAAACTATCATAGGGAAACGCAAAATATCATGTGTGTTTTGGGCATGAAAAGATGTAAAATACGACTATACAACAAATGTAAAGTAGCTAAAATGAGAATACTAAGTGAATTTAAGTAAAAATAACAAGGTAGAGTTTAGTATATCACCAAAGATATCCAATGAAATCAAAGCTTTCTCCGAGTTGTTCTTCCATCTATACCTACACACATAAGACCGAAGAGAAGAGTTGGGTAGTTGTATAGGAGTTTGCCTCAGTCAAACCCCCGTTTTGGTGTTCCCACCTCCACAGATATCCTTAGACAAGATGATAGAAATAAATATAAAGCAATGGAAATAACAATATGCTAATGAGATAATGATAGTATGCTCAATGTAAAATCTTGAAGAGTTACCACTCCCAAGCACAGAAGCAAAGTGACCTCCTAGTGCAGTGAAGAAACAACAAGAACCTCCAAAATAATAGTTGCCTCTTTGAATGAGAGTGATGGAGCTTTGTAAGGTATTCTTGTGTTTACGTCAATGGTGGGACAGTGGAGTTTATTCTGAAATTTATGCAAGATTTCTTTGAAAGATATGTGTAAAGAAGAGAGATGGAGAATGTTGTGAATGAGAAAGAAAAGATAGATGAAGTGTTGTGTATGCTCAAGAAGTGTTGTAGAATGTTAGAATTGTATGTGTAGTTCCAAAGGTCAAGAATGAATGAATCCTCAAGAAAGAAGGTCTTTGTGGTCTAAATAGCTTGCCCGAACAATTCTCGACAAGGGTGTAGGTTGGTAGAGGCATTATACTGCCAAAACATGGCAGGTGTAATATCCCAATGGCCAACTTAGTTGCAGAGTTTTGTAGGACACAAGCGCGGTGCGCAAACGCCTCCGCAACGCGCACCTATCCAAGCAAAAATAAAACTAAACATCGGGGAGTCAGACATTCCAAGTGTTGAAAGATGGATTTGGATTGTAAAAGAGTCTAATTATCTTAATTGGAACTAAAGGGAAAGACATATGTAATGTAAGATTACATAAAATGCAATTTACGACATTACAACTATGTGACTTTAACAACAAAAGAGAACATAGAACTGCAACTTCAGCACATTAATCTATGTGATTTCAAAAACAAAGAGAACATTGTTGCATCTTCAACACATTAACCTATGTGACTTCAACAACAAGAAACTTTGACAATAATTTTGACATCATCAACATCTAGGATGACTCTAGTAGCATTAGGAATGACTTCAAAAATAATTGACTTTAGAGACATCTAGCACGATTTTAGTAGCAAGGCAAAAATGAAAACTAGCAATGATTATTTGTCATGGCATAGACTCCAAAAGAGATTTAGCAAATATTGATTATTTTCTTCTTCAAATTTTAATACATCATCCTTCTCTAAACCTTTTTTTCTTCTATCCTATTTAACTTTTCTCCCATATTTTCTATGACCCTTTTAACCTCCTCATTAAGCAACATCAACTTTTCTTGTAGTTCTTCATTTTTTAAATTATCTTTCTGTAATTCTTGTTCAAGATTATCATTTTCACATAATAATTCATATTTATCCCTACCCAACTCTTTTATCCTTTCTATCAATTCTAAATTGCACCTTTTAACTTTCACCAATTCTACTTTCAAAATATCTCTTACATACTTTAAATTCTCACCTTCTTTTCAAATTCTTCGTTTTTATTTTTAACTTTTTCAAATTCTTCTAATATATTCTTTTCATACATTAATTTTTCATTTTTTTCTTTACTCTTTGTCTAGTCTTTCCCATTGAAATGAATTTATTTGAAAAAAAAATCCAAAATTTTCACTTCTCAATTTTTTTTAACACTAATTTCTTTATTTGGTATGATCTCCCTCCTCATGCAACAACAACCAAAGTGGCCACAACGAAACCAAATGTTGACAAAAAAACCTTGACCGTAGTCTAAGGTTTAATATTATGTTATATGTAGTCAACCTTGATGTGATGCAATAAAAAGGGAGAATTTAGATATGCAAGAAGTATAGACCAAATTATAAAAAATTATGCACATTAATATATGCATCCATTACATAATATATTCATATACTTTAATGTCTTATACATGTCTTATAATTTATTCATCATGCTTCATCCATATATATATCTTCCACAATTTTGTCTTCTCATATATATTTCATCTATATTATTCCACACTCTTTCACACTCTTATCTCTCACTTTTACCTTCTTTATATAACCTCTGCATGCCTCTTCATTATGCCTTTCCATCACATCATTTCATAATAATACTTAGTTAACTTATTCCCACAACTTTACCATTTTCTCTATTATATTTTACACTTGTATAGCTTATTTAGGCATAATAGAGGTGTTTTAAGGTTGTTTAAGTGGTATATAATGGATGTGTGGGTCTAGAAATGACCCAAATGACTTATGAGGTGCCTCACAACCCTTTATATCCCGCCAACAGTAATTATTGATCAACTAAATTTAATTATGTATTTGGATTGATTCTATGTGTTAGCCATCACTATTGTAATCTTTATTTGAGAAAAAAAATTGGAATTATATTTAATTTGATAGTATGTGTTTTGATTTAAAGAAGGAAAAATTATGTTTAAAATTATATAAGTTGTTTGTTTGTATTTTTTAGGGTTGGGCATCATAGTCCTTGAAATTTATGATCTAATGGGATATAGGGTAGGTCCATAGGATATTTGCATCTCTTGTAATCTATTTGTACAAGTTTTTAGGTTGTGCTTGTGAAATTTCAAGTTTTGGAAACTATAGATACATTCCTAGGTCATGAAAACTCTTGAATGTTGCTTTTTGACCAGCTTATGTTCAATTTTGATATGTGTTGATTTGAAAGGCTAGGGAATCATATTAGAAACCTATGCACAAAATTTCATTTCTAAAAATCTATTTTCTATATTTTTTGGGAGTTTCATAGAGGCATCTTTTTAGTTATAAAACATCCAAATCATTAAGGAAGTGCATGAAAATTTCTAAGTTTTTCTTTACCCTCTTATGCTTAATTTTGATGTGTTAATTAAGGCTAAGGAAACATATTAGAAATGTTGAAATGCGTAAGACAATTGAGAGGGGGGGGTGAATCAGTTGTACCAAATTACTTTTACTTCAAACCTTAATCAATTCCACTTTAATTTAATTTGTTATTAAGTATGAACATGAAATGCAGATAACAGAATGCAAACACTAGAGACGCCAAATTTATGTGGAAAATCCAATGAGAGAAAAACCATGATGAGGATTAACTCACAATATAGTAGTAATACAATACCAAATACAAAGGTTCACTGCCAGAGGGCTCACTGCCCAGAAAGGACTCACTATCCAAATACAAAGGCTCATTTCCTACAGATAGGACTCATTGTCCATAAGGAGGCTCACTACCTACAGATAAAGAAAAGATAAATAAAGATCCACCACAATAGGTTCCACACATTCACAACTTGATTAAAGTATTGCAGACACCATCAGCTCACTGCTTTCAGGAATCTAACACATCAAAGTACTGCTTCCTTGATTTTCTCTTACACACTCTGATTTTTTCACTTGTTCGCACACTTCACACATCTACTTCCAATTCGCAACATCTTGACTTGTGTTTATACCATCTTCAACCCTAGAAACTTTCTCCAAGGTTGGCTACATATTCTTCCTTTTACAAATTCAAATTAGGTCAGCTACTCAACATTCTCGTGGTGGATAAGAATGAGAGAGGACCAATTACATATTTAATTAGGACCCAAACAACATCTTGGATCAAACACACTTCCTTAATTGATGCATATCTCCATGTAACGTGTAAACACCAGGTCAGCCAACCCTAATGAAAACACCAATAAACTTTGAAGTACGTGCATCCATAGCAAGATGATCAAACGTGGATCACCCAACACGCTTCACCAGACACTTGAACATCTCTTAGAAACCTTCAGGTACATCCATAGCAACTGCAACAAAATTTATGCACATAGCACTCTTCAATAGTCCAACCGAACCGAGCAGATACACACAGTAGCTCTAGAACAAGCCTTCCGAAGCACCAAACCATAAGCGTGTTTTCCAGAACACAGAGAACAACAATATTATCCTTCTTCCAGATCGGAAAGATTTGAGACAAACCACTAGAAGACTATGGAGCAGAAACATCTCTCCTAGTCCACAAACAAACAATTCTGCCAAACTGGTTCACACATCGATGAGCACATTTGTCATTCTCCATCGACCCAAAAGCTAAAACTCAAGATATATTATCCATTGAATATCATAAACAATACCACAGATCCGCACAAGCATAGGATCAACACAGAAGAAATGCAAAGCACATCACCGGAGCACACTCAGAACACACATTCAACACAATCTTCATTATTTATTAATTTTCTCAAAAGCGGTTGGCATCAACACATCTGTAACATCATAAATATAGCTCCATGTACTCTCAACACTTCTACAGTATCTCAACTAGATATGCACTACTTGCAATCACTCTAAACTGTGTTGACATCAATGACAATATTAATGACAACACCACCAAACACATCCATACTTGCAAAAATCTCCCCCTTTGTCATTGATGGCAACACATGATGTGAAAAAATATCAAAGACAACATACACACTCTCCTGCTTCTTCTTCCCTTTCTTTTTCAAATTAGACAGTCTGCACAAGCATTTCTACACTCTCTTCTCCTTTCAACTTCTTTACATGACACTCTCTCCCTAGATTGAAATAGGCCTTTTCACATGATACTCTCTCCCCCTTTAAAAATCAATGGCAAAGAAAAAATTTGCATGAAAAAATTTCCATTTAAAGCTTTGATCACTCCCCCTTAGGAGTGCACCACATCTCATACTACAACAATGATACTCTCTACTCCCCCTGAGGAGTAGACCTCAATCATCAATCCAGACCAAAAAGAATGTATAGATCCACTGGACTGATACACCTCCATGTGCACCTAGTTTAAGGAAATAGGGGTAGTAACCCCTAACTTCCCCCTGAGATACTCAAAAGTATCCTTCAGAAGAGCCTTAGTGAATATGTCAATAATTTGTTCCTTAGTAGACACATATTCAAGTCTGACTTCATTCTTCAACACTTTCTCCCTCAAGAAATGATACCTGATAGATATATGATTTGTCCTAGAATGCATCACTAGATTTTTTGAAATGTTTATTGCACTTATATTGTCACAAAAAATAGGGATAGGCTCATCACACATCACACCTATATCCTTCAATGTTTTCTTCATCCAAAGTATCTGTGTACAGCAGGATGTTGTTGCAATATACTCAACTTCTGTAGTGGAAAAAGAAATTAAATCTTGTTTCTTACTTAACCATGAGACCAATCTTCCTCCAAGAAAGAATGCACCACCACTTGTACTTTTTCGATCATCTACACAACCAGCCCAATCTGCATTAGTGTAGGCATTCAAGGTGAAATCAATATCCTTAGGATGCCATAGACCATAATTTGGAGTCCCCTTTAGATATCTGAATATCCTCTTCACAGATGTAACATGTGTCTCTTTAGGTTCTACTTGAAATCTTGCAACCAAACATACTGCATGCATGATATCCAATCTAGTAGTAGTAAGATATAGCAGTCCACCAATCATAGATATGTACATGCTTTGATCAACTTTAGAGGATTCATCATCCTTGCTTAGTTTACATCTGATTACATAGGAGTACAGATCGGTTTGGATTCATCCATTCCAAACTTCTTCAGCAATTCTTTGACATACTTAGATTGTGAAATGAAGATCCTCTTATCAGTTTGATTCACTTGAAGTCCAAGGAATAAATTCAACTCACCAATTATAGACATTTCAAACTCTATTTGCATCTCCTTTGCAAATTTCTTGCACATACCTTCATTTCCACCAAAGATAATATCATCAACATACACCACAACTATTAACATTTTTTTCTCTCAACTTTGAAATAGAGATTTCTATCCACAAAGCCTTTGTTGAATCCTTGTTGTGTCAAGTATCTATCCAACCTTGCATACCATGCTTTGGGAGCCTGTTTAAGTCCATATAGTGCCTTTTTCAATTTGCAAATTATTTTTGGTTTATCTGATAACTAAAATCCTTCTGGTTGTTCCATGTACACCTCTTCTTCTAATTCTCCATTCAAAAATATAGACTTGACATCCATCTAGTACACTTTGAAGTCTTTATGAGTTGAGAATGCGAAGAACATTTGAATGACCTCCATTCTTGCCACTAGGACAAATTTCTCTTGAAAATCTATTCCTTCAACTTTCGAATAACCTTTGCATACTAGTCTTGTTTTATTTCTTACCACTTCACCATCTTCATTCAACTTATTCCTAAACACCCATTTTGAACCAATTACATTCTTGTTTGTTGGTCTAGGGACTAGTTCCCATGTCGAATTCTTCTCTATTTGTTGCAATTCCTCTTTCATTGCTCTAACCCAACTCTCATCTTTGCATACCTCACTCACAGTCTTAGGTTTTATCTTAGAAAGTAAACACAAATTTAGCTCAACCACTTTGCTTCTTGTCTTTACACCTTCACTTATGTCTCCAATTATCTGTTCCTCCAGATGATTCTTCTGAACATATTTAAGAGTCTTAGGAGCAGGTTCCAGAATCTCCTCTTCATCACTTTTCTCTTTCTCTTCCTTTTCTTCTTCTTGTATTTGTCCACGGATAGGATCATCTAGTTCAACTTCATGTATTTCCACTGGTCTATGCATAGCTTCATCAACCTTTACATTTGCACTTTCAACTATTTTCCTCAGTCTTTTATTGAAGCATCTATATGCTTTGTTGTTAGTTGAATATCCAAGAAAATACCTTCATCACATCTTGCATAAAACTTTCCAAGATTCTCATCATCTCTTTTAATGTAGAATTCTCTTCCAAATACCTTAAAGTATTTAACAATAGGAATCTTACCAGTCCATAGCTCATAGGGAGTCTTTGTGTTGTTACCTCTTATCTGAACTTTGTTAATAATGTAAACAACAGTGTGGATAGCTTCTCTCCAATATACATCAGGAACATTTGCTTCTTTCATCATTATCCTAACGGCCTCTTGAATAGTTCGGTTCTTCCTTTCCACAACTTCATTATGTTGAGGGGTTCTAGGAGCAGAATAATGTCTCTTTATACCATGCTCTTCACAAAATGTATTAAACTCACCAGAAGTGAATTCTCCACCTCTATCAGACCTTAAACATTTGATTCTCAGGTTTACTTCATTCTCTACTCTTGTTTTGAACACTTTGAATCTATCTAGAGCTTGAGCTTTCTCTCTAAGAAAAGTAACCCATGTCATTCTAGAGTAATCATCAATCAAGAGCATAAAATACTTGTCACCATTAAGACTTCTTGTTCTTGTAGGACCACAAAGGTATGTATGAATCAATTCCATCATTTTGGTAGATGATTGTTCTTTTCCTTTAAAACTGTATCTTGTTTGTTTTCCCAACTGACAACTTCTGCAAACAGAATTTGTAGGCTTTGTGATTCTAGGAAGATCCCTAACAACTTCTCTTGAATTGATCCTGATTAGATTGTCAAAATTTACATGCCCATCCTCCGACCAGGTGATCCCACAATAGTGGTTTACAATTTTTGGCCAAACTAGACACTGAAATTATTATTTTTAACTAAACCTCCACATTTGGGCACCTATAGCGGCCAAACCATGAGGAATTTGAAGATGATGAAAACTAGAGTCTCATCACATTTTGTCTGTAGATTCTAAAAATATTTTTTTCAATTTTTTTGGAATAAGATTGCACTTCTTTTTCCATCTCCCATGAAAACTAGTTTTTTTCAAAAAACAACATTTTAAAAAAGTGACGCTCACCGTATACAACATAAAAAAATTTGTATGAAGGATAAAATTCTAATTTTTTCGAATTTAGATTTGTAACTACGATATCTAACACTTTCATTTGGTCTCATATTTTTTTATTGATTTTTTTTCCTTAATAGAGTTTCAAAATCAAACCAATTGCAATTCAGACATAGATGGACTGTATACACCATAACTTTTTTTTGTATGTATCGAAATTATTATTTATTTTTTTAATGGATTGAGGACATCAATACCTAGCACAAACATATTTTTTTAAAATTTATTTTGATAATTTGTTATTTTTCCACATGTGCAAAACAAAGAGCTTGATTTTCGGTGAAAAACCTATGTTTAATAAAACTAAAAAAACACATACATAATAAAACCAAAACATATTAAAGTTATATTCATGGGATAGCCCATTTTGAGGACTACCATAATCATTTCAAATAAATTTTAAATGAATTCATTTGATCCCTGAAAAGGTAAATCAAAAGTAATTTTTTATCAACATTTTGATAGGTGTAAAGGAGACTCATTTATAGGTATGGTTTAAAACTAGCGAGGTTCTATCCAAGGGGGTTTTATCTAGGGTGGTTTGATCAAACCCTCTTTAATTGGAATCCTTAAAATGGAAATTTTAAAGGCTTAAATCATTATATTTTCTAAAAATATTTGATTTCAGCAAAAATAGTTCCTCTCAGAAATTGTAAACCAACTTTGTGGGATCACCCCAGTGTCATAGCCAACTTTTATTAATTTGAGAAATAGAGCACTGACCATCACCACTTTTAATCTGATAGATGTTTCCATGAGTTCTTCTTCTTGTTGCTACCACAGTTCCAGACCCTTTTTTGATATCATAGGTGTTATCTTGAAACACAAGCTTAAATCCTTTACTACACATTTGTCCAACACTCAAAATATTATGCCTTAAGCCCTTAACATAATAGACATCATCAGTACTATGTTTTCCATCAAGACTAATTGTTCCTTTTCTGACAATCTTAGTACCAGAATCATCTCCAAACATAACTAATCCTTCATCATATTTTTCAAGTTTAGTGAACTTAATTTTGTGTCCGATCATATGATTTGAACATCCACTATCAATTACCCAATATTCTTCATCCTGTCTAGCATGAAAAGAAGTAACCAGAATACCTTCCATCTCATCCTTCTTATTCTCTGGACCAAATTCCCTTGCACATCTTTCATGGTTAACAGACACAAATTTACTTTCCAAGGCTAGAAATAAGCATTCATCTTTATCATCCTCAAAATCAAACTCATCATCAGAAATTTCAACATCTTCTCTAACATAATATAATTTCTTGAACTTCCTATCTTTTTTGTCTTTATTATTATTATTTGTTCTTCTTGTGTGTAACTCTATTTGGACATCTTGAGGCATAGTGACCAATATTTCCACAACTGAAACATTTAAAAGGTAACATACATTTATACTTGTGATCCTAATAAAATGCTGCTTCCTAAATGTGAGATGTTAGATAAAACTAATAGTGCAATAAAGAGAAACAACAAGATAATAGGGCACCTCAATGATTAGCCTAAGAAAATGAACAATATGAAAGCAAGATAGACAAATAAATTGTTGTTATACCTTCATGTTGTTGCTTCCTTGGTTGGCCCTTGATGTTGAAGTCTTGTGTGCTCTTTGGATGGCAATGAAAATGAAGTGGATGCAAGATGAATTGATGCAATATGGATGCTAAAATGGATGAGAGTTTGAATGACAATTTTGTAAGAGTTTATTTGCAAAAGACTTGATTCCCCAAAATGAAGGAATTGAAGGGGTATTTATAGGCCAAATTGAATTGAATTCTCTAAAGAATTCAAAGGTTGGGATTGATCCAACAAAAATCAAGATGAAGTACTATGGTGAATTGAGGACTCACAAGCCCTCACATCTTGACATGTGGAGGGTGAGATGTCCTAAGGTGGAGTGATGTGGAAATGAGGTGGAAGAGAAGAACAAGAGGTGGAAGGGAAGTACATGAGGTGGATGAAGGACAAGTACCTTTGAGGTACCTTGGGGAATGAGAAGATTTCCTCAAAAAGGAACTTCTTGTCCCCAAATGAGGATGAAAGAGAATTTTGAGGAATTTTAGAATTCCTCAAAAATCTCCATGGGAAAAGGGAAAATGTGTGGGAAGAATAAATGTAAATTAAAAATTTGCATTTAATGGAGGATTCATTGGATAAAAGGAGATTTTCAAAAAGCTGGAGATTTGTCACATGTGGGAGATGTGACAAGTCCAAGGTTCTAGAAGCCCTTGGCACATGTGAAGTGATAAGGCAAGGCTTCTAGAATCTGGCATGGGGATGGGAAAGACCTTGAAAAGATAAAAGTGAATTAAAAATTCACATGGGAAAGAGAGGAACCTTGGTTGAATAAATGTGAATTAAAAATTCACATGGGGAAGGGAGTCCATATCAAAAATGGTAAGTGGGAAGGTTGACCAAAAAAGGTAAGCCAAATGTGGCTAATGATTCTAATTAAGGTTGTGCAAACACATGGTTAAGGTAATTAATGGGAGATTAGAGGCAAGTGGGAGATTATGGAGGATGTGACACTTAATTAAAATTAAGTGGTGCACATCCTAATCACATATTAATTAATTTAATTTGAATTAGAAGAGGGTTATGGAGAATGTGACAAGGAGAGAGAAAAGAGGAATTAAAAATTGATTTTAAATCAAATGGGTTAAAAGGCTAAATTAAATAATTTGTCATATTTATTTAATTTAGAGAAAAACAGGGTGTAAGGTAAAGTATTTAATTTATTTAATTAGATACTTTAGGAACCTTAGGCAGAAAATGAAATAATGATTAAATAAATTTTTTAATCACCGTTAATGGAATAGATGAATATAATAGACGATTTTGATCATATGGAAGTGATCAAATTTGGATGTCTACATTTTGCCCCTCTTCGAAGTATCGTTAGAATAACAGTACTTCGAAGAAAAGAAAGTGCAGATGACTAGAAGAAGTGACCGAAAGGAGATGCCCCAGCGTGGGAAAGAGGATCTGAGTCATTTAGTTAATGAGGAATGGATGAAGATGCCCCAATCATGGAAGGTGTTGATTATGGTCAAAAAAATTGGTAAATGCGAAGGGTATGCCCCCTCGAGAGGGTGACGGGGGAAAAAGGAGGGTCCCGGGCAACATCTCGATAGGAAGAAACGGATGATATCATTGGAAAGAGGATGAAAAATTAGACAATTTTGCCTTTTGAACAAAGTTAATCGGACAAACGGAGTGCAAATGGCAGCCTCGAGAAGAAAAGAGATTAAGCCGAGGAATAAAAGGGTAAATAAAAGGTAAAAAATACCTTTTAAAGGTTAATATAAGGTAATTTTGAAAATTACCTCACCTCATTTGCACTATAGCAGTTGAGAGAAGAAGAGAAAGAGCGAGCAGAAAGAAGTGAAGATGCCGGGAGATAATGACACCGAGATCGTCCACCGGATAGATGAGGTTCGACGGGCGTACCGACAGCAGGATGGGCCCCGCCAGGTAAGCGACAAAACCACCCATGCATTAAATTGAAATTTTAACGCATTTGCCAATAAGTTATTAACAAAATATATATGGGTTTTGTGGGTGGAAAAAATTTAAAAAATGGGTAGAAGACAGAATTAGAAAAAAAATTATTTTAAGAAAAATATGCCCTTTTTTAGAAAAACGGCTGTCGGAGGGTGAATACGCCCCTTCGACGGGCGAATCCGCCCCGGGGGCCGGGGTAGGGCCGCCCCACAACGGGGTGAGTTCGCCCCCGACTGAGGCGAAGTCACCCCAGGGTGGGGCGAGCTCACCCCCGGCCGGGGCGGAGTTGCCCCACCGCGCTCAGCCGCCCCGTGAGGTTAGCGCCACCTGGCACCCCGGGGCTGGTACCCCGCAGCCGACGGCCGCCGCCTCGAACGCCCCTCTCCAAATGCGCTGCGGGTGGGGATCGCCGACGGCCCGAGGCGAGCCACCTCACGAATGGCCAGGTCACCGAGCGAGCTGGGACGCTTCTGTACTCACGGGCAGCCACCCCACTGGGGAAAATCCGCCCCGACGGGCTGGGGGCGGGGTCGCCCCGCCAGGCCACGAGCGGGTTCGCCTCGCCGCAAGGGGAGGGGGAAGAGAAGATAGCGAAAAAAGAGGGAGAGAAAAGAAAAGAAAGAGAAGGTAGATGAGATTTGGAGACCCAAAAAAAGTTTCTGATAGGGGGATGATATTTTGGCAGAGTGCAGACTCACGAGCGGAGGCCGGAGGCGTTGGCATCGTCGATTGAGGCGATGAACAGAGCGAACCATGCAGCTCTAGAGCGGGCGGGGTTATTGCACTTGGTGCAGTTTCCGAAGATGAGGGCTCATCGGACGATGCTGACCACCCTGATAGAGAGGTGGAGCTCAGCTACATCGACGTTCCATTTGCCGACTGGAGAGATGACGGTTACATTGGAGGATGTGTGGCGTATCCTGAGGCTCCCGATAGTGGGACGGTTAGTGTGCGAGGGGGAGTTGAGAGGAGAGCAGTTGAATGAGACCGTTCTGGTGTTGTTTGAGCGCGATGACCTGTCGATACAGAGGGGGGGTTGGATGTGGACAAATGTTTGGATCTAGAAGTGTTGGCTTTACCACGATTTCTATGTTGTTTGATCAGCTCAATCATTTGCATGGTGGTAGGAATGGTGATGAGAGGGATAGGTGTAGGATGGAGAAGGGCCTCATCACCAGTGATAGTACATGATAAAGTGGGAGGGCATGGTGTCTCTTCTTGCATGAGTCCTTGGGCGACTTTTGGAAGAGACGTAGGATTAAGTAGAGTGATGGGAATGGATGGGGGATTAGGATTAGGGATTGGTGGATTAGGATTAGACGTGGGGATGGGATTGGATGTAGGATTAGGAGGATAAGGATTAGATGAAGGGATGGGAATGGATGTAGGACTAGGAGGAGATGGAGGATTAGGATTAGATGAAGGGATGGGACTAGATGGAGGACTAGGAGTGGTTGGAGGATTAGGATTAGATGAAGGGATGGGATTGGATGTAGGACTAGGAAGATATGGAGGATTATGATTAGATGAGTGGATGGGACTAGATGGAGTACTAGGAGTGGTTGGAGGAGATGTAGGATTATGATTAGATGGAGGATTAAGATATAATGCGGTGAAAGGGAGAGTGATGTAGGAAGATGTGGATGTTGGATTAGATTGGGATGGGGAGTGATAGTAGGAAGATGTAGATGAAGGATTAGAATGGGAGATGTGGAATTAATGTAAGGGTATGGGGATGGGGGATTGTGATAGGAAGGTGTGGATGTTGGATTAGAATAGGAAGATTGAGGTGGTGAACCATTGTAGGAGGACATGTATGGTGGGTTGGCGTAGGAGGATATAGATGGTAGATTAGGATGAGAGAATTGAGATGGTGGATGAGGATAGGAGGAATATTGGGATGGTAGATTGTGATAGGAAGGTGTAGGTGTTAGATTAGGATGAGAAGATTGGGATGTGGGATTGAGGTAGAGGTATTGGGATTGATGATGATGAGGATAAGAGGAAGTGGATGTTGGATAGAATAGAGGTTGAAAGGGAGGACATGATGAATATGTCGATGGTGAGGATGTTGGATATCCCTTGTCAAGGGTAGCATAAGCACCGTTATTATATGTGGATGAAGGCATGGTGGGATAGTTTGAAGAAGTAGTGGGATTTTGGGAGGTGATTGGAGAGATCTTACTAGCAATGATAGCGTCAAGAGGATCTATATAACAATCTTCATGATCAACAAGATTTTCATTATCGTCATCAACGGAGTTAGGATTCCCTTTGACTACTATTATTGGTCATGTGAGAGGGGGATAAGTATTCATGATGGATATAGATTAGAAGGAAAGAATAGATGATGGCTTAGAGAACTAGGATGAATTGAAAGCTCATATGGGGATTGGATGGATGAAAGCTCAGATTGTGATTGGATGAAAGCTCATATTAGGATGATGGGATTAACGCTCAGATTAGGACAGAATTGGGGATTAGATTGGGATTGGATCATAGGATATGATAGGATTGATTTGAAAACATGATCATGGGTTTCAACTAGAGGACGTAAGATGTTGACAATCAGAGTTTTGCCAAATTTGGCAGTTTTCAAAAATTGTCAAATTTTGCCATTTTAGAAAACTTCGTAGGAATAAGTTTGAGAGTCCAGTATTTTCCAAAAAATACCCAATACTAAGATAGGATGAATTGCCAACTAACATCGGAAATATGAGACATGCATTCAGAGTTATTAACGAAACAGTTCGTCCAAAAATTGGAAATTTGAAAAAAAAAATGTTAATTTGTGATTTTGAGGGTCAAGATGAAAGTTTGAGGCTCTGAAAACATGTCGAAGGAGGATCCAATGGACTTAATAGTCCATTGGGAATCCAAATGCCATCTCTTGATGCAACCACCCGTAAAATTTCAGCCAAAACCCACATCCGAGTCAAAAATTATGGCCTCCGGAAGTTTCGGCATAAAAATCAAAAATTTCAAAAATGAAGTCTAGGTGATTGGGATGGATGATTTAAGGATAGATATGGACTCCAATGATGTTCTAAGAAGCACTTATGCAGTTTGGTCGATGAAATGTTGATTTTCAGAAAATGTTGACGGATGCTCAGAACAAGGAAACGGCCACTTAGAACGGGTGATCAGATATTCAGATTGGATAGATAGATGGTCAGGAGGGGTGAACGGGGGTTTGGAATGGCCAAATGAAGGTTTGGATTGATCAAATGGTCAAATGGATGCTTCGGGGATTTGAACGGAGGTTAAACGGGTGAAACAAAGGGCAGGGTCGCCCCTCTGCAGAAAATGGCTAAAACAGAGGGCAGGGTCGCCCCTCTGCAGAAAATGGCTGAAACAGAGGGCAAGGTCGCCCCTCTGCAGAAAATGGCTAAAACAGAGGGCATGGTCGCCCCTCTGCAGTGAAAATTTGAACTTGGTTTGGATAATGGATTTTGGCAAGGACTTAAAATGGTTTAATTACAGTTTAACTTACCAAAATTTACTGGTTCCTCACAGAAAGACACTTTGAACAAGCACAATCCTATGATTAACATTTTAATGGGTATGGCCGGCAAAGGTCTTACTCTAGGATGAACAAGGTTTCTAGGGAGTCCTCGTTATACGCTCGGTACGTGAGGCACAAACCGTGAACACCAGTCCGTCACAAGCGTGAGTCGGGAGCCCCAGCGAGATACTGAAAGGCTTGGACCAACTCTTCACGTCTATCTAGATATCACCCTAGCTTCGACGTTCCGCCAATTACGACACAACTGGATTGGGGTACAGCTTTGGCTCTCCCCCCTTTATATACCCCGCTGGTACACGTGGTTGGAATCGTCCCTTGGGGTGATGAAATCCCTAAGCAGGTCCCGCTAAGAAGATGACACTAATTGTTTCCAACTACCTCCTTTGGGTCCGCACAACATGCAAAGGAGGAAAGTGAAAACAAACTAATGCCCCCTTAGGGTAAAATAAGTAAAATAGACACAACAAACAGCAAATATTACTTTCCCCTACTTATACTAAGTACCTAGATAAAGTAGCAAGGAAAGACTTTTAAAAATCAGAATAAAAAGGAAGGTCCTGCAAGGAAATGTTAGTTGTTTATCTTCTTGCCCTTCTTTGTGATGTGTAGCAAATCTGACTTCACTCACCACCAAACGAGATTAGAGGATTAGCGCATGAAATAACAAAAACAAGAAAACAAACACAAAATTCAAGTGCCCCTTTTTACCCTCTCGAATGTGCTGTTAAGGACAAGTTCGCCCCTCTGCAGAAAATAGTCAAAAAACAGTCTAAAAGGGCAGGGTCGCCCCTCTGCAGAAAACAATCAGAAATCAGCCTAAAAGGGCAGGGTCGCCCCTCTACAGAAAACAGTCAGAAATCAGCCTAAAAGGGCAGGGTCGCCCCTTTGCAGAAAACAGTCAAAAATTAGCCTAAAAGGGCAGGGTCGCCCCTCTGCAGAAAACAGTCAGAAACAGCCTAAAAGGGCAGGGTCGCCCCTCTGCAGAAAATAGTCAGAAATAGCCTAAAAGGGCAAGGTCGCCCCTCTACAGAAAACAGTCAGAAATAGTAAAAGGCAAGTTTGCCCCTCTGCAGAAAACAGTTAGAAACAGAGGGCAAGGTCGCCCCTCTGCAGAAATAGTCAGAAATAGAGGGCAAGGTCGCCCCTCTGCGACGTCCGAGAGAGCAAGTTCGCCTCTTTGTGACCTGAATCTGCAAACAAGCAAACAACAAAAAACGTGAAAGAAAGAGACCCCTATGTGGGTCCCACCGGGCGTGCTAGAAATGTGATCCTAATAAAATGCTGCTTCTTAAATGTGAGATGTTAGATAAAACTAATAGTGCAATAAAGAGAAACAACAAGATAATAGGGCACCTCAATGATTAGCCTAAGAAAATGAACAATATAAAAGCAAGATAGACAAATAAATTACTGTTATACCTTCATGTTGTTGCTTCCTTGGTTGGCCCTTGTGTGCTCCTTGGATGGCAATGAAGATGAAGTGGATGCAAGATGAATTGATGCAATATGGATGCTAAAATGGATGAGAGTTTGAATGACAATTTTGTAAGAGTTTATTTGCAAAAGACTTGATTCCCCAAAATGAAGGAATTGAAGGGGTATTTATAGGCCAAATTGAATTCTCTAGAGAATTCAATGGTTGGGATTCATCCAACAAAAATCAAAATGAAGGGCTATGGTGAATTGAGGACTCACAAGCCCTCACATCTTGACATGTGGAGGGTGAGATGTCCTAAGGTGGAGTGATGTGGAAATGAGGTGGAAGAGAAGAACAAGAGGTGGAAGGGAAGTACATGAGGTGGATGAAGGACAAGTACCTTTGAGGTACCTTAGGGAATGAGAAGATTTCCTAAAAAAGGAACTTCTTGTCCCCAAATGAGGATGAAAGAGAATTTTGAGGAATTTTAGAATTCCTCAAAAATCTCCATGGGAAAAGGGAAAATGTGTGGGAAGAATAAATGTAAATTAAAAATTTACATTTAATGGAGGATTCATTGGATAAAAGGAGATCTCCAAAAAGCTGGAGATTTGTCACATGTGGGAGATGTGACAAGTCCAAGGTTCTAGAAGCCCTTGGCACATGTGAAGTGATAAGGCAAGGCTTCTAGAATCTTGCATGGGGATGGGAAAGACCTTGAAAAGATAAAAGTGAATTAAAAATTCACATGGAAAAGAGAGGAACCTTGGTTGAATAAATGTGAATTAAAAATTCACATGGGGAAGGGAGTCCATATCAAAAATGGTAAGTGGGAAGGTTGACCAGAAAAGGTAAGTCAAATGTGGCTAATGATTCTAATTAAGGTTGTGCAAACACATGGTTAAGGTAATTAATGGGAGATTGGAGGCAAGTGGGAGATTATGGAGGATGTGACACTTAATCAAGATTAAGTGGTGCACATTCTAATCACAGATTAATTAATTTAATCCGGATTAGAAGAGGGTTATGGAGAATGTGACAAGGAGAGAGAAAAGAGGAATTAAAAATTGATTTTAAATCAAATGGGTTAAAAGGCTAAATTAAATAATTTATCATATTTATTTAATTTAGAGAAGAACAGGGTGTAAGGTAAAGTATTTAATTTATTTAATTAGATACTTTAGGAACCTTAGGCAGAAAATGAAATAATGATTAAATAAATTTTTTAATCACCGTTAATGGAATAGATGAATATAATAGACGATTTTGATCATATGGAAGTGATTAAATTTGGATGTCTACAATACTTACCAGTACCTTTCTTCAATTTCCTTGTAAAGTTTACTTCCAACTCTTCCGAACCATCACTATCTGAATCATCTCCTATCTTAATTGCTTTAAAGGTTGTTTCAACTTTCTCCTTTTCTTTTCCAAACTTCCTCATCTCAAATGCAGTCAAGGTGCCAAATAGCTTCTCTTTAGTAAATATCTTTGGATCATATGATTCTTCAATAGCAAAAACCTTGTCATTGTAATTCTCCGGTAAGGTCATCAATATCTTCTTTATTATATCTTCATTTGTCATGGTACCACCTTGATTCTTGATTTCATTTGCTGCAAGTTCAACTCTCTGATAATAGCTTGCAATGTCTTCACCTTCTTCCATTCTCAAGTTCTCAAATTTGCGCTTATCTATTAGCTTCCTTGACAATTTTACTCTATCATTTCCTTCATAGATGTCTTTCAAATTTTCCCATACTTCATAAGCAAGGCCTAAAGAAAGAACTTTTGTCCGTTCAGTTTTAGATAAAGCACTGAAGATAGCATACCTTGATTTTTCATTCTCCTCATAGGCAGAGATCTCATCTGCAGAAGAAGGACCACTAGCTGGTTTAACATGTTTTTTCTCTACAGCTTTCCATGTCTTGAAACTAAGAGAGATCAGGTAACCTCTCATCTGCACTTTCCAGTCACTATAATCAACTCCATCAAAGATAGGGATTTGCAACTTGTGCGCAATTTGATCTACCTCAAGCGGTTAAGCTCTTCTCCAAGGAACCAAAGGTCTAATACCAATTGTTGAAATGCATAAGAGAACTGAGAGGGGGGGTGAATTAGTTGTACCAAATTACTTTTACTTCAAACCTTAATCAATTCCACTTTAACTTAATCTATTATTAATTATGAACATGAAATGCAGATAACAAAAAGCAAACACCAGAGACACAAAATTTACGTGGAAAACCTAAAAAGGGAAAAACCACAGTGAGGATTAACTCACAATATAGTAGTAATGCAATACCAGATACAAAGGCTCACTGCTAGAGGGCTCACTACCCAGAAAGGATTCACTATCCAGATACAAAAGCTCACTTCCTACATATAGGACGCACTATCCAGAATGACGCTCATTGCCTACAGATAAAGCACTGAAGATAGCATACCTTGATTTTTCATTCTCCTCATAGGCAAAGATCTCATCTGCAGAAGAAGGACCACTAGCCGGTTCAACATATTTTTTCTCTACAGCTTTCCAAGTCTTGAAACCAAGAGAGATCAGGTAACCTCTCATCTGCACTTTCCAGTCACTATAATCAGCTCCATCAAAGATAGGGATTTGCAACTTGTGTGCCATCTGATCTACCTCAAGCGATTAAGCTCTTCTCTAAGGAACCGAAGCTCTAATACCAATTGTTGAAATGCACAAGAGAACTGAGAGGGGGGGTGAATCAGTTGTACCAAATTACTTGTACTTCAAACCTTAATCAATTCCACTTTAACTTAATCTATTATTAATTATGAACATGAAATGCAGATAATAGAAAGCAAACACCAGAGACACAAAATTTACGTGGAAAACCTAAAAAGGGAAAAACCACAGTGAGGATTAACTCACAATATAGTAGTAATGCAATACCAGATACAAAGGCTCACTGCTAGAGGGCTCACTACCCAGAAAGGATTCACTATCCAGATACAAAAGCTCACTTCCTACATATAGGACGCACTATCTAGAATGACGCTCATTGCCTACAGATAAAGCACTGAAGACAGCATACCTTGATTTTTCATTCTCCTCATAGGCAAAGATCTCATCTGCAGAAGAAGGACCACTAGCCGGTTCAACATATTTTTTCTCTACAACTTTCCAAGTCTTGAAACCAAGAGAGATCAGGTAACCTCTCATCTGCACTTTCCAGTCACTATAATCAGCTCCATCAAAGATAGGGATTTGCAACTTGTGTGCCATCTAATCTACCTCAAGCGATTAAGCTCTTCTCTAAGGAACCGAAGCTCTAATACCAATTGTTGAAATGCACAAGAGAACTGAGAGGGGGGGTGAATCAATTGTACCAAATTACTTTTACTTCAAACCTTAATCAATTCCACTTTAACTTAATCTGTTATTAATTATGAACATGAAATGCAAATAACAGAAAGCAAACACTAGAGACACAAAATTTACGTGGAAAACCTAAAAAGGGAAAAATCATAGTGAGGATTAACTCACAATATAGTAGTAATGCAATACCAGATACAAAGGCTCACTGCTAGAGGGCTCACTACCCAGAAAGGACTCACTATCCAAATACAAAAGCTCACTTCCTATAGATAGGACGCACTATCCAGAACGACGCTTATTGCCTACAGATATAAAAAAGATAAATAAAGATCCACCACAATAGATTCCACACATTTGCAGCTTGATCAAAGGATTGCATACACCATCATCTCACTGCTTTCAAGAATCTAACACGTCAAAGTATTGTTGCTTTGATTCACTCTTACACACTCTGCTTTTCATAATTGTTCACACACTTCACACATCTACTTCCAATTCGTAACACCTTGACTTGTTTTTATACCATCTTCAACCCTAGAAACTTTCTCCAAGGTCGGCTACATATTCTTCCTTTTACAAATTTAAATTAGGTCGGCTACTCAATATTCCCGCGGTGGATAAGAATGAGAGAGGACCAATTACATATTTAATTAGGACCCAAACATCATCTTAGATCAATCACACACTTCCTTAATTGATGCATATCTCCATGTAATGTGTAAACACAAGGTCAGCCAAACCTAATGAAAACACCAATAAAATTTGAAGTACACACATCCATAGCAAGATGATCACACGTGGATCACCCAACACGATTCACCAGACACTTGAACATCTCTTAGAAACCTTCAGGTACATCTATAGCAACTGCAACAAACTTTATGCACAAAACACTCTTCAACAGTCCAACCGGACCGAACAGAGACACACAGTAGCTCTGGAACAAGCCTTCTGGAGCACCAAACCATAAGCGTGTTTTCCAGAACATAGAAAACAACAATATTAACCTTCTTCCAGATCCACAAGATCTGAGACAAACCACCAGAAGACTGCGAAGTAGAGACATCTCTCCCAATCCATAGACAAACAGTTCTACCAAATCGATTCACACGCCGGTGAACACATCTTTCATTCTTCATCAACCTAGAAACTAAAACTCAGGATATATTATCCATTGAAGCTCATAAACAATACCACGGATCTGCATAGGCATACAATCAACACAAAAGAAATGCAGAGCATATTACCGAAGCACACTCAGAACACACATTCAACACAGTTTTCATTATTTATTAATTTTCTCAAAAGCACTTTGCCTCAACACATCTGCAACATCATAAATATAGTTTCATGTACTCTCAACACTTATACAGTATCTCAACTATACATGCACCACCTGCAATCACTTTGAAGTGTGTTGACATCATTAACAACATTAATGACACACCACCAAACACATCCATACTTGCAACAAGAAACCCTTAAGAAAAATTTATTCTAAATTTTTTCCTCTATTCTTTTAGAAGTTTTGTGGAGGTGTTTGTAAGTTATAGAAGCATCCAAGGTTTTACGTAAAGAATCTTGAACTTAGAGTTTTTAGTTGCTTTTTTTTTTTATTAGTTCCTTGCTAAATTTGCCTCCTTTTGTGGTTAATTCCCAAACTAAATATTTTTTTTTTATGCATAAATAAATATTTTATTAATATCAAAAAAGGGTTGCATTGAAATTCTACAAGAGCATAGTAGTCGATAGCATCTTATAGTACATGTTAGATCAAACACTAAAGTTCCCACCGAACATTATAAAATTTCCAACATACTATCGCAGTATGAATATTGTAAACCATGAAGTTCTACTTGCAACAACATACCATTTATCGATGAGAATTACAAAAGGCGTGTGTACGTTGTATGACAAAGGCCAGAGGCCATGCAAAATTTAGATCAACAACCCATATGTGTCTTACCTTTCGGCTAAGTTCTACAGGTACATGGTGAATTCCTCCATCCAGCCCCAACTTTGATATGGCTTAAGGTTCAAGTAACGCTTGAGGAAGCCAACTCCTTCCTTAACTCGCACTTTGTGTCGCACTCGTGCACCCAGCACCAGCAGTAGATAGATGTCACTCGGCCGCGGGATCCCTTCACCCAACTTAGCCCACACCAACACATCCTCCAGCCCAATCAAGAACTCCAAATTGATTAGAAGCCTCACCATTTCCAATATCACCCCTTTGGAGACTTGTACATCCAACAAAGACATGATGGAACGTGAGGCGATATCCGAGTTCACTCTATATCACTCACTTTCCCTCATAAATTCTCTACCCAATATCAACTTAATTGCATCCATCGCCAACTAGCCATCAACCTTAAATATCGACTGTAGCCACTTCTCTATGATCGGACCAAGGAAAGCAATCTATTTTTTCGAGCAGGAGAGGAAAATCGAGGTGTCCATGTGAGCTCTATGAGACCACCAACACTCCAAAATCGATGCCAACATCAGGTAATGGGCTATAGAGCCTTTGCATGCTTCTCATTAATATAATTTGAGAGTAACCGACCAGTGAGTACCATTGGTGTGCTTTCGATATGAATGCTTAAGGGGAAGTCACTTAATTATAATTTTTAAGCATGGCGATATTAATGTCACAGAGTTGGCATGAGACCTTATTTTTTAACCCATCTGCTTCTAAATTTGCAAAATTGTTGGCCTCTACATTAGCCTCCCTGTACGCGTGCCTTAGCAAAAAAAATTAAAATTTCCCCAATAATTCTACAACCTTATCTACATAGAATTGATATTTCCAATTTGTAATTTTGCTCACTCTAAGCTTATTGATCACTAAAGATGAATCGCATTCAACTTCTATGTTTCTTAAATTTAAATCTTAACAGTGTTGTATCCTTCAAAGCAGAGTTTGAAACTCAATTGCATTGTTTGTTCCTACTGGGAGAGGTGAAGATACTTCCCCCACTGTGAAACCACCTCGTCTCTGATAATACAATCAACGCCTAAAGATCCCGGATTACCCCTTCGAAGCCCCATCAAAATTCAACTTGTACCAAAATTGTGCAGGAGGAGTCCAACAAGCCTTTTCTCATTCATATTTTGTCGAGTTTCAGTTTAGACTACAACTTCCAAATACTGGAATCTTGAGACCAAACCATTCTAAATTCAATTTCGAGTCCCACTCTATGAATGCCACTTTTTGAGGATTTAATCATGATACCCTATTATTGACCACCTCAACGATGGTTGCCTTGACCTTTTTACAGAAAGGAAATAAGTTAATTTCCTTATCTTGGAACAATCTCCTGTTGCGCTCTTTCCATATTTCCCATAGTAAAATGGACAAACTCACCAATCATATGCAAGAGTGCATTATGTTCTTTTTCAACAAAGGCCAAGACTTGAATAGGGTGAAGCTATCATTCGAGAGGGCGCTCACCCATCCTAACCTTGCACATAACCACCTCCAACAAGCCTATGTATAGGGAAATCATAGCAACAAATTATTTTCACTTTCCTCATTTGATTTGCAGGGACACAACATGACGAGCTATGAAACCCCATTTTCCTAAACCTATTTGTTGTCAGTATTCTACCCTATAAAGCATCCCATGAAAAGACCCCACTTTCTGCATACATTGATTGCTCCAGCATAGATTCTAAGGTAGTGAAGTCTTATCTTCCATCTTACCTAAGGTCGTGTATCCATTCTTGGTGTTATATTGACCTGTGTTTGATGCAACCTAGACTAGTCGATCTTTTCCTTCCTGAATGATGATGCTTTTTTTCCTTTAGAATTGCTTGCAACTGCCTTGTTTTATCCTGTGGTAAATTTAATTAGCTAAAATCCCTCCAACACCATTTGCATTCTCCACCTTAGGTGCTTTCCATTATGTAATCCCTTACACGCTCCCCCCATAATTGCATTAGTCTCATTTTTGTGTGTTGTATGCTAATCAAATTGTCCAATATGGGGTAGTCCCCTATGAATCTTCTCATAATAGAATTGTTTTACCATCATAAGTGTCCTAGGAAATGTTCTCAAGTATTAAAGGATGACACTCCTTCATGAAATTCCATATCCTTGAGCCATTGGGAAGGGAGATAGCTAAAAGAATGTTACTCTCCTCATCATTTACCAAGTACTTATTGTGAAGGATTCAAGCCCACTTTTATTTTTTATTTGTGTGCATCTTCCAGAAAAGTTTATCCCCCAAGGCTTTGTTCTACTTTAAGAGATCCTTCAACCCAGTCCCTCCTTTCTCTTTTTCCTTACATATATTTTCCCATGCAATCAATGTATACTTTCTTTTTTTGAGTTCCCTTTCCAAAAGAAATTTTGCATATGTTGGTTAAAGGACTGGTATGTTCCTTTGGGTAGAACAAAACATGACAACAAATAGATTGGTATTGTAGAGATGACCGCTTTTAACATTACCAACTTGTTAGCCCACAATAGCCAATTTCCTTTCCATGAAGACATCCAATTGCTCACTTTGTCTACCAAGGGATCCCATAGTTTACTACTACCCAAACCTTTTGCTAGAGGCATACCTAGAAATGTGCACAAAAGATGGCCTTTTTCTGAATTTCAAGACTATAAGAATTTCTTTCTCTTTTCACCACGGAGCGTGAAAGAAGTAGACCTCTAATTTTGTTTCACTCACCTCTTGACATGAGGCTTCAATATATTGATCCAAGATTGCCTTGAAAAGTTGAGCTTCATGCCTTTTTGTTGTCCCAAGAAGCATGGTGTCATCTACAAATTGCTAGTGAGTTACCATTGGCACATTGCTTGTGATTTGAATACCTCTTAAGCTACTATTATTTGTTGTTGCCTTTATTTCCCTCCCGAGTGCCTCAGCCATAATTATGAACAAGAAAGGAAAAAGTGGATCCCCCTATTTGATACCTCTTGATGCCTTGAAGTATCCTTCTGGTGTGCCATTCACCAAAATAGAAAACCTAGGGCTTACTATATAGTTAAAGATCTAGCTTATCCATTGTTTATCAAATCCAAAAGCCACCAATACTTTGCACAAGAACCTTCAATCCACCTGATCATATGCCTTTTTAATGTCTAGTTTTAGGAGCATACATTATTTCTTGTTCCTTTGAATGGATTAGATTGCTTCTTGCGTGATAATTACCCCTTCTAGAATCAATCTACCTAGGACAAACCTGGACTGCTCCTTTGATATCACATATGGGAGAATTAATTTTAATTTTTTTGCCATGGATTTAGCCATAATTTTGTACAAGAAATTACATAGTGTGATGGGTCTAAACTCATCCAAAGAGGTCGACTTCTCCTTTTTTGGGATCAATGTTATGAACGTATTATTTATCTCATGCAAAACCAAACCCAGAGCTCTCAAATCTTCTATTGTTGTGACCACTTAATTGCCCATAGTATTCCAAAAATTTTGGAAAAAATGAGTGGGGAACCCATCTGAGCTAGGTGCTTTGTTAGGATGTAATTGAAAAACAATAGATTTAATCTCCTTTGCTATAAATTTTCTCATCAACAATTTATTTTGTGTTGAATTAACAAGACAACTGAGAGGGGGGTGAATCAATTGTAGCAAATTAAACCCTCAACAATAATCAAATCCACAAGCATTCATTAAACCTTTATTCTATTAATGTGATTAAACATGAAATGTGGATAACATAAACTGAAATAGCAACATCATACATAAGAGAACACCAGATTTACATGGAAAATAAAATGAGGGAAATTCATAGTGAGGATTAGCACATAATATAAGTAGTTATAAAACTAGTACAAGGGCTCACTACTAGAATAGACACACTATCCAAAAAAAGGCTCACAACCAAGGCTCACTAGCACAAAAAGAAATACAAGATAGAAGAAGAGTGTTACACAAAGAACACATTCTCAATGCAAAAATGAATCCACCACAATGCTCCAACAATCTCGCAGCCTTGCTTGAATGATTTTAGATGCCTTCAACTCACCACCTTTAGGAACCCTAACACTTGAAATTCACATTGCTCTGCTCAAATTCGTATCACACGCATCACTTGCATCAATATCACATCTATCTTGTTTCTCTCTTCTTTCATACATTTAACTCACAACAACACCACACTTATTTATATCAACCTCAACCTCAAGAACCTTCTCCAATATCGGCAACTAGTCGTTATACATACAAATTCAAAACACCTAAGCATTCCTGTGGTGGATAGGAATGAAGGTGACCTGCATAAAGCCTTAACTAGGACCCAAATAGATCCTAACACACCTCAACATTGTTTTACAAGCCTCACATGTAGTGCTAACACAAGGTCATCCAATACCTACGTTAAACACCATAATCATTAAGTACACACTTCCTTAAATCAATTTGAAACTTCCCAAACAATAGAATTCACTTGAACACGATCTAGAATAATCCATGAACTACTTGAAATTCATCAAATACTTCATCCAAGATTGCATCATACAAATACTTCAACTCAAAGCAACTGTTAAACCTTATTCGCATACTGACAAATGAAACTCATTATGTACAACACCAAATAAAGTAAGCTCTTAAATACAAAATATACAAACATTGTAAGAAACTTCCCGAATCTGCACAACTTGAAGCCAAATAGCAGAGAAACGTGGACCAAATACATTTCTCCTAAGCCATTGAAAACATCACCAAAAAAATTGGTTCACACACTGGTGAAAATATCTAGCTCTGTACAATAATCCAAAAACCCAAATTCTAAATATAACAACCTTCGACAACCATGAAAAACATATCAAATCCACATAGGCATAGGATCAATACAAAATAATCACAAAGCACAATACCGGAGCACACTATGAACACTTACACAACACAGTTTACTTTGTTTATCATTTTTTCTCAAAATCACTTGGAAACCAAGTATCAAAGACATCTTCTCATCTCATTACTTAATTCCAACTCATCTTCAGATACTGCAACAAAAATATTGCTCCATGTACTCACGACACTTCCTCAATATCTCAAGTATACATGCACAACCTACATCAACCTGTTTTCCTCTTTTTCACAATTTTCTCAATATCCTCAACATATTCATCATGCAACAACTTCCTTAACATACAGTTGACATCAATGAAAACACTAGCTAGTAGACTTCATGTTGACATCAATGACAACACCTTCATACTTGCAACAATTTTTCTCTTCACTTATGACCCGAGGAATAACTCTCAAGAGCTGATTTTATGGAGTTAGTTTCAACCCTTCCACATTATTGAGCATATTTTCAAAGTATGAAACCACTTCCCTTTCTATTTCCTCTATATTTTCAACCAAAACCCCATCATCTTTCCATATTCTTGTGACTCTATTTATTGCTCTACAAGCCTTGGTACAATTGTGAAAGTATTTAGTGTTCATGTCACCCTCTGATACCTAAAATTCCCTCAATTTCTATCTCCAATACATAATTCCTCCTTGGCGTGCACCTCTTCCTATTCTCTCAATAACTCTTTCTCCTTGTACCTCTCACTATCCATTCCCATGGACATCACTTCTTCATTCAAATATTTTAGATCTTTTTCTACCCTCCTTTTGACTTCAAAAAAAAATTGAATTGAGATTTGTTACACTATTTTAATTGCTACTTGAGAAATTTCAGTTTTGAGACCACACTAAACATCTTGGTGCCCTCAATCCTCCATCCCTTCCACCAATTATCAATCAGCCCTATAAATTTTGATCCTTGAACCATATATTTTTTAATTTAAAAGGACATATTAGTGGTCTTTTATCCCCCATGATTTCCAACTTAATGGGATAATGATCAGACCTAAATTAGGGGAGTATGCTGCCTTCGAGGGTGTGTGGAAAAGTTTCTAAACCGCCTTTGAATAAGTACCAATCTAGTTTTTATGCTATATGGTTGAAACCTAGCGTCTTATTTGTCCAAGTGAACCTTTCATTTGTCAATTGGATTTCTAATTGTTGGTTTACCCCAACAAATTCCTTGAAGTCTATTTGAGACTGATATTTCCTTTAAACACCCCCAAATTTATCCTCATTGTGTAAAATTACATTGAAGTCACCCCCACAATGTAGACTTTTTTGGAGTTCGGTGAGAGGAAATTGCCAAGTTCCATCCATAATTCCCTTTTATTTATATAGCTCGAAGGGTCGTATATGTTGATTAAAGTGAAGGCAAGATTTGATGTTAGGCTTCTGACCCTGCATTTCAGTCAGTTACTATTTTCTACCACCTTTCCTAAATGAACTCCTTGAGGTCTCCAGAAAGTGAATAGTCCTCAAGAAGCCCCATTTGATTCTACATACACACTATTCTAGTATTTGATCCAATTAATTTTGTTTCCTGGATCATGAGGACATTGAACATTGATGTCTCCATGAAGCGCCTCAATAGGCTCTTTTTGTTAGGGGCATTTAATCCCCTAACATTCTAGTAGATGACCCCCATTGCTCCCCAAGAAGGGTAATACCCCTCCCTGATCTAAGCATCATGGTGATTTTCACCTGGTCATTTGCATCCCCATCCATGGCTCTTTTCTTTGTGTTTGTCTTCCTACCCTTCCTTCTACCTTCCCCACAATTTGGGGATTGTCTCGCCATATCCTTCTATTTTATGACCATTTTCTCGAGAGTCAATGTGGGTGTTTCTTGGGGTGGATTTCTATTTGGATACCTTCCCTTCCTCCACAACTCCTTGAAATTCCCCATATTTAAGAGGCTCATTGTCCGATGGTTCAAGGGTCTCTTGGCAGTTGTTATTGTCTTCCTTGAGCTCAGCATCCTGAATGCCTTTTTTCTCAAGAGCTATATACACCATCAATGCACTTCACATTTCCAATATTTCATTCAATCCAATGAATTCCTCTCTTTGCAACATGATTTCCTATTGGTCTGATGATCACTGCTTCTCTCCCTCCTATTTTCCCAAAACCAGTGAATTTTGCTTCTCCTAATTTGCATCCCCACACTCTTTCTATTGTGAAGAAGGATTTGCAACCGACCCTTGTTCAACTTCTATTATTGGAGAGACTTTGTCCACACCATCCAAGTCTTTATGGACCCCCTCCAATAGGTTCTTTTATATTTGTTTCTAACTTTGAGGGTCCTAGTTTTGAGGAGTTTGTTAGCGTTTCCATACTACTAAAGAAGTCCCATTCCAATTCTTGAAGCCATCTTTCCTCCTCAGTAATAATCTCTAACACTTCCCATCTTGTACTTTCAGGATTTATTTCCTCACAAATTCTTGCATGTTTTTTCATTTCACCTTGAAGAAAAGATTCATCCAACCCTATAAAAGTTTCCAACTCTCCCTCAATCAACCCTAAAGCCTCTCTATTCCAATATTCAGATGGGAGGTTGTGTAAGTTTACCCAAATTGTCATTCTGTCTAGATCATGCTTTTGGGGGGTTAAAGTTTGGTTCCCACTCCTTGAAGTAAAACCCTACCCCATCCATTGATAATGCTCGTTCATACATTATGTTCTAGTTTACTTATGATGATGAACAAATGATCAAAAGGAAATTACAAGTTAGTAATTTAATGCATACCTCTTTGCCCCATTTTCCTCTCCAACAATCCATCATTCTTTTAGCAGAGCAACCTCCACCACCCATCTGGAAAAAAAAGCACGCTCCTTCAACATGTCTTTGGAGCTCTATATGACCTTGTTGGTGATCATCATCACCTTGCTACACTTCTTGGACTTCACCTGAGAAATTCATTTTTTGGTCGCCTCAAAACAATTGATTTGATTCCTTGGCCCCTCCATCTTCTAGCTAGATATCTTCTCTTCGAACCCCTTTGGTCTAAAAATCACCCTTTTATTCAAGCATGTTGCATTTGCACCAGTAGTGAATGATGGAGCCTAGGCATCCCATTCTCTGATATCTCTAAGCTTCCACAGTTTTTGTCTTATAAATTTCCCCCTCTACTAGTTGGGACACGTAACCAAGGGCTTGCCCCCATTTTTCCCTAACCGACCATACTTCCCCCCATATTTAGCCCTTTTGATTCGTAAGAAATTCATTGGTTTTCTAGAATAAAATCTTATCTCCCATCCATGGTTTGATGGAAACTATAGAGGGGTTAGATTGACATCAAATTTAAAACAACATAAACAAAATGAATTCAAATGCATAAACAAAGAAATACCCTCAATAACCCTCCATGGATTGAGCTTAAGAGTGCACCCAAGTCTTGAAGATTTTATCAAGTGATTGGAATGTGGTTGCTCATAATTCTTGTAGCATAATCTTAGCATAAGAGAAGTGATGAAAATGGGATGGGAAGCCTCTCATTTATAGAAATGAGAAGGGATAAATCAAGGACAAAGACTAATTGGTTAATGGAGGGCTGAGATTGAAAGAAATATAGGGTTTGGATCAAGGAATGAAGATTTATTATCCTTGTAACAAGTGTCACAACATGGAAAGGGGTGAAATGGGGAGGTGTGCTCACACACATGTGAGTGCACATTGGGAAGAGAGGCATTAAATTTTTGTAAGAGATAGGGTGGCTTGTGTAAGAGGTTAGTGGACGTAGGTGAGATGTAGGAATTTAAAATTAGAAATAATGGTAATGAGGATTAGGGATGAGGGTTAGATAAATTAATTGAGGATTAATTGATTAATGAGGATGGGTTGAGTTAATAAACCAAGGTTTTATTAACTTGGGTGGAGTAAGAAGTTGGAGAATGGGATAATGATGATTAGGACGGGGATATAGTTAATTAATCAAGGATTAATTAACTAAAGCAAGGTTATGGGATTTTAAAGGAATGAGGAAAAAGGGGTAGATTTAATTAAATAAATGTAGATTGATTTATTTAATTAAATGTGATGGGGAAATTAATAAATAATTTATATTTATTTAATTAATTATTAGGATAAGGGAATGGGTTAAATTAAATAAATAACAAGTATTTATTTAATTAGATATTATTTTGGGTGTCTAAATTTTGCCCCTTTTTGAGATGATGTTGTGACTAAGGGAAGTAACATCATTTCAAAGAAGAATAAAACATAACTTGGGTAGGGAAGAGATAAGGACTAGTGGAATGATGCCCCAGTCACTAGTGAGGATGAGGAAGGATGACGAGGAGGTAGTGGTATGCCCCATCGAGAGGACATGCAGGTTAGGAGAACACGGGTGTGCTCTTGAAATAGATGAAAGAACTAGGAGGATGAAAGGATGAAAAGATGGACTACTTAAGGATGGATGGGAGAAGATAAGTATAATGAAGATGTGGATGGAGAGGGAGGATGGATGATCATCATGTTGCAATGATATGAGCAACCTAGATTTAATATTCCTTGGAATTATGCACCAAGGTATAAGGAACCGGGATGATAATGTGTCAAGTACGTGATCAAAAAGGTTAAGTGCAAAAATATGCCTTATGACACCATGATATGGAATACCATGATGCCCCTATGGAAATATAGTATAAAATACCACGATAAATGCAAACAATGATAAAAACACACAAGCAACAAGTAAGCATGCACAAAAAACCAAAAGCAAATAAGGACTATACTCCAAGTCAAACTGAAAAATTGATTGGTGGATGGGTTGATGATGATGATAAGGGAAACAAAGTTAACGATAAGAACAATGCATACCCCAAGGATTGTGTTGTTAATGATAAGAAAAACATGTAGATTGGGAAGGATACATCCCTATGATGATAGTTGCATTAAAGTGGATCAATGTATTTGAACTTGATTTGGATTAAGATAATGGATTGCTTAAGGATGATGAGCTAGATTGCAAGGTTGTATTGCATGGATTAGGATTGATTGCATTGTATAGGATTGGATGGGAATGGTTGGATTGAAAGGATAGATGGATTGGATAAGATATGATTGGATGGAGGATAGGATGATTAGGATAGAGGAATGGATGGAATCCAATGACAAGGGAGAACCAAGTCATAGGAAAATGATGGAAGGATAAAGGGATTGTTTGGATATGAGATAAATGGATTTAGTAAATGGAAGATAGGTGATGGGAGATAAGATGATTGTGGATGAAGGATAGGAGGATGGAGGTCCAAGGACTAGTTTCAAAGGACTAAGATGCCTCGTACTAGAGGTAGTGCAATCATAGATGGAAGGATAGTAGCATGGGATATAAGGATAGTGTATAAAGGACATGGATGGAATTTCCCAAAGCCTGCATGGATATTTTTCCCCTATCTTTTTATAAATACCAAGGGTGAAAAGAGAGGACGAATTGGCTAGGTCAGTGGGATGGAGATAGGATATGGGATTAAGTGGATGAGATATGGATGCATTGGATATTTGACCCTTAGGCTCTTCATCAAGATCAAAGATGGGAAGGAAAGATGGATTTGGATAAGATGAGGGATATGTGATGAATGGTATGGATAGGATAATGGAGATGGGATATGTGATATGTGATTCTCATGTAGATCCTTAACCTGGCCAAGATCAAAGAGGGAAAGAGGGAGAGGGGATTTAGAGATGATATGAGGATGGAGGTAGGATAAGGGATATGAGATGGAGGATATGGATAGGATATGGTATGGATGAAGCTTTCCTCCGAGTGTAGAGTGCAAGGGGATGGGGAGGAAGGACTCAAGCATATAGTTTCATAGATGGTATCCCTTGATTATGTTTTATTATTCTCATATATGTTGGTATAATGAATGTAAGGGGGATAAAATGGATTGGGAGAGGGAGAGGACTATGGATTTATGCAAAGGATTGGATAAGAGGGATGGAAGGATGGAATATGGATGTTGGATAATGGATGGGTTGGTGGAAGACATGTGGATGAGTGGATGTGAATGTTGGAAAGATCAACATTGGCACACACCTTGAAGGGTGGTGGAATTGTGGAAGTGAAGTGGATTTTGAGGTTTAGATGGAGGATTGGATGTGGATTTTGGGACATAAGGACCTGTTATCACAGGGATTTTCACCCACATGCAAGGTTGTAAAGCTCTACAATCTCGTGTAACATTGGAGTACCTTCAGGCTATGGGTATCCTATAATGAAGGTAGACCTCCAGATTATGGGTTGGTTCCCTTATGATTTTTTAATAAATGACAGGTAACTTTGAAGGAAAAGGGGAAGAAGAAATTTTTAAAAATGAAAAAGGTAACTGAATCTAAAATTATGTTGATGCACCTAAATGTAAATGATGAGCAAACTAATTCACAACTATTAATCATAAAATCTATTTTTACAACTCAAATTGAGTAATCTAATCACATAAGTATTTCATGAAAAGGCCTGATCATCTATCCTCTATGAAGGAAATGGTGTTTTCACAACCTAAAGGAAAGATAAACCAATTGCACAACCTATGACATGCGACTAAAACTACTTTCGTGTACATGCATCCATGAATGACACGAAAATTTAAAGGTTTCGAGATTAAAACTCATTAAATTTGAATCCACATCATTCAAAACATACAAGACACCTGAGAATGAGAAGGATAACACTTGATTTTAATAAAGATAGAAGGAAAACTCAGCAAGTAACAATATATCATAACCTGTAAAAAGTTTCTAAGTATATTAAAATCTGTCAAATGAGTTACAAGGCAAGTCTCTTCTTTGCAAAAATGCGAAGGTAAAAGAAGCAAGAACTGAAAAAGAAACTAAGTCTTTTCCAATATATACAAGGTTGGAAACTCCAAAGAGCCAAAAGTAGATCTGAAACCCAACTATAAGTGCCAAAATATCTTCTCAAAACCGCTCTCACGAGCAAAGGAGAAAATCCATGAAAAAAGGGGTCATAATTTAAGCAAAATGAACTTTGTGTTTTGAAAACTCCACCTCTCCATGTGCATGAAGATAAGGCATCAAAAATTGAAGTTTAACTGATGATTAGACTGAAAAATCCACTATCTACTCCACTTGACCTCGCATGATCTAACTCACTTCACCTTGTGTTACTTTGCATGATTTTTATGGGGAGAGTAATCTTTTGATTAAATATTAAAAGTAATCAATATGTTATTTTAATATTTAATATGTACTTGTCACTTGCATGTTAAGTATTAAAGTAATAATACTTTCATATTTAATTACATTATTACTCTTTGTTCAAAATCATGTGAAGAATACAAACTGAATGAATATTTAAATATTAAGACATAGTGCCTTAAATATTTAAATACATGGTTTACTCATAACATAAAATCATATCTTATGACTCCTCAAAATATTGCGCCAAACTCAACTTCACCTATCTTAGGGTTCAGATCTTTGATGGGCTCCTCCATACAATATGTGATCACAAGTCTTTCATCATTAGGTCATTGACATTGAAGTCAAGACCACAAAGGTAATGATGCAAAATGATTTATTTTTTAAAACATGAGACAAAAATCCCATCGATGAGGCTTTGAATAGAAGAAAACCATCGAACCCTAAATGATAACTATCATTTCATTTGCAAACCTAAGGGGAAACTCTATTGTGCTGCCATTGGAGAGCTTCATGGAGCTAGTGTGAATGATTTTCATGGTTGTCAAGGTTGTTCTAGAGCTTCTTCTATAGATTAAACTGGACAGTTCTTGCAGGTAATTGCTTTTTATGGTATCTCCGATTAAAAATGTTGAGTTTTTTCCTTGTCTATGAAAGAAAATGTGTTATTCCCTGTGATTCATTCTACAGATACTACTTTATAAAAAACATAAATTTCATTGAATTCCTATATCCACAACCATACATTCCATCATTCTATTGGGTTTTTGGGAATGACTTTGTTTCATTGTTATTTTTCTTTTATATTTTCCTTTCATGCTTATAGGTTGTGGTAAAGGAATGATTCATTGTGATTCTGTGAGGCCTTCCTGCTCACAGGATCTCCATTTGCTTTATGTATTCACATTGTCTCTCCTTCTATCTATGGTTATGAGTGTTTGATGCATGGGTTTTCCTGTAGCTTGTCTTTTCTTCTTTTGGTCAACATACTTTGTAGGAATAAAATCCATAATAGGCCGTGAGCTTCCATTGAAGAAACCTTGTATATGTCCTTGTTTTACATAAAAGAGCTAAAAATAATGGTTGCGGCTTTTAGCTTCTTTGATATTTCAAGGGTTTCAAAATTTCTCTGGTTTCTATACTTGAAACCCTTGTTGCTTTTCTATAGCTCCATTTTAAGATATCAATTTACCATGATTGTCTTGATTTTCATGGCAGTGTCACAAATCTTTATCCTAGTTGACCTTCTTGCATCTAAAAATGGTTGGCATTTGATAGCTCTATTTAACACTGTCATACTTTTGTTGAGTATAATTGTATCATATTTCTGTATATTTAGAACTATAATCATTGAATGATAGATTTCTATCATCCTACAAAGGACTACCTCTCCTCTTGGGTGATGATAGTTGTAGGTATTCGAATGGATCAACACTTTGCCTTGTCTGAATTTTGTTCATGTGCTACTAGAATCTGCAATTTAAACCAAGTAAACAGAGTCTCCAATCAAATATAAACCTCTGATAGGTTGAATGCTGCTGTAAATAAAAGCTTGAAACTTTGAATTATTTCTCTGAAGTGAACTTCAGGGTACCATCGAGTGTGCCAAAAATTGTTATCACAGGGATTTGCACCCGCATGCAAGGTTGTAAAGCTCTATAATCTCATGTAACATTGGAGTACCTTCAGGCTGTGGGTATCCTATAATGAAGGTAGACCTCCAAATTGTGGGTTGGTTCCCTTATGATTTTCTAATAAATGATAGGTAACTTTGAAGGAAAAAGGGGAAGAAGAACTTTAAAAAAATGAAAAAGGTAACTGAATCTAAAATTATGTTGATGCACCTAAATGTAAATGATGAGTAGACTGATTCACAACTATTAATCATAAAATTTGTTTTCACAACTCAAATTGGGTAATCTAATCACATAAGTATTTCATAAAAAGGCCTGATCATCTATCCTCTATGAAGGAAATGGTGTTTTCACAACCTAAAGGAAAGATAAATCAACTACACAACCTATGACCTATGACTAAAATTGCTTCCGTGTACATGCATCCATGAATGACACAAAAATTTAAAGTTTTTGAGATTAAAACTCATTAAATTTGAATCCACCTAAATGTAAATGATGAGTAGACTAATTCACAACTATTAATCATAAAATTTGTTTTCACAACTCAAATTGGGTAATCTAATCACATAAGTATTTCATAAAAAGGCCCGATCATCTATCCTCTATGAAGGAAATGGTGTTTTCACAACTTGAAGGAAAAATAAATCAACTACACAACCTATGACCTATGACTAAAATTGCTTTCGTGTACATGCATCCATGAATGACACAAAAATTTAAAGTTTTTGAGATTAAAACTCATTAAATTTGAATCCACATCATTCAAAACATACAAGACACCTAAGAATGAGAAGGATAACACTTGATTTTAATAAAGATAGAAGGAAAACTCTGCAAATAACAATATATCATAACCTTAAAAAGATGTTAAGTATATTAAAATATGTCAAATGAGTTACAAGGCAAGTCTCTTCATCTTGAACCCATTATTTAGCCTATTGTCATCAATGCCTCTGTGCTGATATTTAAGCTCTCTGCAAAACAGAATGTCATGTTCTTGTGCTAATCACTGTACTATCCATTATGTTTCAACTCAGCATGACTACCTTAATGATAAATATCATTGTGTGGATTGTATCTTAATTGACCACCTGCCTTCAACTACCATGGTGAATGTTCATTGTGTGTATTGAAAATGTTCTTTCATTTGCTAAATATTGTGGGATTCTTTTATTGATAGATTTGATCTATGAAAGGTTCCATTGATGTTGTATCAATATGACATCACTCATGATAGTGACTACCTTCTTTACTATTCCTGCCCAACCACAACCCAGGTTTGCTTCTCATAATCATTCCACTACCACACTTTGACAAGAGATGTATCGTTCTTCAAAACCACGGGTTTATACTTAGCAAACAATATTATTATTGCAATCTAGGCATGATTTCTCTTCACCTCTATTACATGATGTAGACCTATTTCTATCATATCATCTGGGTGGTTGTGTCTAGTGGTGCAATTCTGCTATACTCCATAATCTTGAATTAACTGAGTTTTCAAAAAAAAATTCAATCATAAAGGCAATAAGAGCATGCTTGTAAATTATTGCTTTGTGTTATCTTTATGTACTCTTAAATGCATAGCAATGTTTATTGAATGAAACTCCTTAATGGTTTATTCTCTATTCCGAGACTAGCCTTGATTGTGTTCATGATCTGTAACTTGGTAATATGACCAATGTGCTTCCTTGATTGTACCTTCTAGACATGTTGAAGTAACTTATGCATGATTAAAGTAAATCAATGGTCTTTTCTTTTGAAGAGAAACTTGTGGCATGATGACTCCAACCTCTTCCTGCTCCAAGCCCCCTGTCTGCTCTCTTAATCACATCTCAAGATACTTGATAGATTCTTGCATTCAATTCTGAGGTAATGATTACCTACATAGATATTTTGTGAAAATTTTGAATCTCTGAAGGTTTAGAAACTTGCCCCCTAAAAGGTTATATATTTGAAGATTGACTCTCACTGTTTGATAATTCTTTTAAATGAAGAGTCATAAGTTGGGCTTTGTTTTTTTTTTCCACCATAGTGATATGAGGATTGCTGCTATGAGTTTCTTTTGTGACAACAGTCCTATTTCATGATTTTTTTGAATATTCCATGACTCTCATATAATGATGTGAATGAGAGGGTGTCCTCCTAATATGTTGGGCTCAACCCTTGTGGGAGCCCATTTTTCTTCACATATTTGATGAAAATTGATCACGAACATAATGAGCATGTTCTTGCATAGTGAAAAAACATGTTATCAAAATAATTGAAGTTGAAAGCTTCTATTGAACTTATGCTCTTTGTAGAAACGTAAAATATGCATGCATCTGATCCTAATTTCACTAACACCAGTTCGTCTAGAATCATCTCCTCGGCTAATCATTTAATTGAATAATCTTTATTCAATTAAATTCATCATATTTCATTTCTTAATTAAATAAATCAAATTTATCTAATTAAATTATCATCTTCTGTTAATTAAATAAATCATTTTATTTAATTAATCCTATAGTTCCTCTTTTAATTAAATAATTCATTTTTATTTAATTAATATCTAAAGTCATCTCCTTAAATTAAATAAATTAATCTTTATTTGATTTAATCTAACATCACCTTCTTTAAATAAATCAATCAATCTTTATTTAATTAGATTTAAATCATTATTCCTCTCAACTTTGATTTAAATAAATTTTAAAATCTAAGTCAAAATTGTCAAATCATCTAATTTCTACTTAAATTGATCAAATCATGATTAATCCTAATCCTAATCACTCCAATCCTCTAGATTTTTCAACTTGCACCAATAAATCAATTTAATTGATTTATTAATTCCTCTATTTTCCCTCAACTTGGCATCAAAAAGGGAATATTCTTCAAATTTGAAAAATCCCTCCAAAAGGGATGAGTACATCCAACAAGGCATTAAAAGCCTCTTACATGTCATTTTCCTTGAGCCAAGTGACATTTACTCCATTCCTCTCTCCCTCCAACTTGTCATTTCATCAAATTAAAATTTGAATCTAATAGCATTTATGTGCACATTCATCAAAATATGTTCATTCCTCCTACAATCACATCTTGACAAGTGGCACAATGCCATTGGTCCATCTTTAATCCCACATTCATCCTATTTCACATTCTTCCATCCTTATCTCCTATAAATAGAGAGCTTCTCTATTGATTTTAGGATCCACAATATCATCCACAATCCAAGCAAGTCTACTATACTCAATTTCACTCACAATTCCATCCATTTTCATCTAGGTTTCATAGTTCTTATCAATCTTATCAAAGTTATTTGTAAAATTGCATCAAGGAATTAAGAATCATCATCGAAGATCATCAAATAACATCAAGGAAATGAGAAAGGGCCATTTTCCACATCAAAATGGCACCAGTTCCCCCATGGGATTGAAAGTTTGCTCATTAGATAGGATTTAATTAGATTTTATTGTGTTGTTCTTCATTTTATTTCCTATTTTGATGTTTCAATCTAATTTCATGGGGGATGTTGATTCTAACTTGCATTTTGATCTAATTTTATGTGTGTTCTTTATGTTTGTGCAGGTATAGAAACTCCATTCACACTCTTTGATCATCTGTTTTTTGATGACTTAATCATCTGATGAATGCTTGATAGGAGTAGGTTACATTTATGTTGGTAATATAGGCATAAGGAAGGATGTGATTTATCATTGCTCTATCACCACCTTTCAACAATCTTGCAAGAAACCATAGAGCTTGGAGCTGAAACAACCTGGAGGCACTGGAGACACAACAACTTGAAGACATCGAGTATAAATGATTTGTCATTATAGGCAATGACGAATCACTCCCTTTTTCATGTTTACATTATCTTCAGTTGTGTAGTTTACAACTTGATTTTGTATTCATTATTTGATTATGAAAATCAAATTAAGCTACTCCCATGACTTGTGTGGGACTTTTTTTTTTACAATATGAATAAAGCAACAAACATTATGCAATTTTATGATTTTTATGTTACAATTACTTGCATAATAATACTAAAAATTCAAAAGTAATCAGATTTGTTCAAGATCAATGAATACTTAGTAGAAACTTTTTTAAATCACTTGTGTACCTTTCAACGATGAATGCAATTCAGCTGTACCTGTTTTGAGTTGTAGCTAAAAATAGGTAATAATTTGGAAACATCTGTGGAGTGTTTGCTTGTTAAACACCTTAGACTAGTTATGTAGCTTATCCATTGGGCTCGAAGTCATTCCTTGCTTACCTTTCATGTGAAAACCCTTGTAACTTAGCAGAAAACCACACAAACTGAAAGAAACTACTAAAACTCTGCTTAAAATAGAGTTAGAAAACCCCATGCAGCAACTACACTTATTGAAAGCAAAATAGTACTGAATGAAAACTATTGTGCATTGAGCACCTATCAAAAGCAAAAAATTTTATTCTACATACATCTGCAAACATTTAATCATCAGTAGCATTGCTTGAGGTGAATCCAATTAATAGGGATTGGCAATGCCTCACCATCTAGCCTTAAGAGCTGGAATGTGTTATGTTGTTTGCATTCAGTGATAACATACGGGCCATCCCACATGGCATCAAACTTTGTATGTTTTCCAAGTTTACTCTTCAATTCATCCCACTTAAAAACTAGATCTCCCTCTTTGAAAATTATTGGAGTAGCCTTTCTATCAAATGTCCTCTTCATCTGGGCCTGATGGATTGTTGGATTCCTTAAGGCTTCTTTTCTAGTTCCCTCCAACTCCATTAACTATGCTAGCCTAATCTGCATAGGCTCTTCTTCAAGCAGGTTCAATTCCTTAATCAGAATTAGAGTAGGCAGTTCAATTGAAATAGGGACCTTAGCTTCCTTTCCATATGTCAAAACATAAGGTGAATTACCAGTTTCCCTCTTTGGTGTAACCCTATCAGCCCAAAGGGCTAGCTTCAGCTTCTCGTGCCAAGTCCTTTGATTGTCCCGAATTGTTTTCTTAATGATCTTTATCAAGTTTCTGTTTGTAGACTCTACCTGTCCATTACCCTGTGGGTAATAGTTTGAAGAGGTGTTCAGATAAATGTTGTTCTTAACCAACCAATCTGAAACTCTTAAGCCTATGAATGCCAAAGCGTTATCGGAAATGATCGAATCTGGTGTTTCAAACCTGGAAACCAGGTCCTGATAAAAATTTAGAAGAGATGTTTCATTAGCATCTTTTAATGCCACTGCTTAAGTCAGCTTTGTGAAGTATTTTGTGGAATTCAAGATTCATTTGTTCCTAGCACTCGAGGGTGGATTGATTGGACCAATCCCCACTTGCCAAAAGGTTTCTCTACTTGAATCAGATGGAGTGGTAGGGTTGCAAGCTTCTGCTTTCCAACGAACATTGTACATTTGTTGCACTTTATGACCCAGGTGTGGGTATCCTTAAATAAATCAAGCCAGTAGTGACTGACTCTCATTATCTTCAAGGTTGTTGTTCTTGATGCACAGTGGCCTCCAGTTGGCCCATCATGAAACTCTTCCAAAACTTTCTGAATTTATCCTGGCTCCACACACTTGAGTCAGAAAGTGCAACAAATGTGCAATTTTCACCGCAAAGCAAAAGCTTGCAGCCCTTCCGCTCCATCTGATTCAAGTAGAGCAGCCTTTCGTCAAGTGGGGATTGGATTTCATAGGTCCAATCAATCCACCCTCGAGTGTTGGGCACAAATAGATCTTGACTGCCACAGACTACTTCACAAAGTGGACTGAAGTAGTGGCATTAAAATATGCTAATGAAACATTTGTTCTGAATTTTTATCAAGACCTGATTTCCAGGTTTGGAACACCGGATTCGATCATTTCCAATAATGCTTTGGCATTCATAGGCTTAAGATTTTTAGACTGGTCGATTAAGAACAACATTTATCTAAACACCTATTCAAACTATTACCCATAGGGTAATGGATAGGTAGAGTCTACAAACAAAAACTTGATAAAGATCATTAAGAAAACAATTCAGGATAATCAGAGGACTTGGCACGAGAAGCTGAAGCTAGCCCTTTGGGCTAATAGGGTTACACCAAAGAGGGCAACTGGTAATTCACCATTTTTTTGACATATGGAAAGGAAGCTAAGGTCCCTATTTCAATTGAACTGCCTACTCTAAATCCGATTAAGGAATTGGACCTGCTTGAAGAAGAGCCTATGCAGATCGGGCTAGCACACTTAATGGAGTTGGAGGAAACTAGAAAAGAAGCCTTAAGGAATCTAGAAATTTATTAAGCCCAGATGAAGAGGGCATTTGATAGAAGGGCTACTCCAATAATTTTCAAAGAGGGAGATCTAGTTTTTAAGTGGGATGAATTGAAGAGTAAACCTGGAAAACATACAAAGTTTGATGTCATGTGGGATGGCTCATATGTTATCACTGTATGCAAACAACATAATGCATTCCAACTCTCAAGTATGGATGGTGAGGTGTTGCCAATCCCTATTAATGGGATTCACCTCAAGCAATGCTACTAACGATTAAATGTTTGCAGATGTATATAGTAGAATTTTTTTTTTGCTTTCGATAGGTGCTCAATACACAGTAGTTTACATTTAGTAATTTTTTGCTTTCAATAAGTGTAGTTGTTGCACGGGGTTTTCTAACTCTGTTTTAAGCAGAGTTTTAGTAGTTTCTTTCAGTTTGTGTGGTTTTTTGCTGAGTTACAAGGGTTTTCACATGAAATGTAAGCAAGGAATGACTCTGAGCCCAATGGATAAGCTACATAACTAATCTATGGTGTATAGCAAGCAAACACTACGCAAAGGTCACCAAATTGTTACTTTTTTTTAGCTACAGCTCAAAATAGGTAGAGCTGAATTGCATTTATCATTGAAAGGTGCACAAGTGATTTCAAAAAAAATCTACTAAGTATTCATTGATCTTGAACAAATATGATTACTTTTGAATTTTCAGTATTATTATGCAAGTAATTGTAACATAAAAATCATAAAATTGCATAATGTTTGTTGCTTTATTCATATTGTAAAAAAATAGTCCCAGACAAGCCATGGGAGTAGCTTAATTTGATTTTCATAATCAAATAATGAATACAAAATCAAGTTGTAAAATACACAACTGAAGATAATGTAAACATGAAAAAGGGAGTGATTCGTCATTGCCTGTAATGACAAATAGCTTATACTCGATGTCTTGAAGTTGTTGTGTCTCTAGTGCCTCCAGGTTGTTTTAGCTCCAAGCTCTATGGTTTCCTGCAAGATTGTTGAAAGGTGGTGTTAGAGCAATGATAAATCACATCCTTCCTCATGCCTATATTACCAACAAAAATATAACCTATATCCTATCAGGCATTCACCAGATGATTAAGTCATCAAAAAGTAGATGATTAAAGAGCATAAGTTCAATGGAAGCTTTCAACTCGCTAACATGTTTCTTCATTGTACAGGAACAAGTTAATTATGTTCATGATTAATTTTCATCAGATATGTGGAGCAAAATGGGCTCCCACAATGGTTGAGACCAACATATCAGGAAGACACCCTCTCATTCACATCATTATATGAGAGTCATGAAATAGGACTGTTGACAAAAAAGAAACTCATAGCGACAGTCCCCATATCACTATGGTGGAAACAACATACAAATCCCAGCTTATCACTCTTCATTTAAAAGAATTATTAAACAGTGAGAGCTAATCTTCAAATATATAACCTTTTAGGGGCAAGTTTCTGAACCTTCAGAGATTCAAAATTTTCACAAAATATCCATGTAGGTAATCATCATCTCAAAATTGAATGCAGGAATCTATCAAGTATCTTGAGGTGTGATTAAGAGACAAAACAAGGGGCTTGGAGTAAGAAGAGGTTGGAATCATCATGCCACAAGTTTCTCTTCAAAAGAAAAGGCCACTAATTTACTTTAATCATGCATAAGTTACTTCAACATGTCTAGAAGGTACAATCAAAGAAGCACATTGGTCATATTACCAAGTTACAGATCATGAACACAATCAAGGCTAGTCTCAGAACAGAGAATAAACCATTTAGGAGTTTCATTCAATAAACACTACTATGCATTTAAGAGTACATAAAGATAACACAAATCAATAATTTACAAGCATGCTCTTATTGCCTTTATGATTGAGAAGAAATCTAAAAACTCGGTTAGTTCAAGATTGTGGAGTATAGAAGAATTGCACCACTAGACACAACCACCCAGATGATATGATAGAAATAGGTCTACATCATGTAAAAAGAGGTGAAGAGCATTCATGCCAAGATTGCAATAATAATATTGTTTGCTAAGTATAAACCTGTGGTTTTGAAGAACGGTAAATCTCTTGTCAAAGTGTGGTAGTGGAATGATTATGAGAAGCAAACCTGGGTTGTGGTTGGGTAGGAATAGTAAAGAAGGCAATCACTATCATGAGTGATGCCATATTGATACAACATCAATGGAACCTTTCATTGTTCAAATCTATCAATCAAAGAATCCCACAATATTCAACAAATGAAAGAGCATTTTCAATACACACAATGAACATTCACCATGGTAGCTGAAGATAAGCGGTCAATTAAGATACAGTCCACACAATGCTATTTATCATTAAGGTAGTCATGCTGAGTTGAAACATAATGGATAGTACAGTGATTAGCACAAGAAAATGACATTCCTTTTTGCAAAGAGCTTAAATATCAGCACAGAGGCATTGATGACAATAGGCTAAATAATGGGTTCAAGATGAAGAGACTTGCCTTGTAACTCATTTGACATATTTTAATATACTTAGCAGCTTTTTACAAGTTATGATATATTGTTACTTGCAGATTTTTCCTTCTATCTTTATTAAAATCAAGTGTTATCCTTCTCATTCTCAGGTGTCTTGTATGTTTTGAATGATGTGGATTCAAATTTAATGAGTTTTAATCTCGAAACCTTTAAATTTATCAAGTATTCATGGATGCATGTACACAAAAGTAGTTTTAGTCACGGGTCATAGGTTGTGCAACTAGTTTATCTTTCCTTCAAGTTGTGAAAACACCATTTCCTTCATAGAGGATAGATGATCAGGCCTTTTTATGAAATACTTATGTGATTAGATTACCCAATTTGAGTTGTGAAAACAAATTTTATGATTAATGGTTGTGAATCAGTATGGTCATCATTTACATTTAGGTGCATCAACATAATTTTAGATTCAGTTACCTTTTTCATTTTTTTAAAGTTCTTCTTCCCCTTTTCCTTCAATGTTACCTATCATTTATTAGAAAATCATAAGGGAACCAACCCACAATCTGGAGGTCTACCTTCACTATAGGATACCCATAGCCTGAAGGTACTCCAATGTTACATGGGATTACAGAGCTTTATAGCCTTGCATGCGGGTGCAAATCCTTGTAATAACAGGACCCAAAATGGATGGAGGTGATGAAGGATTATTAGATGGTGTGGAGGACTTAGCATTGGATGAAACTTTTGGATAAGCAAGTTTGGATGCCAATTTTGATTTTTGTTTTGGATGCATTGATTTAATGAATATTTTGGAATCCATATGGTTTTTGACTTTGATTTTTGCTTCATGGGCCTTTGTGGCCTTTGGTATTTTTGACTTTGGATAATATTTTTCTTTGTTTTTGCATGTCTTTTTTATGGGACATGTTGATCCTTTGATTTTTGTGGATTTTTGAATTTATACATTTGAGATTTAGCATCCAAATTGCTTCCAAGAGAAATGGGTTTGTTGGGTGGATATGAATGATGGGGATGTATTATGGATGGTTTGTTTTAAGTAGTATGTTGGAAGGATTTCAAAGATGTGTGCCTTGGTTGATCTTCATTTTGGATATGAGGTGATGGATAGAGATGATAATGGGATTTTGGAATAGGAATGTTAGGTGGTGGAATGTAAGGACCCAAGATGGATGGAGGGGATGAGAGACTTTGTTTTGAGACATAGGGACCCAAAATAGATGGGAGGGATGAGGGTTGGAGATTTGAAACATAAGGTCCAAAGATAGATTTGGAATATGAGGAATATGGATATTGGAATTTATTTTGGATTTAGAATGGGTGGAAGGAGTGCCAACATCTCGAGCCTTATAACCAAGGCCATGATAATTAGGATTTGATTGGATTTTTATGGGTTCTAATATGCCTTGCTCATGGAGGCCTAACCCTTTACCTTGATAATGCATGGCTTGGAAAATCCTTTTACCAATGGGATACTTATTGTTTAGAAGCATGATACGAGTCCATTTTGAGGGGGGTATGACATGGAAGGGATGATGGGCTCTTGGAGTAAACCATCTTGGATGAAAGTGGAGGAACCCATTTGATAAGTATGGGGTTCATGGGTAGCTTGGATATGGGTGATGGGATCTTGTGGGGGATTAGGATCATGAGATGGAGATGAAGAGATGATTTGATCTTGAATTGGGGTAGGATCATGGGATGGGGTAGATGGTATAGTGTGATCTTGGTTATGAGATGGAGGGGGATCATGACATGAAGTGAGAGGGGTGTTTTTATCATGAGAGGGGAGACAATTGTTAGATGGGTTGGAATGTGCACTTTGATCTTGATTTAGAGAGGGGTCATGAAATGGAGTGGAAGAGGTCATTTGATCTTGAGATGGAAAGGGATCATTGGATGGTATGGGAGGGATATGTTTTTCTTGATTAGAAACAAGATCATGAGATGGAAGGGGTTCATATGATGGAGGATAAGAGGTTCCTTGATCTTTATATGGAGGGGAATCTATGTTAGCATGATTTGGATTGGAGGATTGGCATAGATCGTTTGATGTGGATGGTGTGATGGGGGAGGAAGGTTGAATAGATTCTTCAACTTGGAAGAATGGAGTAGTAGAGGATTCATGAGGTTTAGAATATTGAGAATTATCTTGATGTGGAGGTGATGAAGGTGGATGCATGACATGGGAAGATTGCACAACTTTTTTTTTGCATGGGGAATTAAGCACATTTACAAATATTCCTTGGAGACAATTATTATGAGGGACATGGGGTGAATTTGATTGGTAAGATTGGGGTGATTTGGATTGTAGGGATGTGGGAGATGAACAAGTAGAATTAGAGGTGGAAGCTTCAATGGATTGGTAAATTGAGGATGAGGATGAGGAACTTAAAAAGGATTGGGAGATGAGAATTTAGGATTTGGATGGAGTTGGAGGGATGTTTTGGCTAAAGGCTTGGTCTCCCTTGTCAAATGAAGGGGAAGGAGAAGCAAGAGGGGATGGATTTGGATTGGATGAAGGTGGGGATGATGGAAGTTTAGCACCAATTCCAAGGAGATATCTAAGCATGGCATCCCTATCATTATTAAAGTAGTGAGTGAGGAAATAATTGGTGATGGAATCCCATGAGGATGATATGGGTGGTATGGATATGGGTGGGATTTGAGGGGAACTTTGGATGGGTGATTGGTAAAATCTTGGAGGATTTTTTCTAATGGATCAAAGGTGATCCATAATATTCTCACTATCATCACAAGGATTAGGATATGGGTTCATGATATTATATTAGGTTAGGATGGATGAAGGTGGATTAGAATAGATTAGGTTGGATGGATGATAGGTTGAATGGTTAGACATGGTGGAGGTTTGATTGGAAGAGGGAAGTTTGGGATTTATTTTGGATGAGGATGGGAATTATGGTGGTGAATTAGGGATGGATGGGGTATTAGAAGAATAAGATATGAGGATGAATATGGAGGATAGGCTTAGACTTGGGATCAAATTTCAAGACCTTAAAATGATTTGATTTGATTAAGGTTGATTCCCTATACTTAGGATAGGCTAGTGTTCCTAAGAAAGAGTTAATTGGATTTGATTTCTTCTTAAGATAGCAAAAGTTCCTAAGTAGGAAATAATTTTGATCTGATAACTATACTTAAGATAGGATAATGTTCTTAATCAAGTTTGGATTAAAGATGAAATGAAAATAAGGTATTGATTGTTGATTGGGAGATTGGATTTGAGATGGATGATATTGGATTAAGGATAAGATCCTTAGATGAAGGATTTGGATGATTTTGAAAGGGTATGGGGTATGAAGGAGATTAAGTCATTAACCACTTTTGATGCTCAAGTGATGGTTTTTTATTAAGGATTAAGGATTGGATGTATGGCTGAGATAGGTAGATGGATTAGATTAGGATTTAGTTAGGATGGGATTAGGTTGGAAAGGGGGATTGGATTAAGATGATGATGAAGGGTGAATATTAAGGATGATAGTGAAGGATGGATTAAGGATGATGGTGGATAAAGGATATTAGGACCAAGATAAATGATGAAATTGGATAGGGATTATGGAATATGATTAGGACCTCAAATGAATTAGGAAAATTAATCCTAGGTTCCTACAGGATGGATTAGATATAGATTATGGGATGATTTGGACAAGATGGATGATTAGAATAATTATAGAGGATTATGATGGGATGATTAGGATAAGGTGATTAAGAAGAAGGGGGAATAGGATGAAATTGGATGTTTAGGATAGTAAGGGATGGTTATGATGAGATGGGGGTGATTAGGATTAGAAGGAGTGATTAAGATGAAAATAGTGGATTAGGATGGGATTATTAGGATTAGGTGGTTATGATGAAAAGGGATGATTAAGATGGAAAAAACGGTATGATTAGGATGTGGAAGGATGATTAGGATATGAAGAATTGGATGAGGTGGAGGTTTTGCTTGCTTGACTAGGAGATAGAATTAAATAACACAAAACAAACAAAGTGGCCAAGTTTTATGGATTTTTGTAGTGTATGTTCAATCCTCAGCCCCTTGGTTGATTAATTTTTCATGGGTGTAACATGCCAACCCTTCAATGCAGTAAAAAATTCCAAATTTACACCATAAGACTAAGTAACAAGTCAGTGCAATAATATTTTTCTCTTTTATTGAAAATATATGAACATGATGTCATATCATATAACAATAAATATTCCACTTCATTACAATAACTTCATAAGCACATGTAACAAGAATACATACCTTTACTTACATAGCTCCAATGAGCTTTATAACTAATAGTTGTTAGACGGTACAGGATCTTTCCTTTCAAATCTTGGTTCTTCTTTCACCTATTGTGGAGGAGAAGCATCACTCAAGCACTTTTCCACCAACCATGGGCTCATAATGCAGTCCCCCATGTTGGCCTCCTCTAATGGTTCAATAACTAAGCCCTTAAAGCTATAACTTAGAGATTAAGTATCTGCACCAAGTAGCTATATTTCTCATCATGAAGGTTAATTTCATTATCAACCCAAGGACGTGAACTTGAAATGGGTCAGCATTGTAAATGCACTAGGACTCAATTGTAGTCATCCTTATCCTATAACTAGAGAGAAAATAGTACTAAAAGTGAAATGCTTGAAAGGAATTAGCATAAGTACTGAGCATAAACCAAAAATTAAACTGAACTGAAATTAATTACAGAAACTAAAGTCTTGGCAAACAAACATGAAGTTACTCTGTATGTCGTGGCTGCAGGAACAAACACAGAACAAAGTTCCAATGGCTACAGGAACAGACAACTGCTAAGACTGTAACTAATTGTTTAACAAAAAAGTAACTATTGAACTGAATGGATGGAATTCTCACCAAGTGGGCCCCCTTGAATGAGTCTTCCCAAAACTAACTCAAATGTAGCAAATTAAAGTATCATTTTATTCATTGAAAACATCATTACATAATAACAACAACATGATTGTATTCCTTGAAATTGAATATGAAAGTACAATATCAAAACTTCCAACCTTGTGAAGAGGAACATCTGATCATTATTTATATAAGTAAAGCTTCTAACTAACTCTAACTAACTAGGAATTCGACACCAACAGACTAGGAGGATGCCATTTATTGAAAACGTGAAAAAGAGGAAGGAGGTTATGCATGTGAAAGATTTAGTCAAACTAGTCTTGCCTCAACAAGGATCCAACATAACAACACCTCCTAAATCTACTCAACTAAGAGACATGGTCATTTAAATTTAATCTATCACTTCCACACGAGCTAGAAGTTTCCAACCATTGACCTCTTCAATTTTCATCTCTATTTGACTCCTTCAGCAACCGGGCAGCTGGCATGAACTTCTTCCACCTTGCAAGCTTCATTTATATCTGCATCTTACTCTAAACTGCATTATGACATTAGCATGCACAAGACAACTGTATATCCATAATCACCTTAGAATAACATTCATCCAATCAGTAGGGGATGACCCCACAGTGTGACGGTATGTCGCAGACCCTGTTAAAAGGGTAGTCTCGTGTTCGAGACTCACCGTCGCTTGCAGGTACGATAGGAATGTGGTTCACAAGAGTGCACATTGTTCGAGGGTTGTTCACGGATGGAGGAAATAATGGTGGTGTGGACACTGGAGATTGGCGCCCGATGGTATTGGAAGGCTGCAAGTGGAAAAAGGCAGGCCGGTTGTGTGTCTAGCGACAGAGGAGCAATACAAAGGCACGGTATCTGGCAAGGTAGGGAGGTCTTAGCCAAGTGGAGGTAGGGTGTTCGCTAAGAGGGAATGAAGATGAAGGAGCTTGGGGAAGCGGATGGGGTCACGAGATACGTGGGAAGGAGTAAGGGAGTGGAGTAATAAGGAGATAGTGGAGTGGAGCGGAGTGAAAAAGAAGAGGGGTGGAGTGATAAGAAGGAGGTTAAGAAGGAGCGAAGTGATAAGGAGAGGGATGGAGTGATAAGAAGGAGATAAGAAGGAGCAGAGTGATAAGGAGGGGGATGGAGTGATAAGAAGGAGATAAGAAGGAGCGGAGTGATAAGAAGAGGGGTGGAGTGATAAGAAGGAGGAGTGAAGAAGGAGCGGAGTGATAAGAAGAGGGGTGGAGTGATAAGAAGGAGGAGTGAAGAAGGAGCGGAGTAATAAGGAGAGGGATGGAGTGATAAAGTAGGAAGAGTGAAGAAAGGGCGACGGAGTAAGGGTAGCCCGAGAAAGGAGGAAGGAGGAAAGGAGGTGGTTGGCAAGGTTTCGCTAGGAGGGTGGGTGGTGTTCTATTAGGAGCTGGAGGAATAGTCGGATCACCCATCGATGGCTGTTGACAACAGCTACTAGAGAACAAATTGGCGAAATAGAGAAGAGGAAGAAGTAGAATGGTCTAGTGTTATTACGAGACAAAAACATGGGGATGAGGTCCCCCACAAATTGTGGCCTCACTGGTTCAAGCTCCAGTCAAAAGCGGTTACCAATCAAAAAAAAACATTCATCCAATCACATGTAAAATTAATATAGATATATCACATAATAGGTTAATATTATCAAAAGTTACAGGGATAAGTTCATGTCTAGAGTTCATAAGTTTAGGGAAATAACATAGAAATTGTTAGTAACCAGGTGCTAAAACCCATAGCAATAATAACAAACATATGATAAATCATAACAAAAATGAGTCATTATTTGGACCCATCATCTTCCCCCAACCTATTGATTTGTTGGTCCTCCAGCAAAGGGAACTCAATTCCTTTGTCTTACTAAAGCCCTAAAATCAGCAATTTCTATCTGCCCTTAATTAGTTTCTAAATTTGGATCCCAATAGAACCCTTGCTTTCTTTCCAGTCTACTCCACCTTGGCCTCTCTACCTCAATATCATACCGATAGGTTTTGTGGTCTGGTACTGGTCATAATAAAATAGGTGGCTAAAATATTAATGGGAGCCAATATTGTTGCTTTGTTCTCCCAATGTGTATATACCTGATGCTTTGTTTGTAGGCTGCATAATAATTTTGTAGGGAATAGGGTTCAACCTATTTTAACTGATCTGGCAAGTCATTCCATCTTTGTGATAGATATCCCAATGATGTCCTTCCCGTGGTGGCATCTACCTGTTCATATTCTAGGTATACTTTTTCCCTAAATGGCATGATCCTCTCTTTGTACATTGGTCTATAAAGAAATATGTGCCAAGTGTAATAGATACCTTCAGGATTGCTTGATTCAACTCTTAGATATAGGGAGTATGGAGCTCTCTCTCTTTGTATATTTTGAATTATTGCCCCCAACTAATTTTGTTTTGATTCCATGACATTAATGCCCTCAAGTGAACATACCCAATATATAGCAACGGATTCCATTCATGGTCATTGGGAACAGTATAGTTGTGCAAATACAACTCACACAACAAATTCTTAACTTCGAGAGGAGAGGACTGGTAAACTTGGAAAAATTCCTATGGGTTTCAATGGAAGAGCTTAGACCAGAAATAACCCTTGAAAATTTAAAATTAATATGACACTCCCTTAAATGCAATGCATATACCCTTGGGGGAGTCTTACATTCCATAATTTGTGGTACTAGAGTCACCACATTTTTTACTGTATCTTTCAACGCAGTAATCTCAACATTCTTCTCTTCAATTTCTTCATTTTTCTTATTGATCTCTTCTTGTAGCCTGAGTTTTTCTCTTTTTCATTCTTCCTCTTTCTCCTGCATTACTTTCCACAAATCCAGAGCTACTGATGCCCATGAAAAAGTAGGAGATATGTGCTTTCCTACTATGGTCTTCCCCTACACTTGTTCCTGATATTCAATGATTTTAATTTGCTCTGCAACAGCAGCAAGTTCTACCAATCCTATATTTTCCTGCTCCTCAAGAGTTTCCACATTCGTTTTAGGTTTCTCTTTAAGTCTATGGATCCTTCTTGGAGGCACAATAGTAGTAGACTTAGTCAATTTTGATTTTTTTGGAGGACTTTTATCTTTCCTAGCGGTTGCAGGATGCTCAGTTTCTTAAGTTTTCCACTTCCTAGGGCTAGGATTTATCTTTTCTGGTTTTTTCTTCTTATCATTCCCTTTGCTAATTTCTTCTTTTCTCATTTTGTCTTCCTCCTTTTTAATATTAGCCCTAGTGTGAACTATGGTTTTAGGGAAAATATCAACATTGGGGTCCAAAGATGAACTATCTTCATCTGCATGCTCAGATTTCAGAGGTTTCTATTACAGGTTTTGTTGCAGGAGGGTTTGTGCTAGTAATTTCCCCAGAAGTTGAAGCTCTAGGAGTGAATTTAATAACCCCCTTATCCCCACTAACCCTATGAGTTAGGGGTCGACCTCTCGGACCCACATTTTCCAATCTAAACTTCTTAATATTCAAAATTCATCCCATGACATAGTGGACACATCTTGCAAATATTTTTCTACTAGCAATTTAATCAAACAATGATGAGAAACAAAGTTTTCCCTACCTTTCTATGTCTCAACAGCCATGATTGCAAGAAGATTGTACAGGACGTTTGGCACATTCATCCTCCTACCATGTATCATGTGATTTAAAAGCTTGAAATGCACAGAATGAAGACAAGATTGACGACCCTTGCAGGTAATGTATTTGACAATATAAGCAACAACTTGCTTCCATGTTTTTGGCAAAGAAAGTATTTTTGTTCCTTTTTTATCTATAAAAAGTGGAGGATCACTAGGCTTGGTGAATTCTACTCTAGATGACCTAGAATCTTTAGAAACAGGGTAGGGTTCTCCTTCAGTAGGCAAACCTGTCACTTCAACAATCCTTTCTTCAATGGCTATAACTTTTAATCTTTTCACCTTTGCCTCTCCATTAGAAAATGTTTGTGTAAATTCTAAGGCAATGTCATTATTGAAACTATTTAGCTTCAGAAAGTAATCTAGCCAACCATAATTCCTAAATTCAAGCTCACAAAGTGCATCCTGTAGGATCACTTGGTGAACTGTTGGTTCACTTTTGATTAACTGATCTCCCATTGCCTCCACTCACACTCTATAAAATGCCTTTGCAAAGACTTCTTTCCTTCAATATTTTAGCCGAAAACCCAATTCCTCTTCTGCTTCCTGCAATTCTCACCAATACTAATACCAATGTCGTATGACCTCTCAATTTTTCCTTTTCAATGGAATTATGATTTTGACTAAGGTAGTAAAGAAGACACAAAGGAGGGGTATTATCGAAGAAAATGGTGGCGGTCTAATGTTATATCATGCATGCAAAATTTCACTTCAACTTCATCATTTTAAATTGTTGCCATGTTGGCACATGAAATGGCTTAATGACCTATATGACACATAGGTTCACACCCCCCAACCTAAATAAAATCATGTGTTCGCTCATGCTGAAATGGAAGTATGAAAACAAGGCATACTAACAAGATTTGCTATGTGAATATCAATATTAAAGTATAGTAATCAAACAAATGCATGTAAGGTAATTAATATACATTAAGTGTTTATGCACGTACTTGAAAAGATGGAATGTATTTTTCGAAGATTATGGAATAAAGTACCGATCATCATAAAATTAGGGTTGATCAATTAAATGAAGTGATGGTGGAGTGATGTGAAAGAGAGAGATAGTGGAGATGAATGGGCATGTAGTGATGATGTAGAAACTAATTCCCATAAAGAGTGGAAATTTTTATTATGATTTCATGTGTACCTTTGACTAGCTAGAAGGTTGAACACTAGGTTTGCATCCTTTAGCTGCAGGAACTTCGGAGTTCTGGTATTCAATGAGCTATTGCATAAACTCCTATTTTGAGGCAGGATTATGGTATAGCCTAAGATGATGACCATTGACCAGGATCTTGAACCTAATAGGATCAATTGTTGTAAGTTGAACAACACCATTGGGGAAGACCTCATCAATCTCATATGGTCCCAACCATCAGCTTTGAATTTTTCCTAAGTTGTCTTTATACCTAGAATCATAAATAAGTGCCCAATCACCTAGCTAGAACTTCTTTTTTTGATGTATTTATCATGCTATCTAACTCTCTAGTTCTGCACCATCTCAGTATGGTGGAGAGTTGATTTCCTCATCTCATCTAAGGTATTTAGTTGTATAACCTTGTCCTTTTGTGCCTCAGATATATCTATTCCAAGGTCTAGTGTTGTTCTAAGATTTTTATGTTCAAACTCTATAGGCATCATTGATGTTTTTCCATTTAATAGTTCAAAGGGATTAAAACCAGTGGTGGTTTTCCAAGTGGTTCTATAGGCCCAAACAACTTCTGACAATCTATTTTCCCAATCTTTTCTATGGATCGCTACTATTTTGGTCAAAATAGATTCTATTTCCCTATTTGTTACCTCAGACTGTCCATTGGCTTGAGGGTGATAGGGTGTAGATTTCCTATGCCTGAGATTATACTCATTCACTAATGTTGTGACAAGAGTAGATGTGAACTGATCCTCTTGATCTGTGACTAGCTCTCTAGGAACTCCATAGCATGTGAAGATTTCTTCATAGAGGAATTTTGAAACTTTGTTGTCCCTAGCATGTTTCATGGCTTTGACCTCAACCCATTTTGTCACATAATCAGTACAAACCAAGATGTAAGATTTTCCATTTGATGGTGGATCAATTGGACCTACAAAATCAAGTCCCCATTTATCAAATGTTGTGATAACTACTTGAGGGTATAAAGGCATTCATCTGATTTAGTTGGTCAACCCATCCTTTGACACCTATCGCATTTCCTAGTGTACTTTCTTGCATCTTTATGAAGTGTAGGCTAGTAATATCATGTATTGAGAATCTTCACGGTTGTTCTCTTAGCTACAAAGTTCCCCCCATAGGGTTCATCATGGCCTGCATGCAGCATATCATGAGTCTCATCCTCTCTTATACATCTCATCACATGATTTGGTTGAGTATACAATAAACAACCTGCCATCCATGAAAATGGAAAAGTTTTTTCAATAAGAACCCTTCACTCTTTTGAAGACAAATGAGGGGGAACTCTTCTTGTAACCAAATAATTGGCTATATATGTATACCAAGGTGTGTGCACACTGATGGAGATCAAATTTTCATCAGGAAAGGATTCATCAATGACTTGAGTGTCCTCTGATGTGGTCAATCTAGAGAGAAAATATGCCACAACATTTGCCTTGCCTAGCTTGTCTATAATGGTGATATCAAATTCCTACATTAACAACAACCACCTTTCCAATATTCCTATGATCAATGGCTTGTTCATAAGGTATCTTATGGATGCATGTTCTATATGGACAAAGATCTGGTATCCTATGATATAATGCCTGAATTTGTTGAGAGCATAAATGATTGCCAACATCTCCTTCTTTGTCACTGTGTAGTTAAACTCAGCCTATTGTAGGTTCTTGCTGACAATTAGATTGCATTATCTATTGCTCCCTCTTTTTGTCCTAAGATAGCCTCTACAACATAATCAGATGCATCTATGTGAATGTGGAAAGGAAGTTCCCAATTAGGGCCTTTGAGCATAGGAGCATGGGTTAATGTTGTTTTTAAATCAAAGAATGATTTATCACAATGGACACTGTCCATTGGAACTTGACATCTTTAGTCAAAATATTATAAAGTGGTGCTTCCATCTTACTAAAATATTTTATTAAGCACCTATAGTATCTTGCATGTCCCAAGAAACTTCTAACATCTTTTTACTTGATAGGAATAGAAAGATTGGTAATTACCTCAATTTTGGTTGGGTCCACTTGAATTCCTTTCTGAGAGATATAATGGCCAAGGACCACTCCTTCCTACATCATCATGAAGCATTTCTCACTATTTAATGAGAGATTATGGTCCTCACATATTTTCAAAACCTTTTTGAGGTTTTCTAATGCTTCCCCAAAATCAATACCATAAGTAGTGAAATCATCCATATAGATTTCCATACAATCATGTGAAATATCTGAGAATATACTAATAACTGCTCTTTGGAAGGTTGCAGGTGCATTGCATAGACCAAATGGGAGTATTGAATAGGAATAAGTCCCCCAAGGATAGGTGAAAGTTGTCTTGTCTTGATCTTCAGGTGCAATCTGTATTTGATTATAACCACTAAGCCCATCTAAGAAGGAAAAATACTACTTACCTGCAAGTGAATCCAATACTTTTTCTATAAAAGGAAGGGGAAAGTGATCCTTTTTAACTTGGAAGAATTTAGTTCTCTATATTCAACACAAACTCTCCATTTACCTCCCTTTTTAGGCACAATTTACAAAGGGGACACCCATCGGTTGTCTAAGATAGGGCAGATAAATCCTGCATCCAATAACTTTTGTAGTTCTCCTTTCACAATCTCCCTTAATGCAGGGTTTATTCTTTTGTGGTCACCTTACTAGTGTGAAACCATCTCTAATGTAGATCCTATGAGTACAGAGTTTGGGAACTAATCCTTGCATGTCATGGTAATCCCATGCAAAAGCTTGCTAATGCAACTTTAACAGGTTTGTCAGAGACAACTGTTGCTCTTGACTAAGCTTGTTATTAATATTCAAATGTTTCCCCTCTAAAACTTGTACTTGTGTGATCAACTCAATCATGGTTGTTTCACTGATGCTTGGCACTTTTACTTCATGTGGTAACAATGTATGAAGTATATCTTTTGTTGCAGGAAATTTAGGTGCGGAAGAAGTTGGCAGCAGTATTTACAATGGACTTGCAGAACTAGATTCATGAGTGGGTGGTTCTTCATGCACTTCACAATGGTTCTAAATTATATGGGATAATATGTCATCCTCTTCCTAAAGCTGCATAAAAGGACTTATGCCTATCATCATGAGTTGTGCCACTGAATTGACCTCCTCGACCTCTGTCCAACATGTGGCCAGATGGGGTTGTCCATATCGTGGGATGGTTGAGGAGGAGGATAAAGGACAAGATTTTTAGTGATTTTCCCATCAGAAAATGTCATGTCCCCTGACTGACATCCAATGTAAGCATCTACTATAGCTTACCACAGCCTTCCTAGAATAATGGGATACCCTCCTAATGTAGCTTTAGAGGAAAGGATCATGAAGTCAGCTGGATATTCCCAAGAGTCTAGAATAACAACAAGGTCTTCAACTATACCATCGGGTTTGACAATGGAACTGTCAGCAAGCTGCAAGATAGTAGAAGTAGGCCTTAGATTTTTAACATTCAGTTGTTGTAGGATATCCTTAGTCATCACATTGATAGAAGCTCCCAAGTCTATTAGATCATTCTTTACTTGGATTCCATTTATAATGAATCCAATTGCATGACTACCTGGGTCAGTATACTTAGGAATAGTTACTCTCCCAAGCATGATATCTGCCAACTGCCCCACCACATGAACGGTGGTGGGGTCCTTCTTTTTCCTCCCAGGATTTTTGAGACATGCTTCCTTAATTTCCTTACCATATATGGGAACATCTTTTATGGCATGTAACAAAGGTATCTTGACACATATTGTTTTAGTTGGTCCAAAATATCAGAGGTTGTTTCTTCCTTTTGCTTAACAACTTCTAACTTTTGAGGAAATGGTGGGTCAAGATCAGACTGTCGAACTGGTTCAAGATTCTTGGGCACACTTGACTGAGCAGAGATATCAAATAAATTTTGATGCTCCTCTTCTTCCACAGGAATCTCTATTATAATAGGAGTGCAAGGAGATGAAAAAGTGATTTTTGAACGTAGATGAATATCACTCACACTCACAGCATATGCAAGAAATTGGTTTGGATCTATAGAGTAGACTGGTTGCTACTGTGGTTTTTTATTTGGGTTGGGTGTGGGTTGAGCTAGTAATTGAGTAGGTCTAGGTGTGTTATCATTTGAGTTAGGAGGAGGCATTATGGTAGGTTGTTGAGGCTGTTGCATGTAACCAGGTGCCTGCTTTGGCCATTGTTGTCCTCCCCTCCATTGGGATGTTTGTTTCCAATTTCCTTGAGGTTGTTTCCAATTCCCCTGGGGTTGCTGCCACTGAGGTGGAGTGTTTTGGTAATTGGTCCAAGTATTTGGAGGTTTGTTCCAAGTTTGAGGTGAATATCCTCCAGGGTTTTATGGATATGGGGGTTTCCATTGGTTACCAAATGCATAAGAATTCATATAAGGTCCACTAAAATATAATGGGTCTGGTGGCATACCTTGTATTGGAGCCCATGGCCTTCTTTGTGCAATGTAGAAAACCTTATCATCATCTCCCTCAATTGGCTTGAATTCTGGTGGAATTTTCTTACTATCAATGTTGGCTACCATTTTACATTTGTAGTCCTTCTTTTTCCTACAATGAGGACAATATTCTACCAACGTTGCCTCGGCCTCCTCATGTTTCTTCTTTGCTTGAAGTGTATCTAGTTGAGTGGCTATATTGTTTATGATGTCCTGATTGAAATCTGACAGCAAATGATCGATTTCCATCCTTGAAACTCCATTAATGGAGGATTTACCCATAGAAGATTGGTAACCTCTTCCTTTCTTTATAGTTGCCCTGGAGTAATTCTGACATATCTTCTTAATATCATCCCAAGGAACTTGGGTGATATCTCCACCTCCTATCAAGTCCAGAGCATCAACACAACTTGCATTGATCCCTCTAAGGAAGAGAAACTTTTGAGACTCTTCATTGAGTGCATGATGTGGGGATTTCTACAGACAAAAAAGGAATCTTGAAACATAGTCCTCCAAACTTTCATCCTCCTATTGCATCCTGAAGATATCATCTCCTCTCATATCACTACCTCTACAGTATTCTTTATACTTCTCAAGAAACTTCTCCTTCATAACATCCCAAGTATTCAGAGTATTCCTACCTAATCTCATAAACCATCTTAATGCAACTTCTTTCAAGGTATTAGGAAACAATTTAAGCCTATGAGCATCAATAGTGTAATCATAGCTTCTACAAAGGATATCAAATTCAAAAAAGAAAGTGTAGGTCCTTTGTTACAAGCCCATAGAATTTAGGAAGAACTAAAGCAGGAATGTTCTTGAGGTTATCAACTTTATTTTGTTGACGAATAGGGAATGGAAAGGTTGGTTGGTTAGGCCTATTTTGGGCAGCCATAATTACTTGATGGATTATGAAAGAAAATGGATTCTCAATTAGGTTTTGGGTAGCTTGCTCTTCAGAGGAAGTTTTAGAGCTGGTGAAATTGGCAAATGGATCAACAAAAGGATTTGCTTCTTCTTCTTCGACTCTTGGAAAATTTTGAAACTCAACTAGCTGATTATCAAGATTAGGGTCAGTAGTAAGGAATCTCCCTAGAACATCTCTCTCCTACCCCTATGCATGCGGTATTAACTCAGTATCAACCAACTCACACAAAGAATTGGTGAAATAATAGTGGATCATTACTTATTCTAATGAAGAGTATGCTAAAAAAAACTTCAGAGATACCAAAAACAAGAAAGAAACTAGAAATGACTCCTAAGAACTTCCTAGTTTCACACCATCCCTGGCAACGATGCCAAAAAATGTTGGCCTCCTCTAATGGTTCAATAAATAAGCCCTTAAAGCTATAACTTAGAGATTAAATATCTGCACCAAGTAGCTATCTTGCTCATCATGAAGGTTCATTTCATTATCAACCCAGGGACATGAACTTGAAATGGGTCAGCATTGTCTATGCACTAGGACTCAATTGTAGTCATCCTTATCCTATAACTAGAGATAAAATAGCACTGAAAGTGAAATGCTTGAAAGGAATTAGCATAAGTACTGAGCATAAACCAACAACTAAATTGAACTGAAATAAATTACAAAAACAAAAGTCTTGGAAAATAGACAGGAAGTTACTCTGTTTGTTGTGGCTACAGGAACAAACACAGAACGAAGTTCCAATGGCTGTAGGAACATAAAACTGTTAAGACTGTAACTAATTGCTGAAAAAAAAATTAACTACTGAGTTGAATGGATGGAATTATCACCAAGTGGGCCCCCTTAGATGAGTCTTCCCAAAACTAACTTAGATGCAACAAATTAAAGTATCATTTTATTCATTGAAAACATCATTACATAATAACAACAATATGATTGTATTCCTTGAAATTGAATATGAAAGTACAATATCAGAACATCCAACCTTGTGAAGAGGAACATCTGATCATTATTTATAGAAGGAAATATTCTAACTAACTGGGCAGTCGACTCCAATAGACTAGGAGGACATCATTTATTGAAAGCATGAAAAAGAGGAAGGAGGTTATGCATGTGCGAGATTTAGTCAAACCAGTCTTGCTTCAACGAGGATCTAGCATAACAAAACCTCCTAAATCTACTCAACTAAGAGACGTGGTCATTTAAAGTTTAGTTATCACTTCCACACAAGCTAGAAGTTTCCAACCATTGACCTCTTCAATGTCAATCTCTATTTGACTCCTTCAGCAACCGGGCAGCTGGCATGAACTTCTTCCACTTTGCAAGCTCCATTTATATCTGCATCTTAATTTGAACTTGCATTATGGAATTAGTGTGTACAAGACAATTGTATATACATAATCACCTTAGAATAACATTCATCCAATCACATGTAAAATTAATATAGATATATCACACAACAGGTTAATATTATCAAAAGTTACAGGGATAATTTCATGTCCAGAGTTCATAAGTTTAGGGAAATAACATAGAAAGTATTAGTAGCTAGGTGCTAAAACCCATAGTAATAATAACAAACATATGATAAATCCTAACAAAAAAGAGATTATTTGGACTCGTCACCCCGCACATCTATCATTCAATAGATGGCTCTTCCCTTCGATGAAGAGATTGGTAGAGTAACCGCTAACGACAACCAACTGAGCGTAGTGTTGTGTCCTAGATAAATAGAACCTTCTAATCCCACAATCTTGAACTAGCATGTAATATTGGATCATAGTGAACTGATAGTGTAGTCTCAAGTATCACACAACTAAGTGGAGTCTCATACATTGCACTACTTTGATTAAAATGTTTCATTCAGTATGTTCTACTAAGGGTCATTTGTCACATACACTATCTAGGGCTGATTTGACTTAAGGCTATCTTCAACTATGCATAGATATCTCCTTCAATGGATAGTCAGTCATCCCAGATAACTTACAACATACTAATCTACTTGTAATAAACCTACTTAACTAGTAAGTATACAAGCTAGGTATATCCTTCAATGGATAGTCCATCATCCCAGATAACCTAACTTCAAATCAATCTACTTATATATAAGTATATTAAACCCCCTCCCATACTAAATGACCTCTCCTAGGATTAAACACAAGCTTTCCTAGTTAAATCAATAACTTAGCTAAGTGTATCATATGTGTCCTTCATGTTCATTCGTACCTAGTATATAATACTTATGATAAACACACATCTCCTACCAGGGAGTAAATACAAACACATTGCATCCCATGTTCAAACATATCTAGTATAATTAAATACCTATATTGTACCACATGTAGCATAATTAAATACCTATGTCAAGCAATCTCTTTGACATATCTAGTATAGTTAAGTATTAATGTCAAGAAAAATCTCATATCCTGGAGTACATAAAAATACAGTATATAACAGCCTAAAAGCTTCAAATCCCTTTTTCAAAAACAATCTTAAATACTTCTACTGCTCAAACAAAAAAGACATATCATGTGGCATAGGAATCACATCAATTCCAAGTAAATAATAGGAAGAAGAAAACACCATACCTATTATCGCTTTTTCCAATTAATGATGATAGTGCAACCTTCTCCAACCGTAGCTCGGCTTAATTCAACCTCCACACAACTCCCTTTCTCACTTTCGTTGATAGCACACTTCTCTCAAATTTAAGACAATTCTTCCTCACAAAATCTCACTCTTTTCTCGCTTACAAATCATATGAGAATGACTAGTAACCTGAAAACAACTAAAGCCATATTCTCTTGGTATAATACACCTCTCTCAAATAATGACAATTCTACCTTACAAAATCTCACTCATAAAACAAATGCAAATAGTTGGTATTAATTCAAATATAATAATCAACAAATTGTTGGAATTTGGAAACACTGAAGGGGGGGTGAATCAATGTTCTGCAATCTTCATCTTTATTATTCTGATATTTAAACCATTTCAACATTAAACCAAAGGAAAACTACAAATACACAAAGCAATCATCCACAACACCATAACACAAGGATTTTTATGTGGAAACCTCATTAGGGGAAAAACCACGGTGGAGGTCAATCCACAATTTGAGTACTCAAATATAAGTCTTACAAAATGGGAATGCACTTGCATTCAGGCTCACTGCTCAAAATAGGAAGGCTCACTACCTTACAAAATATTCAGATTAAATCCATCTGAAGGGTTGAACTGAAGGAATAGCAACTTCTAATGCTAGGTAACAGTTTCGATTAAGCACATTAGTCGATTTCAAACCTTCTGTCTGATTTTTCTCTTCTGCTATGCTCTGTTGCAACTCGCATTTCAAATATTTTGTGCACAGATGAAGTCACACAACTTCCCTTCTAAATTTTGCATCACTCAATAATATACTCTGCATCTAACATAATTTGATACCAAAAGGATATAAACAATCGATCTTATATATCTGCATCAAAGGATAATATTATATTCATGTCAACTTTAACAAAACATATAATATTTTCCAATTGTCGGGTAAATCCTTAAATGATTCTTAATGCGTACCATCCACAGTCAGCTATAACATAGTGAGGACCTAAATAAACATGTTCAAACACAAAAAAAGAAAAGAAATTACTCCTTAAACATCTGCAACAGCTATATCCACGAAGTCGGCCTTCTAGCCCTGATAAACATAAAATTAATACGTCGGATCCTCTTACATGTACACCAATTGATGCGCATGAACAAAACTAGAGAATAAAATATTCCAGATACCCAACGACCTTCCCTGAGACGCGCAACACGAAATAATAAGCAGATAATGCATATTGATCGACAGACTCTGCTTTAACCAAATACCTTGTTCTTCACTTTGACTTCCGGTATGAATAAATATTGAAGTGTGTACCGGATCCATGAGTTAGGTTGCCATCAATGACAACACTAGAAGCCATATGCCAAAAATCCCCCCCCCCTTGGCATTAGTGGCAACACTTAGTGAAAAATGACTAAGTGTCAAAACTAATATGAGTACGCTGCCAAACTTCAAAACTTCAAAACATAGCTCCCCCTAAAATTGATAAGGCATTTTTCACTGCTCTCTCTCCCCCTTTGACATCAATGAAAAACATGTATTCAATCTCCCCCTTTGAAATATGACCAAAAACTTGTTGATTCAAAATTTGAAAAAAGAACAACTGCTAATAGAGTTAGAAGATTATCTTGTGTTTTTCTTTCATCTCCGGAAGAAACTTCTTCCAAGCTTCTACTACAATCCCAATGATTATGATCATGCTATTATTTTTAAATGTTCGGTTGATAATCTTGATGAGAGATTCTAGAAAAGTGATGGTTTCTTCTAGTTTTTCTCCTTTCCTCAGTATCTCAATCACCTGCTCTAGTCTGCATTCTGTTAGGTCCTTTAATTTTCAAAAAGTGTTTACAAGCTTGTTTCTGGTGAACTGAATTTTGGTATGCTCATACTATAACTCTTGAATCCTTTTCTTGATTGCACCATCCTGATCCTGAAACATATCAAAACTTTGTCCAATCCTGTTCAGTTCTATTTCAATTTGCTCCAACTTTTCTTTGTATTTCCCAACTGCATGAGGCTAATGGATGCAATAGTTATAGATGTTGTTTGTTGTACTTATGCATTGCCTCAGTTCATTCATTTTCTTTTTCAACTTGGTAAGTGATAGCCTGAACTGCTCCTTCAAGTGTAGAATTATTTCTTCTTCTTTCTTGTTGTGAGACTCGGAGTCCATGATTTCCTTAATGCATTTGATAATCTCTTTAGGAAAAATATTTTGCACACTCTCTAATTTGGTCCGGTTGTGCACAATATGAGCACTTAGTACACTTAAAATCATATCTTGTTCATATGAAGGTTTGATAGACCATAATCTAGCATTTTTTTGTGTTCCATCTTCCTCATGAATAAGCTGCAGTAGCTTTTCTTTGGTTAAGTCATCTTCTTCCTCACTTCCTTCTGCCTTTTCTTGTTTTGGTTTAGCTTATTCTAATTCTTTTCCTTGAGTGACCTCAGTTTCCTTATCAGATTCCTCATCTAGAATATCTACAACCACTTGTTCTTTTCATTTGCCTTCAATTCTTGGAGTCTTGCATACCGAAGGGGTACAGACAGTAATTTATTTTTCTCTTCTTCTTTCTCTCCACCTCACCGAAAGAGGAACCAACTTCAAGTGCCCTTACCAGAGGGGAAATACAAACTGATCCAAATTTTTCTAGTAAACCTCTAAAGAAACTTGCATATTCTTGATCATAGTTTTCCAATTTTTGAGAGTGTTCATAAATCTTCTTGCAAACTGGTTCATTTTCTTTCCATACAACATTGTTCTTCAATGGCAAGAAATTTAGAAAATAGATCACAAGACATGTAATCAAAGTGCCAAACCTTAAAGGACAACCTGTCTCCTTGGTTAATTGCATGTTCTCCATTAGTTGATCCTTTAACAATCCGCACAGGTCAAAGTCCTGATCTTCCATTATAATTTTGTGAGAGATGTAAACTGCACCGGCCGAGTTTGCTTCTTCTCTATTTTTGAAAAGGATTTTATAGGATATTCCATATGCAATGTACCTTGTTACAAAATCTATGATTGTCAAAATTATCAATGCCCTTTGGTCTCCAATAACTCCAGTTAGGGTTTCGACTTCTTTATTCCGAATAGACTTTTTTCTCGATATATCCCTAATTTTGGATAATCCAATTAGGACTCCAATTACCTATTTTGAAATATGATAGGGTTTGTCCAGAATTAGAGTGTCATCATTCAATCTCTCCAGAATACATTTAACATTTTTTGTGTTTTTGAAATAGGGGAATTTACTCCAAATGTCCAGACTTTTGTGTTTCGCACCTTCTAGCCATTTCAATTCATCAGGCGATAACAAGTTTCTTATAGCTCTAATCTTCTCACTGCTAAACTCGTCCAATTTCACAATTCCTTTGATTTGTTCCATTTTGTGTACCGAACAAGTTCTTCTATCGAGCACCAAATTAAATGAAAATTCCACAAACGACTGAAATACTTGATGGATTTAGAGATTCGTCACTAAGTTATCTTCACTCCTTCGAAATTTTGTTGCAGAGCACTCTCCTTTTCTTTGATGCAAAGTGGAAAATGAGGGTTTCAACATGTCTTTTATCTAACTTTTAGTTGTAGTGAATACTTTTTCCCTAGGTGTTTCAGATACCCTGCTTTCTCAGACAGTGAGAGAAAAAATTCTTCTGCGTACCTTCAACTTCTCAAATTTGTGTACAAGTGATCTCCAATGTAGCTGCAAACTATTAGCACAACTCTTGACAATCTCTTGTATTCTGGTGCTAACTACCGTCAGGGGAACAAAGGATTTTCTTGAAAAACTCCCCCTAGGCCAATGGCTTGAAATCAATTTCCAAAGGAATTACCGAAAGCAGGTTCCGATGTAGAACCATTTCCAGCATTAGAATTGTTCTTCCTTACCCATGTCTTCTTCATATTTTCTCTTATTTCATCTGCAGTCACTTTCCATTTTCCTTTATCATCTTTCTATGAGTTTTTGCTTTTGTATACCGGACCTCTTCTATCCACATTTTTGTTTCTACAAAATCTTGCAATCTGACCGTATCTGTTGCAATTGTAACACAAAGTATTTCCTTGACCAGACCAATCATTCCATTGATTTCTTCCTTATGTGCATTGGTTAGCAATATGCCCAAATCTTCCACAGGTATAACATTCAACATTCCTTCTACTAAAAGAGTTGTTTGACATATTTTTGCATTCAATTGACTTATGACCAAACTTTTTGCAATTGAAACATTGACTAGAAAATGATGAATCACTTGATTTTATTTTACTTCTACATCGAGTAGCCATATGACCAAATTTTTTGCAAGAAAAATAGTATCCATTAAACTTTTGAGCATTAGGTTGTCTTACCAGATACCTTCCACCTTTGTTCATCTGATTTCCTTGCCTGAAATTTCTTTGTCTAGATCCAAAACTTTCTTCTTTCTCATATCCAAGACCTCACTTGTCTTTAGAATTCTTCTATCCTTGATTCAGCTCATCAAGCTTAACTGAGCTAACCTTAAACTTCTCCTTGTATTCATTTGCAGTAGCAAGTTCATCCCTGAGAATAATAATCTATTTTTCAAGTTCTTCTTCATTATTTTTGGATTGTTGCGATTCATTTTCTAGCTGAATGAATTCTCCATTTGTTCTTCTACATTTATCATATCTTTCTTTAAGGACTGAGCAAGATTCTCCTCATTATTTTTCCTTTTCTCAATTTCCTTAGTCAACTTCATTACCATAGATTCCATTTCATGCTTTAGGGTAGCAGTGTCTCTGACAAGCTTTTCACATTCTTGAGTTATTTCCTTCGAGGTTTGATTCAAGTGAGCATCATCCATATTTTCGCTCTCTTTCTACTTAATCTGATCACAAAGGTCCTTCCTCTTTTCCCTGATTTTACAATCTGATCCTTTAATGACTGAATGAATTTCTCAGCATCCTTAAGATTTGCTTTCAATTCTTGGACTTTTTCTTTAGACTGATCAAGATCATCAAGTGCCACCACAAGCTATTGTTGAAGACTACTAGAGTCCATTACATTCCAAGATCCACCTCAAGTTGTCAAACTCCTTCTGAGGAACTATGATTTGATACCAATTGTTAGAATATGGGAACACTGAGAGGGGGGGTGAATCAGTGTTTTGCAATCTTCATCTTTATTATTCTAATATTTAAACCATTTCAACATTAAACCAAAGGAAAAGTGCAAACACACAAAGCAATCATCCACAACACCATAACACAAGGATTTTTATGTGAAACCCTATTAGGGGAAAAACCACGGTGGAGGTCAATCCATAATTTGAGTACTCAAATATAAGTCTTACAAAATGGGAATGCACTTGCATTCAGGCTCACTTCCTAGAGCTCATTGCTCAAAATAAGAAGGCTCGTTGCCTTACCAAATGTTCAGGTTAAATCCATCTGAAGGGTTGAACTGAAGGAATGGAATCTTCTAATGCTAGGTAACAGTTCTGATTAAGCACATTAGTCGATTTCAGACCTTCTGTTTGATTCTCCTCTCCTGCTCTGCTTTGTTGCAACTTGCATTTCAAATCTTTTGTGCATAGATGAAATCACACAACTTCCCTTCTGAATTTCGCATCACTCAATAATATACTTCGCATCTAACATAATTCAATACCAAAAGGATATAAAAAATTGATCTTATATATCCACATCAAAGGATAATATTATCTTCATGTCAGCTTTAACAAAACATATAATATTTTCCAACTATCAGCTAAATCCTTAAATGATTCTTAACGCGTACCATCCACAATCGGTCATAACATAGTGAGGACCTAAATAAATGTTTGAACACAAAAACATTTAAGCAATTACTCCTTAAACATCCACAATGGCTATATCCACCAAGTCAGCCTTCTAGCCCTAATAAACATAAAATTAATACACCGGATCCTCTTCCATGTACACCAATTGATGCACAAGCACAAAAATCAAGAATAAGGTATTCCAGATACCCAATGACCTTCCCTGAGATGCACAACATGAAGTGATAAGCAGATAATGCATATTGATCGACATACTTAGCTTTAACTGGATACCTTGTTCTTCACTCTGACTTCTGGTATGAATAGATATTGAAGTGCATATCGGATCCATGACTTAGGTTGCCATCAATGACAACACTAGAAGCCATATGCCAACACAAATGACGTATAGCTCATGGTATGATACGTATCACTCAAATGAAATGGAATAATGGAGATAATGGTTTACACAAAAATATGAATGATGGTTGCAAATAATGATCACTCTAAAAAGGTAGAATGAATCATAAGATAATGCATAGGATAATAACAATGAGAATGATGAATAAGATCATACACAAGATAAAGAAAATGATACATTAGTATGATTCAAGAGAGTTGGGCGACTATTTATAAAGAACCCAACCTCCAAAACTCCCTACAACCATGGCATGTAAATTGACACCAATCCCATTTTGAATTATTCAACTTGGAGGTGTCGCTAACTCAAGCCAGTACTCAGCAATAAACATGATGAATCAACTCCCCAATTGCCAACATCAAGAAGACTATTTCAATAGCACATGGAGAAATTCATAATTTTCTGCCAAATCTACACCTACAGGAAAATGGTAACAGAGGTGGCACCAAATTTGTGAGATGGCAAGATTTTCATATGCTGAGAAGAAGTCAATCTCATTTCATTAACAAATAACCAGTATCAACTATTTTTTGGGTTGAGTCGATTAAAATCATTAACTGTGTTGAATTTAGTCAAGCTTTAGATATCGACTTGGTCAAAGCCATAAAGATTTCAAGACGTATTTCATTGTTTCCTCCCTGTGTATTCCTTAGCAGGTGTTGCACGATTTTCCACATAACTGTGAATGATTTAAAGTTTGAATTTCATCATATTAACTATATTGGCATATTTAAGCCAAAGTTTATATACGTGAAATGAAGTCTTCATAAAATCAACTCATTTATTAAATTAGAACCAATTCGATTTCCAATGTTAAAAACAATATGTATTATATATATAGCATTATTTCCCTTATAATAATATATATATTATATACATATATATATTTATATTATATACATATATATGTTATATCCACCATATTTATATATTTATATTTATATATATATATTTATTGGATAAATATATTTGATACCTCGAATGCTTATCCTACTATCAATTTACGTCAAGAATATGTATGTTTCCATATATTATGTACTCTATATATATATACTTATCCACATAATATATACCTATTCCATCGGATGTATAGCTCTTATTATCATATTCCACAAATAATGATATGTGTATATGTTCATACACATATATACTTATATATGTACACTTCTTCGATAAGCTTTAACGGTTGCAAGTATATATATACAAGTATATTCATTATACGGTAATATGATAGTCAAGTAATCCATTCGACATCAAATGATTATGACCTAGTGACTATATTCACACACACATATATATATACAAGCATAGTTGTTTCCTCATGTATGTACCTCAATGAGTATTTCTACTCACATATATGTGCATTTGCTAATTCTCTCATACATGGGTCTATGTATATGTATTTATATATATATATATATGTGCCTATAGACATGCTACGTTTTATGTTCATATAAAACGGTGTAAATGTAACCATTCACAAAGCCCAAAGTCTCAACTCAAGCACAATCAACATAATGTCATAAGGAGGGACTCAAAACTCAAAATAGATAAACATCACCCAATACTGCATGCAAAAGTAAACAAGACTCTCAAATGCAGACCTATCAGCTAAGGATGACTTACCTATTACCCACAAACTAACTCAATTCAATCACTGAAATGTGGTGTGTGTGTGTGTTTAGATGGTTACATTTACCGGTTACCCAACCAAGATCTTGTCTCAAGTGATACTTCTCCTCCCCCTAGAGAAATGGACATTTACCTACAACCACTAGCACATGCCTTGGTAGTTAATTGTTCACAACAATAATCAACATATATAAACATCTTTAAAGTTAGAATAACAATAATTCAATAACCATCTATGCAGTATTTTACCATGAATAAAATCAATTGAGATAACATCAAATGAAACAACACTAATTGAGATAACATTCATATTGATAACAAGGTACAAACATCATTAATTCATCTCCAAAATTCACATTTACCCTATGTAGTATTAGTAAATAGTAACTTCATAATTTGGGGTGTAACAACGGGTATTGCACAAGAAAACACTTCAAGCACTTGTTCACAATCATAAATTAGTCAAGTGGGTTTATAGGCTAGTGTATTTCCACAAACTTGGATATCTCCAAACTTAGAATCTCCTTCGACTCAAGGGTAGGGACACCTCAATGGGGTGTATACACTTGCATATTTGTGAGAGCGGGCAACTAGGGGCCTCCTAGAATAGAAGGATAACCCAAATCACCCTCTCTTCGGAAAGCTACACATAGCTTATACAAAGCTGAGAATTTCTATCTCACTCAAGGGAGTCGTATGGTGGGAATCTATAGGGCGTGATGTGCATCCCTTGCACCACACTAGCCTACGACTGAAAGTTCTTAATCTAGGATACACAAGGTTGCTAGGGAGTCCTCTAAATAACTCAAGGTTAAGTGAGGCCCAAATCCGTAGATGAAAGGGAATATTGCCAAACAGCCAGGAGGAGAGGATAACCCACTCTCCACCTTCACTTCTGCAAGGTATAAAGTTCTTGGAGGCTTATCCCAGATTGACAAGAATCTACTTCCAAGAGAGGTGTCTTTCGATTCACCTCCCGCTCTTTATACTCCATCAAAACATGGGAGTTGGGGTTGTCCCCTAGGGTGATGAAATCCCTAGGCACGCCCCCTAAAAGGAATGATCCAAGTGCTTTTGATCCCTAATATCTCATGAAGTGCAATGGGAGAACATACACACATTGGGTTCCTTAGGATAAAAAGAAAATAAAAAGAGTAAGTGATATTTTTTATCCTAAAGATCAAACTAGGTACGAGAGGAGAGCATACACACCACTCAAAGACACATCAAACAAATGTTTATTAACCTTAAGAAAAGAAATTTTCCTAGATTAGTGGAAAAATCAAGCCTTGGACAAATGAATTTGTAAAAAAATGTTAGTAGTTTGATGATTTTTCCTTTGACAAACATTTTCAAGCTGTAAAACAAGTGATCAGATGATAAGATGATCACATAAAATTATTTTTAGCATAAAGATAATCATAGAAATTTGGAACCCCTTTTGCAATGAGGGGGTTGGTACACTTAACCCAACGATAGGGGGTGTGGGGGGGCATATGCAATCCCCTATTGATGGGGGTTCAGGGGCAAAGCCCCTAAAGAAAAAATTTTGGATAAGAAAAAAGATAGATTTTGATGATTTTTTTCCTTAAAAAAAGCATTAAAACCCTACAACATGTATTAGTAACTCAAAAACAAAGATTAGACGAAGAAAATAGCTGAAATAACCCCTAAAAATGCCTTCTGAAACATAGGCTATACTTTACAGATAGAGTTGCACTTCTGTTGAGGCATAGGTGCCACTCTATGAGATAAAGGCATGGAAAGTCACTACATAGGTGCAACTAGTTGCTACATAGGTGCAACAAGTCTCTACGTAGGCACCGATTTGTAGAATTGAGGCGTTGCAAGCCGACACGAAAGTGCCATAGTTTTCTACGCACCTATACAAAAAAATTGGAACCTGAACAGAAAGACCAAAATGCAAAATTTTAATTAAAACGTGAATTCTTTAACCTTTAGGATTAATTTTAATACCCAAATCAAGATGTGAGTGGTGAAAACTAGTGATTTTGCTTAACCTAAGTAAATTTTGGATTGCTTATAAGTTGTGGGTAAATTTTATCTTTCCTTAATGTGAAAAAAGTTGTAAAGAAAAAAAGGAAAAAGAGATTATTGTGTACACTAATAGCTATCAAAACAGAATGCCAAGTTAGATTAGAGTTGAACACAAACACTAAAATACCCAAGACAAAGACCTGAAATATCAAACTATTAGCAAAATAGTAAACCTAGTGACGAAAAACGTGGGTGCAACAATCGTGAACAAAAGTGCTACAGGTGTCAATATTTGAAGCACAGGTGCATCAAAACAAAGCTTAAGTGTCAAAAGTTGTGATGTAGGTGCAACGATTCGAAATGAAAGCGCGATTCAACAAAGGATGAGACCTACACACTTCAAAATTCATAAAAAATTCAAACAAATGTTAGAAGGGACGTGAGTCCCATCGGGCGTGCCAAAATGTGGAGGGGTTAGATTGATAACAAAGGTAAAAGAACATAAACAAGATGAATTCAAAAGCATAAATAAAGAAATACCTTCAATAACCCTCCATGGATTGAGATCAAGAGTGCACCCAAGTATTGAATATTTTCTCAATTGATTGGAATGTGGTTGCTCATAATTCTTGCAGCATAATCTTAGCATAAGAGAAGTGATGAAAATCGGATGGGAAGCCTCTCATTTATAGAAATGAGAAGGGATAAATCAAGTACCAAGATTGATTGGTTAATGGAGGGTTGAGATTGAAAGAAAGATAGGGTTTGGATCAAAGAATGAAGACTCATTAGTCTTGTTATAAGTGTCACAACATGGAAAGGGGTGAAATGGGGAGGTGTGAGCACAAATTAGGAAGAGAGGCATTCAATTTGTGTAAGAGATAGGGTGGCTTGTTTAAGAGTTTAGCGAGGTTAGGTGATATGTAGGAATTTAAAATTAGGAAATAATGGTAATGAGGATTAGGGATGAGGGTTAGATCAATTAATTGAGGATTAACTCATTAATGAGGATTGGTTGAGTTAATAAACCAAGGGTTTATTAACTTGGGTGAAGTCAAAAGTTGGGGAATGGGATAATAATTATTAGGATGGGGATAAAGTTAATTAATTAAGGATTAATTAATTTAAGAAAGGTTAGGGGATTTTAGAGGAATGAGGGAAAAGGGGTAGATTTAATTAAATAAATGTAGATTTATCTATTTAAAGGTGATGGGGAAATTAATAATGGATATTTATTTAATTAATTATTAGGATAAGGGAATGGGTTATATTAAATAAATAAAAAGTATTTATTTAATTAGATATTATTTTGGGTGTCTACAACAACCATGCCTTCCATTGATCTACATCAGGAACTACCAGTTCCTTTCCCCATCTCTCATGCCATTACACCGCATATGATCGCTAGGGTGTGACTAGAATCGACAGGATGTTGCTCTCCTAAATACAAATTGATTTTCCCACTGCATTTCGTATCCTTGTTTGAGGTTGCTCCAACGATGTCCATGGTTGTTTGCTTGGGAAACATTTGGAGCCAGCAGTGGCAGCTCTAAATTAGCAACATCTGCCCAGACATCAATTTGTCACTCGATGCCCACCATTTTTATCCAGTTTAATTCCCGGACTAAAATATTAGTATTCCTATTTTGGTAGAGTTTTTCTAAACCTTCGATGTGAGATTATTGTCTTCAAAATTGTATTATGATATATTTCTCCACATTATTGAAAAGATCTCATGATGCTTTATCTCTATTTTGGGTGTTGGGAAGGATTCAAGAATCTATTGTTGGTGTTTAGAATGATTTTTTCTTTAATCTTATTTTTCTTTAAATTATATATATTTTTAATGAAGAAATCAAACATAATGATTAATGATTTAATTAGATGATTTATGTTGTAATATGACATTGTTTCATTTATCTATTTATTTACTTACATTCAAACTAAGTAATCAAATAATGAATCATTCTTTAGTTTTATTGGTTTGTTAGTCTCATTGTTGTGTACAAGTACTTGATCACTAGTATAGGGTGAGACCATATCTCCTCTATTGAGTTTCATGAGTAGTTGTCTCACAATAACTAAAGTGTTTTTCTTGTGAAGTTATGCATTTGGGTTTTGTTGTCATGTGTGATATGAAATTCTCGATGTGTGTGCATGTATTGTGACATGTCTATGATGCAGTTGGTAATGTAGAACATTTTTTGGTCATGTTTTTACCTATTAATGTCCTTAATAAAATTTGGGTATTACAATGTGTAGTCGCTTTTGCACTTATAACATCTAAAAATGAGAAAAATGGTGCCTAATATATGGTTGAGGATACACACCAATTAGATCCCTAAATTGATTTTAACAATTGAATGATGAAGTTTGAATGTGTGTGATTAAACCCTGGGTGTGATGTGTAAGTTGCCACAACAATGGCGACAATTATCTAAGTATTGGTGTTGAACACCTGGAATACTAAGAGGGGGGTGAATCAATATTCTATTAAACCATCCAATTTTCAAAGTGTACTTAACAATTATAAGGAATGAAAGCATGAACAATCCATAACACACACAACACATGAACACCAATATTTTTACGTGGAAAACCCAAGATAAGAAAAACCACGGTGAGGATTAGCTCACAATATGTTATAACCAATTATAAGATATTACAGAAAGGCTCACTGTCAAAGGACTCACTATCCAAGTGAAGTCACTATTCACGAAAAAAATAAAGATACAAAGAGGTGGCTTCATAGCCAGAATGTGAAATAAGAAAAATGCATCTAACATATGCTAGATTTAGTTCCTTTGAAGCTCATAACACACTTTGATCATCTCAAATTACAAGTCTTTGCTCTGCTTTGTATTCACATACCTTTTCTCAATACTCACAACTTATTCACACAATTCTGGAACGCTTCACATCACTCCTTGTATTTGGATCATGTATGCATTAAAATTTTTACTTCATCAACTCAAATAAACCTTGTATATATACTAAACTCCATCACAAACATCAATTAGGTCAACCTAATTAGATGTGGCCTTAAATTATACAAAACATGCCTTGTCGGCACCTAATTCAAACCAAAATTTCCTTCACTCTCAAAAACACAAGTAATATAGGTTGACATGAGCCTATAACAACTTCCTTTTCCATTCACAACACATATTTAACCTTCATAACTCTTTGCATACCTTAAGTCGGCCAAAAATAGAACCAATAAGTAATATACTCCAATTGGTCCTCACCATAGGATGTGTGGACCACAAAATGTCACACCAATTGGAAAATACAATGTACTGACACCTGCAAACATTCTCCCTAAACCAAAATGACTAACTCAAATCCACAGAGGAATGTGGACTAGTTAGGTAATAGCCAATACACAAAAAAACTATGAAAATTGTATCTACCGAACTTCTGTTACTTGCAACTTTTGAACCACTTATCCAAAACAATTGAAACTCTAAAATAATATGCCAGTGACATCCATGAACAACATACCTAAACCACATAAGTATATTTGACATGGTGAACAAATGCAAACCAAAATATCGGAGGGCATTGTGTGCTGAAGCTACTGGTGTAGACATTTAGCCAAAAACCTTTTGCAAAATGTAACATCCTTCATACTAATTTGATGTTCATCATGTAGTGTTGACATCAATGATAACTTCATTAATGACAACCTTCTTCATTCTTTCAACAAGTGGGTGTTATTTTGGATGTCTTGGATTTCTAAAAGTATGTCATAGATCCCTATGGATAGTTTATATTTAGATTTATTCCTTTAGATTCTCTTTTATAAGCAAGTTATAACCCTTTTTGCTTGTTGAAGATGAATTAAAGCTTTTAGATTAGAAAAATAGATTTAAAGATCAAATGATCTTAAAATGCACATTTTTTTCCAAAAGATAAAAGTGCAACACCCTAGTATCCTAAATGGCATAAACATTGAGGCTAAATGAGTAGAGGGTGTTTTCAAGTATGATAGGAGTCATGTGTATATTGTCTTAAAATTCATGTCTCATGACTAAACATGACTCCTATCATGCTTCAAAATACCCTCTACTCATTCAATCTCAATGTTTATGTCATTTAGGATACTAGTGTGGTGCACTCCTATCTTTTGGACATAATTGTTCATGGTAGAATCCTTTGAATTTCAAATATATTTTTCCAATCCAAAAGCCTTAATTCATATTTATCAAGAAAAAAGGGTTACAAATTTCTTATAAAAGAGAATCTAAAGGTACACAATCCATAGGGATCTATGACATAATTTTAGACATCCAAGGTGTCCAAAATAACACCCACTACCTAGATCATTGTCCACCATCGTTGTAGCAACTTACACATTACACCCAAGGTTTGGTCACACACATTCAAACTTATTTCATCATCCAATTATTAAATCAACTTAGGGATCTAATTGATGCATATATTAAAATATATCTTAGACACCATTTTTCTCGTTTTTAGATATTAAAGTGCAAAAGTAATTGCACATTGTAATGCTCAAATTTTACTAAGGATATTAATAATTAAAAAAACTTTTGGTTTGGATGTCTTTGTACCTTGGGAATTCAAATATTAAATATTCTTCCATTCTACTACCTCTGTAGTGCAAAAATATGAATCATTTCTTTCCTTTCTTCTTTTGATGTTGTCCACTTCTTGTCTTACATCTAAGCCTAGGGGAACTAGTTCTTACATGAGCAATGTGGATCTTTTCTCTCCATTTGATTTTAACTCTTATTTAAAAAAATCACAATGTTCTTAAGGTGGGTTGAACCCTCTAATATGATGTTATTTTCAATTTGTTTCTTCCTCCACATCACTATTCTAAACTTTTCATTCACATAATTATTATTATCTTTGTTGAAATTTAGACATTTTTTTAAGGTGATGTCCCACCTATTCATCTATTTGTGATTTTATTTCATCCAATTTTCTATCTTTATGAACTACTCTTCAATATTTTTCAAACAACACAATAACCTTCTCATAACAATTAATTCTAAAAGAATAACTCCTAGGGGAAATGTACCAATCACTAACCATGTTCCAATTGTTGCTTACTCCATGCTTACCTAACCCCCCAATAATCATTTATATTTTAGTCATTACATTATTTTAATTATGCCAATAAATATTTACAAATTACACCAATATATGTTCACTACTAAATGTGTAGTTAACCCAAAAAAAATAAAATTAAACATCTATTGGTACATATATGTTTTTGACACAAGACAAGTTGCACATGTATGTTTACAATTACCACTCTATGCAAGTGGCTCAAAGCTTCAAATACATTGTATTTACATGTAGATATGAACAATTAATGGTGCAAAATGTGACATAATATAAAACATTGATCAGCTTTATGAGCTTTCAATTACACATCCACCCACACTTCTTATCACATCTTCATGCATTAACTCCATCTACTTCTGGTACCTGCACACATAGTTAATGTTGTAAGGCTCCCCAATAAACCAAATAACATATTATAATTCATATATATGATTGAATTTATGCAAGCCACCTATTTTCTCAATTAAACCAAATATAAAATTGAATTCCTAAAAGGCACGACAAAACTCAGGCATAAATGGCCACTGCAAAATGAAATGACAGATTGTTTCCCACGAAAATTCAAATTTGAAAATAAACCACCACAATTCAAAAAATTCAATTTACACATTCGAATGATTTTATAAGAGGGAATTTCCAGGGTCATTTTCATCACGATTTCTCCTTTGTTTTCATTGAATATCCTCTACAAAATTCAGATCTTACTAAGGCAACCTCTGCACATTCCTCCTAAAAGGGAGCTTATTCAGGTCAGTACACCGAGAATAACTAAATTCATGTTTTTATTTATCAATATATTGTTTTATATTTATGTACTATGTTTCATTTATCAATATACCATTCTATATTTATGTACTCAGTGTTTACATTATTTTGAGGCATACAAATTATTCTTTTTTCAGTCAGCTATTCAAAATCAAAGAGTCCAAATTTACAAACAACGGCATTATCCATTATTTAATCATATCACAGTTACATTTTTATCACCTGCATACATCATACATCAAAGATAATATCAACAACATTAACCTTAGTAAAGATTTCCAACTGCATACATCAAATATAATAACAACAACATTATCCATTTTTTAATCATATCACAATTATATTTTGAATCCCTCGTTAATAATCGTGAAATTGAATGGGTATATAGTTTTTGTCCCAATTTATTGAGCGGTTTTAGGATTACACATCATGCAAACTCTCTTGGTTTTAGGAAACTTCTACCCATTCCTTCCCCTTATATTTTATATATTTTATACACAATGATATGGGTTAATCTATTTTCTTCCACTTATTTGGGTAGATGTTTTCTTTTTTCAGTAATTGCAATTTTTAGACAATGATATATTCTTATCAGATTATATATATACAGTCATGTCGTGTAGGGTTTCATCATATCAAGCAGGATAGGGTGTTGGGAGGTATAGGGTTTTATCAAATTATATACATATACATATACATATATATACATTTACATACATATATATGTATATATGTATAATCTTATATAGATATATATCTATATCATATTATATATATCAGATTAAATATATAAATAAAATGTAGAAATATTTGTATATCAGATTATATATATTTCTAATTTATATAACCCTAACACTTCCATACCATCAAATACTTTCACCTTGCTCTATGACTATCCTTGCATTAGGATACTGTCCAAGTCACTGGCATGTTTGATTAGCTTTCTTAAGGACTCATAAATTTGAAAATATGTCCTTTGCATTGCATTTCCATGTAGGGTGCCCTGATATGCAATATAGATTGTATCTTTTAGCTTCATACTACCATGACTCTTCAAAATCGTGAGAGATAATTATTTAGGGGCTCAAAATTGTCCAACAACCTGTGTTGAAGTAGACGTATATGTGGCATGTAGTGCACATAATCATGTGGTCAGGTAAATAAATTTCCCCCCACCTTCCTAGCATTAAACCTTTAAATATGTCCTTTATAATGCACTTCAATGTAGGATGCCCTGATATGCAATATATACTGTATCTTTTTGCTTGATACTGCCATTTTTTTATTTGTTTAGATTGTTGTTTAGCTGGCCAAAGAGACAAGTGTCTTCTTCCTTTATATGATTATCATGTGAAAAATATTAGGCAAACGCATCAAAGTGCTCTTACCCTACAGAGTATGTAGTCATAAGTGTTATAAAATTTGTGATATTTTCCATAAATTTCATAACACTTCTGACTACATTCTGTGGGGCAAAAAATCACCTCTGTTTCTTCATCCTGGCAAACTTAGATGCAATACGTGTTACTATGTTTTCCTTTCCCCTAGCATTTTGTATGTTCAATAATGGGTTTTAGTTGGCATCGAGGGTCATTCTACATTTTGTTGTGTTTTACAATCATTTCTTTGTATGGCATCAAGGGTTTCACTGAAATGATTTTCTTTAAGGTATACTACGAAATCATTACATAGAATGTGAATGAAATAGAACATTGTCAAATTTATTTCAGAATACATAGATTGTGAATAAAATAGATATATATGTTAGTGTATATATATACAAAAACAAACATATGTATACTTATAAATACATACATATATAGTTGTTTATGTACATGCACATATATAGATTTTAAAGCACAGACCATGCACTATTTGATTTAAACAAGTAAAACCCAGTATTACATGAATTTTTTTGTAGATATACATACACAACCTGAATGTAAGGGTGCAGTCTTAAAGCCTTATGTGATCATGCTTATTTATTTTTTTATATTTTCAAACTCATATTTATGCTTCAGTAACAAGTTATGCTATATTTACTGTTGGTGCAAGTTAAGTGGAAAATTATGGCACCTACTAGAAGAGAAAAAAGAGTTGTAGGAAGAGAACCACGCGCAATTAGAGTCACTCGTGGGGTGCACTTCAATGAACCAAATTTTGTTGAGGAAGTGCATGCAATTCCCAACCAAGAAGATGTTCCTGACTCTATGGATGAAACCACCAACACATTTGAAGTCGAACTGGATGTTCATCTAGATGTTCAACCTATTGTGCAACTGCCCTCACCTATACCCATTAGACAATGGACATATGCTGATATAGAAAGAGCAATTGCTAGTGTTGAAGAACACAACAAGTCAATCAGGGTTGCAACAATCAAGTAGGGTATCCCACCTAGCAGTTTGAGGGTGTGGCTGTTAGGAGTTACCACCACAAAGAGGAGGGGTCCACGTACAATTTTATCCGAGGAGGAGACTAAAGTTATCCAATGGTGCAAGGACATGGAAGAATTGGGCCATGGACTATAGGTAAATCAGCTACAAGCTACAGTTGCCCAAATAATTGGAAGTCAGTCCAATCCACTCACAAATGGGGTCCCCAGGAGGTCATGGTGGGCAGGTTTTCAAAGAAGGAACCCAGATTTGTCAATTAGCATAGCTAAAGGAGTGGACAGTAATAGAGCGATTATGGTTTGTCCTTCTGTCATGCAAGCATTCTACGAAAACCTCGAAAATATATACAACCTTAACCACTATGGATGAAGTCAAATTTGGAACTATGATGAGACTTGTATTCAGGATAATAGGAACTTTGACATGCGAGTTATTGCCAAATTGGGTGTAAAATGTGTACCACATTTGGTATCAAAAAATAGAGAGTGGATCACAGTGCCTTTGTAAGTGTGTGTGGGTTAAGTATTCCTAGGTTCTACTTATTTAAATCAAAGAGGTACATGCAAAACTATATCATAAATTGCGAGATAGGGGCATTGGTGGTAGTCTAAGAACACACTTGGATGACAAAGGAACTCTTTGTCAAATGGTTAAAACATTTTGTAGATAATATCCTCGATTGGGTTTCATCGACAAACATGGCCCTTCTCATTTTTGATGGTCATGGCAGTTGCATGGCTTTCAAGACCATAAAAAAAGTAAGGAGTTTAGGAATAGACCTACTAACACTACCTGCTCATACCAGTCACAAGCTACAACCATTGGATGTCAACATTTTTGCTCCATTCAAGGCTTATTTCAAAGAGAAAATAACCATATGGCAAGCAAACAACCCACATATTGATATTAGACATGAAGAGTTGGCAACTCTTGCAAGCCAACCTTTCAAAAAAGTGTTGAAACCAAGCAACATTGTTAATGGGTTCTGTAGAACATGAATTGGGCCACTTAATTGGTCATCCCTTGATAGGGATATTGGTCCAAGTGAGGGCTATGTTGTTGAAGAGTATGTAGCAACTCCTAGAACAGAAGATGATGCAGTCACGATGGAAGATGATCAATAGTTTATTGTAGCAGAGGCCTGCTTGCAACTATTTGGTTACAATGAGGATCAAATAGATGGTTTTGTGCAAGAATACGATGTAAGGAATGTGCCAATTTATATTGTACCAGAATGCAATGAGGTTGTTGAAACTAAAACACACAGTCATATTTTTCCAACACAAATCCAACCAGTTTTTGCAACATACAATGATGTTAGAGAAACTACATTAGCAGGCCTGAGTTTTCCAACTCAAGTAAGCCAACTAGAATGGATGAATGAAGTAGCCACAAACCTTGAAGTGCAATTAAATTCGATAGAGAAAGAAGTCAGCCTTTCTATGTCATCCCCACCACACGTTGATCCATCTAAAGTAATCCATTACTTCACTACTGTAAAGAATTGGGAAGAGCGTAGTGGTACTAAAAATGAAGATGACAATGCGATCAGTGAGGAAGATGTTGAGTTTGTGTCATGCACCCAACATGATGGACAACAAACGACAAGACCAAACAACATATTCTTGAGACTTACAGTATAGAGGGTGCAAGGAACATCACGGGGAGGTTCTTCGGGAGTGCTTCACCTTAGTAGGCAATCCCAAGTACTAACATTTGACGCCTTCATTGAAATGTAAAATGAACAAGAGATGCATAAGAAAAGGAATGAGGAGTTGTAGCAACGTAAGAAGGAGTAGATGATGCAAAGAAAGGCAAAACGTGAAGCAGAAGCAATTAAAAGGGAAGCAATGAGGGTTGAGAAGCAAGCAAGGAAACTGATAGAAGATGATTAGAATGTGGGAGAAATCAATTAGATAGGAGCAGGTGAAGGATGAACGACTACAGAAGGCAACTGAAAAAGAAAGCTAAAAAAGAAGAGAAGAAAAAACGTAAGCCTACAGTGGGGAATCCTATACCCCCCAACACCCTATCCTGCTTGATATGATGAACATATTGTCATCAACCTTTACAACTATCAACAATATCCAAGTTGGGAGTGCCTCCAAAAAATTAGGACTGAGCGCAAATGCAAGCCATGCATTACTTGCTCAAATAGCAACTTGCCTTCAAACCTCTTTTAACCAAGTAACATCTCTTACAAGTGGACTGAAGTTAGCTATTGGTGGATATCTCACTCCACCTCCTTTTCCTAGAAATATGGAGAATTGATAATGTTCGTATTGAATTTTGTTTTCTGATCAATGTAGCATGTTATCATGGAATCTAGCAGCGCTCGTTCCGCAGATAACCCCCCTACGAAACTTGTCTGTTTCCTAGGTTCATGATGTTCAAGCATGCAAAATAAGGTGATTTTCAATCCACCTCGAAGTGCGTTCCAAAGTCTTAAATAGTCTATTTGAGTGTCCCTCTGCATTCATCTCACGAAGACCTTCGAAACAAGTATCTTCGTGAATTCTCATTGTTTATACTTAGTGAAATTGTGAAAAGTGCAAAAGCTTCAAAAAAATCACTCTAACATTTTGAAGAAAAAAATTTGTGTTGAAAGTGTAAGGGTGAGGTTTTTCAGTGCCTATGCACATAAGTGAAAAGTCAACTTGGTGCAAGGGCATTGATTTTTAGCGTCTTTACACCAAGTCTTCAAACTTAGCCATTTTAAGGTCAGGGCGGTGTTTTTCAACTCAATTGCACTTTTCACTAGTTTTGCCACTTTTCACGCCTTAATTAATTGGAACGACTTGAGTTAATTTTCACACTTAAAAGTGATTTTAGGTTTTTTCTTCTTCACTCTTGTCATTTGTTTTGCATTTCTCCTTGCTAGGCGACCATTTTGCATCTGCAAACTCACGTTTTTGAGAAGATTTCAAGCTTTTTTCAAGCTAGGTTTTTCGTGCTTGTTATAGGTACGCGAATTTATTGTTTACTTTCATTTTAAGTTTGTTTTCTCTTTTGATCTGGGAAAATGCTTGGAGTTTTTTTTTTCTTATTTTTTTCCTTGGTTTTTCGTCTTCCTCTCAACACGTTTTCATGCCCTCTTCTAAGTCAAGCTTCCTCCATCATTTTTATTGTGGTTTTGTTTTGTTTTGTATGCGCCTTTGTGTCTCATGTCATTTCTTACTTCTCTCTTCCATTTTTTGTACCACTCTTCTTTGTCTCTCATCGTGCCTTTGTTTCTCTCATTTTAATGTCATTATCCAAGTGACAAAGCCATGCACGGGTTCGAAATAACTCATTTTAAAGATCATGCCAAGGTCCAACTTTGAAAGACTCACTCTAAGTTCTCAAGTAGTGTTTTTAAGCACAATTACACGAAAGCACTTAACCTATGTTTTTACCAACTCCTACACTAGAGTGATTTTTCATCATTTGCCAAAGCACTTATTTTCCACACCATTGCACTTACCAAGCAATCTCCACAAGAGGCTAAGTGTCAGGGCACTGATTTTCAGCGCCCTGACATATATTTTTTGCCAAACTTACACATAAAGTGCAAGGGTGCTGATTTTCAATGCCATTGCACCTGAGAAAATTCTCCTAAGTGCAAGGGCGTTGATTTTCATTCCCTTACACTTTTGGCAGTTTTTGCCTTAAACTCGTCAAACTTGCTCTATTTTCGTTTTGAACCTCATTTCTTCGCTCCTGCATCATTTTCCATGCCTCGTCACTCAGAACATGCTTGCTCAACATCGTTGCTCACTTCATGCATCCCAATGCTACTTTTTCGACTAACATTTATTGATTCACCATCTTTGCAATTCCTTTTCAAATCTTGTCAAGGGATCCTCAAAGTTGCATCTTTTGATCCAGTTGCTCTCATATGACAGCTAAGAAGCCTCCATCATCTTCAAAGGCTCCAGGAAAAATTAAATACACATACCAAGGTGTTTATCTACCGACAATAGTAATTTCAAAGGTGGATGAGATAAAAGACACTGAGGTTGGTCATCAAGACCTCGTTGATTTCGTGAAAAGAACTTAGAAAAAGCCTCTTGAAGACTCCCTGAGAGCCATTGTGCACAGTAATCTACCCCTGGTGTCTACTATAGTGCCTCTCATGTTACTGATACTTATGGTATTACTTTGTGTGTGTGTGTTTGACTCTTTTTGGTTTTTGGTTATGTTCTGATGCATACTTGATACTTTGATAGACATCTATTTTGCCATGTGGTTTGGATTGGCAGACACTTTTGTTTCTTTACTTATGATATTTGGACACATGTGTTGGATACTTATTCTTATGATGATGTTATTGATTGCTTTATGATGATGTTGTTTAGGTTTTCATTATTGTATGTGATTTGGGTGAGAGAGACGGTGTTGCATTGCTCATTCATGAGCACCCTACTTCACCGCAATTCTCTTTCACAATGAGTTTGATTATGAACTTATATGTATATGTATATGTTGTTCAACGTTTGGTGTTATGCAGGACTGCAGGTACCAGGTACCAACTCCACCCACATTGTCGGGTCTGAGCGCACCCTACATACCCAATGGTTTGATCTGGTTAGGGAGTTGATAAGAAAGTACCCCCATTTGTGTTTGTGGTTTAGTCATTGTGGTTCATGTCTTATATCCATACTTCCTTTGTGTGGGTATGATTTTAGTTTGAGCTATTTATTTTCATGGCTTTAGTAATGTTTATTAAAGGTTTTTTATTATGGCTATGTTGATGAATAATTGTTGTAAATTAAAATGTTATTCTTCGATGTGGTTAGTAAGTAATTAAATTACATTGTTAGTAAATGGCATTGTTTCTCTTAGAAAATAAATGTGCTTATTAGCGTTAATTATTTTATACATTAATGGTTTTATTAATATTGCAAACTTTAAATTATCATGAGAATATCATTTAATTTAAATAAATATAAATTATTAAATTTATTTTATTGATTATATAAATTAAGTCATTGAAAATATTACTATGATGATTAGTTTTAACATCGAGTAGTTAATTTAATATTATATTTTTAAATTTAAATGTTGCTTGAGTTAAAATGCTTATTTATTTATTTTAATAATATTTTTTTTTTTCGAAAGTTAATTATATTTTAAGGGATTATAATGTTAAAATTTGTGGAAGAAATAGTTAGTTTAGTAATTTTGGGAAAAATGCCTATTCGAAAATTAGTAAAATAGAAATTGAAGGCAAGTGGCTATTTTCCATGTGCAGTGTAATTAAGAGAATTTTAGTGATGTTCTAATTTTTGCCTTCTTCGGATATTATATCCAATCTAGTTTTTTTGAAAAATGAGAGAGAGAAGGAAAGCAAAAATTTTGTCTACAACTCGTAATTTTGAAGTTTTCTGGAAAATGTCTTCTCTACATATGTTCTTTTGAAAATAGTTAAGGGAATTTAGAATTATATATTGTGATGGATTTTGTTCTTTGAAATTTCTTTTGGAGTTTGTGGATCTCTAAATTTGGTGAAGAACGTGGTTGGCTGGATACGCACAATGCAACAATTCGTCTCCAAATCAACTTCAAGTGAAGGACTCCAGGTAGCACTGTAACTTTGAATATCTTGTAATTCTTTGTTGAAAAGAAAAGATTGAAAATTTTGAAATTCCAATATGTTTTATGTGAGGCTTGAGATCATTATTTTTGTGAAATCATTGTTGTGTAATTGTCATCTCCAACCTTTGGATTTCGTTTTCCCCTCCGTTTCCTATTCAGTATCGTTAATTAATATTTTAGATGTGTGATAACGGTTGACAAGCGTCTGTGAATTTAATCTTATTATAGAATAATTTGTCTACATTTTGATCTATCCATTGTTAATTCTCATTCATTCTCTTTGTAAATTTTGTTTGCCAGAGATTTTCCTTTTTATTTTGCATTCTAGCTTTTGTAATTCGCCAATCTGATTCTTGACATCTGAATGATTTCATGTGTTGGGCTATGCCCAATTTTTCTTGTGCTTATGCTTATTTCTTTATATATATATATATATATTTTATATTTTAATGATCGACGAATTTGTGCTAGCATTTGAAATTGGTTATGGGACATTATTGTTTATTGTTTGGGGGGTTTGTGTTTTCCTTTAGCACCCTTCCCCGTGTTGTTCGCACATTCTTTCTTGACAGATTGACGCACATGGGAAGCCATTCACCTTGAATGGTTGCGCACGCTGCAGCCTTTGGTTGTTGTGCGTAGCCACTCAAGGGAATGACTGGGCCCCTATTCATAGAGTTGGTCGTGGGTTTTTTTTAGCATAATATATATATAAAGGGTTATGCAATATTTTTATATCCTTTATTCTTTATAAGAACACAGTGATAAATTTAATGAATTTTAAATTTAATTTTCTTACAATTATAATATATATATATGTATCAACATGAATTTGCACCCCTAACATGAATTCCCTTTTGACCCTTAACACTTTATAAAATCAAAAGCGAAGGTTTAATTCCACTTAATCCCGCTGCCTGCATTCCACTTGGCACCTGCTTTGTGTGTCGGTGGGGGCGTTTCTATCGGGGACGCCCGCACGACGCGTAGACATCTGTGCGGCGCACTTGCGTCCCTAGCAGATTCCTATGGATGGAGACTACAGAGGTGTTACATTCTCGATTGGAAGTCGAAGAGTAACCTCCCTCTTCGGTTGGCCGACCCGAATATGGTCATTTTTCATCCATCTCTTCATAATCTTCACTCTTCCATCCATAGCATTTTGGAAGCAAAAGTTTGAGAGAAGTTTTGCAAGATCGTTTGAGCATTTTCTCCACCATTTGCATTCATTTCCAAGCTTTGTAGTAGCACCATTCACTCCACTGCAGCAATCCACTACTTTGTCACTCCAACGGGGCGAGCACAGGACAGACACCATGGCAACAGAGGCTTGAGTCCCTCTCGTTCAGTCCTCCATGAGCCTTGAGTGCTTTGGACAAAGGCGGTTAGCTCCTACAATCTCTCCTTTTGTTTTCGATTGAGTAAGCACATACTACTTGTAGTGTTTTTGTGTTTACGTAGCTTGTAGTTTCTTTTCTTTATCATTTATCTCTACTCTTCCAAACTTGGTTGTTCGTGGAGGTGGAAACACCAAGATGGGGGTTTGACTGAGGTAGGCCCCTATACAACCCCAAAAATTTCCCCCTTTATTGTGTGCAGGTGGAGAGAACTTGGAGCAAGCTAGCGAGGAGAGAATTGTACGAGATCATCTTCATCACCTTGATGGTAATACATTTCCTTTATCGTATTCGTATCTGCATTTCTCTTTACTTAATCTCATTTTATCACTTCAAGCATCTCTAGACTAGGTTGATAGTCTCCCTTTTGGAGTTAGAAAACTGTCTTTTCGGTTCTCTAGCCGCACGAACACCAACACACTTGTGAGATGCCAACACACCATGCTATCATCCTAGAACTACGCTTCCATCCTTAGAGAGTTGCTTGAGACACAAATTTGACTCTAAATGCTAACTCATCTAGTCTCCTTCTAACATTCAGGATTGCAAAGTGATCGAAGGATGCATAATCCTCATCATTCTCATCTTCATCATCTTAACTATCCTTTAAACTAAGGTGAGTTAAGGCAGCCTTTTTGCTCTTGGCCTTTCGTGACTTGGGGCCTTGCAGTGGGTGGTCCCCCTCTCTCACAATATATATATATGTATATATGTATATGTATATATATGTATATATGTATATACGTCAATATTGAATAGTTAGATATTCATTTAATTATGTTTTTTGATATGCAACAGTAACTTTAATTTAAGGTTTTTTTATAGGCATATATACACATATATGTATATATATATATATATATGTGTGTGTGTGTGTGTGTGTGTGTATTTTGATATAAGTATATCATGGTAATGCAAAAATAATTTCAATTTTGGAATTAAAGAACACAATTATATTGTTCAAACTCAAATTTAAATATTATTTTATTAAACTTGTACTTAGAAATGAATTTGCAAATTAGATTTAACAATCATGGAAAAATTAGATTTAAAGAATATTCTGTTTTGGAAAAAGAAACAAAACCAGGAAATAAATATTGTGTAGGATTAAAATATATACTTTTTAATTATAATTGTTTTAATAGTTTAAGTTAAACATTTTATTTCCAAAGTATATTTGTGAGTTAAACAATTGTAGGAAATGTAGTTTACCTTTATTAAATTTGATTTAGAAACAATTAAAGAAACTCAGATTTTCTAACTTGGTAAAATAAATTTGATGAGATAGTTAACGTTATGTAAATTAAGTTCTAAAATTAGATATTAAATGTGAATGGTTATTTCCATAGATTAAGTTGGAATATTTAATTTCGTAATGAATTTTATGAGTAGGAATGGATTTTAAAATGATGGAAATTTGTATTTGATGTGCATGTGTTGAATTTAGGTTAAATTTAGTATGGTTTGAAAAGATGATTTTAATTGAAGTAATGTGTTATTTTGGTTCATGGGTAGATGGGTACTTACCTCGAGAGGCTATGGGAATTGTGTGTTTGCACGTATATTATTGCACCTTTTTGTCGATCATTTTACCTTGTGAATATTTTTGTGGGAGGTACCTCCTAGTTTTATGGGTTTTGATACTTTGTGTAGTCACGAGATGGTCACGCCTTGTGTGCCTTGTGGCGGAATAAGGTCCTTTATGTTTGTGTATTGAGGTACACCCTTTACTTGTTTTTGGTTTTGGGGTAATCGTAAGGGAGAGTGGCTCTTCTTGGGGCCAGTGTACAAGTTGTCACCCATGAAAGATTTTTCTTAAATAAGTGATAACCTAATTATGTATCTAGTGGGTTGGGTTAGTTAACACATAACAAGACTAAAAACATGCACCTCACCCCTGTTGTTAGTGCTCTCAAAGGCTAAGGAAAGGTGGGAAGACCTGGTTGGTAAGGTCACTACCTTGTCTCCACGAAAGGTAAGTGGCTCCACATAAGTCACCCTATGGGGCGACACCTTGAGATAGGATGCCTAGTTAACCATAGATGGAGGTGGTTCCTAGTGTTAGGTAGCCTGGTTAATCCACATAGATGGAGGCATTTCCTAATATTAGGTAGCCTAGTGAATCCATGTAAGGCCATGTGATGACACTCTCCTTCGGTGCCTATTGTTTTCCCTTTTACTTGTTGCCTCTGGAGTTTTATTATGGTTGTTGTTTATGTTGTTATGTGGTTTGGAGTTGTATGGTGTTAGTCCTTTATGTTTTGAATTTGTCGGCGAGGGTTCTTTCTTATCGACTCCTTCCATGGGGGGTGTTCCTTCAGGTTCACAAGGTCAGGTGGAAACGTGCAATGCACCCATTGGGTCCCCAGGTGATGATTGTGGCATGAAAGAAGATGCAGTGATCTCATAGCTTCGCACAAAGGAAGATTGTACCTTATATGTATTCAATTCTTCATTATTGTATGTTTTGGATTATGATGTACTCTTCCCAATATTATAAGGGAGGCAAATTTGTAATGTAATATTGGCATCTAATGTGTTGTATCTGTGGAAATATGTTACATGAATGTAACTTGAAAAGTTCTGAAGTTGAAATGTAATAATATGTTATTCATGCTTTTATTTATCTATCTTATTCATGTGGGATGAATGTAATATTTATATTATTCTTATTCGTGCTTCTATCATTTTTCTAGTTTAGTATCATTTAACATTGTAGTTGGTTTGGGTTCATTTCGAGTAGCGTACCATGTTACCCCATGGGACTAGGTTTATGTTATATGATATACTTATGTTGATTAATTAATTGTTTATGTTAGATGTAAATGTTATTTAAAAAAAAATGTTCGGATATTGTTGGTAGTTGTGTCCTATGGGGTTTGCACAGTGGGGCATTACAACATGGTATCAGAACCTAGGTTCATACACTGGGCACTCTGGATACGTGTGAGCCCATTACTTTGACCTACGTGTTGTACTCTTGAGTTATTGTTTTTTTTTCCTTTTTGGTGGTCCCGCTTGTCTCCTGGGAATTGTCTTTAGGCATTGTTGGTTCGATGGTGCAGAAACTAGAAGAAAGGATAGGACCCTCGGTGTAGTGCGCAATGCACCGATATCCTTCCTACTGGGGAATGCATTATGGACATTGGTGTAGTGTGTAAATGTATGTTAAGTTAGGGTTTGTTGAGATTTTAAATTTGTTTTGAGTCTAATGTTTACCCCTATTGTGTGCACGGATGGGTAGGTAAAAGTCTGAAAAGAAGAAAGGAAAGGAAGGAAAGGCTGCCAAAAAAAGGGTGGTCATCAAAGAGAATCCTACACGAGTAGTCCCACCTTGCACCCCTAATGACGAGACCTTAGCTCAAGCCCTCGCTCGGCTTAAGGTAGAAAAAGGGAAAAAGGTAGAAGAGTCAAAGCACACAACTAAAGGGAAGAAGCCATCCACGATCTGGGATTGGCCAGTTGGGTGTGGACCCAATGCTCCCTTATTATCCAAGGAAGAGAAGGAGAGCCTTCATGCTCAACCTTCTGCTTCCAGGAAAGCGGTAGTGGAATCAAATGAGGACCCAGAGGAGTGTCCTCTTTTGGGTAGTGAGTAGCTCGATAGTTGTAGGAGGGATGTAGAACCTTCTTTATTGCTTAGTTGGATTGCTACTTTTATGTTATGATTATGTACCTTGTTACTCTATGGTGGTTGTTTCACCGTGTTGGTTTGGTTTGGTTGACAGTTTAGATGAATCGGATGATTATGACATTATTTACTATTGTTTATTTTATGTTGATATATGGAGTTATTTGTGTTTGGAACGATTTGATTAAGTGTCATCATATGGATTTTATACTATGCCTGTTATGATTAGCTATTTCCTTGTGACGTTGTTCTGAAATAGTTACGATTACTTGATTTTATGGGTTTGGATGGCATTTCATTTGATTTTGATGAGTCTTCAGCAACATGGGAGGATGCATCCCACATCCGAGAATCTTTTCCTTATTTGTTTTTTGGCTTCCAGGAGTAAGCCTAGTTCTAGGGGAGGAGGATGTAGTGCCTCTCATATTACTGATACTTATGGTACTACTTTGTGTGTGTGTTTTTGAATCTGTTTGGTTTCTGGTTATGTTCTGATGCATACTTGATACTTTGATAGACATCTATTTCGCCATGTGGTTTGGATTGGCAGATAGTTCTGTTTCTTTGCTTATGATATTTGGACACATGTGTTGGATACTTATGATGATGTTACTGATTGCTTTATGATGATGTTGTTTAGGTTTTCATTACTGTATGTGATTTGGGTGAGAGAGACGGTGTTGCATCGCTCATCCGTGAGTGCCCTGCTTCACCGCAATTCTATTTCATAATGAGTTTGATTATGAATTTATATGTATATGTATATGTTGTTTGACGTTTGGTGTTATGCAGGACTGTAGGTACCAGGTGCTGACTCCACCCGCGTTATCGAGTCTGAGCGCGCCCTACATACCCAATGGTTTTATGTGGTTAGGGAGTTGATAAGAAAGTACCCCCATCTGTGTCTGTGGTTTAGTCATTGCAGTTCATATCTTATATCCGTACTTTGTTTGTGTGGGTATGATTTTAGTTTGAGCTATTTACTTTCATGGATTTAGTAATGTTTATTAAAGGTTTTCGATTATGGCTATGTTGATGAATAATTGTTTTAAATTAAAATTTTATTCTTCGATGTGGTTAGTAAGTAATTAAATTATATTGTTAGTAAATGGCATTGTTTTTCTTAGAAAATAAATGTGCTAGTTAGCATTAATTATTTTATATATTAATGGTTTTATTAATATTGCAAAGTTTAAATTATCATGAGAATACCATTTAATTTAAATAAATATAAATTATTAAATTTGTTTTATTGATTATTTAAATTAAGTCATTGAAAATATTACTATGATGATTAGTTTTAACATCGAGTAGTTAATTTAATATTATATTTTTAAATTTAAATGTTGTTTGAGTTAAAATGCCTATTTATTTATTTTAATAATATTTATTTGTTTTCGAAAGTTAATTATATTTTAAAGGGATTTATAATGTTTAAATTTGTGGAAGAAATAGTTAGTTTAGTAAATTTGGGAAAAATGCCTATTCGAAAATTAGTAAAATGGAAATTGGAGGCAAGTGGCTATTTTCCATGTGTAGTGTAATTGAGAGAATTTTAGTAATGTTCTCATTTTTGTCTTCTTGGGATATTATATCCAATCTAGTTTTTTTTTTAAATGGGAGAGAGAAGGAAAGCAAAATTTTGTCTGCAACTCGTAATTTTGAAGTTTTATGGAAAATGTATTATGTGCATATGTTATTTTGAAAATAGTTAAAGGAATTTAGAATTATTTATTGTGTTGGATTTTGATCTTCGAAATTTCTTCTGGAGGTTGCGGATCTTTGAATTTGGTGAAGAATGTAGTTGGCTGGATACGCACGACGTAACAATTTGTCTCCAAATCAACTTCAAGCGAAGGACTCCAAGTAGCACTGTAACTTTGAATACCTTGTAACTCTCTATTGAAAATAAAAGATTGAAAATTTTGAAATTCCAATATATTTTTTGTGTTTGTGAAGCTTGAGATCATTGTTTTTGTGAAATTTTTGTTGTGTAATTGTCATTTCCAGCCTTTGGATTTCGTTTTCCCCTCTGTTTCCTGCCCAGTATTGCTAATTAATATTTTAGATGTGTGATAACGACTGGCAAGCGTTTGAGAATTTATTCTTATTCTAGAATAATGTGTCTATGTTTTTATCTATCCATTGTTAATTCTCAGTCATTCTCTCTGTAAATTTTGTTTGCTAGAGATTTTCCTTTTTATTTTGTGTTCTGGATTTTGTAATTCGCCAATCTGATTCTTGATATCTGAATGATTTCATGTGTTGGGCTATGCCCAATTTTTCTTGTGCTTATGCTTATTTCTTTATATATATTAATGATCGACGAATTTTTGCTAGCATTCGAAATTGGTTATGGGCCATTATTGTTTACTATTTGGGGGGTTTTGTGTTTTCTTTTAGCACCCTTCCCCGTGTTGTTCACACATTCTTTCTTATCAGATTGGCGCGCATGGGAAGCCATTCACCTTGAATGGTTGCACACACAACAACCTTTAGTTGATGTGTGCAGCCACTCAAGGGAATGGTTACGCCCCTATTCATAGAGTTGGTCGTGGGTTTTGTTTAGAATTATATATATATATATATATATATATATAAAGGGTTCTGCATTATTTTTATATCCTCTGTTCTTTATAAGAACACAGTGATAAATTTAATGAATTTTAAATTCAGTTTTCTTACAATTATAATATATATATGAATATACGTTAGTATTAAATAGTTAGATATTCATTTAATTCTGGTTTTTGATATGTAGTAGTAACTTTAATTTACTATTTTTTTACAGGCATATATACATATATATGTGTATATATATTTTGATATAAATATATCGTGGTAATGCAAAAATAATTTCAATTTTGGAATTAAAGAATGAAATTATATTGTTCAAACTCATATTTAAATATTATTTTATTAAACTTGTATTTAGAAATGAATTTTCAAATTAGATTTAACAATCATGGAAAAATTAGATTTAGAGAATATTCTGTTTTGGAAAAATAAACAAAACTAGGAAATAAACATTGTGTAGGATTAAAATATATACTTTTTAATTATAATTTTTTTAATAGTTTAATTTAAACATTTTATTTCCAAAGTATATTTGTGAGTTAAACAATTGTAGTAAATGTAGTTTACCTTTATTAAATTTGATTTAGAAACAATTAAAGAAACTCAGATTTTCTAACTTGGTAAAATAAATTTGATGAGATAGTTAACGTTATGTAAATTAAGTTCTAAAATTAGATATTAAATGTGAATGGTTATTTCCATAGATTAAGTTGGAATATTTAATTTCGTAATGAATTTTATTAGTAGGAATGAATTTTAAAATGATGAAAATTTGTATTTGATGTACCATGTGTTGAATTTAGGTTAAATTTTATATGGTTTGGAAAGATGATTTTAACTGAAGTAATGTGTTATTTTGGTTTGTGGGTAGATGGGTACTTACCTCCATAGGCTAGGGGAATTGTGTGTTTGCATGTATGTTGTTGCACCTTTTTGTCGATCATTTTACCTTGTGAATATTTGTGTGGGAGTTACCTCCTAGTTTTATGGGTTTTGATACTTTGTGTAGTCACGAGATGGTCATGTCTCGTGTCCCTTGTGGTGGAATAAGGTACTTTATGTTCGTGTATTGAGGTACACCCTTTACTTGTTTTTGGTTTTGGGGTAACCATAGGGGAGAGTGGTTCTTCTTGGGGCTAGTGTACAAGTGGTCGCCCACGAAAGAGTTTCATTAAATAAGTGATAACCTAATTAATGTATCTAGTGGGTTAGGTTGGTTGACACATAACAAGACTAAAAACATGCACCTCACCCTTGCCGTTAGTGCTCTCAAAGGCTAAGGATAGGTGGGAAGACCTGGTTGGTAAGGTCACTACCTTGTCTCCATGAAAGGTAAATGGCTCTGCATGAGTCACCCTATGGGGCAACACTTTGAGATAGGATGCCTGGTTAACTATAGATGGAGGTGGTTCCTAGTGTTAGGTAGCTTGGTTAATCCACATAGATGGAGGCGGTTCCTAATGTTAGGTAGCCTGGTGAATCCATGTAAGGCCATGTGATGACACTCTCCCTCTGTGCCCATTGTTTTCCCTTGTACTTGTTGCCTCTGGAGTTTTATTATGGTTGTTGTTTATGTTGTTATGTGGTCTGGAGTTGTATGGTGTTAGTCCTTTATGTTTCGAATTTGTGGGTGAGGGTTCTTTCTTATTGATTCCTTGCACGGAGGGTGTTCCTTCAGGTTCACAAGGTTGGGTGGAAACATGCAATGCACCCATTGGGTCCCCAAGTGATGATTGTGGCACGAAAGTAGATGCAGTGATCTCATAGCTTCGCACAAAGGAAGATTGTACCTTATATGTATTCAATTCTTTATTATTGTATTCTTTGGATTATGATGTATTCTTCCCAATATTATAAGGGAGACAACTTTGTAATATAATATTGGCATCTAATGTGTTGTATCTGTGGAAATATGTTCCATGAATGTAACTTGAAACTCTAAAGTTGAAATGTAATAATATGTTATTCATGCTTTTGTTTATCTATCTTATTCTTGTGGGATGAATGTAATATTTATATTATTCTTATTCATGATTCTATCATTTGTCTAGTTTAGCATCGTTTAACGTTGTAGTTAGTTTGGGTTCGTTTCAAGTAGCGCACCATGTTACCCCATGGGACTAGGTTTATGTTATATGATATATTTATGTTGATTAATTAATTATTTATGTTAGATGTAAATGTTGTTATTTAAAAAAAATTGTTCTGATTTTGTTGGTAGTTGTGTCCTATGGGGTTTGCGTGGTGGGGCGTTACATCTACATTCCCTACTTCTGCACATAATACAGATTTCATCCTCAAAGTTGCATCCCATTACATCAAGGAAAGCATAATTGTGATTGACTCTTTTGGGCAAGAGATATTGAGATTGGACCCTGATTTATTGGATAATGTTTTCAGAGTCCCACAGATGGAAAAATACACTGAAATCTCAATACAACAAGCGTAGGAAGTCTATGACTCAGATCCAAATAAGGCTAAATACTTGATCAATAGCCAATGGTTGAAAGAACCCAGGCATACTATCTCAAGATGGTCAAGGGGACTGTTGATGGTGTTTTTATGCACTTCTCAACACAAGTAATGTGTAGGTGCATCACCTCTCTTGAAAGACAATCTTCCACAATCAAATTGCATAACACTATCCCAAGGTCTCTCAGATGTCAGGTCTTGAAAATGCTTGGAATATCTCAATTGATTTATGTGATTTGCTGGAATCACAAGGTGGACTTATGGATGAGTCACAAAGTGGGAAAGATGGATCAGCAAATGGAGTTTTTAAGATAGGAGAGTTGTTGTGCGTTTGCTGCAAATTCAAACAACAGTCTTGAACTCCATTTTATCATTGGATTTAGCTTTATAATGTGCAATGAACCTTGCCTAAGGTTACTTATTAAAAAAAGGGAAAAAGGGCAGGGAAGAGAAACGGTTCTTGGATCTGAAACTACGAATGAACAGTGATCATGGAGGCTGCTACAGTAGACAAACTCCCTAAACTGGGTTTTGCTTGGCCAAGAGAAACCTGCAATTACACAAAACTAGTGCAATCTTCTAAGGACTACAGATTTTCAGTTTGCATACACACATCATCAACATGCAAATGAACTAAGTTGCAACAATCAAATAAAGAAGCCCAGGCTAACTTTGCACAGCAGCTTGTCATCAACAAGTGCCAAAAGTATGGGCTAAAAGCTCATCAAATACTGTAACATTAAACACCATCATCACTTCCATTCAAGAAACTAACAACTAAAACTAAATTGGAAGGTAGAACCATGCACACATAATGAGCAAACTCAAAAGGTAACACCCATAGATCATGCAATGCTACTTTTTATTGCTGCAGAATGTTTTTACAACAACTCTCCAACCCTTACAAATGAGGGGAAGAACCCTATTTATAGTTTTCCAAAGCCCGAATGAATGGCTAGGATTGAATTAAATTGTGTGGCCCAAATTCAATTACATTAGGGCTTCACCTACCCCACAATATTCAACAATTTAAAATACATATTTTGTCTTTTTTCCTATTTTGTCTTGTAGTGGCCAATCACTGTAGAAGTTTTGTCTTCTAGCTGATTTCCCCTTTACTGTAGTTGAAACTGCCTGAAAGCTACCTCCTCCCGATGGACTTGCAACATTCTTCATTGGAACAAATGGGTCAGTCGACGATTGGCATCAATGGATTGGTTGCCCCTGATTCAGGCAGACAACCCCAAAAGATTATCATCATCTGGTGAAAAGTAGGATAGCCCCCCTTGCATTTTATCATTGACTTCCTTGGCATAGGCCTTCTTCTGATGCCAGCCATGTTGATGTGCACCATGAGGAGAGGTGGGCATAAAATGAATGGTGATAGGAGCCACATGCTTTTCCTTGTTCAACTTTCTCAATGGGCCTCCCGGCGGACCCGCGGTAGGCTTCTTGAAACCGAAATCAAGAGGCCGGAATGCTGTGTTTGGGAATGTTGTTTTGAAAAGCGCGAATAGGGCATGGCGACCTAGATGGTATCTCCTGGCTGCAAATTTGGAATTTGAAAGGTCCAAGGAGGATAAGATCCAATTTTGGCATCTGGGTCAAAGTCCGTTTTCAAATCGAAGGAGTGCTTGGATGTTCCGGAGACAAGACGCCGGAATGTCGTTTTGGAAATATTGTTTTGAAAATGGCGAACAGAGCATGGAAGTCCATATGGTATCTCTTGACTGCAAATTTGGAATTTGAAAGGTTTGAGGAGGATAAGATCCAATTTTACCATATGGGTCGAAGTCCATTTTCAAATCGGAGGAGCACTTGGACATTCCGGAGACAAGAGGCCAGAATGTCGTTCTGGAAATGTTGTTTTGAAAACGGCGAACAGAGCATGGAACTCCGGATGGTATCTCCCGGTTGAAAATTTGGAATTTGAAAGGTCTGAGGAGGATAAGAACCAATTTTACCATCTAGGTTGAAGTCCATTTTCAAATCGGAGGAGCGCTTGGACGTTCCAGAGACAAGAGGCTGAAATGTTGTTCTGGAAATATTGTTTTGAAAATGACGAACAAAGCATGGAACTCTGGATGGTATCTCCCAGCTGCAAATTTGGAATTTGAAAGTTCTGAGGAGGATAAGATCCAATTTTACCATCTGGGTCAAAGTCCATTTTCAAATCGGATGAGTGCTTGGACGTTCCGAAGACAAGAGGTCGAAATGTAGTTCTGGAAATGTTGTTGCAGGAATGCTGCTACAGAAATGTTGTTTTGAAATTTTCAAAACTTTTTGAAACTTAATGAAACCTTGGTAGTTCACTTGGACACCACAAAACATCCTGAATTCATAGGAAACCTATCCCCAAAGACAAAAATGAAGGAAAAAGTGAATCGAGCAAGTGGGGAGGTGAAGCTCGAAAAACCCAAGACTTAGCAATTTTTTATTTTAGGGGCAAAATATAGTCAGTCAAAAATGAGACTTTGAAGGGCACATTGATCAATAGGACACCAAAAAAGGGGCATGCAAAATGAGATGGGAGCAAAGCAGCCCATCAGGAGCGAAAAAAGAGGGTCCTTGCCTACGGCGGGGTGTGTGTGCAAAATATACACAACAAATGGCGACTCGCTGGGGGAAATGCTCTAGACCATTTCGATGAAAAACAAGAATCACGAAACCAGAATCTTTGGTTCCGACCTTCATGTTAGGGAAAACAAGCCAGACGCTCAACCAAAGGATCAAAACCATTAGTTAACCTAACCTTCAGTATGCTAAAAAATCCAAGTGTGTGCAATTGCGTTGATTCCCATCCTTCAGTTGCTGCAAGAACCCAAGCTCCATCAAGTTAAGCTATGTAGTTTATTCTAACTCCAAAAGCATCTGCGACATTTCCTCGCTGCCAGTTAGGTGTCCATAGCCCCGACGAGGTTGTTGCTATGATTCTCCCAAACATTGCTCTACTGCCGGCCGAGCGTCCATAGCCCCGGTAGAGTTAATCGTATACCCCTGAAAAGCTAAATTTCTCTTCTTTTGATTTTCAATATTTTGTTTTTTTTCTTTTGTTTCCTTTATCTTTTCAGTTCTTTTATTTCAACCCACAAGCAATGAAGCTCATGCTTAGGGCTGAGAATCACAGTGGCGCTGGAGCAGAATTTTAGATTTTTCACTTAACTAGACTTCACAAAGGACCTACAGTGACTATTAGATCCTTAAAATTTGTGAGATATAAGATTCTAGAATACTTCAGAATCAGACCAACCAACGACTTATCCACTTTGAATCAAACATCTAGATCACTTGATACTAACAAAAAATCCTCACCATCCACTCTGAAAACTTGATTAGAGTTTGATAAAGAAATACATAGAACAACCCTAGGTGATAAGTATGATTGTTGTGCGCACAGATGTGCCTAGACAAAAGCAGAGGGACCCCAAGCAAGGCAGCAGCAAAGCGAGAGCAAACAAAAGAAAATGAAAGGAAAACACCAAAACCAACCAAAATGGGACAATGAAAGAAAACAATGAAGAAACTACTCTAAAGCAAGAAACCTACAACAAACAAACTAACCTAAGGAAAGCAGGAAAGCGGAGTATTTATAGGAAACCTATACTACTCAAAATGAGGTATGTACAAAGAGATATTTACAAAGCACTGCATTCAAGCAAGGCCAACCGATACTCATGCCCATTGGATTTTGCAATGCGTGCACAAGCAGACGTGAAATCGTTATAGTTCTATACCATGCAAATTTATCCTTATATTCAGAGGGAATAAATTCAATATGGTAGAATTCAAATTCTACCCCAACATCACGAAGAATCAACAATTGAGAAGGCTCATTAAACCCATGATTAATCCATAAACATGTTCATTTTTTCTCATTCCCTTAATCAAAATGATAAGTGCAGCTATGAAAATTAACAGGAGCAAGGAAGGATAGAACCTAGATTTTATCACATGGAGGTGGCAACATTTGACAATTGAGAGCGAGCACTGCATCGTCAGTCTTTGCATCAGCAACCTCAGGCGGGCATGGTGGAGGGTGCAACATCTTAGGAATCAAGTCTGCATAAGGCAGGGAGAACGAGGTAGCAAACACTTCTTCCACATCTTGCGTGGGATCAACAATCCCCCTTGGTAGTTCTTCAAAAAGAAGTACTTCATCTCATTGATCTTCTGCAAACTGAGCGTCCACATGATTGTTGTCCTCGAAAGGAAACACGTTGTCCCACTTCCTATCCCAAGTTTCAAACTTATCTTCATGATGCTCAATATCATGGGATGATGACATGTACGAATCTGTCCTATTGCAGCCATCTAAATATTGTTGATGGTGTTTTTATGCACTTCACAACATAGGTAATACATAGGTGCATTACCTCTCTTGAAAGACAATCTTCCACAATCAAATTGCAGAACACTATCCCAAGGTCTCTCGGGTGTTAGGTCATGACGAGGCTTGGAATAAATCAGTTGTTTGATGTGATTTTGTTGGAATCACAAGGTGGCCTTACGTGGTCAAAGTTGTAGGAGAATTGGGTGAATGAATGGAGTTTTATGGATTTGGGATTACTATGCCTTGTTGCAGGTTCAGGCAGCAGTCTTAGACTCCATTGTTTCATCAGATTTGGCTTTACAATGTGCAACAAACCTTAACACAAGTTATTTCTAAAAAAAAGAAAAGAAGGGCGAGGAAGGAGGATGGTTCCTGGACCTGCAACTACCGATGAACAGTGATCATGGAGGTTCCTGCTGTGGACAGTTTCCTTAAATAGAATTTCACTAAATCAGAATTCTCACAATATCATGAAATCTATGCTATCTTCTAAGGACTGCAAATATTCATCATTCATTCACTGTGGAAATCTGAATAAAGATGAAGTTTGATGAACAACAATGAAATTAAAGTCCAGGCTAACTTTACACAGTCATATACCATCAACAAATGACCAAAAGTATGGATAAGGAAAGCATACACACGGCAGTAATCTTCAAAACCAGAGACAACATACTAACTACCCAAGCTATTCTAAGGATACTAAAGCAGAAAAGTAACTTGAAGCAAAGTTGTAACTAAAGGGAGAAGAATCATGAAACATATGGAGAAACCCAGAAATACACCAGAAAATGACTGTATTTCTATTATAATTTATGTAGCATGCCTTTACAACAACTCAACTCTCCCAAAATGAGAGGAGACCCCTATTTATAGTTTTCAAAAAACAAAATGAGTGGCCAAGATTTGATTCACTTGTGTGGCTAGGATTCACTTTACAATAGGGTTTCACCTACCCCCAAATATATTACATTTATAAACTCAATCTTGTCTTTTTCCTATTTCGTCTTCTAGTGACAGCACTGTAGCAATTTTGTCCTTTAGCTCTTTGCCCTCTGCTGTAGCTATTCTTTGAGGAATTCTTCGTCGATGATAGGGTTGCCTTCATGCTTCTTCAGCATTGCATACTCTATGAAGTTTAGGATCAGCGGCTAGAGCTTATCCATCTCCATGATGTCTGATCGCAGCACTTGGTAGCTCCATTCCTAGGAATTGCTGACAAGTTTCTTCCGGTCCTCTTCATATTTGACGACACCATCCCTGAAGAACTCTGACTGGGCGAAGGCACGGGCTGCAAAACTCATGAAGTACATGGTGACTTCAACTGACATCCCATCTTCCATGATTTTCAAGAAGTGAGGCTTTATGTTCTCAGGGTTGATCTCGGCTGCGGGCGGCTCATACCCCATTATCAATTTGATGTATCGAGAGAACTCCTCTCTAGAATCCCTAGCCCATTCGATGTCTGGAGCTATTCACTCAATGATCTGCTCGAGCCTTTCCCTTTTGTGATTGAAATCCCACTTCCAGACATCTACTAACCAGTGATCATCGTCTTTGAAGGCCAGGTCCTTCTCCCAGACCTCGCCTGGCAACGCGAGTATGGCCTCAATCTTTGGATAGGTCACCCTGTACTTTGTTGGGAACTCTTCACAGATATGCATCATTCCTTCAAGGGTTCTCTGCACTTCATGGAACTTATTTACTGTCCGAACAGCCAAATTAATGCCCATGTTTCCCATGTTAAAGACCTGTCGGAACCAGTTTTTCGTAGTCTTGTCTAAATTTCTTCTCTTTTCTAACTTATTAATCTGCTCCTAGGATAGCAACTGAGGCGGGGCGAATGACGTTGCGGGCTTCTCATCCGAGGATGACCACTTCTAAATGTAGGTCGTTAGATCGACCACTTTCTCCTTGAGCTCCTCCTTTGAAATCTTATCCTGCTGGATAAGGTGTACCACTGTAGCGACCAACTTCTAGAGATGATCGACCTTTTGTTCCCTCATGGCCACTCCCAAGTTGATGGTGGAGACGTTATAAATTATACCTTGTTCTCCAACCACCGGCATCGCTATCTGCACTGCCCTTGATCCTGAGGCATCCATGGTTACCTTTGATTTGATCTTCGATTTCTTCTCTTTCCTAGCGCTTATTTGTGCTCTGGCCAGAATGGCTTCTAGCCTTGCCTTAGGGTCCTTTGTCATGGGGGTCTTTTGCTTTAGCAACCAATCGGGTACCTGGGGTTCCTCACTAGGCAGTTTACTTTGACTCCCGATGTCCCTTTTCTCAAGCTCAACAGTTCTAACAACAAGAGCCTTCTCTTCAGTCCTCACATCTTCTTTCTCCTCTTTGGAGTCCTGTCGAAGGGTTTCATGTCTAGTGGGGGACTCAATATACAACTTCTCTTTGGGTGGATCTTCTTTTTTAGCATCCCCCTCTTCTTCGTTCTGATTATATTCATGCTCTTCGGGGCTCTCCCCTTGCTCGTCCTTGTGGGGGAATACTTCCTTATCATGCTCTAGGGTTTGGTGACGCCCTTCAGCAGGAGACTTGATGCCTTCTGTCTCTTGAGCAACAGTCTCTTCTTCTTTTGTGAGCCGGTCCTCGGCTTCCCTATCCTCTATCTCCTTGAGTTGCTTACCCCAATCTGCATTGAGTTTCGGGTCGTTTGATTCCCTTATAAAATCAGCATTCAGCTCCTCGCTGCTCTCACTGAAAGACTCATAAATCACCTCATCTATCTCACGGTGTTCGAACAGTGGATGTTCATGATACTCAAATTCTTCATCTTCCAGTGCCTTTGCAGCCTCTAGCTGCTGTCACTTGAGCTCATCTGATATTTGCATTGTCGCCTCCATCTTTGGTGGTTCAGCTGAGGGGAGGGGAGCTGGAGCATGGGCCATAGCCTGAGCTATTGCAACCTGAACCATTGGGTTAGTGAGCATCCCCGAGAGCTTGGATGGCACATTTTGCATGTATTTCACCAAAGACTCCGAGAGACTAATGGCGGGCACCGTAGCAGCAGAAACGAAGGTCAAGGAAGGATAGATAGAAGAAGAGGAGACTGGCGAGGTCGCGGCAAATGATGAATCCACTGGAATAATTTGCAAGATTGGAGAAGTGGAAGCAAGGTGGACGGAGATGTCCACTGCAAGCGGGGAGGAAGCGAAAACTGCAAGCGAAGCCTGCGGGGCAAGGCAATAGCAGTAGTAGTAGTAGGCGGGGACCTTGGTGATTTAGATCCTTCAATTCTGGTCCCATGGGGCGGACCCTTGGTCATCATAGTCGTGCCCGTGCTCCTGGTTGTTTTTCTTTTCTTCTTGGAAGGCTCAGGGTCGGAAGTCTTGCGGGCATAGACTTTCGGTTTGGGCAACTGTTCACTGGCCTCTTTCTTTTTTTGGTCTTAACTGATGGTGGGGTTTTGGATGTTTCCCTGGTTGCAGCGACAACCACTCCACCCTCAAAGCCACTTGGTTCGCTTTCCAGTCCCTTGAATGTCAAGGCGACTCCTTGCTGCTTTAATCGGGCCACCTATTGGTCGACCCATGCTTTCGTTTGGATCTCGACGGGCCCAGTGAGTATGGAGATGTTGTCGAGCTCTGGTTCATTCCAGTCAATCGTTGGCAGTGGAAAATTGGCGACGGCATCATACCCTGGATCGATCATCGTGTCCTCATCTTCTTCGAGCTGGTCAGGAACCGGCACAAGTTGATCCTTCACACATAGATGGCGGTCATGCGCATGTAGTGCCTCAACCTCACCTCAAGATCATCTTTGGAGTTGGCCCAAAAGTCTTCGACGTTGTAGAGGTGGGCATACTCATGTCCTAACACCTTCCTGATGTGTCAATACGGGTCCATTCAGAGCCGAGCTGTATATTGACGGAAGTTCTACTCAACCAACTCCCTTTCTGAATACCCCGCACACTGGGAGGTATGAATCTTGTACATTCCTTGGCCGAGCCCAATCGGGTAAGGCGAACCCGCCAAATGCTTATCGCTCAGGATGCTATGAATATGTCGTAGCTGTCAAGTCAGCTCCAATAGAATGATCGGGTCATTGGGGCAGCTTGTTCGGTCTCTCTGTGAATCCCTCAGCACAGATGTATGTAAAATTTGGGAATTGAGTATAAAGGAAAGCATATTGCTTGAGGAGGGCTCTGGCACTATGAGAAACTCTCCTTTGAAAGTCGCCCCCAAGAGACCGAATGATGTGGGCGATGAATGCATCATTCACCCGACAATAATCCCTCTTGAAATTTTGAAACTATAGTTGAGTGTATTTGTCATATGGTTTGAGTTCTACCCTTGATGGATCACTGGGTACCACCGCCAATCCCTGATAATGTCGCCGATCAGCGAGGGAATACACTAAGTAGGAGGTCATGAAGAACTGAGAGGTCTTCTTTACGGTTGTAAACTGCTCGTGGAAGCGGTCACTGATTATCTCTCCCCAATAGAAGGTGATCCCACTGCCATGGAGAATCTGCTCTATGAAATAGAACATCCATTCTTGGAAGAAGGCCGCTGCAAGAAGGCCCATCACTCGGCTTAGCAAAGTCACGAGGTCATGGTAATCCTCGAAGAAATTACTACGAAAAAGCTCTTGAGGAAGCTTGCTAGCGCTACCCCGCTTATCCTTTAACCAATACTGATTGATGAGCTTTTTGCATCCCAAGGGATCCTACTCCCATAGTTCCTTGCACTCCCCCATGGTGGGGGTCTCCATGCTCTTGAAAGGAGGAATGTGGAAAGTTGTTGTTATAGTTGACGGGGACATGTCTGCAAGGATATTTCTGTCCCGGTCCACTATAGTTCTAGGGCCAACAAGGCTGGCAAGAAGCCTGCAGCCTTAGCAATTCCACTGCCCTTAATCAACTTTGCGTTCTTTGTCTTGGGGTTCATTCTGACCCTTTGTATGAATTCGTCAACATTGACCTGGTCGATGTTTGTATCTGTGATATCTCTCCAAAGAGAGATAACTCTAGATTGTATGGGGACCCCTTGGAATTTGTACTTCATCAGGTCCTTGTCCTCCTTGCCTCGAGGTGTTTTGGCTATTCCTTTCCGTTTCTCTCTGGAGGCACCAGAAGTTTCTGCACCAAATTCCATAAATCCTACACAAGGGACGTGAATCAGTAACAATAATCATGATCAAAACAGCTCCGGGCAAGTCCCTGCACATCAAGATTAGCTCTGCAATCATTAATCATATTCAATAAGTTCGTAACACTTGATAATTCATCGTTAGAAAACAATACAGAGAATCCAGGCTCCCAGGGCCGGAATTCCCTTGGCAGAATGTCGTTTGAAAGGGCAAATTGAGGATGGAATTCCCAAAGGCATTTCCTGATGCTGATTTGAGTATTCGAAGGTTGGCATGAAGGAAGACCTGATTTGAGGAAGTGGGTTGAAATCCATTTTGGATTTGGAGGTCATTTGATACTTCATTTGGGAGTTCGGGCATCAGATGTAGGACGACCGTTGGAAACGGTGCAGGGGAGGCGAAAATCCGGGTCTCGGATCGCCGTTGCCGGGAGGTGGTTATGGGTCAGCCATTTGAAACGGCAGAATGGAAGTGAAGATTCGGGGAAGGAAATATGGAGGATAGTCTCCGGAGACGGTCAGAGGACTCGGGACAACCAGGCGGTGAACAGAGAATCGGGACCCGAAGGTCGGGAAGCTGTCCCGAATTCATCGTTAAAACGACACCAATGTAATGAAATCTTGGGATGGGAATTCCAGTGGTCGGACTTCGGAACGGGCTAAAGAGTACCTGAATTTTGGTTTTGGCGGGGAGCAGACCAGGATCCGGGAGTCAAGAAGACATCTCGGGACAACCGTTCGGAATGGCGAGAGCGACACGAAATTCCAGAAGGGGATTTTGGATTTTAATGGGACCGGTCAGAAATCAGAATGGACTTTGCATGGTCGGGGTCTGAGGTCCAGAAAGCTGCACGAGGAAGGCCGTTTGGAACGACGAAATCAACACGGAATTTCGGGTGTCAAATCCCAGGGCTGCCTTGATTTTTAATAGGTTTTCGACTTTTTCCAAGTCTTCACACGAACCTCGTGTGTCTGGGGTCCGAGAAGCTGTCCCAGGACAGCCATTTGGGACGACGAACACGACATGGAATCCCGCGAGGGGAAATCCGGATGCTGGGGTCTGAGAGGAACTTCGTCGCGGGACTTGAGGGCTCGGTTTAAGTTTGCGGACGACCACGGGAAAGTCCAGGCTCGAGAGATGTCGGTGACTGTTCCGAAGAACGGTCGTGGAGAGGTGAAGTTCCAGATTGAATTTTGGCCACTTAAACGATTGATTTTTACATTTTTAAAATGTGGGTTTTTAGTAAAGGGCATATTCCTACTCTACTTTAACCTAGTTTTACATTTTACATTCTCTTAAGACTATGAATTTGACAAAATGAAGAACAAGGGCACGGATGGCGGGCATACCTCAAAATTTCAAAAAAGAAATTGATGGCCACGCTGAAAATGTCGGAAAACGGAGCTCGGATTCGGAGGCTGGAAATGTTGGATGTGCTCGGAGCTCTCCAAAATTCACTATCACTCGATCAGTTGATAATGACAGCCAAAAATTTTGATTTTATAGCCGAATTGGCCATTAATGTAGTCATTAATTCCTTCGTACGGCGGCAGGGGAAGTTGGTGCGTTCAAATTCGTAGACGGCGGCGGGAGGACCGGAATTCGGCAGTCGGGAAGCTGTCCAGCCGCAGTTGTTGGAAACGGCAAAGCACCAGAGGAAATTTGAAGGGGGAAACCCGACTTTCGGGGTCCAAGGTTTGGAAAGACGTCGAACACCGGGCGCTAGAAGTAGCAAACCCGGAACCGAAACCCGGGGATCTGGGCTCGAAAGGAGCCACAAACGCCTGAAAAGAAATTCCGACCAGGAAAACCCTGAATTGACCCCAGATTTAACATTTTTAGAGGGGCAATTTTGGTCAAGCTTAAAATATGGCTTTGGGGAACGTGCTAACCCTTTAGGACATAAAATTAGGCATGAAAAATGAGGCGAAACAAAAAGGGGTCTGGCAATCTAAAAAGGGAAGAGAGGGTCCCTGTTCAGAATGGGGCGTGTGTGCAAAAGGCACAACAAATATGAAAGAGGATCAAAAACGATCATGGTGGAAGGACTCTGATTTGCTTTTTGTAGTCGATCGGGTGCTTCATCTTTGTTGGAAGCTATCTCAGCACCCCTGCCTTTATCTTCTTCTCTTTGTTGTTCATGCATCTCATCATGTCGTTCACTCATTTCCCCTTGTTCACGATTGCTATAAATGGAGAAGGAACCCCTCTCCCAATCTGGAAACTCTAGTGCATCACCATTCAGAGGTTCAAAGAGTATGTCTCCATCGCTACTGTCTTCTAGGATGCGCTCTTCCTCGACATGAGCATACCTCTGCAGTACAATTCACAATGGAAAAAAGTCATCAATTGATGGTACCTCATCAAGGGGGGCAAAATTTACTATGTGATTTTCCTCCAAAGACTCACCATAAATCCTATCGTCCATGGTACTCAAATGCTCTTGAAGAGGGATAAATTCTTGATGACTGGTGGACAACATTCCTATTTGATCTACTACATCGCTTAAAAGCTCGAGGCTGTATTGTTGTCCTTCTTCTATTGCTATCCCAACATCCTCTTAATGACTACCCCTAGCTGAGTCATTACTTGGCTCAAGCTCTTGATCTTCACGTTCCATCTGGGCAGCAAGTAGAGGATGTGGTGTACTTGGTTGCCTCGATTGTTCTCTGACTTGCTTCATGGCTTCTTGGCACAGTCTGTAAGTGAACTCAGAGTGGGATGAATCATGGAGCCTGCACCAATTTGGTAGCAAAAATACCTCCAAATCCACTTGGTATTTTAGCTCTGACCAATCCTTTGCTAATCTGGAGATGAGCTGGTCATATCTTTCCGCTACTAGGTCCTCATCATCACTTGAAAAAGAAGCTTGATGGTAGACAGTCGTGGCGAGTGGTTGTTCCCACTCCTCCAAACTTTCATTTTCATATTCTCGATCACTATCATTTATGGAGGAGAGGTCTTCCAGTCTGATTTCGGTTATGCCTTCATCATCATTTTTTGTTGTCCCAAGGCTGTCAACCTCTTCCTCTTGTTGATTTTCAACATCTTCATTGGCTTCCCCAACATATACTACTGCAAAATTCATTGATTCATCCTCAACTACCAATGGCTCCTCTTCTTGAGTGGAGGACTACCCTTTACTGATGAAGGAGAGGATTTTCAACTCCATTCCTAGTGAACCTTCACCAAAGCTTTCTGTTGTCCCAAGGAAATCAACTTCTTCCTCTTGATTTTCAGCTTCAGTGTTCGTTGTCCCAACACTAGTTTATGGTGGATTTCCCGGTTTATCTTGAAGGTGATGTCCTCCAGATGCTGATAGCTTGTCTGCCTCATGGGATGACTCATTCTCCTTGACAGTTGGCTGCTCCAACTTGCTCAAATTGTCTTTGACTTGGGTGATGATGCTTGGACATGAAGGACAAGTAAATTTTGAAGGAGGTGCATTGTGAAATCTGCACCAACTTGACAGTAGTGCTTCCTCCAATCTTGGTCCATCTTTGCTGCCCAAACACTCTTAGATTAGCTCTTCAAATGTCTTGGCTGCCATGGTTGTCAATTCTTCCTCTGGGTCTACAAGGGCTAAAGACTGATATATTTCTCAAAAGGGAATCTCTCCTTGCAAGACTCTTTCAATTCTGCTCAAGAAGGTTAGACACTCTAGTTCATTGTGCCTGCAAGTGTAATGGATCCTACACTTATCTACCAATGCAAATTGTTGCAATAGTCTCTTCAATATCCTATTTAAATCTGCATGTAGCTGAGTGATGTTGATTTGCTCATGCTGCTCCATTTCAACTCAGCTGTTGTTTGCCTTCAAAATTTTCTAATTTCAAGTTTCATCATTAAAAGAGATCACTCTATCTCAGATTTCTTCTTGAAAGTGCTCTTTTCAACATCCAACATTCAACTTTGTAGCCTCAACATGTCATGCCCTCCTTCTAGCGCTAATTCTGTTGATGGTGTTTTTATGCACTTCTCAACACAGGTAATGCGTAGGTGCATCACCTCTCTTGAAAGACAATCTTCCACAATCAAATTGCAGAACACTATCCCAAGGTCTCTCAGATGTCAAGTCTTAATAGTGCTTGGAATATCTCAGTTGATTTATGTGATTTGCTGGAATCACAAGGTGGACTTATGGATGAGTCACAAAGTGGGAAAGTTGGATTAGCAAATAAAGTTTTTAAGATGGGAGAGTTGTTGTCCGTTTGCTGCAGGTTCAAACAGTAGTCTTGAACTCCATTTTATCATTGGATTTAGCTTTATAATGTGCAATGAACCTTGCCTAAGGTTACTTATTAAAAAAAGGGAAAAAGGTAGGGAAGAGAAAAGGTTCTTGGATTTGAAACTATGAATGAACAATGATCATGGAGGCTACTACCGTAGACAAACTCCCTAAACTGGGTTTTGCTTGGCCAAGAGAAACCTATAGTTACACAAAACTAGTGCAATCTTCTAAGGACTGCAGATTTTCAGTTTGCATATACACATCATGAACATGCAAATGAACTAAGTTGCAACAATCAAATAAAGAAGCTCAGGCTAACTTTGCATAGTAGCTTGTCATCAACAAGTGCCAAAAGTATGGGCCGAAAGCTCATCAAATACTGTAACATTAAACACCATCATCATTTCCATTCAAGAAACTAACAACTAAAACTAAATTGGAAGGTAGAACCATGCACACATAATGAGAAAACTCAAAAGGTAACACCCATAGATCATGCAATGCTACTTTCTATTGCTGTAGAATGTTTTTACAACAGCTCTCCAACCCTTACAAATGAGGGGAAGACCCCTATTTATAGTTTTCCAAAGCTCAAATGAATGGCTAGGATTGAATTGCATTGTGTGGCCCAGATTCAATTACATTAGGGCTTCACCTACCCCACAATATTCAGCAATTTAAAATACATCTTTTGTCTTTTTTCCTATTTTGTCTTGTAGTGGCCAATCACTGTAGCAGTTTTGTCTTCTAGTTGATTTCCCCTTTATTGTAGCTGAAACTGCCTGAAATTGCCTAAAAGCTACCTCCTCCCGATGGAATTGCAACATTCTTCATTGGATCAAATGGGTCAATCGACGATTGGCATCAATGGATTGGTTGCCCCTGATTTAGGCAGACAACCCCAAAAGATCATCATCATCTGGCGAAAAGTAGGACAACCCCCCTTGCATTTTGTCATTGACTTCCTTAGCATAGGCCTTCTTCTGATGCCAACCCTGTTGATGTGCACCATGAGGAGAGGTGGGCATAAAATGAATGGTGATAGGAGCCACATGTTTTTCCTTGTTCAACTTTCTCAATGGGCCTCTTGACGGACCCGCGGTAGGCTTCTTGAAACCGGAATCGAGAGGCCAGAATGTTGTTTTGAAAAGGGCGAATAAGGTATGGCGACCTAGATGTATCTCCTGGCTGCAAATTTGGAATTTGAAAGGTCTAGGGAGGATAAGATCCAATTTTGGCATCTGGGTCAAAGTCCGTTTTCAAATCGGAGGAGTGCTTGGACGTTCCGGAGACAAGAGGTCGGAATGTCATTCTGGAAATGTTGTTTTGAAAACGGCGAATAGAGCATGGAACTCCGAATGTTATCTCCTGGCTGGAAATTTGGAATTTGAAAGGTCCAAGGAGGATAAGATCCAATTTTACCATCTGGTTCAAATTCTGTTTTCAAATTGGAGGAGCGTTTGGACGTTCCAGAGACAAGAGGTTGGAATGTCGTTCTGGAAATGTTGTTTTGAAAATGGCGAACAAAGCATGGAACTCCGGATGGTATCTCCCGGCTGCAAATTTGGAATTTGAAAGGTTCGAGAAGGATAAGATCCAATTTTACCATCTGGGTCGAAGTCCGTTTTCAAATCGGAGGAGTGCTTGGACGTTCCGGAGACAAGAGGCCGCAATGCCGTTCTAGAAATGTTGTTTTGAAAACGACGAATAGAGCATGGAACTCTGGATGGTATCTCCCAGCTACAAATTTGGAATTTGAAAGGTCTGAGGAGGATAAGATCCAATTTTACCATCTGGGTCAAAGTCCGTTTTCAAATCGAAGGAGTGCTTGGACGTTCCAGAGATAAGAGGTCGAAATGCTATTCTGGAAATGCTGTTGCAGAAATGTTGTTTTGAAATTTTTAAAACTTTTTGAAACTTAATGAAACCTTGGCAATTCATTTGGGCACCACAAAACATCCCGAATTCATAGGAAACCTATCCCCAAAGACAAAAATGAAGGAAAAAGCGAATCGAGTGAGCGGGGAGGCGAAGCTCGAAAAACCCAAGACTTAGCAATTTTTTATTTTAGGGGAAAAATATGGTCAGCCAAAAAAGAGACTTTGAAGGGCATGTTGATCAAATAGGACACCAAAAAAGGGGCACACAAAATGAGATGGGAGCAAAGCAGCCCGTCGGGAGCGAAAAAAGAGGGTCTTTGCCTATGGCGGGGCGTGTGTGCAAAATATGCACAACAGGGACTTCCGCAAAGTGACTTCAAAGAAGATGTCAGGGACATGATAACACTCTTGAGCAAAGTTAAGCGATTGCCTGAAACATCTCATTTTTCAGGATTGGATGTATGAGTACATTCAGATCATTAGAAGATAGAAGGCTCATATTGATTGGGGCAAACAAATCAGCGATGCAATCCATGAACAACTGATAAATGCCCCAACCACCTTGAAGTTCTATATGACTTCTTACTTGGTGTATGCTGCAACCGTGATGAGGCAATTCCCGGGTTTATCTACAAAAGGGAATCATCTTTCTGTACCTATGTACAAATATTTCGATCAATTGGAATTGAAGGAAAGCCTTCACCATTTTAGGAGGGTCATCGATGATTTCTTTGCACCTCTACTTTTTAGCTTTGACCTGACTCTTGAAAAGAAGAGAGTATCCGATGAGGCCTACAAAGTCGTAAGTAAAGTCAGATGCATATTCTTACAATTCCCAACTTTTACTTACATAAGTGCAGGATGCTACACTGGGTGCCCTTACATGTTGCCCAAATATCCCTCAGACAAGTGGATACTCATGGAGTTATGCAAACTGTTGATTTTAGTTCACAAAGAACGGATGAGGATTCACAAGCCGGGCTTTAAGTTTTTACTGACAATCGATAGGTATACCATCAAAAGTGTACAAAAAGCCAAATTAGTCTATGCAGAGATGCATGTCATGAAAATTAGGACCTATAGATACAGATTTGATTTTGATTACCAGAATGTAAAGAAGAAGTTGAAAAAGGTTCACAAGCACGGGTACCACTTTGAGGACATCTAGGCTAATTGCAGAGATGAAGAGGCTATCCATAAGATGGATTTTTGCAGACTAACTGTACAATAGATCAAAGATCTTGGTGTTGCTGACCTACCAGAGGATTTCATAGATCTTGGTGACATTATGAACGCTGCTTATGATGAACAAGAAATCTCCAAGAGACCTTTTCTTGCAATCCAATGGTCCAAAAAGGAAAACGTTTCCATCAAAGAGAGGTTGGCACCAATATTGGCTAACACTACAAAGTGGTTACACAAGCATGGATTTGAGATGCAAACTTTCAAGACATAATCTGAAGGAGAAGAATTCAGAGTTGAAGCTAGTCGACAACATGAACCTCGCATGAAAGATAAACCTGCGGCTATTCCCACCTCTTCCTGAAGAGGCCCTAGGATTAAGTTCACTGTTGGAAAAAAGGATACTCGAGCCGTCTATGAAGAAGAAACAACGGAATCTGAACCATCCCGCTCAAAAGGAAAGGGGTCTGCTTCTGAAGAGATGGATTCTGATGAAAAAGAAAATTCAAGTGAGCGATTTGCTGAAGAAGAAGATTAAGAAGAAATAGACTCTGATAAAGAAGATGATTTTGAAGGTGAACAAGAGTCTGAAGGTGACCAAGAAGGTGAACAAGAGTTAGAATATCAAGAGGGTGATCAACAGGAACTCGGGCATGATGAAGAACAAACTATGTCTCCACCTGAGAATGTAGTTGAAGATCTTCCCCAGACATCATTGCCTATAACTTCAAATGTTCCTCACACACCTCCTAATCCAAACACTCCTCCACCACCTTTTCCTACGTCGCCTATTCCTACATCTACCATACCCGCAATGGACATTGTACCACCCCCTGCAACATCAACTATACTTGATACTCCTTCAGTGACAATTATACAAATGGTTGACATTTTGTTAAGCCCTCCATCATCCATTCCCAGCTTGTCATCTCCATCATATGATCTCTCTTCAGAAGCTAATTTTAATAGGTTCATGAATGAATCTCTGCATAATCAACTCAATGTGAAAGTTACTGGAGCAGTAATTATAGACACTACGCCAATTATCACTATACTAGTCATTCCTTCAAAAGTGGCAGTGACAAGAGAGTTGATGGCCAACCAATAAGCTCATATCTCCTCTCTTCCCCCCTAGTTGGTATCTCAAGTATCGAAGCGGAAAAAGCAAATGATCTCTCCAGAAGAGCTCAATCTTGAAGAGATAGCCCCTCCAAAATCCAAGGGGAAGAAAAAGGCAAAAGTGTATTCACGACTTCACGTTGACAAGGCCGGTCAAAAGTATGCAGAGATTGGCGTACCACCTCAGGAGGAAGAAGATGTCAATATGGAGGACTACATAGTGACAAGAGTCCAACTTAGCAAGGTCACAAATGAAAGTGCCAAGGAAGATGCACAAGTAACCTTGGATATACTGGCAGGAAGACTGGACAAAATGGAGCAAGCTCAAAACTTGTACAAACAAAAGGCAGAGCATTATGCCACTATTGTAAGGAGACTTGTAGGATCTTCAAGTAATGCACAACTGTCAACAATGGTAAGCGCTGAGGACCCAACTGTCAAGAAGGCTGAGAAGTTTGCCTCCAAAGGCATAATGTTATATGATTTTGTTAACAAGATTATAGAACATGGTTCTCAGATTATAGTTGCTACGGATGAAAAAGCTACTCAGATAACCCAAATCAAATTAGAGCTTGATAAGGAGGAGGGCGTTCATTCCCAAGAGCATAGAGAAATGAAAAAATTCCTGTTGTTGTGGTCATAAATGAAATAGAAAAAAAGCTCAACAAATTGGTGGAAGTCAGGGTGATCCCCGACAAGGAGAAATATGTTGAAGTAAGAGAATCACTGAAACATCATATTCAGACAATCAAATCTCTTTCAGAATATCTCCACCAAGTACAAGAAGATGTCTAAGGGCATCGTGCTATCCTTGAAAAAAGAATCAAGGAGTTGCAAGGCAAGCTTCTTGAAGAAAACTGTATCTTCCTTCTAGCCACAAAACTTTCTGAGACCTTCAAAGAAGCCATCATGAATCAAGTAGAGAGTGCGGACTTTTCAGAAGCCTCTGTGCATGTTCTTTGTGATACAAGGCTCACTCTTGACAACCTCAAGACACATCTTGACAGGTGCAAAAAGGTTCACTCATCCGCCAAGAGATCAATCACGAGGATTCACACCATTGTGGATTACACCGTTGGTCCAGATGAAAAGTTCATGCAAGAGACCAAGAAGAAGTATGAAGACTTTTGCGCCCAAGCAAGGAACCATGAAGATTCCTGATCTCCCAGTGTTGAAAATTTAGATGCTTCCCTTTATGCATCTTGTAAATAGTATGCAACATCTTAAATGTCTTTTTGTCAAATGTAATTATACCAAAAATATGAGATGTAATTTCACAGAGATGAATTACATGTTGACTTAGTCAAAGTTAGGGTTTCCTATTTTTGCTCACCTAACTTTCCTAATTTTACTCAACTAATTTCCTAGATTAGTTCTTCCCTCTCTTCTATAAATATGAGAGATCTCTATTGTAATATGTACCTTTAGTATTTTGCAATGAAGTGTTGCCCTTTTGTGAAACAAACATTGAGATTTTATGTTCAATTTTGTGAATCTAAATCTAATCAATAAAGAAGGAAGTTGCATACCAGAATTTGTGTTGGAATCAATTATCTTTTGGTTTGAATAAGATTGGTGGTGATTAATATATGAGATCTGAAGGGCTTCAAGTAAATTTATGTAAACTTTGTGTTACATTCTTTATTTGGATTTACATTTACGTTTGAATAACTATTGTTGAATGATCTAGAAGACTTTGTGCTCGTAATCATTCATGTTGTTCGTGGAATTGTTATATCTAGAATACTTTGTGCTTCTAATATGACAAACGATACGTATATCTTAGATCCATCAGTGAAAAAGCTACAGAATGACTTTATGCCTTCGTGAGCTTTCCTATTTATTTTTATTGTTATTATTATCATATCTGGTACTTCTATGCTTTTCTTTGACAAGATAGAGGTATTGGCATTATTGCTTGTTTTTAGTTTAAGGTTACTTTGAATCAAAATTATCAACTGTGAAGCATTGTAAAGCATCTTCTCTGAAAAAAGAGAGAAGCATGAATGTAACACACACATCCCATTCATTAGTTGCAATGTAGATTTTGTGAATATTCAGTTAGTTTTATTTATTTTCTGTAAGCAATAAGAAGGGTGCCTCCCCTTTCTGAGAGGAGAGATTACATCTCACGCAATTGTGGTTGAAATCCAAGTTGTGTAATCTATTGAAAAGTTGATTACATAATTTTACCCAACATAGCAGTATATTTTGATAATATGCTTTGTATAGCAGATCTATTTATCTGCTTCAAGTTATAACTGTGATATGATTATAAGATGTGATAATGTTGTTGTTGTTATGTTTGGAACCTCACATTTGTAACAGGTGACAAGAAGTTGAATACAAGGTTTCAATAATATGTTGATATGTTTCAAGTACGTTTCAGCCATGTTTTTTCTGTGGTACCACCCAATCAATGATTGCAGTTTGATTAATAATATAACTATGATATGATTATAAAATGTCCTAATGTTGCTGTTGTTATTCATTATATATGTTCACTATCAAAATTTAAGAATATTACAGATTAATTATCAGATTATATATATATATATATATATATATATATATATATATATATATATATATACACACACACACACACACATATATATAGCTATATATGTACATACATATATGCATAACAATATATATGTATGTACATATATAGCTATATATATGTATATACATACATATATATAATTAATCTAATACAAATTAATCTCATAATTAATGTATAGTATTATTCAATTCATCTATTTTTTAGTCATATATATAAAAACACATATTTTTCAATATTACTAGGTCATTTCCAAAGTAAAGTCAAAGACTTTACTTGTGATTAACGCTTGATGTCTTTTGTTTATTGCAGAGAAGTCCCTGCATGCCTGCCATTGAGAGTCCAATGTACTTACATATATTCATCCAATCAAATAAGCATTTGTAAGAACAAAATATTTATGAAAACAATATTAATAGAAATAGTAAACATATCATAAAGAATTCAGAGCAAAATGTCCCTTTATAGTTTAGTGTGTTAACAAACACAACTTCATTGATATGTTGATAATCCACATACTTGGTTCACCTTTCGACGCTCTCGCTTGCCTGCAAAATAATTATAATAAATGGGTTAGTAACATTCCTACATCAAATCATCCTTACAATATTGCATGCACAACAATAAGAGTTTTGATTGAAGCATTATAATCCACAATGTTTTGATCATTTACAACATTAAAAATGTGTTTGGATCCTTAGATGCATTCATATATACATATGCACATGAGTTTTAGTAAGGATATAATTATCTCTCGCAGTTTTTAAGAGTCATGGTAGTATGAAGCTGAAAGGTACAATCTATATTGCATATCATGGCACCCTACATGGCAATGCAATAGAAATGACATATATATACATGTATATGCATACACATATACATATACATATACATACATTTATATGTATATAAATATAAGAGCACAAGGTACCTATATTTATTGACAGTTGTGGCACGAAGCTGTTTGAGGGTGTGTATTCTAGCACACATTAAATGTACTTTACAGAAGATTTCAAAACAAGCGTGTAGAAAGCTTTCCTTTGTCCAAGATAAACAAAAAAAAAAGTCCTTGTTGGCTTAAAAATCATGCTGCAATGATTGCCCGGAGGAATGAAAGACGTGGGTTACTGTTGGCAACCCTTATGCGTTGGGTTACCGTTGGCAACACTTATGCGCATATGTGTTGCCAACGGTAACCCACGTCTTGTCATTCCTCTGGGCAATCATTTCGGCATGATTTCTAAGCCAACAAGGACATTTTTTTTGTTTATCTTGGACAAAGGAAATCTTTCTACACGCTTCTCAAATCTTCTATAAAGTACATTTAATGTGTGCTAGAATACGCACCCTCAAACAACTTCGTGCCATGACTATCAATAAATATATGTATATGTATATAAATATACATGTATATACATATACATATACATATACATGTACATTCATACATACATATGTACATACATATACATGTATATGTATACCTATACATATACATGTATATGTATACCTATACATATACATATACATTCATACATACATACATATGTATATACAAATACATATGCATATACATATACATATATATACATATACACGTATATGTAATCTGATGAGAATATATCATTGTCTTTCCAATTATAATTATTGAAACAAATAAAACCTCAACCCAAATAAGTGGAAGAAAATAGACTAACCCATATCATTGTGTGCGAAATGTAAGGGGAAATGATGGGTAAGGGTTTCCTAAAACCATGAGACTTTGCATGATGTGATATTATATTTGATGTATGCACTTCAAAAGATTTACTAAGGATAATGTTGGTGTTATTATCTTTGATGTATGAGGTATGTAGGTGATAAAAATGTAACTGTGATATGATTAAATAATGGACAACGCTATTTTGAACAATTGACTGAAAATAAAATAATTTGTATGCTATGCATATACATATACATATAATCTGATGAGAATATATCGTTGTATTTCCAATTGTAATTATTGAAACAAATAAAACCTCAACTCAAATAAGTGGAAGAAAATAGATTAACCCATATCATTGTGTGCAAAATGTAAGGGGAAAGGATGGGTAGAGGTTTCCTAAAACCAGGAGACTTTGCATGATGTGATATTATATTTGATGTATGCAGTTCGAAAGCTTTACTAAGGATAATGTTGTTGTTATTATATTTGATGTATGATGTATGCAGGTGATAAAAATGTAACCGTTATATGATTAAATAATGGATAATGCTATTTTGAACAGCTGACTGAAAATAGAATAATTTGTATGCCTCAAAATAATGTAAACATTGAGTCCATAAATATAAAATAGTCTGTTGATAAATGAAAACATGGATTTAGTTATTGTAGGTGTATCGACCTAAATTTTGCAGAGGATATTTAGTGAAAGCATAGGAGAATTTGTAATGAAAATGGCACTGAAAATTCTCTCTTATAAAATCATTCGAATGTGTAAATTGAATGCAATGAATTGTGGTGATTGATTTTTAATTTTTAATTTTCCTAGGAAACAATCGGTCATTTCATATTGCAGTTGCTATTTATGTCTAATTTCAATGGTGCCTTGAATGAAAAATATCATGTTTATAATTATCAATACATCTATTTCAACTAGCGTTTGTATGTGGGCCCGCTCATATTTACACGTGGGTCCGCTAGCAGGTGGGCACAATTTATTTACCCGACCACATTAATATGTTCACTACATGCCACATATACATGTGCTTAACCACGCGTATAGGTTAAGTTAACCACGAGTTGTCAGACAACTTTTACCCCTAAAGTAATTATCTCTCGTGGTTTTCTTCCTCATTTTCTCCTCACACATCCTTCATCCCACATAATATATAGGGTCATATATATTGCAAATATATATAATTTGATATTCATATATATCTATATAAGATTATATGGATTTTATATATATATATATATAATATGAAATAGGTATATATATATGGATTATATGTACATGCATATACCTATATCAATTTTTTTTTTTTTTATATATATATAAAATCTTATATAGCTATATATCTATATATATAAGATTATATATATACATATGCATTTATATATAATCTCAAATAGATATATATCCATATTTATAAGATTATATATATGCATATATATCTAATCCTGTATATATAGATATATATCTATTTAATCTTATATACATAGATATCTATATCAGATTAAATATATAAATATGTTTATGTGTATATACATACAATATATATACATATATACATAATTTATTATTGAAGCATAAATTTATGAGTTTAAAAATTTGAAACATAAACAAGCATGATCATAGAAGGCTTAAGACTACACCCTTACATTTAGGCTATGCATGTATATCTACAAACAAATTCATGTAATCCTGGGTTTACTCGTTTAAATGAAATAGTGCATGGTCTGTGATGTAAGTTATGTATATATGTGTATGTTTATATATGCATGTACATATACATATTTCCAAGCAAAAATATAGTCTATTGCATATCAGGGCACCCTACATGGCAGTGCAATATAAATGACATATTTTAAGATCCATGATGTAACACCCCTCCGTTTTGCTCTACTGTGCGAACTATGTTGTTTCCTCTTTATGCTTTAGTTTTGTGTTGTAGTTTGACTATGTACTTGGTTACAGTTGATCACTATTTTATTGTGATGTATCTTGAGGTGATGATACTATATTTTGATGTGATTATTATGGCATGTTTGGAGTTAGCGTATGTGGATGTTTAATTTATGATGTTTCATGCTTTTGATTATGCTACTATGTTAGATGCGTCAGTTAGAACTACTGTATTGGTGAAGAGGACGATATCACATCACTTGCTTGCAAGTGCCCTGCGACCTCGTGATTTCCTCTTCACGGTGTGCCTTATTTATGGCATATTATTGCATGTGGATATATTCTTTGTTCGCAGGTTGACAGGTACAGGACATCGAATCCACCTAGTTTCACAGGTTTGAGCGTGTCCATTGCCCAACGACATTTGATTGGGAGATAGTAGCTAGGATTTTCGTGCCGAGTCGTCACCCTGGTCGTAGTGTGTCGTCGGTTCTAGTGTGATCTAGTTGTTCTATTTTGTTCAGTTTGACTAGTTTCAGTTTATTTGGGGAGTTAGAATAATGAAGGAATTGTGATTTAATTATTGAGTAATTTAATTTAATTAATTTAATATTTAATCTTATGGTAGATTTATTTATTAATTGATTAAGTTATTTATGTGGAAATGATTTAGATTATTCATTTTGAAAATGCATGCAAATTTGAGTTGGAATTGAAAAAAATAGAAAAAATAAATTAAAAGTCAATTTTGAAATTCAAAAATTCAAAAGAAAGACTTTTGCTATTCTGTTTTCAGAAATTGATAAGGGTTGTTGTAGGATTTTTGGAAGGATTTTTGCATATCTTTGAATTTCTTCACAAAAATAAAAAAAATGGAGTTTTTGGAGCAAAATTAAAAAGAGAAGAGGAAGGTTGCTAAATTTTGTGGGTTTGGAGGAAAAGTTTGAGGAATCTGTGGAGCTCAAGAGGGTTTCAAAGCAGCAGCAGGATCTTCAACATACTTCAAAAGAATTAGGTTATGTTCTTGTTTGTTTTATTGTGTTTTCAAAATTTGAATAAGGTTGTTTAATTTGGAAACAAAGAAATCCTTGTTGCAATCCCTATCTCCATTTTGTTTGTTCTCAATTTGCTCATCAAATTTGTTTGAGAGTTTCAATCTTGTCTGAATGGAGGTCATGTGTAGGCATCTATTTATTTCTTTAAATATATGTTTCATTTTCTTGGTTATAAGAATATATTTTTTTTAAATTTTGCCCATATAAGGTTATGCTGGCAAAATTTTATTAAAATAATTTTTTTTCCAGAATTTTGATCCCTTTTCCTAGCCTTTTAAGACTTTGGTTTTTTCTTTAAAATAAAATTAAAAAAATAAAATAAAAAAAGACAATCTGGTTAAAAAATAAATAAATAAATAAAATAAAATAAATGAAGTTTTTAGGAGGGCGCTAGGGAAGCGCGCCCAGCGCGACCCTCCCCATCCTCAACCTGTGCAGCCCGCGCCACCACTGTGGGTGGCCGGTGCTGCCAGTGCCACCCGCGCCAAGGTCTGCGGCCGCTCCTCCCTTCGCCGGTGGCCCCTCCTCCTCCGCATCGCGTGAGACTCCTCCACCCACGATGGTTCTTCCATGCCACGCCTCCCCATCCGTTGCGCCCTGCGAGGGCTATTCCACAGCCTCTCCCGTTGCTCCTCCCTTCGCCAGTGGTGCTGCCTCCTGCGGCCACCGAAAATCGAACCGCCGCGGCTGACGACCACCTTCTCCCCAACCCTAATCATGCACGTGGATCGAGGCAGGGTGTTGGCCCTTTTGAAAATTAAATTAAAAAATAAAATATAATAATAAGATTTTAAGTTATTTTAATATTATAATTTTCATAATATTTAATATTATCATTATTATAATATTTGATATTAAAATTTATTATTATATTAAATATTATGAGTTATTAGAATATAAAAAAAAAGCATTTAATATTGTAATAGTATGATTTATAATATTGAAATGCTTATGATGGAATAATTTTATTATTCTTTTATGATATTATGAAATTTTTAACAATAGTTATAATAATAATGTTAATATTAACATTTTGGAAATAATTATTTCATTTTATTATTATATTATTTAAATGAGGATGTGTTTTTTTTGAAAAATGAGTTTTATTGAATATGGAGTAAATATTTTATTTAAAATGGGATTTTGTTTTTAATTAAATTATGGGGACACAGGTTAATGTTTTATGCATTTAAATGCTGCGTGGAAATAAAATGATTTTTAAATGGCCTAATTAATTCTGTTTATTTAACACACTATTTACTGAATGTTAGTGAGGAAATGGGTTTAGTGAACCCAAAGTAGATTTGATTCTTGTCTTGGTATTGATCTATGTGCGTTATCATTGGGAAATGTGGGTTTTAATATTTAACAAGTCTTCTAGTTGGGATTTCAGTCTGTGGGTTGTCGTACTGTGCAGTCAACCATAGATGGCCTTGGGTAGTGTGTTTAACTAGTTTGTTCCTCAGTTATCACAAACGAGAGTGTGTTGACTGTATGTCATGGTTAGAGATGTGGTACCCTTATGTCGCACTTGTGTACCCTTGGGTTGTGGAGTTGTTCACGTGTCGTCTTAGAGGAGTGGCTTGTAACGAGGGCCGACACACGAAGTGGTGCCAGGATAACTCGTTGTAAGTTAGTTAATCCAGTGATAACTAAATTAAACGATTAGAGTATCACATAGTATCAAACATTTAATAAGATAATTATGCCTCGCTCATGATCATAAGGGCTTGTAAAGACTTGGGTTGAGACGGGAAGGCCTGGAATGGCAAGATCGTTATCTTGTCCCTACGAAAGATAACTGATTCCGCATTAGTTTACATGAGGGGCCGGAAGTTGTTAGAGGTTACCAGGATAACCCGAGACGGGGGTCGGGACCTAGGAAGACTCACCAGGGTAACCCATGTAACATTGTGATGGCACTTCTCCTAGGTCGACAGTATGTTCGCATCAATGATGCAGTTGATTATGTAATTCTGGAAGCATTGTAACCTTGTGTCAGTGATGTCACTGTGTTTATTTCAGTATGGCTATGTTAGCCTATGTCTAGAGGTAGACGTCCTTGGATATAAATTCTTGTTACTATCTCCTAACACGGGGGGTGGGCCTTTGGGTTCCACTCGATTGGGTGGCGTGCACCTTAACCGTTGGGTTCTTTCTTCTTGCTCATGTGGACGAGACTTCTAGTTGGAGAGCTTGTGGTTTTTGTTGCAGTTCTTACTTGTTCTCATTTCAGTTATTCTTGTCATTATTATCCCTCTGTGTTATTGAGGTGGAATGTTGTAATTGTAATCCTAATTGTTGGACTTGCCTCATTCGGGGAATGAGTGTTGTAACGTTATTGTTTAATGAATGGATTAATGCATTTGAAAGTTATATATTATGCTTGTTGTAAAATTATCTTACTTGGAATGTATGTGTTATTTCATTAATTAAATAATTGACATGGGTTGTATTTATGTTTGTGTTGAGGTTCTATATAACCTCTGACTCGTAACCTTAGAGGATGTTGGCATTGTTAGCGAACTTACTTATTAATTGTATTAAACCAAAAAAAAAAAATTAGCTTGTTTAAGTTGTTGTTTGCGACTTCCTCTAGGGTTGCGTGGCGGGGCGTTACACATGAGTTCTCAAGAAAACTAGTCAAACATGCCAGTGACTCAGACAATAATCTAATGTAAAGACAGTCATAGAGCAAGGTGAAAATATTTGATGGTATGGAAGTGTAAGGGTTATATAAATTGGAAATATATATAATCTGATATACATATATTTCTATATTTTGTTTATATATTTAATTCGATATATATATATATATATAATCTGATATACATATATATCAATATAAGATTATACATATATAAAATCATATATATACATATATAAAATATGATATACAATTTGATATATGTATATATATAATATGATATATATATATATATATATATATATATATATAAGATTATATATACTCTAAATATATGAGTATCTTTGTACTGCATATTATTTTGGTGGCTCTCAATGTTTTTGAAGGTCAATATTCTGTAGTAGTTCTCCCTCAATGATTTTTTTTGGTATTTCAATTGTCATGTAGATTGCTTTTGATGGTCTAAAGAACTGTGTGTTTGAGATTTATCTAGCTAATCTTCACAATGATGAGGATCAGGCTTGTAGAAAGATTAAGCTTCGTGCACAAGATGTTCAGGGAAGGAATGTTCTTACAAATTTATGGGTAAGCATTATATGTTCAGTCACTCTTAAGGTTTTTGAAATTTTATGCTTTATGCATGGGTGTTTGAAAATTCTATTGTTTGATTGTGCAGGGTATGGATTTCACCACAGACAAGTTCAAGTCTTTGGTATGCAAATGGAAGACATTGATAGAGGCTCATGTTGATGTCAAGACAACTGATAACTACACGTTGAGCATGTTTTGCATTTCATTTACGAAGAGAAGTCCTAATCAGGTCAAGTGGACATGCTATGGCCAATCAAGTCAAATAAGACAGGTAAAAATGTGTAAAGACCCTTGTAAAATTTCAACTTAGTTTGTTGCTTTGAACTCTTAGGAATTTCGTCGAACAGTTGTCAAACAATCTCCTTCTAGCTGATAGATGAATTCTCCTTTGTGTTTATTGTTAAATAATGATTTCATATGCATAAAGCTTTCAATTAGAACTAAGCCAATGACTGCAAATAACTTGAGTAATGAATTGCAAGGTCTATTTTGATTATCAAGTGCAATAAGATAACTGAAATGAAATGCAATATGCTGCTACAAAAAGTTGGTATTTTGTCAAACACTTTGAAGTCAAACTCCAACTCCACTTGAATGATATATTGCTAATTATATAATGTAGCTTATACAATCAATGTCAATTGTTTGGCATCATATATCTCCAACTTACAATACTATTATGACAGTGATTACAAAGATCATACAATGCAAAGCCTAATGTTGGGACAACAATAATATATGTGCAATGTCTTATAATGCTGTGATAACCAATTTCATCCAATGCCCAATCCAACTTTTTGATAGTGATATAATCTTTTATTTTTGTAGAACTTACAATAGGACTGATGCTGACTTAACCAACTCAAACCATCAATTAAGACAACTGAGAATGCAATATAATGCAACTTATTTTAATAAATATGGAACTTGATTCAAGACATCCAAATGTAAAATTGAATTGTAATGACCTCAAGATGCAACACCCAGATTATTGGATGAAGTGCGATCTCTCCTTCACAAATTCGAGCTTGATTGACTCCCTATCGAATTGACATGTTCTTCTCATATGCAACACCTGAATTACTAATGAAATCATTCCTCAATAGATGAAATCAAACTCTTGATTCTAGTGCCAGTATTCTCTTCAAGAACCACAATTTTCTACCAGGCCTCAATATATTTGAATTTTTCCAGCAAATCGACCTTCTCAAAATCATTCTAATCTTGTTGCACCACTAATTCTTGATTGCCACACTTTCTACAAGAGAAATCATCCTTTGATGATGAGTATCAGTGATATTTGTCTTTCTTGAAGCACCAAGCAACTCCCAATCTTTGATTCTTTAATTATAAAGGACCCTTAAATTGATGCGGCTAACTTAATACTTGCATCTCTTAAAATATATTCTATTTGTCTTCATACACACTTTGTCTTGTAGCAGGGATCACAATATGGAGCCAACTTTTAAATAAATCGATTCTTCTTGTGTCCTCCAAGAAGAAATTCGAATGTCTCCTTTATGACACAAAATTAATCTCCAGGTTGAAGAAATCGAATTCTTCCAATATGTAAATATTTTCTTTCAAAATCGATATTTCTTCTTTGGTCTCAAATTTAGCTCTTAATTTGCCAATATCGAACTTCCTCCAAGTTGCCAATTATCTCTAAAAATCTGATATTATTTTTTTCAAATCAATATATCGAACCTTCTCCAAATTTTGGTTCAAGACCATTAAAATTTTAAATCAATGAGCCAAAAACAACTTCTTTCACAATGCAATATTGATGGCAACAATACCTCAGTTGTTGCAAACCTGCAAATCCTCCAATAATTGCAATAATAAACCAACTATTGCAATTGAGCAGACTTCTCAAATAAATGAAATAATAAACTAGCTATTGCATTCAATCACTTCTTACTCAGTAGGAAAATAATACATCAACTATTGCACCTGTCAAAACTTTCTAATGAAGCACCTATAAAACCCTTGGATGGATTCCTCCATAATCTCCAGCTAGGGTTGATCTTTCACAACTGAAATCGGTACCCTAGAGTCTTCAAACCATTGGACAATGCAAGCACTTAGCTCTTACTACATAGGTATGGAAATAGAATAACTCAAGACATGATGAAATGGCTTGCATTGAGCTCCTTATAAAGAATTCTCATTGACTTCCAAGAAGCTTCTAGAAATATTATTATTTTATTCTCAAAGTGACTTTATGATATATTATTTATATTAGTCACTTTATTAAATTCTTTAAATATAAAGTCATCCTGTGTGGTAAGAGCTAAGTGCTTGCATTGCCCGAGGGTTTGAAGACTCTAGGGTACTAGTTTCGGTTGTGCAACATCAATCATAGCTAGAGATTGTGGAGGAATCCATCCATGGTTTTTATATGTGCTTCATTGGATAAGTTTGACAGGTGCAATAGCTGATGTATTATTGCCTTTCTCACAAAAATTGTGGTTTGATGCAATAGTTGATTTATCATTGCATTGTGTAGGTGAATCTACTGAATTGTAGCAATCGATTCATTGTTGCAATCAATTTTGAAGAGTAGGAGATTTGTAGCAGTTGTATTGTTGCATTTCCACTTGAATTTTTTTTAATCTTTGATGGTTCCAAATTTAATGGTCAGTGACCAAATTTGGAGAAATAAGAGAATTGATTTGAAGATTGCAATTATAGGATTTTGAAGGTCAATAATCAGTCTTTAAAAAATTTGATCCTATTGAAGGAATCCAGCTGCACTTAGAAAATAATTATCAATTAGATTACATATCGATTTCCATTGAGGGAAATTTAGGCATAGCACATGGTGGTCCGATTTTGACTTTGGAAGAGTCGCTATTAATTAAGTGAAGTTGGCGTAGCACCTAGACTTCAATCTGATTGGATCTAGAGAATTTTTTTTCAGTTTGTATCCAATTGATTGCTTCATTTTGGAATGCGATTTATGGGCTGCAAGTAAAACAATTTTGGTAGGTGATCATTGGCACTTAGGCGCATACAATCTGATATGACTATGACTAAATGCAACCTAATCTACTGTGAATGACAAAAAACTATTAACTGATAACCAACAACTCAATAGGGACCGAGAGTGCAAATACAATGACTCTAAATTCATTAAAAGATGGAACCTGGATAATCGCCTTGAATTGGAATGATGTTGTTGTGCAATGCTCAATCATTCCTTGCTCCAAATCATTCCATTTGATGCTTAAAGGCAACACATATATTCTTGGTTGGCTGGCGTCCCTTCTCCAACCTAGTTTGATGCATAAATTGACTTCTAACTGAAAATTGAGTTATATTTGATGTATTCACAGCTGCACCTAAGTGCCAATGATCACCTACCAAAATAATTTTACTTGCAGCCCAAAAATTGCCTTCCAAAATGAAGCAAACAATTGGATACAAACTAAAAATGTTTTCTCCAGATCTGATCAGATTGAAGTCTAGGTGCTGAGCCAACTTCACTTGTTAACAACGACTCTTCCAAAGTCAAAATTAGACCACTATGTGCTGCGCCTGAATTTCTCTCAATGGAAATCAATATGTAATCTGCCTGATCTCAATGCTTGGGAAATCACAACTTCCTCCCAACAATAAATCAACCTTGTTGATAAATTTGATTTGCACAGAATAAAATGAATTTCCAATGTCTTCTTTCCACAGATCTAACTCCTTGGTGATTGAATGTTGATCTTCCAAAAATCTGCAGTTGATTCTCAAAATCAATTTTCTCTTGTGCTTCCAAATTTGGGTCAATGATCATTAAAATTTGGAATAAACCTCCAAACAAAAATAAACTCTTAAGCCAAAACGCAACAATACATCAACTATTACAACTTCCCAATGAATTAATGATTGTAACAATAAACCAACTACAACAATTCAGTAGATTCACCAATAAAATGCAATAATAAACCAACTATTGCATCAATTTAGAACTCCTGTCAGAAGGGCAATAATACATCAACTATTGCACGTATCAAAATTCTCCAATGAAGCCCCTGTAGAAACTTTGGATGGATTCCTTCACAATTTCCAACTAGGGTTGATATTTCACAACCGGAATCAGTACCCTAGAGTCTTCAAACCCTCAAACAATGCAAACACTCAGCTCTTACCACACAGGTATGAAAATAAAATAACTCAAGACATGATGAAATGACTTGCATTGAGCTCCTTATAAAAAAATCTTATTGACTTCCAGGAACCTTCTTGAAATATTATTAATTTATTCTCAAAGTGACTTTATGATATATTATTTATATTAGTCATTTTATTAAATTAATTAAATATAAAGTCATCCTTTTGATATTAATTTGTTGGAATAACTTTATAAATAATTAATTTAATACCTTCAATTTAGGGACATGACAAAATGACTTATGTAATTGATTGCTTGGTAGATAAATGCTTGTTTATAAATTCGTAAAAAAATGACAGAAAATATGGTTCACGAAGCTACATGTATTTGATTGCTTTAACATATATAAACATATATAAGGTGATAACAATATATCGTTGTGTGCAAATTGTAATTACTAAAAAAAATGTGCACCCAAATAAGTGGAAGACAACAAATTAACCCATATCTTGAAATCGCTCAATAAATTGGGGCAAAAACTGTATACCCATTAAATTTCATGATTATAATGTAGGGATTCGAAAAAAATCAACAATGTTCTATTTAATTCACATTGTATATAATGATTTCATAAGAATATATTGTTGCGAGCAAATTGTAATTACTGAAAAAAGAAAATGCCTACCCAAATAAGTGGAAGACAACAGATTAACCTGTATCTTGAAACTCCTAAATAAATTGGGGCAAAAATTGTATACCCATTAAATTTCATGATTATAATGAAGAGATTCAGAAAAAAAATCCAACAATGTTCTATTTAAACTACATTCTATGTAATTATTTCATAGTATACCGTAAAAAAAAATCATAGCATTGAAACCCTTGATGCCATACACACATGTACAACATGTATCATGTGTATTTCTCAAACCGGTTATAAATTTGGGACATTATCCCAAAACCCATTAAAAGTAATGATTTTTCACGAGGGATTCTCAAAGAATTCAGACAATGTTCTATTTCATTCACATTGTATGTAATGATTTCGTAGTATACTGTAAAGAAAATCATTACAGTCAAACCCTCAATGCGATACAAAGAAATGATTGTAAAACACAACAAAATGCACAATGACCCTTGATGTCAACTGAAACCTATTATTGAACATACAAAATTGCAGGGGAAAAGACGCGAAGATTGTTACTTGGGAGAAGATGGCAACCGATGAAACTCACAAAGTTTGGAGGAGCTCGCAACGACAACGAGAGAAGGAAATGCAAGGTGAAAATGACGAAGAAAATCGCGGGAGATAATTACTTTAGGGCTAAAAGATGCCCGACAACTCGTGGTTGTCTTAATCTATACATATGGTTAAGTACACATATATGTGACATGTAGTGAACATATTAATGTGGTCGGGTAAATAAATTGTGCCCACCTCTTAGCGGACCCATGTGTAAATATGAGCGGACCCACATACAAACACAAGTTGAAATAGATGTATTGATAATTAGAAATAGACTATTCTTTAATTTTTTTTGGCTTTGTAATATACGGGTAGTAGTGAAGTGGTAGTGATGTAGCAAATGGAGCTTTAAAAACACTTTTTTGACCACCTTTCGCTTTACGGGTTCAAGCAAACACATTTTAATTACCCACAAGCCAAAATTTTCTTTTTAAACTAATAACTTGCTTATAAACAAATCCAAAAAAATTTGAAAAAATTTGATGTATTTTTCACTCTCTGCATATGCACGAAGTTAACCCCACGACTACTAGTATCCCCTACCTTCAGAATCGCTACATGCTTTGCAAAGATGGTCCTAGTCCGGTGGAGAGGAAAATAAAAAAATAAACAAAATCGTAAAACGGACAGATTTACGATGAAAGAAAACAGAGGAATATCATTTATAAGATTCAGCGTTGCGGTATCCAGACACTCGAGTGTGTGAAATAGAGAAGGGTGTGTGAGATATCTACATAAATTAGCAATGGCGGATGAAATACCCCCGAAGCAGCAGATTGCCACGCAGGAAGAGATGATGAGAGCGCGCGTGCCGTTGGGATACAGAGACCAGTGCGCGCACATGCTCATTCCTCTGAACGAATGCAGGGTTAAGGAGTTTTATTTGCCGTGGAAGTGCGAGCACGAGAGGCACACGTACGAGAAATGCGAGTATGAGCTGTTCATGGAGCGCGTCAGGAAGATGCAGAAGATCCGCAAAGAGGCTAAATTGCTCGGCAGGGATCCCATGGAGTTGCTGGCCGAGCGCGCCGCTGCGTGATCATCTAGGTTAGTATTCGAAACAATTTTTTTAGAGGTTATATTTACCGTTTATGTTCTCGCATTGATTGTGCTTTGAATAACAATGGTATGTTCGGGCATTGTTAGGGTTTCGAGACTTTTTCTTTTCATACTGAAATTGTCGTGATCGGGCTGTACATATGATTTGGAGACTTCGATTACCGTTTGCAAAACAATTGTATGTTCGGGCATTGGTTAGGGTTTCGAGAGTTCTTTTTGTTTTAATACGGACATTGTCTGAATGGGGTCTAAATAGGGTTCGGAGACTTTGATTACGGTCTGCAGAACAATTGTACGTTCGGGAATTAGTTAGGATCGAGATACTTTTATTTCATAAAGAAATTGTCATGATCAGGCTGCAAATAGGGGTTTGGAGGCTTTGATTACGATCTGCAGAACAATTGTATGTTTGGGCATTAGTTGGTGTTTCGAGACATTTTTTTTTTTCAATATGGAAATTATCATGATCGGGTTGCATATAGGGTTTGGAGACTTTGATTACGGTCTGCAGAACAATTGCATGAATGGGCATTAGTTAGAGTTTCGAGACTTTTTTTTTTCATTATGTAGATTGGTGTGATCGTGCTAAAAATAGGGTTATCAGACTTTGACTATGGTCTGCAAAACTATTATATGTTTGGGCATTGGTCTGGATTCCGAGATTTAAAAAAGACATAAACTGTTATAGATCTGGCATTAATTAGAGTTTGGAGACTTTGATTACTGTCTGGAGTACAATTGTTAGATTGGATATTAATTAGGGGGTTTAGAGATTTTTTTAAAGAAATTGTTATGCTTGGAAATTGGCTAAGGTTTGTAAACTTTGGAAAAGATTCCGCTGCAGAAACTTTTGTCTTAAAATGAGTACATTTGCTGTGGACATTCATACATTGGTTAGAATTTTTGAGGGAGGTAGTTGACATGAATTATTTTGTTCAGGTATAGGCAGGGTTATGTTTTGATTCTTGAAATAATGCTTAAAGAATACATTTACTGCGTGTTTTCTTGTGTTGATTATGGTTTGTAAAACAATTGTAAGATTGGACATTAATTATGTAAGACACCCAGTCTGATAACACACACTTAGCAATACACTGGACAATGACAATCTCAGTTGCGGTGAATTCCCAGAACAGATTTTAACTTCGAACTCAGATCTTGATAGGGCAAATGTAACACTGGGATCAATCTATAAATTGTGACAGTAAATTATCTTCCAAACTATAGTAGTCAACTGAAATTAAGTATGCACAAAACATAACACTCAGAACGCACGCATCATAGTATTGTTATCTGAATCATTAAGGAGTAAACAATCCCAGCAATACAATTCATTGAACTCAGATCTTCATAACATTAATGCTGTTCATACACAGATAATGACAGATAGCTCCATGGAAAATGGTGCGCACACAGATAAGATCGAGTAATGAGGAGTTACAGATTACTTATACAGTACACGCCTTATGCTTCTGGCCCGTGACTTGCCTGGGTACGAGATCACACATCCACTGATGGGGATGGTGCTGTGTAAGACGGGCGTTCAGAAGTGGATAATCCGCAATGTAGTAATTGCGTGATTCGAATCAGATGCTTTCCGTAGATGGTCTCACGTCTCCCAGGATGAGCTCAGATCAGTATGAAGCGGGTCCCGATGCTACTGGTAGAGCCTTTATAATCTGAGTTAATTTTAAGCTGGTTCCTGTTGTGACCTTTTCACACATCGCCCCATTGCAAATGGGGACCCTCTTGTTTTTTTTGCTTTTTTGCTTTTTGTCTTGGCGTCGCAACTACTAATTACCATGTTTCTTTTACAATGAGGAGTTTGAGTTGTTTCGAAGGGTCACCCGAGTCAAGAAATGATTTTGAGCTCGAATCAGTGCACGAACATCATCAAAGTGTTTAGAAGGCCTTGTAGACTAAGATCGACTTTCATTTCAGTCAATTCTGACATCTAAATTTTAGGGTTTCCACCTCGGGCCCCTATTTTTTAGGGACTTTTTTTTGGCATTTTTAGCCTATTTTGGACTTCCTATTTTTTAGGGGCTATTTTTAGAAAGTTTCTATTTTTGGCAGGGTTTCTATTTTTGGAAAGTGTGCAGGTCATGGCTTCATCAACTTCAACTTTAGAAGGTTACAAAGAAGAAATGGGTAAAAAATTTGCCTAAGGCATGGACAGGCATGTGCTAAATTCGCCCAAGCATGAAGTAAAGAAAATGGCGAATGGACAAGCAAGTCCGCCATGTCAAAAATGGCATGGACATAGGTAAAGTCCGCCCAACAAGATGGAAAGATGGTTAACCAAGCTTGAAGTCCGCCATATGTCAAGTGGCACAAGGTGCAAGCAAGTCCGCCATATGTCAAATGGCAGAGACAAGATGAAGTCCGCTCCAAGGTGTTTTGGAAGTGGTAAATTAAATGGCAAATTGCTAGTAGAAGTCCGCCCTAGGCTTAGTAAATGTGGAAAAATCACAAGGCAAGTTTGCTTAGGCCTTGAATGGCATGAAAAATACTTGGAGAAGTAAAAATTGATCTTTTTGCCAAAATGTGAAATTAGAGAAATAAAATTTTAAATTTTGCCTAAGTCTAGACATTAAAAAAATAAAAATAAAAATCAAATGGCATGTCTGACAATGAGGAAATTCGCCATTGGAAGAAAGGCAATGGCACAACCATCAAGGAAGTCCGCCCTAGAGGTGTTGGCTTGATCATTAGCCAAGTCCGCCCCTACCAAGTGAAGATGGCACAAAGTGTTGGTAAGTCCGCCCCTACCAACTAAAAATGGCACAAGGTATAATCAAGTCCGCCTAGCACATTGTGAAGTTGGCAAAAGCCATGAGGAAGTCCGCCTAAGGAGATGGCAAGCCAAGTGCCAAGTCCGCTCAAGCATGTTCAAGACAAGGTGAAGTTCGCCCAGGGTAAAGTTGGCATGAAGTTGGTAAAGTTCGCACTCCAAAGGAAAATGTCAAGACAAGTGCCAAGTCCACCATGAAGATGTCCAGCCACAAGGTCAAGTACGCCTAGCCAAAGAAATTTGAAAATTTGGCTAAGTAAAAAAAAAAAGGGTTGAAAAAATTCAAGTGAAGTCCAACCTCCCTCATCAAAGCGATGTCCAAGAACCAAGAAAGTTCGATGTGACAAGAAAGCATGTCCAAAGCAGCTTCAAAGTCCGCCTTGCCCAAGAGAAGATGAAGTCCGCCCAAGGAGAAAAATTCAGAAAAATGACTAAGTGTTGGAAAGAAAACAAGAGGAAAATAAAGAGGAAATGTATAAAATCCTTGTCCAAAGATGGAGTCTGCCCTACTCAGCACAAGCCAAACTTAGAATTGAAGGCAAATCCACAGGCAAAGTTCATCCGAAACCTTGGCTAAATGTTGAATGTTCTACATGAAGGTATTACAAAATGAAATTGAATAGCAAAATTTTGGCTAAGTATGGGAAAAACTTCACAGAGAAAGTTCCAATTTCCTCCATTCTAGCGAAAGCACATGAGAGCTCTTCTCCAAATTCAAGGCACTTGAAGGAATTTCAAAGTAGTCAGGAAGGAAAAGTTCAATAACTGCTCCAAGGGGAGACTTCCAGACTTCAAATGCAAGTGAGAAGAAGAAATCAAAATCTCAAAGGAAATCCAAGATCAAGCCAAGAAGAAACAAGCACAAAGGACAGAGTCATCGGCAGGGAAAATATTCTAAGGCAAGAGCATGGAAAAACTAACAAGGTGATCAAGGAGGACATCCAACCTGTTGAAGTGGCGCCTCGACCAATCAAGTTGTTCCAAGTTGGCATGTCCAAATTCAATGAACCCGACACTCCACCATGCAACAACTTTCTATTTTATTGTCGGTTCATATTTAGCAGGAAGGACAAGTGTCCCAAAATGTAATTTCCTCATTGGTCGAGAGGTAGTTAGTTATGATAAGCCCTAATTAGGGTTTTATTTTGTAATCTTGGCCGTTGATTCTAAATCAATCTTGGCCATTGAATTGTAATTGGGGAGCCTATAAATTGAGCTCATCCCTCATTTGTAAAGCATGGGAGCATGTTGCAAAACATGTTGAGATAAGTAAATTGTTGCATATGACTGCTAAAGTAATAAGTAATGCATTGTTCAAATTGATGGTGATTATTTCTCTTATTTTGGAGTTGGCATGGTTCTTATCCCTCATCATAGTTTAGATTTTATTTCATGTATGTTAGACGAATGCAAGATTTGATAAGTATTGATTTATGGTGTAAACTTGGCTCATACTTTCTTTGGATGGATGATTTTCATTCAATGCGTAAAGTTAGATTGAGCTTTTGATGTGGATGCTTTAATGTTTACCTCGAATAATGTTGTTCTATTGATGGTGTTATTCGTAGTAAAGAAATCTTAAGCACAAAACCCCTTGAAGATTGCACCCACTTTGTGTAGTTGTCGTTGAGCATGGCGAAGCAAAGCGTGGTTATTGGTTTCACCAAGTTATTACCGTCTCTTGGATTCTTAGGGAGTAGATTAAAAATTCTAAACCCTTATCTCCTTTTTTTAGTTTGTTTGATCCAGGACCCAAACAATAGAGCTTTACTGTCTAGACCTTCATTGTGAATTAAACAAGCCTAGCGTAAGTCCCCTCGTGATTACCAGCAAATTACAACGACCACAGAGCTTATCCGCATCCCAATTTTGAAACATTGAAATTACCTTGTGACCTGTCTTGCAGTCTTAGCAGAAAAGGTGGTTTTTCAAGAGAGGATAGAGCGTCTCTGGATTCTTTATTCTAGAGTGTTGTGTGTGTCACAAAACACGCATCAACAGTTCCATGCTTAAAATTGTCTTTTGCTGCTGTGCTTGACAGGTTTGGTCTAGGGTTTTAAGGTCTAATACCCTCATTTCAATTTTCTCAAGCCTTAAACCCTTGCCTTATAATTTTGCGTTGACCTGCTTTACCAGGTTGTTGGTTGTTTTAGTAACAACTTAAGTCATCCTATTCGTTGCCATTACCGGCCCCTTCGCATAGATCTGTTAGTCATTACTTATTCATTATTACTTTAAATCTTCCTATGGTCGAGCCAAAATATTTCGACTTAAGTCTTAAGTCCTGAATGTGTTCATTAAGGGATCGTCGTCCGTCAACCTAGTTGTGGCCCCTTTTTATGACTAATTTTAATCACATGTGCAAAAAACTAGGTCCATCGGATTCAATGATTGAATCCTGGCCGTGACCGCACACCGCGCAAGATCAAAATGACTCATCTTTGAAGAATTGTGCGGCTTGTGCGTTTGTGACATGTGTCCCTTTGTAGGATGTGGGACCCGGTTTCCACTATAGTGCCCGACACACTTAAGCTGGAGAATCAACAGCGGTGATGTAGCAAAACGATCAAATCCGAGCCATTGAGCGCACACTGTGCAAGCCTTAAAATGATATTTTAAAGCCTGTTGCACAGTGTGCGCGATGATGACGCTTGTGTCCGTCTGTTGATAGGGAAAAGGAATGTGGGGCGATCCTACAAATGACTTGGCGTCCGAGTGGCAATCTCCTCATCGATCGATAGAGTGGCGAATGGTGGTGACATGTTTTTAAATGGTTTTGGCTCGAGTGGAGTCGTCCGATGTGCCACATAAGAATCAAATCTACGAACATGATTTAAAATCAAAATTGCAAATGTAAGAGTTGTTGCCTTTTGCGCGAGCAAATAGTAATTGCAGTAAATACACCCAGAGCCATCTAACGTTGACATAAGTACATTTAAGGCTGGTTTTTCCGCACACCTAAAGATTGCCAGCAATTCATAGGTACTCGAGAGATCGAGAAAACGCATTTTAGAGTTCGCTGTGACCAAAATTGGGGTTTCCTACCTGTAGAAAGCCGTAAGTAGAAGAAACACTTTCTTTGTGTCATTTTTTTTAAAAGGGAGGAAAAACTTGAATTAGGGCAGCCATCTATTGTTAGAACTCGTCTGTTTGCTTTATTTGCTTTATTAGGGTCTGGGTATGCATTAAAAAGTGGTAGGCCTTGTCAAATTCTATGAAATTACATCCCATAGGTGGTGTCCCTATAAATGAATAGAGGTGCTAGGTTTTTCATATCTTTCTGGTAAAACTTTAGATTGTTTTAGTATCTGCTTTTTACCTATGGCACCCAAAATCCAAGCGTCTAGCTCAGCAACCCCAAATAGGACTCTCTCCTAGGATATAATCGACCAATTGAAACCCTCCACAAGCAAAAAGGCTGAGGGAGCTGCCCTGTTCTATGGCTATCGGGTTCAGGAAGGGTTGAAAGACGAGATGTGTGGTATAAGGGATGCCAATTTGCCGCTTCCTGGGTGGCAACTATTTCAAAATTGGTTTGGAAATAGAAATTTGGGTGTCCTTGTTTGCAACCCTTGGAAGTTAGATTTGGGGAAACTGGTGGTACCAAATGTGTACATGGATGTCGATCTACTGAAGGACATTGCATCAAGGTGCGACCCTGTTTTGAGAGTGATCAGGTCATATGAAGGTAAAGAGTTGGTCAAAATAACCAGAGAGGAAATTGCAGATATCTTTAATCTGCACGAGTGGAGTGAGGGCATGATCCCAATTGACCTCAATGTGTTTAGGGAGGAGTATAGGAATACAAAGGTTCTTTTCAGAACAACAATGCTACCTATTCATACTGCCTTTATCGGGAAAGGAAAAAACAGGAAGCAAATCAAGATTGGCGAAGATGAAAAAGAGCCTTTCCCCATGATATACTTTGCTAGTTATTTCAAGAAGACGGTTTACTCTCTCTACGAAATCCTTGGCATGGATGAACCATCCACCATGGCTACAAACCTCATGTATATGGCTGCACACTTCCAACATTCAGCCTATAATGTGGTTTATGATTATGCCACATATTTGTCGGATAGGATGCACAAAGGCTTGAGTGTACTCAAGGAGGGCAAAGAATTAGTGAGCTTTTGGTGGTACTCCCTATTGATGCACATGTTCCTGTACAGGGTTGAGAAGGTTTTTGGCAAAGATATGAAATTGAAAAAGAGGGAGGATGACATTGACTTGCTTGCCCAATGTTGGACACAAATTTTGGATAAGGATGATTCCAAGTTTGACTATGTGGTGTTCAACAATGTTTTTGCCTCAAGGCTCAAAAGATTTTTGGTTCATAATGCACCTAGGATTCCCTAAATTTTTGAGGCCCATGGAGAAAAGGCCTTATTTGAATTTAAGTCATAACTGGGGTGATATAATAGGTTACCCTCATACTACTCTTTTCAGAGTATATGGCACTCTAGTGAACCCTTATGTTTTCCCAAGGGATGTGCCTTTAAGATTAGGATTTATTGAAATCATGAGGCAGTTGGGAGCATCACAGACGGCACATCTGCCAGAGTCGTGAAAGAAAGGTTCATTCTTTCTTGAATGAATGACATTTGCTGACTTTGTGATGGTAAAAGGGGGTTGGAAGGATTTGAGTAAGTTTCGGGCACCTTATCAGTTGAAAACAATACGCCCAAGAAATCATGATCCAGAGGGTTTTATTGCTGGTTTGAAGGCATTGCACAAGAGTGGTCAGTTTATACACAATTTTTACTATCCTGAGGATGTCATTAGAAACGTCATAGATTTCTCTGAGCAAGAAGAGAGGAAGGCAAAATATTTGGCTTTCCAAAAGATGATGGAGCAGGCTACAAGGAGAGATCCTAAGTATGATCCTATGCCCACATTAAGGGTGATCTCAATAGGATTGTGTATGTCCTTCAAAATTTTGAAGACATAGTGGGCATTCTGAGGGCCGAGCATGCAGTAGCAGACAAAGGAAAATCAGTGGCAGTAGAGCAAGATCCCACAGTAGTGCTTGAGGAGAGACCTTCTTATCAGCTAGAACCAAAATTAAGAATCTATTCTAGAAGGAAGGAGAGGGTAAGGAAGCAACAAACATTGCCAACCCCTACTGCATCAGAGGGATCAACATCGCCTTCCCCTCACAGCTCAATGCCATCACCTCCTAGGTGGTCTTCTCCTATTATTGTTGATATTGATTCACCCCCTAGGGAACCTCTTCCATCAGAGCAACCCCCAACCAAGAAGCAAAAAGTTGAGGTATGCAAGGTTGTCAATTATTCTGACTCTGATGAGGATGATATTCTGGTGACCCTTGAGGATATGCAGCATGGGTTGCCTTCTCCCCCAAGAGAAGTGGCATCAAGCTTTGGAATAGGTGACCTTAGGCTAAGTAAAGCAGATTTGAGCGGCCTAAGTAATGTTGATGATTTGAGAGAAGATGCTTGCAGGGAATTCATGGAAGATGATTCATTTATTGAGATTGAGGCATTTAAAAGTTTTGTGTGGAGGGCAAGTGTTCAAGAGTACATTGAGAGGGTGGCCAAAGAAAGAAGTCCGCATCCTGATCTTCCAGAGGAGGTTATACAAGCCAATGTAAGGAGTGAGATGAAGAAGTTTCAGGATATCAAGGTGGATGAGGCTAGGGCATTTGTACAAAAGAGTGGTGTTTTGTTATTGCCTGAGTGGGATATAGCTAATGCTGCTGTCCTAGATACAATAAGGAGAGTTGACAGACTTATAATTCAAACTGAGGAGGAGGCTAGATTGGCACTTCAAGGGTCAGCTTTTAGTGAAGATTGGGATGCTGCTATATGGTCGTTATCTCTTGGTTCTAAGAAGCCTACTGTAGCATAATTGGCCAATTTCAAGGGACAATTGATTATAAAGAGAGTTGCTGATACTCCTGCACTAGAGGCAACCAATATGATAGTCAATATTGCTAAGTTCACAAAGGCAACTATGGAAAGCCTTACCAAAGAAAGAGCTACATATAGGAGTAAGCATAATGCGCTGATTGGTGAGTATAACCTGAGTCAACAAAGGGTTGCTGAGCTTGAAGCAGAAGTGACATTGTTAAAGCAACAAGTAGAGACTCTTAAGTCTCAAGGACCAGTTGGTCCATATCATGCAGCGCCCACATTTCCTGTGGCTCATTCCCCTCCTCCCTCACCTGAGCAGATATTGTCAATTGTGCCTTATAATATGGGCCAAGAGCCATTGGCAGTTGAAAAGCCAAATATATCAGGGGCATCCCCGTCAACTGAACCTACCAAGGAGAAATTATTGCTCCAAATTAAAGAATACAAGGAATTGCTTCAACAAGCTCAAAATGCCTTGTATGAAACTAACTTTGAAATTGTTCACACGGTTTTGAAGCATATGAATAAGAAAATCCAGAATACATTAAATAGTATTCATTCAAATTATGCTTCAATGATACAAGCAATAAAGTTGTCTGAAAGGGACAGAGAATTGGCTACTCCATTGTTGGATAAATGGATTCCCAAAGCTGAAAATCTGAAGCTTATGGCTATTGGAGCCAGGTAGAAAGAGGACAAATATCCAAATGTTGTCCCAACTTATAGATTTTTCGATGAGATTAAGGAGCAGAATTTTCAAGGCTATGCCGCCCCTGTGGATGCAAAAATAAAAGAGCTGAAGGCCAAGTTTGATGAGGCAGATACTTCATTGTTGCCTGATATCCAGGATACACATGATGGGATCAAACCCTTGCAGGCATGGAGGGATCAGATTGAAGTAACCATTGCTTCTCAAGCATCATATATTTGCAAAGGAATTGATAGTGACATGTTGAAGAATACTCTTGAGAAGTTATCCTTTACCATCGGCTTCTTCCAGGGTTTTGACAAGGAGGCTACTTCCGTGATGATAAAATATGCCCCATACAGAAAGAAGATGGATCAGATTATTGGGTTCAGTTGGCCTTCAGACACAAAATATGAATTGTGGAAGAAGATTTTCATTGGTGATTTGGAGCTGTGAATATAATGGGAGAATACATATACTTGGTCGAGTATAATGCGGGTCTAGCCTTAGAGGTTACATTGTGTAAAGATATGTTTTCTCCTCAGCTCAGGATGTAACAAACAAATGCTGATTGGTGCTGACCTGGATTAGTGCTGATGTTGATCGAGATGATGACTCACTCTCCCTCCTTTAGATGTTTTGAAAGACAAAAGAGGTTACAATAGTACAAAGGTTATCATCATACTTTAGGATGTCTTTTGGAAGGCGGTTATATTTGCTGCTATGAATAAACATTTTGTCTCACGTGTTTCCCTCCAATTGAAAATGTAAATGTAACTGCAAAAGGGAATATGTGTTATAGTAGTCTGATAGAAATGAGACACGTGTACATGTTGGCTCGAAGCTTGTTTTGCTCCCTTGTTTCTATAAAAGAGAATTCACGGCCATATGTAGAGGTCTTTTGTTGAATTCTAGATCAAAGTAATGCAAATGAAAAGCACAGAGATATCATGTCTTGAGTCAAGGTCTTAGGTTCTAAGTTGAGAGAGTTAACTTTGTTAGTTGTATGGTTCTTAGGCATGTCTGAAGCAAATATGCTGATCTTTTGATTCCTTCCTCTCTTCATTGTGGCATTCTACGTGAATTATTAATGAAAATATGATCAAGAATCATTTCATCGATTTTCATTGTCTTTCGCAGTGAAATATGTTTTGATTATGGCTCTGTTTTAATGAACCAATTATAATACCTTAATTAGAACATGGATTTACGTGAATGCTAAGTGGATTTTATAAGTAGTTGTGGGTCTTGATTGTTGATACGTGAATTGCAATACATTCTCACTAAGATCATGGATGTCTAAGATTAAATTCACCTTGCAGTTCAGTTTGTTTTGTGTTGACTCCGTACCCTAAGATAAGACACTAATTTGAGTGTGTTGAGCGCATTTCTTGTGGGTCTAGTCTTTGATTTGAGAACATCTTCTATAAATACATTTCTATTGATTTACCTGTGTCGTGTTGTAATGTTCTATCGTATTCTCGGCTTTTGGTATTTAATTCTTCTAAGGAACTGCCCATTTCTTGAAGGATTTCATCTTTTAGCCTCCAATGGGAATATATCTGCTTTGTCATGCAACGTATGAGATAATTTGATAGATAGGATATAAGATTTACATTGTGGTATCACCCTCCCGGGTTTTGCAGAGCTTGAAGCGCAAGAGAAGAAGCGTTAATGCTTCATCTCGTTCGTTGGCCAACTATCTCTCAAGTATTCGATAATTGAGCATGACAAACTCATAGGTATTTGGTGAGATCTGATTGGTTCTTAAAAACAAACCAACAACTACCATAGTGGCTTCCTTTAGAGTCAATGCGTATGGTGTGGATGCTCGTGGGATTGGCCAGAGCAGGCTTGGCCAAGACCACCAGAAGGATATTGTCCCTACTAAATCGTACAAATGCTAATTCCTCCCTCCCGTATGCTTGTCAAAGTCGTTCACTAGAGAGTAAAATAGGAACAATCAGATCAAAGCACAAATGAAGATCACAGAAGGCATCGCGACTTCTAGGTAGAGGTTTTCGTCTTACCTGGGGGTCACTTGCAGAGGATTCCGTCCTTGTCAGCAAATAGATATCTTCCTCAATATTGGTCGATGCCTTTCAATAACAGATAGAATCAAATAATACCTCACCATAGGCACCTTCCCAAAGGGGTCGGTGAGCATTGGTTCAAGGTTATTTAAATTTAAATTTTATTATTTAATAATTTAAATTTATTTCATTTAAAATATTTAATTATTATAAAATTCAGGTATAGTGTTATTTTCCCCCTTCAATTTGGAATTAGGTCCTCATCGAAGAAGGGGACATGACAAATTAGGTTTTTGAGCCTTGTTTTTTCCAGAAACTGTTATAATTGGGCATTAATTATGATTTGGAGAACAATCATATACTTGGGCATTATTTAGGATTTCAAGACTCTTTTAAGACCCAAATTGATGATCTCGCAATAATTAGGGTTTGGAGACTTTCATTTAAGTCTGCACTATTTTTTTTTTGTTCGGGCATTAGTTAGGGTTCTGAGACCTTTTCTTAAACATAAAGTGTTTTGGATCAGCATTAATGATGGGGAACAATTGTATGTTCGGATATTAATTAGGGATTTGTAATGCAGTCCCAAACCAGGTACCCCGAATGGGTGGTCAACTTTGGCGGCAATACCGACAAAACAGCAACACATTCTTTATTTCTCAAAATTTGGATTATAACTTTGCCCTTAGGCATACACAGACTAACAGTCCTATGTGGACTAATCTTCACATACCAACAGGCAACTCATTATGAAAACCAATTTAAAATATTTAAAACAGTAACAGCTACGGGCTGAACAGCCTCAAATCCATTTACCATCAATTAAAGGCTCGCATCTCTCACAGGCTTCTCCAGTTTGGTCCTTTATAAGAAAAGTCCTCCAAATAAAAAAATTACCATCTTTGCCACAGTTCTCCCCATGCCAGTCCATATTCTCATCTTTTGAATTTTAATTCAGAATTGGAACTCTTGTCCGTCTTTGTACCATGATTTGGAGTTATATTCATGAGCCAAAAATGAGATCCACTTCATAGACTGTTGCCATAATCAATACCGGCAGGATATCATCATGAATGTCTAATAATACCAAGCAATCTGTTGATGTCAACTAGATCAGTAATGGAATAGGTGCAATAAATCTCCAAATTTTAATCTTAACTGCCCAGTTAAAACTAAAAGGGAAGGACATGCATCTTGTGGGCCTGCGAATCCACAACTCAATGAATAGAAAACTGTTCAGCTGTTGCTGACTAGCATAACAGCAAGCCAAAAATAATTTATGTGAATTTAAATCACCGGCTGGAAAGTAACTGCTGCTGGGAATAAACAGAGCATTACTCACTATTTTGCTCAAGTTAAATGAACCTTCAGTTATGCCAGTCAAAGGCCTGTCTGCTTTGAAAGACAATACCTCTGCTATATTTGAAGCCTTGAGCTCTGAAACTGGCCTGGCTCAGCCTGGCTTCTGCTGCTCCTAAGGCTATCCCAACCTGCATTTGTGTCCCTTCGGGACTTTGAGAAATTGAAGAATTGAATGACCTGAAGGAGATCATCTAACAGGACCAGATTGACACTCCAAAATCTATATTTGTTGGAAGTGATAAAGCCTTAATGCATCGTCCTTGTTTTGTAAAATCAGGTGATTATCATGAGGACGTTAGGGAGGATGTGGCTATGTCTGTTGGGCACATTTTTACTTTTCATATGCATTTGATATCTGCTGTGTAATCCTCAGTTAGTGGAGATTGTCATGACCTGTAACTTTGTCTTGTCACGGACTCAATAGAGGATCGTGTTTATGATTAGGGTTCACAGATGGAAGCAAAGATGCTGGTGGTAAGCCAATGGTGGAGATCAGGATGGAGCAAGGAGGTGGATTTATTCCTGCTAGACCTCTGTTTTGGGTATGTGAGTTTGAATGTTTGCTTATGTGTGGTTTTTGAGACAGTGGGGTGGTATGCCTCAATCTACTGCTGTTTACATCTATATTTTCATGATATCGTTCACAGCAATGTGGTTAGACATGATGGTCCTGTTCAGATGAAAGTCAGTTATAATTTCCATTTTATAGTTTTGTTTATACTAGAAACAATGTCAGGTCAAGTAATATCCTGTTATGGGCTGCTTGGGTTTTCTTGTTGACTTGGATCTAGTGTTTGATACCCTGTGGGAACTCTGCTTGACTGATATTTGGGCTATGTTTTACATATTTTGATTACTCATATATGATACTCTTCTCTCCATTTATATATAAATAACTGAATTTTACTTGAATGCCAATTATGTTACGTCCGAAAGAACTAGATGAAATAAAGCCTGTAGATGCAAAACCTACTTTGAAGGTGTGCCTTTGGTTTTTATATTTGGGAAAAGGGCTTTTATACAAAACAATGTCAAGTGGCCTAGTTCAAAACCTCAAAACATTGGCTTTTTAGGACTTTGGATGTGCTCTTCTCCATCAAGCTCTGGTCTAGTGGTAAGAAGTTGCGGACCACCAAGATTACCTGGGTTCAATTCTCTCAATGGTTGCAAGGCCTACCACACTAATTTGTTAGTATCAAGTGGCATTGCTAAGGAATCATGGTGTGTGTGGAGTTAGCCTCTCTCTTACAAAGAGGTATAACTAAATATATCAAAGAAGTTTGTTATAATAAATTGATAAAGGCTGATGTATAGACAATTAGTTTAAGTAATTGGCAACTCAGAAGCAACAAGGGCTGGAAGGCAAATTTTCTTGTGTTGATGAAAATATCTTCAGAACTCCTTTACAATTTTATGTTATGGTTGAGATTGATGTGATGGTTGTTAACTGGTTTAAACAGATTGGTTTGGAGGCCTTCATAATTTACAAGTATGATGAACATTGTACTCGTATAGTTCACTTTTGAATTAAGGATGATTATGGGGTGGAGTGACATGGGAGCTATCCTCGTTATGTATGGGGATGATGTTGATGTGGCACATGCCACTGGATGATGATCTTCCATGAAAGTTTAAATAATAAACGTAGTTTTCCACTTGAATTGAATCTTATAAGTTATAACTTAATATGCATGCTTCTGTAATAGATTGAGTAGGCGTGCATTGGTGTTGAACTTGTCACCCATTTCTTACCTTGCCATATATCAGTTGCAAGGATGGCAATTAGTAACAGTGTATCAGAACTAGGATAAAATCTTGTCACTCAATTATGAAAACATGGTAATGGAAGTTTGTGAATCATGCATTTTGAAAATAAAGTTAAGCCAACAATAGAATAGCATGTCCTTAACAAGCTTTTCAAATTAAAAAAAAAATGTTTCGGAATGAAGTTTGTCTCAATATTGGTGACGATTTCCCTTATGAGAGATGGTACATATGCACAATAATGTCAAGTTTGGAAGATAATGATACCACTTACATCTTAGCTATACCATATGACAGATGGATTTTCTATGCCTCAATCTGATTTAGTTACTGCGGTTATCAGTTATTTATTGTGACATGCATCCAACAAGAGGAGATAGCATATTTTATGTATACAATGCTATAATATATACTGTTAGCAGTATAATTCGATAGTATATTTTATGAATACAATGCTATAATATGTTAGCAGTATAATTAAAAAATTGTTACAGTATAGAGCTCATTGTTTCAATGAGCATTGAAAATATTCTATTCTAATTTAGTACTATTATCACATGGCAAGTATATTTAAACAACTGATAACAAGTGTATAATACAAAAAACAATTGTAGCAGTGTTTGTATCTCTTTTGGAAATCAATATGAATTTGTAAATCAATGGTAGAATACATCTTATCTGTAGACTGAGTTGTTTGAGTTGGGTCTCATATGTTTGATGCTGATGGCACCTGGCCATGGGCCATATAGATGTCGTATAACATGGTCATATAATATAAGTGGTGAAAGATTTCATCTTCATCATGTCTTTGCTCTTGTTGCCAATGTTTTATAGTTGAATGCCTGATCTATCTGTAATTTTTTTGATATTAACCAAAAACAAATTTGAAACATATTAGTATGCTTCTCTAGGTTGAATAAGCACATCCAGAATATCAACACCTAGATGCAGATACTTTTGTGGTGATGCGAAGACATTGATTTAGAAGATCCAGTCTGCATGATGTTTGGCAGTATTTGATTTCGAATCAGTGACAAGCAAAGATTTACCACAAAAATGCTGAATATCCTGGAAAGCTCTTGTGAATTCACTTTCTTTCCATATTTTGGAGGGTTTGAATGCTGCATCATTGAAAGAAGACCCTAAAACTTGTAAGTTTCTATACTTGTAAAGACATCTGCAATTATTTTCCTAAGGAGTTTGGTATGCTACTTTCAATGGAATGACCAAAAGACACTTTCAAGAGATTGGCTTGACGAGCAACTGTGGTCTTACTTTGTTGCAATGTGGGAAAACAATGATCAATATAGCTGGACAGAAGCATGAAGGTCAACATCATGCAATATGTTTTTAAATTATAAAAGAGTGAAAATCTATTTGTTATCTTTGTGGACCGAAAAATATTATATATCATGTCTTCCATTCCTCCAGGAAATGATCCATAAACAATAGGTTGATAACTCTAGTGAGCACCGACAAATAGATTCTATGCTAACTCTCAGTGTACAAAACCTTCAAAATATTATACCACTTAAAATCATATGGAAATTGCAGTAACACATGCTTGACCATAACAATATAATGAAAATATCAAGCAAGCCTCACACACGTTGCAATCACAGAAGGCGGCATATACAATTGGGGAAAACCTTTAAATGAGTGAAAAAATCCACGAAGAGTATGCTTTGAACTTCAAAGCATCCCATCACTATCTTAGGCATCAAGATAAGAAGATTACATCATCAAGAATTGGAACCATTTCAACTGGATTCAAGCTTCTTCACCTTTGCTCTGCCCCAACAACTATGCTAACACTATCTCCAATGAATCTTACAAACATGAGCAATAAGAGAGCTTTTGCATAGAGTCAACCCTCAATACTTCGAGTTCACAATTCAAGTTCACAACAGACATAGATTCCTACCATCCCTTAGGGACACCAAAACTGAGGAAAGTACATAAACTAGGGTGTTTGAACTTCCAAAACCCTTCATATTTTGCTCATTGTCCAAATCAAAACATGTTTGCTACTTTTGATAGTGATGAGTTTGCTGATTGCATGTGTCCACTGCAGCATATTGTGCATTTGCTCCAATGTTGCAAGTATTGAACTCACCAAAATTGGTTTTCCAATTAGGTTTGATACCTGCAACATGGTTGGAATTTGACGGAGATGCTCTGGATCACCCTTGCATCACTTCAAACCACTCCACATTTGCCATTTATCAGGTTTCCAACCACTTTAATGAGGAAATTGATTTCCATGTTGCTTGACCACTTGTCCCCTGAGTAACAACTTCTCTAGGACCTTGAAGATCCGAACAAATGACCCAATTTTCGAATCATGCCTCCCAAACCAAGGAGCTTTTGGCCCACAAAAGCTTTAGGACCTAATCAAGTGTGGGAACTTCTTATCCACATCTTCTCTTGACATCCACTTGGACTTATTAGGCAATTGCCCCATTGATCTGACCAACTATGTCTTGTGCTCATAACGCTTAGTCTGCCTCACTTTCTTGTCAAGAATGACGTCATTTTCCAATTCCTCCATCTCGTCAGTTGAAAAATCATCCTGTGAAGGCAGAACAACGACCTCTTGCTTGTCATCCAATATTGGCTTGAACAAGTGCAACTTGTCAACATTTATCAATGAGAAGATCTTCATGTACTTTGGAAAATTCAATGGAAAGCATTCTGTCCAACCTGTTTGATGATCTCAAACAAACCATATCTCTGTGGCTTAAGCTTTGGCGAAGGTCATCTCTCCTTGCCCAAGTAGACCCTCACTTTATCACCGACATGAACTTATGCTGATTGTGCCTTCATTTGAATTTGAGCTCAGACTCTCAGTCTCTCTTGAACTTGGAGTCAAAAGTGTATTTGCCTTACCGGTCAATGAACTCGCTGGCCTTTTCCACCTTTGAGCTCTCTTTTTCCAGCACCTTAGATTTCCAAGCATATATCAGGTGGGCTAGGTGACATAATAACAAAACAAACTTTGAACAGAGGACTGGTTGAAGAACAAATAGTGTTGTTATATGAATGTTGAATATAGACCAAATGATCATTTCAATCCTTGGGATACCACTGAGTATAGCCCAACGGTTGTACCAATGTTCTATTCACAACATTGGTTTGTCCATCTGTTTGAGGATGGAAAATGATAGACTGTTTTTGTTTTATGTTCATTCTTTCCCATAATGTGTGCCAAAACTTGCTAAAATACTGTGCATCCCTATCAGATAGATACTTTCTGGCATAGTAGCATTATGCTTGAGAAACTCACAATTAATCTTGAGTGATTGATCTGCCGAATTTGCCATTTTGTTTCCTAAGTTTTGCCCAAGATTTTCAAGAAGTGTTTTTTTGTTTTTTTAGATCCATATTTTTTTGCTCATTTTTACATACAGAGACAGAAAAATATAGAGCAAATGAACACTTAACATTTTTGGTTTATGGTTAGGGTTAAGGTTTTTAAATGTAGAGGAAAGGAATTTTAAACATTTTTGGTTTAGGGTGAGGGTGATGGTTTTTAAATTTTCTATTACATTGAATAGATTTCTTTTAGAAGTTAAGTTTTAAGCTGCAATGAGCATTTTTCTTTTAATTTATACTCTGATAAGGGTTTAAGTAAGAAAACATGCTGCCCCTAAAATATTAGGTAATAAATATTTCATGATGAAACGATCTACTATTTTAGGGGCAGCCATTTGTATTTTACATAGACCTACTGAGATGAAAGTAAAATAAATTTTTAAAAAGTCTTATGCAGTTTTTAACAATTAGCATGTTTATAATGTATAACGTCTATTTTTATCTATATGCATTATATTTAACATGAATAACAAAATTAGTTTTTCTGTTTTCTTTGTTTTTACAAATAGTACATTGTTTTGTAATCTTGAGTTTTTGACAAGTTTTTCCTGTTTTAAACCTGAGCACTTGAATTCCAATTATACTTACAACGCCATGTGAACATTTCAAAACCCTAGAAAGTTTTATGCCACTTAAACTCATATGGAAATTATATAGCACATGGTCAAGATAATCACAATATCATGGAAATATCAAACACGACACATTCCATCACTCTATCAGGCATCAAGATACAAAGGTTACATCACCATCATGGTTAATTGAAGCCATTTCAACTGGATTCAAGTTCGTTCACCTCTGCTCTGCCCCTGCTCAACCATGTGCAATGAATTGTGCAAACACGAGCAATAGGAGAGTTTCTACAAAGAGTGAACCTGCAATACATTGAGTTTGCAACAGATCTAGATTCCTACAATCCCTCAGTGGCCCCAAAACTGAGGAAAGTACATGAATTAGGATGTTTGAACTTCCAAAACTCTTTGTATTCTGCACGTTGTTCAAACCAGAAAGTGTTACAGTGACGAGATTGCTGGTTGCTGATTTGTTTGCAGTGGTGGACTGTACATTCACCCTTCTGTTGCAAACAGAAAACTTGCCAAAGTTGGTTTTCCAATTAGGTCTGACACCAGCAACTTGGTTGGAGTTTGACACCTACAATTAGGTTTTGAACTAACCTTGCTTCATTCCAAACGTCTCCACATCTATGATTCATCAGGTTTCCAACCACTTTAATAATGAAACTGATTTCCATGTTGCTTGACCACTTGTACTCCTAGTGATAACTTCTCCAGGAACTTGAACATCTGAATGAATGACCTGTTTTTTGGATCATGAAGACCATCGTCAATGCCGAATGTGTGTGTGTGTGCATTGCTAAAGATTACTTGGATCTAGATAAGTTTGAAACACCCACAAATAGATTGGAGATTCTTTTAGGAGATAATTACAGCATGGTTGAACTGAATACCATGATGAGCTGAATACCCCTTTGGTAGATGAAAAGGAAACTTTTTTTTGTAAACTGAAACACAGGAATGTTTGAATAATGGAAGTATTGTGGGAATCAACATCCTTATATGTATAATTGGCCTTATGGAGGATAATAAATTGTCAAAGGGGAGAAATTTTATGGCTTGCGTTTGTACTCTTGAGAAAGTTTCAAATGATTTTCTTTATAGTAAAAGTCTATAAAGGTGCTTGGGACTCTTTCAAATGTTAATGGAATTTAGGCTGTAACAATTGATCTCTATAGCACATATGTTAATCCATAGATATCGTTATCAATTGAGTGATATGTAATACATATGCATGTCTATGTGCGTCTTTATAGTTGTATTAGATATGTAATTATATATACTATATGTCTATGCCTATGTGTATATACGTATAGGCTGTATATGGATGATAAAAGTTGGCCTTGCTACTCAATCATTTTTAAGTTGTCATACAAAATATCCTGTCTAATTTGATAAGTACACCTATTTTATTGTAGATTATTTCCCTACTTTAGAAGTTGGATTGTTAAATTGCATTTGCTTTGTAATTTTAAAAACTCTTAAATATCTTATATGTTAATCTATGGAAACTGAAGATTTGGATGTTCTATGACTTGCAGGTAATTTGATACCCCAAGATCCATCTCAGAGCATATTTTTTAAAAACTACAATTTGTGAGTCTATGTTCAAATTAAGATAGGAACTTGACTTGATACTTAACATTGAAATTTGGAGATGGACTGGATTTTGTGACAAAATAAGGTGGGACTTGACATGATGTTGTAAACCACTTATGAACTAATTCAGAAAATTTGAGAACATGGTGCCTGTCTGTGTGCTACAAATGTACTTGCCATGCAGTAGAGGTATTAAATTGGAATTTGTTATTTTCATTGAAACAATGTGTTCTTTGCTATAAATTGGTATTTTACTAAACATGGATGTGCCAAATTTCTACGTGTGAGCCAATTTGCAGCAATGAAACCTCATTTGGAGCCTTATCATCTAGAAAGATAACATTCTGTTAGAAGCATGGAAACCTCATTACATGGGACTTTACTCTGATACGTATGTATTTCTTGTGTAATTGTTTGTCAAGGGTCATGCCAGTATGTGTTTATAAATGTAGTATTTAACTCTAATGCATCCTGATTGCTTTGTGTAATGTTCTAAAATTTTGTGAGTACATCATATGTCTGTCAGATTCCTGTCTAGGAACTGAATTTGTTCACATCTTTTAATGTAAATGTTTTTCTACATGAACGTGCATATAAGTGGGAATGATTAATGTTGACGTTTAAGTACATATAGCTAAAATGCATGTGGTAGGGTTATATTACAACTCCTGCAACAATAAAAATGCTAAGTATGGCCATATCTTTCGGTTCATGTTAATGCAGCATGGTAAACGCCCCCTTGAGTGAGCTCACTCAAAGAAGACCAAGGATTTAGTTTGGGCCTTTTTCTTTTAGGAGTCCATGGCAATGCATATCATATGTACATATAAGCAGACTTGTATCATGTATCATTGTTATAAATATGGGGATTGTGCATCATATTTGCATGTGTCAAGTTATGCAAAGATGCCAGAAAGCTATCCAGTTCCACACGTACAACAAGTTGTTGGGTGAATACTTTTCATACATTGGTAAGAACAATCTGTTTGTGTCTTCTCCATACTTCCCAAGGAGAATGGACAAATAGAAATCATTTCAACTTGCACCTTGCACCTTGCACCTTGCACCTTGCACCAATTTGTTGGTGGCAAGGTATTTGGCTAGATCTTCTTTTGGTTCCATATATTTGGGGAATCAACTCATAAAGCACAGGTGTTGAGGTGTTTCCTTGGAAGAAATTTTGTCGGCAGTCTCTTTACTACTATGAGCCGACTGATGGGAGATGTGCATGCATGCTCTGCAATCCACCAATGTTTCATATAGTAAGAAATTGCTTCCAGAGCTGTACACCAAATACTCAAATTCTGTATCTAGTTTTTCACCTGGAAGCTAGTTTTGCAAACTTCACATATTCTTACTCTCTTTAATACATTTTTTTAATCAATTGGACACTGCAACACTATATAGGAATTCACCTCTCAATTTAACTTCATTGGCAATTGCTAAGTTGGAAATGAACAGCCACAAATGTGAGTCGAATAGTGCGTAAACAAAGTCCACCCTGAAGTACATCATTTGTAGTTGTGTTTGTAACTGATGGACCCTTCAATTTGCTTTTGTATCCTAGTTACTCAACTACTGTTTTATGGTTTTTTTAAAGTATCTTTTAAGTAAATTTAAATGGTTTTTGAATCAGAATAAATCAAATAATTTTAAATAAAATAAAATAAAACAAGTGTTACGTAGTGGGAAGTACTTGCATTTGTAGTATTGCAATAATAATATTTGTTGGCGAGGCTATATATCAGCTATGACATACTAATTCAAGGGTAAACCAAATAATAGTTTGAGATCAATAGAATCCCGCAAGCCAAATGTATCAACATTTTATTGGGTTAATAAAGATTATAATTGTTAGGGCTGATGTTGGTGTCAAGTTTGACTCATATTAGAAAAAACTATAACTAGTGTCGTTGGAGTTGAGTTTGTTCCATAAAACAAATATTTGTTAAATATTAATGAGCAAATGATAGTTAGTGTGTGCAAGAAATTGTGCTGCAAATCAACAATTTATATGGCTAAATAGAACTAAGCAAAAGACCAAACAAACACTCAATTTTGGAAATCCAAATTAAAATACAAAGTAAGCAATCAACTCCATGCTAGGCCTCGCAGTTGCATAAATGGTTGTGCCATTTGATGATTTTGATGTGTGCTCAAGATTTTTGCAGCATAATATGGCATTCCAAAGTGTTGATAAAATTGTTAATATGGGAGAGATTTTATAGATTTTTGGTAGAGTAGATGGATGGCTAGGATGGAAAGATAAGATCAAGGGTGGAGATGGCTTGAGATGTCTCAAGCATGGAGATAGTGTCAAGTGGCACAAGGAGATGGCATGAGAAGATTGAGGGTACTATGAGAGGACACATCGAAACTTAAAATTTATATTTATGAAAAAAAAGATGATTGGGGGTATGGGCAAGTACTTTGACCCATGTTATAGGCACCAAAGCCATGTCATATGTACAAAGGCCCATGCCTAGTGTACAAAAGGCTCACAAAAGGCTTGTGCCTTTGTACACATTGGAGGATGTGAGGGGTTTACTAAGGGTTGACTAGGATTAGGATTGTGCAAGTGGGGGATTTAAGGGGCTAAGAGGATTAGCCCATTTAATAAAGGTTGGAGTAAAAAAGGTAAATAAATAAAGTATTTATTTAATTTTTGGAAAAGGGGTGAGGACTTAGGTAAAATAATTAGATTTATTTATGTAAGGTGCACTATAGGAGGAAGGTGATCTAATGACTTATATTAGAAAATGAGTATGGATGAATAGTGGATGAATAATGATTTTATTAATAAAATAATAAAACATTATTTAATTTGCAGCATAATATTGCATTCCAAAGTGTTGTTGATAAAATGGCTAAGATGGGAGATATTTGATAGATTTTTGGTAGAGTAGATGGATGGCTAGGATGGAAAGATAAGATCAAGGGTGGAGATGGCTTGAGATGTCTCAAGCATGGAGATGGTGTCAAGTGGCACAAGGAAATGGCATGAGAAGATTGAGGGTACTATGAGAGGACACATTGAAACTTAAAATTCTTATTTATGAAAAAAAAAATGATTGGGGGTATGGGCAAGTACTTTGACCCATGTGACATGGTACCAAAGCCATGTCATATGTACAAAGGCCCCATGCCTTGTGTACAAAAGGCTCACAAAAGGCTTGTGCCTTTGTACACATTGGAGGATGTGAGGGATTTTCTAAGGGTTGACTAAGATAAGGATTGTGCAAGTGGGGGATTTAAGGGGCTAAGAGGATTAGCCCATTTAATAAAGGTAGGAGTAAAAAAGGTAAATAAATAAAGTATTTATTTAATTTTTGAAAAAGGGGTATGGAACTTATGTAAATAAATAATTAGATTTATTTACGTAAGGTGCACTATAGGAGGAAGGTGATCTAATGACTTGTATTAGAAAATGAGTGCAGTTGAATAGTGATGAATAGTGGATGAATAATGATTTTATTAATTAAATAATAAAACATTATTTAATTAATAATGGGATAATTAATTGAATAATAAAGGTTTTATTCAATCAATCATAAAAGAAATAGTTGGGTAATGATGATGTGTCAATTTTAGGTGTCTAAATTTTTCCTCTTTGAGACGGTGTTATGAAGTAGCATAATTTCAAAGAAGATTAAAACATAGCGCTTGGAAGAATATGATTAAATTATTGTAGATATGACCAAGTCACTAAAAGGATTGACTAGGAGGAAAGATGGTGGGAGTGAAGATGGGGATGAGGATGACAACGCCCCCTTGAGATGACATGCGGGTTTGAGAGAACACAAGTGTGCTCTTGAAATGGATGAGAGAACACAAGATAATGAAGAAGAGGATGCAAGATGAATAGGAGCGGGGTAAGGGAAATGTGATGGGAGGAGGAAAAGATAATGGAGGGAGGAGATGAAAAACAAGAAACCATGCACAAAATGACTCGAGCAAAAATGATGTTGCCCTAGTCAAGTTGAAAAGTCGAGATTGATTGATGATGGACAGAGTGTTGTTGATGTAGGAAGGATATATCTCGAAACAAAACAAGGCTTAGGAAGGATACATCTCGATGACGATGATTTGATGTTGATATAGGAATGACATCTTGAAACAACACAAGGATTGGGAATGATACATTTCGATGATGGCAATTGGTGTTGGATCAAGGCTTGCAACAAGGCTATGAACAAGACCACAAATGTGATTAGATGATTTTGCGTAGATTGCATAAATGGATGACATGGATTAGGATTTTCTTGTAATTTTGGTTTGTAGGGAGTGATAGAATAATGAGATAGATGGAATTAGATTGCATGGAGTAGCCTATAGCTAGGTACCAATGACAAGGGATTATGGGATGAGGGGATGAGGTGGTAGGATGTAGTGATGGATGGCGGATAGGGATATGTGGAAGGTTAATAGGATGGGAGATACGTAATGATTATGCTAAAGAGATGCGTGAATTAACAAATCTAGATGCACGAGCAATGAATCTAATGGATAGTTAAAGGATTATGATGGATGAAAGATGCTTAGATTAACAAATCTATATTAGCCTAAAATAAACCTAGTAGATTAATGCAATGATTGATGATGGATGATACTTGATATGACCCATTATGATATGTGGATGTAGGTGTCATGCCATGGTATATTGGATGCAAGAGCAGGACAAGTGGAAGATGGAAGATAGAAGGAGAAATAGGGATGTGGGGAAGCAAGTGCACATGGGATTAATGATTAGGTGAGGATTATGGAATAGATGGCATATGTGGAATTAAGGGATGGGGGATTATGAATAAAATAATTAAATTGACATGTAATGAGCTCTTGATATAACATGAGATACTATGCACCAAGGTATGAGGAACAAGGGTGACGTATCACATGCATACAACTGACTCAACAAACAAGAAATTTATTCCAACATCTCACAAGGTCATAAAGGGCCTTAGTGGGAATGATGTTGGAAAAACACAAACAAAAGGAATGCCCCAACATAACACAAGGTCTCATGGGCCTTAGTGGGTACAACATGGGACAATCATGCAAACATGACACACAAAAGTGAAGAACTTGCCCTTAGTGTTACCAATCAAAGCACATGATATGATGGATTGTGGCAAATTATAAGCACAATTAGGTCCAGGCACACAGGGGGGAGCTAAACATAGTGTGAAATTGTGAGGGGTGACAATTTACTATGCTATATTTAGCCTCCACTTTAATGAGTATAAACTTATGCTCATGCTCACACTAAAGGAGAAAATCTATTTCTTTATCCAAAACGATGAAGAAATAGGATGACACCAAGTTGAGGGGTGTGCAAGCCCCTAACTTAGGATCCCATCAATTGACAATGTTAATACAAACATGAATCAAATTTATTGTACGCAAGATAAGACAAGATTCATTCATACATCAAAAAATCAATGTACACATAAAAGCATACACAAAACATTAATAAAGAAAACACAATACATACAAGGAATACACAAAGAAAACACATAGAATACATGAAGGAAACACATAGAACACATAGAGAAAACACACCAAATACACAAAGCAAACATGCAAAATAAACAAGGCAAACATGATACACACATAAACCAACACAACACACATGAAACAAAGAACAACAAATGTTGGTACAAAACTAAAGATTCGAGTCAACACTTGGTAAAGAGACCTCAATATGTAAGGTTGTCTCAATTACCAAGCATTATCCATCGAATGCACAAGATACACATCTAAAATGCTAAAATAATAAATAAACATTCTCACAATGATACATAGATCTACTGGCTAGCAAGTTATGTTATGCTAGGTTTCCATGCAATATGATGGGTTTCACAAGGCTAACAAGCCGCGTTATGCTAGTTTACTCATGAATCACATGGCCCCATTAGCAAGCAAGTTATGTTATGCTAGGTGACCATGTAAAAATGCTCAAGTTCACAGACCAACAAGCTTCGTTATGCTAGATCCATGGACTATTTTTGCCAATCATGTTTCAGGGAGCGCATAAAAGTAACGTCATGGGGGTTAATGTCATAGGGGACAAATTAATAAGCACACCTCAATAGGCATTATAAACACCACCACCACCAAGAGGGTATGCCAATAAGTCAAAAATCACAAGATGCTAGTGAAAATGGATAGGGTGATATGCCCTCCTCAAATGTCAATATACTTGTTATGTTGATATTTTAAGGAAAAGAAGGGGAAGAGGGGATCCTTGAAAAGAATACACACTTCCAAAAACTAGTTATGCTTTCCCTCGTGTTAAGGTAAAGACAACCATACAGGAGACTATCGAGTTGCTACTATAGAAAGACATATGGTTGCACACAAGATTGTACCACCATGAATGGAAATGAGCAAACACATGAAGCTACAACTACCACATAGTGAGGAGCAACACCATAGAAGAGCGATCATTATTATTTAGAATAATTAGGTGCATCAACATATGGAAGAGCATCACAATCAATAAGTTGTATTTTATTGCTCAAGGCCTGACATCCCTAACATACTTAGACTGTGATATGAATAACCTTTCTTTGATTGATTGATCTACAAACCAAGGAAGAAATTCATCTCCCCACACATTGACATCTCAAATTATTTTTGCATTTCCTCTACAAAATTTTTGCACATACCTTCATTCGTCTGAAGATTATGTCATCAACATATACCACCACAATTAAGATTTGTTCTCCTTCAACTTTGGAATACATATTGCTATCTGCAGTACCTTTTCCAAATCCTTGCTGTAGCAAGTTCTTATCTAGCCTTGCATACGAAGTTCTGGGGGCTTTCTTCAACCTACAGACTATATTTGCATTTTTTGATAACTAAAAACCTTCTGGTTGTTCAATGTATACCTCTTCTTCCAACTCACCATTCAAGAATGTAGATTTTACATCCATCTAATATACTTTGAAATCTTTATGTGTTGCAAAAGCTAAAAACATCCTGATAGCTTCCATTCTTATAACCGGAGCAAAAGTTTCTTCAAAGTCTATACCTTCAACTTGTGAGTAACCCTTACACACAAGTCTAGCCTTGCTCATGACAACTTTTCCATCTTCATTCAACATGTTTCAGAATACCCACTTAGTACCAATCACATTCTTGTCTACCAGTCTTGGGGCCAATTCCCAAGTCAGATTCTTCTCTATCCGTTCTAACTCTTCCTTCATTGCTTTGACCCAATTTTCATCTTTGCATGCCTCAATCACTATTTTTGGTTCCACCTCAGGAAGTAAACAAAAATCCTCTATCATTGGAGATTTTCTTCTTGTTAGCACACCTTTTCTCTTATCTTCAATGATCTAATCTTCTAAATGATTATTTTGCACATACTTAGGAGTCTTATGATTCTTTTTTGAAGCCTCTTCCTCTTCAACTGTCAACTCTTTTCCTTTGTCTTTAGCCTTTTCTTCTTCACTGCAAGGGGATTCATCAGATTCATATCCTTCTATCAGTACTAAACTTTGATGTGGTTCTTCACCCACTTTGACACTTGCACTCTCAACAATCTTCTTTAACCTTTTATTGTAGCATCGATAGGCCTTGCTTCTTGTAAAGTATCCAAGGAAGATTCCTTCATGAGATCTTGCATCAAACATTCCTAAGTTTTCTTCATCTGTTTTGATATAACATTTGCTTCCAAAAACTATGAAATACTTCACATTAGGGGGTTTACTATACCATAACTCATAGGGAGTCTTTGAAATTTTTGCTCTTGCTTGACCTTTGTTAAGAATGTATATTGTAGTATGAATTGGTTCTCTCCAATAGACATCTGGAAGATTAGCTTCCTTCATCATTGTCCTAGCTACTTCCTGGACTAGGGTGATCTCACAATAGTGGTTTACAATTTTTGGCCAAACTGGACACTGCAATTATTATTTTTAACTAAATCTTCATATTCGGGTACTTATAGCGGCTAAACCCTGAGGAATTCGAAGATGATGCAAACTAGAGTCTCATCACATTTTGTCTCTAGATTCTAAAAATATATTTTTCAAATTTTTTGGAATCAGATTGCACTTTTTTTTCCATCTCCCACAAAACCTGATTTTTTTTCTTCAGAAAACAACATTTTTAAAAAGTGACGATCACCGTATACAACATAAATGTTTTTGTATGAAGGATAAAATTCTAATTTTTTCAAATTTAGATTTGTAACTACGATATCTAGCACTTTCATTTGGTCTCATAGTTTTTTATTGATTTTTTTTCCTTAATCAAGTTTCAAAGTCAAATCAATTGCAATTCAGACATAGGCAGACTGTATACAACATAAATTTTTCTATATGAATCGAAATTCAATTTTTTTTTTTAATGGATCAAGGACATGGATACCCAGCCCGAACGTATTTTTTAAAATTTTATTTTGATAATCTACTATTTTTCCACATGTGCACAACAAAGAGCTTGATTTTCAGTGAAAAACCTATGTTTAATAAAACTAAAAAATAAAATACATAATAAAAGAAAACCATATTAAAATTATATTCAACGGATAGCTCATTCCGAGGACTATCATTATCTAGTTGGGTTTCTGAAGTTCTCTGCATTTTCATCCTCAAATTGAGCTTCAAACGACAATTTTTTGAGGAGATAGGGGAACAAGGGGGTTCGGTCGAACCCAAAAAATATGTTCGGTCGAACCCAAAAAATATGTTCGGTCGAACCCAAAAAATATGTTCGGTCAAACCCATGTTCGACCGAACAGGGGTTTGCTCGAACCAATTTTAAATAATGTGCGAAACTAGGGTTGGATGGTTCGATCGAACCCCCCTAAAATAGGCTCGATCGAACCCCCTCAGTATACATACAAAAGTCAAACAACTTTTCCAGTTTTTTTTTGCGTTTTTTCGAGCTCAATCTGTGTAAACAGCGAATTTCAGGCGACCCTTGTGCTTCCAAGCGTGTCGGCTGAAAAAGACCATTCACAGGTGAAAAATGATGAATTTTTTGAGAATGTTATATATTTTATTTGTTATTGTTGCATTTTTTTTTTAATTGTTGTATGTTTTTTCAATTGTTTTGTGACAGATTTTTTGCATTTTGGAGGAGAATTTGCTGTGAAGAAAATGGGACAAAAAGCAAAAAGAAGAAACAAGGCTCAACGATTTTTTTCAAAAGATAAAGAAGAAAATAGACGCAAACAAAACTTGACAAATTATCATAGAAGGAAACAAGGTACATGTTTATTTCTTCTCTTTCTCGTCACATATGGGTAAATTTATTTACTTACAATAGTGGGTTTATCATATGTTTTATCTAGCAACAAGGAAAAATGCATCAAATAATTGATATATAAGAAAATTGAAGGTTCCTCATTTCAATTTTATGAAAATGAAAACTCAAATGCACATCATCAATTTCCTCTCAATTACTCTCTTTCTTCATAAATAATTATTTGTAGCATCAATGGTTCATTTTTATACATTTTTACTTTCAATTTTTCTTCATTAGATCCATGATACTTTATCACAACTCTATATTCTTACTTCTATGCTACAACCTTCTTTTTTATCACCATCTATCATTTCTTGCACATCCTTGATTTTTTTATTCTACATCATCACAATTTATCATTCCTTCATATTTAGATTATCTCGAATGTATTTATTATTGTTACATGAGCTTATGTGCATTCTTAGATTCAATTTCACTTAGCATCCCTTTTGCATTCTCTACTAGTGTCTCCTCCTTGAAATACACATTTTGATCCTATGGCCTTCATCTTCCTTCCTTACTTGGAAACAACCAATATGTAGTGCCCCACCTTTTTTTTCACTCTATTAATAATATTCCATATATCTCCTACCTCCTAAAATAGGTTTCTAAATTTGTCTAGTACTCTAGATCTAATCTCCATATCAATTGCAAACATATTTGTGGCACGCCTACTACTACTCTTTTATGAATCCTTCTACTAAATGTTTTACTAGTTTTTATCTACAATATATTCTCTTTATTTGTATTTTTTTGTAGCACCTAATTTTGTATCTATCTATGTTTATGTCCTTTAAATCCTTATATTTATTTCATCCAATTGTGCATCATCAATTATATCTATGGTAGAAACACCATCTTTCACCAATATTTCCCCCTCTATCTTGGTATCTCCCTTTGTATCAATACATGAAAATCAATAGTAGGGAAATCATGTTATGTATAACCAAATTAGATAAAAGAAGATAACACAAGATAATTCAACAAAAGAGAATTTCTCAACTCATCTAAAAAACCTAAATAGTGATAATTAGTTGAGAAGGCGGGGATAGCTCAAACACCCCACAAATACACAAAAATTGGTAAAAATTATAAGTATTATAATTTAAATAGAATCATATTAGTTAACAATAACTATTTTTGGATTAGGATAGATTTAACAAGTATGATGAATATACACATAAAACATACATTAACTAAATAAGTTTATATGCGAGGAACATATAATGTAGAAGTATGTATCTAAAATAATATCTTCTAAATTTTCTAACCCATAATCTAACATAGAATTAGAATATTCTTCATAACAATGAAATAATTCATAAAGAAATAAACATATTGATAGTAAAAAGAAAAATGTATTGAATTTGATTACCTTTAAAAAGTTGAAAGTTTTAACTAACTTTATTCCTAGATAAGATTAATAACACAAAAATACTATCCAAAATAGATAAATCAGCAAGTTTAAATGGTCTGATCTAAATTGGTTTCACCTATATAAACTATGCAAGCTTATTTTTCCTATAAAAAAAGGTACTATGCTTTTATTAAACAAAATATAAAAAATGGGATTTAATTATAAACAAAGAAAAACCTAAAATGGAGTTGAGAAACAAATATCTCATCATGATAGGAATCTAGAATATGAATCAATAGAAGATAATAAAATTACATCATGTTTCCTAGATGATAGCATGACTACATTAAGGTCTATATGACTACACATATTTTTGTTGTACATAAAAAATACCTGTTTATACAAAAAATTGGAAGTCTATAAAATAAGAATAAAATACACAAGCAACAACAAGAAACTTTAGTAGAATAAGATGATAGTTTTTTAAAATAAATTAAATGATATGAAATGGTCATAATGTTATTTAAACTGAGCTCTAAGATAATATAACTATGATAGATAGGAAAAGACACAAAACCTCCATATGAAGAGATTTCCAAGAATACATGTAGCTAGTGCCAAAAAGGGAAAGGGGTGAATTTTGGTTATCTTACCAATATTGTCAAATCCCTAATTTGGTATTTTTACCTCCACAAATAATCAAATAAAAAGACATTAGATTAATATGGTTGCACTCTTATCCTATGTGCATCTAGAACTAAGACGAGTACAACATAAAATATATATATAATCTATAGCAATAAGTGTATCCCTTAGATATATGATTTTTTTTTTGAGAAGATGGATCAACAAGAATTTCCAAGAGAGATATGAATCTACAAGAAGAAATATGAAAATTTGTGATTATGATATTTTCTTAGGTAGCTTGCTCAATGAATATAGCCATCTAAATATGTCATATTCTTCTACATCTCTTTCTTTTTATATCTTCTTGTCATAATCTTAATCTATATTCATATTCAATGATATATGTACTATCTAGCCCTCCATGTATAAAATGTCAATTCTTCTTTTTGGGAGTCAAAGATTTCATTACATTCTACATGAACCAATTTGAGATTAAGCAAAATTTTAAAAGCACCAAAGATTTCTTTTGAATCTCAAACAACTCAAAATTTAACATCATTAATAAAAATCTTTAAAATTTAATATATAAATATAAAAAAAATGCATTGGAAATATTTTGTAACATCATTTGAGTTTATAATATCTATATAAAATATTCAATCAAAAAGAACATAAATACAGGTCTAGACAAATTTTAGATATATATATATAGTGATGTCTTGCATATTTTTACTCCAGGACGTCTTGTCAAAGACTAAAAATTGGAACTACTAACTAATTTGGTGCAGGATGATTGATTGAAGAATTGATTTTGAAACTGACTGTCTTTTAGCTTAGAACACATTTCAATTTTGGTGCTTTAAAATGAACATCTGTCTTCCATCATATAGATTTAATTAGGGGATGAATGAACATTGTTTGTTATGCTTGAGACGGTAGGGAGTATGATCTCACCTTGTGCAAATTTGGTGATCAAAAACCATAACCATCATTTTGTATGTGTTTAATACCTTAGAGGGGCCTGCCTCACAAGAGGGAACGACTCCAACTGGTTTTTCGCTTGGGCCGGTATATAAAATGATGAGTCTAAATTGTCAAGTCCTCATGGTATGTAGGCCTTAGCCGTGCATGTGCCATTCAAAAACGGGTACCGACCTTTTCTTTTAAAGGTATAAGAGCCCCTAGTAGAGTGGTTAAAGCCTTAAGTGGATTGTTGTACGCTCGCGAGGTGCCATGTCCCCGAGTATTCACTAGAACCCTCTTGTTTTAGAAAGCCAAAATCCCTTCTATTCATTGGTGCAGCAACAGTCGTTGCCAAGGCATCCACATTCTCACAGTTCTTAGTAGAGGTGAAGAGTCTGTCATAGGAGATTCATGAGGGCTCAAAGTTTGGTTGACCCGAGAAGTGAGTGCAATGTAAGGGGGAGCTAGTGTGGCCAAACTTCTAAGTCACCCGCTAAGAATAAGTGCGGTTGGGGAAACCCACGTGGAATTCAATGAATATAGTCCTTGCCAAACTTAGGATTTGTGCTTGTATTGTTAAAATCAAACATTTTGTCTACTATGTCTTGCGTGTGTGTTTAAAAATAAACCTCAAACAAACATCATAACTAGTACTTGGCAACACCTTAAACCTTGCGAAATTCCAAAACATCAAACAACAAATACATACAACATGAACAAGTATCACTTAGATTTCTTGGGGCCATCATCCTTTAGTTATGATTTTTCAATCCTTGCATTCCACCTAGTCTTTCCATACCATATAGTCCTTGCATATTCATAGCCCTTTCATCATAGTCCTTACATATTCCTAGTCTTGCATACATAGATCACAGACCACATAGTCCTTGCATACATATATATCATTCCACCTAGTTCTTGCATGTACAACCCCTTGCATATATCAAGATCATATCACCTAAACAAGTTGCATACATTCCATGAATTTAGTCCTTTTCATATTCATCATTGATCAAATAGAACCCTTAGCTCTTTCACTTCCACTACTATTCGTAGATCTCAAAATCAACCCATTTGCTATCTATCACCCACATTGAACTTAAGGTTTATCATGGAATTGAGTAAGGGAACATACCATTATCCTTGAGTCTGTGGAAATCCTTTTGGAGTCCATCATCTCCTACATACCCTCTCTTGATCATTGGTCCCTTGTGTTTATCCATCATAACACAAGTCAAGCCTTGCATCGTAACCAAATTTGGACCTAAAGTTGCATTTGACCTCTTGCATTCTTAGCTTATCACATTATATCATACCATTTTCATATATACCATCTTAGAATCACATCCTTTTCATTGCATCCCACTCCTTACATATTCCTAGTCTTGCATACATAGATCACATCACATGGTCCTTGCATACATATATATCATTTCACCTAGTTCTTGCATGTACAACCCCTTGCATATATCAAGATCATATCACCTAACCAAGTTGCATACATTCCATAAATTTATTCCTTTGCATATTCATCATTGATCAAATAGAACCCTTAGTTCTTGCACAAGTTCCACTACTCTTCGTAGGTCTCAAAATCAACCCATTTGCTATCTATCACCCACATTGAACTTAAGGTTTATCATGGACTTGAGTTAGGGAACATACCATTATCCTTGAGTCTAGGGAAATCCTTTTGGATTCCATCATCTCCTACATACCCTCTCTTGATCATTGGTCCCTTGTGTTTATCCATCATAACACAAGTCAAGCCTTGCATCGTAACCAAATTTGGACCTAGATATCATCCCACATAGTCCTTGCATATATATATATCATTTCAAAAATAAACAAATCTACGTGTCCTCCAATTCAAGTTGTCAAACATCTCATCCTCCATACCAACCATGTATAAGATTTCATCCTTTGTCCACCTACCTTCACCATCAAGAGTTGCCTAACATAATCCATGCCATTAATCCATAGTTCAAGTGTCCACTTATCACCCTTATCCTCTATTCTTCATTCAGATTCTAATAATTGCTTATCTTCTATTTTCAAATGCATTTTTTCCATGGAATTCTTAAGCTCAAGAATCTTTGATTTCATTTGATTTCATATGTTCAACTCCACTTATATATCATCATCTCTCACTATCTTTGCACAATATTTTGTGACATGTACAAATGGCTCAACAAGTAGGAAGTTCTCAAGTAGAAGTTGAGCCCAATCTAGATATTGGACCAAAAAAATCAATTGAAGAACACATGGACCTTGAAGATAGGGAGGAGGCCCGAGTTCAAACAATGCATGTTGGAGAGGGGTCAAGATCACTTCCTTCTACACCAATGGATGAGCATATAAAAGTAGTTGAAAAGGTGGGGAAACAAGTTTCTTATAGAAATTTAGATCATTTATTTGAAATGGATATGGAGAAATTGAAATGTTATGCTGACCAACCTAAAAATACAAGAGGTCAATGACTAAATCTGTAAATAGAATAATCCATGATCATTTCAATCATCTTGAAACACTTGAAAAAACCCAATTGTTATCACGTTTACTTCTTCGTGATGAGCTGAAAGAGTCATTAAAATTGTTGGGTGTACATTCTGCATCGAATAAGAGGAAACACATGAGACTACAAAAATATATTGTTGAAAATGTTAAAAAAGGTTTAGATTCCATTGGGAAAGGATCTCGATCAGTGGATAAGGCCATTGCAAGAAAGGTGATTTTGACATCTGTTTAAATAAAGAAATATCCAGAAAAAGAAAAATGTCAGCACTTTCCACTGAATTTGGTTATAGTAGAACCACACCAATAAAATATGAGAAAAAGAGAAAGGTTTTGGATGATAGTTCTGAAGGCAATTGGGCAATTATGTGTAGAGCTCTCCATTCTGATAGGATTGAAGATGCTGTTGGGAACTTGATCTCAAGTTTTTGGAATGATCAAACCCGTCCGTCATCAAATACTATAGATGTTATGAGGCACAGGATGGGACCTGGTATTTATGAAGAATATATTAAACATTGGCTTGACATAACACAACTTGAGATGTATATGAATTTTTGTAATATGTATCCTCATATAAAGATTGGGAAAACAATGTTTGAAAGGTTAAAGCCATATTATTTGAAGATAAACAAGTTTTTTGAAACTTGTTGTCGTCATCACATTGAATTTGATCTCTACTATCACGTGTTTCGAAAGATGAGAGAATAAAGATATGGTTTTCAAAAGGCACCTCCTAAACAAGTAAGTTTGTTCATAAAGGATCTATTATGTGATCATGAAAATGGACCTCAAATAAAATGCATAAAAGGACTATGTGAAACATGTGGAAATTTGGCTAACTTTCCTTCAACAAATGAAAATGCTGACCTAACAAAGATAGTAAATTCAAGAAATACAAGTATGTAAAGTTTCAAACAAATTTTGGGAAAGAATCCACAAGGTTAAACTATGTAGAAGAGGAGATACCTATTGGGAAATTTATGGAAGATTTTCAAAAATTGATGCAACCATACATACAACATTATTTTTATGCTAAGTGGAAAGCACATCAATTTCAAACATTAAGAGATACTTTCCCACTTGGAACAGTTCTATCAATAGTTGATTTTGTAGAAAATTACTCTTTTGTACATCAAAAAGAGATTCAATCAGAATATTACATGAAATTCATTGATTAGCTCATCAATCATAAGATTGGGAAACATATCCTTGGTTGTGAGTGATTTTTTTTATATATAAAAATATACTCTTAAACAACATGAACCATCCTTTATATTAAATAAAGAGTACATGGGAAGAGTGTGGACCACACTAGGTTGAATGACCCCCACCTAAAGAAGGTTGTGCACTATTGTTTAGTCTCAAGGTATTTTGCACAAAAACATATCAAGGTACTTAAATACTATTTGGTGTACTAATTGGAATCAACTAAAAGTTCATGATCTTATGAAAATTTTGAGTTGATAATATATGGGAATCTATAAACATTGAAATATTTTTGGTTATCACTTCATGTAATTTTGATGATTGAGTCAATGTAACAAATTTAGATAATAACTTGGTAAGTTGTTACCCAATGATACCTTATTTAATAAATTCTCTATGTTACCCTTGATCATACCTTATTTAGGTAATAACTTGGTAAGTTGTTACCCAATGATACCTTATGTGATCTAATGAGGTGTGTGGAACCTAATTTCACCCCTATGAGAGTCTACTTGTGGGAACTAGTAGTAAATTGAATCCACATTTTAAAGAATTTGTAAATGATGGTCTCGAGTTTATGTAACTATTATTATCCCAAAACCATGCCATAGCCTCCTAGTGGGAGACCAAACACATTAGGTTACAAAATACAGTTCTCTAGAAATATTTAGAAACTTCCTATGTTTCTCCATGCACACTAGTATGCCCTTATTAGCTATCATTATATAGGAAGTATAAAACATCACAATTATAGGATAATCCTTTCACTTGGTTACTAACCATCTCTTCATGGATTAGTATCTTGACACCTAGTGAGTGGAGACTCAGATTAGTGTGCTTGGTATGTGACATGATGTCATATGATATGCAATATTAGTTAAGTGATAGTTCTTGAGGCAATATTCATGTTGTGCATGATATGTAATATTAGTTAAGTGATAGTTCTTGAGGCATTATTTGGATAGTGTTATGCTATAAAATTATCCTCAACTAATCTATCTAACTTGAGCTCAATTATTTGAATGTGGTAGGCCTAAAATTTAAAATTTAGCATAAATTTCATATTTTGCACCACTAATAATTTTTTTTTAAAATTTTTTTCATCAAGACTTGGTGATATTCTTGTCACATTATATTGAAAACCCATATTTCACTTGGAATAAGATCATTTGTATGGAATATTAGGTATCATAGATGAAGAAAATGTGATTTTTTTGTTTGGTCTCATCTACCATGGGTATCTTCAATTTTTTTGATCTTTCCTCCTATAAAATTTTGTCTAATTTTGTCTCAACTCTTGTGTTGACATTGAGGTTTTCAGTTAATAATTGAGTTCCATATTTGTAAATTTTTCTTAATATAAAAACATATAAACTGTTATGCCTGTGCAAAAATGGGGGTTTTGGAACAGGGTATGGATGCCCATCAAAGCATTTAAATTAAACAACAAATGCAATTAACAACTATAAATCGATAACTATGTAATTGTTTTTTTAAAAATGCTTTAGAAACTTTCAAGCAAATGCAATTCATGCTGTAATGCCAAATAATTTTGCCATGTTTGGGCCAAAATGGTAGCTTTGGAATAGTGCAACCAACCTGGGAGGACACCTTGGAGGGTGATGGAGGTTGCTCGAAGGTGGGTTCACTTCTTCACATGCTCCACACTGTTCGGGTTTTCCGCACTCTGTCTCTATTCGCCATGAAAATGACAGAGACTTTTTTTTTTTTTAAATCCCTAATAAGGGGGTTTGATCGAACCCTATTTCGCTTGAACCCCTTTATTTTAATATTTTTGTTCATATGTGGGGTGGGTTCGACCGAACATATGGTTCAACCGAATAGTTGGGTTCGATCGAACCCCTTCATTTTTTGTAGACACAAAATATGAGTTTTCCCTTCCTCCACAAAAGTGTAAACCACTTATGTGGGATCACCCACTATTATGTTTTTCCTTTCCACAACTCCATTTTTTTGAGGAGTTCTAGGAGTTGACAAATGCCTCTTTATTCCATGATCTTCACAAAAACTGTTAAACTCATTTAAAGTAAACTCACCACCTCTATCAGACCTCAAACATTTGATTTTCAGATTCATTTTATTCTCAACTATAGCCTTAAATGCTTTAAACTTGTATAAAGCTTTTAATTTTTCTTTGAGAAATGTAACCCAAGCCATTCTAGAATAATAATCAATTAATTACATGAAATACCTGTCACCACATGAAATATCCCCAAATAGGATACTAAAAGAAAACAATAATTTCTCCATCTAAGGTACAAACTAATAAAAAAATCTTTCACAAACTAGGGTATAAATTTGAATTTTATTTGCATTAAAGCAGCTCCAAACAAACTCAAAAATTCTTATAAGATTTAATAGAAAATTTTGAATATTACTAAGCTAAAAAAATGACATTTCGAACCCTTAAAATTGCCCAAAAATTTCTAGAATTACATAGCAGATATTTTCATCAAATAAGTGTGCAGATTTCATACCAAAATATTGCAGATTTGGGTCAAAATATTCTCCAATCCTATCCGACCCTCCAAAAATGGTGCTAGGCTCACAAAATGACTAACTTTAAGTCAAAATGTTTCCCTTTAACAACCGTCCTCAAAAATCTCAGGAATGAATGATTTGCAATAGTGAATGCCTTCAAATTTGAGTATCCAACAATGGTATCACTGTAATTCTGGCCTCCAAACTTGATAAAATCTAACATCCCCAATAAAAAATGTGCTAGGGTTTCACAAACCGAAGTTCTTCCACCAAAACACAGTCTTTTGACTAGGGAGAGCCCGTATGTATCATCAAAATCATGGATACTTAAGGGTTTCAATCCTCAAGCCAAGTTGCAACAATAATAAGTAGAAAAATTCATCTCATGATCCCCTCCCTTCCAATCCATCTCATGATGTCCTTCAATCTCAAGACCCAAGTATCCCCTCCACTCCATCTCACGATACCTTTCCAAATCAAGACCAAAGAATCCCCTCCACTCCATCTCATGATCCATTTCCAAATAAAGACCAAAGAATTCCCTCCACTCCATCTCATGATCCATTTCCAAATAAAGACCAAAGAATTCCCTCCACTCTATCTCATGATCCCCTTCCATATCAAGATCAAAACATCCCATCCAATCCAATCCACCTCATGATATCCTTTCACCTTGAAATTAAAGAATTACTTCTAATCACCCCATTATCCTAGTCCTTCTCATGATCCCATCACCCCCATTCAACACATTCATGAACTACACACCTATCAAATTGAATCCTTCACCTTCATCCAATCTAGTTTCCTCCACGAATGTATAATTCCTTCCACCTCAAAATGAAATCACATCTTGCTTCAAAAAAAAGATCCCATTGGAAAAAGGATTTGTCAAAATGATGTAGAAGCATCTGAGTCCATAGGCAATTCTGCATCAACCAAAAATATTTCCTTTTAGTTATGTTGCTTTTGTTTTTTTGGTGGTGTTGGTTTTTGCTAGTTTCTTTAGGATAATTTTTAGAAATAATTTGGGAAAACTAGTGACATCACTTGGTAGAGAATCCTAATGGGTATCTATAGTTCAAATTTGGTGAATATTGGACAAAAATTGGCTAGGTTATGGCTTTACAAGTTTTTGTTTTGCTACTAGTTTGTGGACTTTTGGGTTGCTGCTGAACATTCTCTTATGTAGATGTTTGGTTTGCTACCAACCTTAACAAAGAGTTTTTGCTGAACTAGCTTACAATAGGTTTTGATGTATTTGATTCGTATTGATGTATTTTCTCACACAATCAGATTGATGGATTGCTTCCAAATTTGAAAGAACTTCAAGGTCATCTATCTCGTGTGAATTCCTTGTTTATTTTATTCTATTGAGAACTCCCTAACTATATAGATTCTGTAGGTTTTTAATGGAAATTTGGACTTGTGAGTAAAATCAAATGCACTTAACATTTAAATGCTTAACGAAAATATTCATATGAATAGTTCCAACAATGACAACAACATGGCATAAGCCAACATCAATACGATGATGACATCACCATGTATGGATTGTAGATTTTTTTTAGCCAACTAAACATGAAGCTAAAAATCCTATTTGAACTAATCGTTTGTGGATATTCCACTTGCTACTGCATTTGTGGAATTTTAGCTTGTTGCTATAATTGTGGACATTTGTCTTTGTACTATACTTGGTGTTTTTACAATTATTCAATTGTTGTAATCACCAATATTTGATATGATTTGACTTCATAGCCACCAATTGATAAAAAGGAGATGAACGCACATATTTGTTGGATCTTTGAGAAGTTGTAGAAAGGGTGATTGTGACAGAAATAATCTTATTGTACTCTTATAAAGAATTTTTTACTAGACAATAAAATTAGGGTTTTATTAGTTTTATAAATACTATTATTGCTATTGATTAAGGTATTTGGTTATGATATTGGATGATCTAGTAAGGTTTGTATATCCAAAATGTATTACATAATATGAAATATCTTGGAAAAGGGTTAGGCCTCCATAAGCAAGGCAACTTAGAACCCCTTCACATTAAAGAAAATCCAAATTCTCATAGCCTTGGTTACAAACCTCACGCTCAAAACATTGATATTCCTCCCAAAACCCACATCCCTCCATTTAATTCCAAACATTCACATCCATCACCTTTCAAATCCATTTTGGGCTCCTACGTTCCAAAGCCCATTCCTTCCTCTTTCAGATCCATTTTGGACCCTTACGTCCCTAAGACAAATCCTTCATCCCTTCCATCCATCTTGGGTACTTACATACCTCAATCCATCACCCACATCACCTTTATCTAAACAAATCTTACGCCCACCACAATCCATCACCTCAAATCCTTAATCAGGAACAACAAAGACACACATCCTTGAATTCATTCTCCCTCCATCACCCCATCCATAAAATCTCCAAGTCATCCATCCTCATGCACCACTACCATTTATATTGGAAGAAATTTGGATATCAAATTTAAAATGCATAAAACCAAAAATCCATACAAATCAAAGGATCACCTTGCCCCATCCAAAATAAATACTAAATCCAAGAAAAATCTAATCTAAACACAAACTAGATTCAAAAGGTGACAAAGGCTCATGGAGCAAGAATAAAAACAAAAACCATGTGAATTCCCAAACAAATAAAAGAAGCAATGTGTCTAAAGAACAATCCACATTGGCATCCAAATCTACTCCAAAATATTCCTCCACTCTTAAGTCCTCCAATCCTCCATCTAAAAATCCATTAAGCTTCCAAATCTATTTTGGGCCCTTATATTCCAAATTCCATTATCCTAAGTCCTCCATCAATTTATCAATCCATTTACGACCCTTATGTCCCAAAATAGATATATACTCTCCATCTAAATATCAAAATTTAAAATACACTTCTCTTATACAATCTCACCATCCCTTAATGTGTGTACCAATGTTTATCTTGAAAAATTCCCATCCACTCATCCACAAATATTATAATACCCCATCCATTATCCATCATTCATTTTTTATCACACTCCTTTAATTCAAGCCTTTGCATAAGATCCTTGTCTCTCTCCATTATTCCATCCCTTTTATCTAAGAAGTTTGCATAAACCATCATCGTTTTCCATCTTCCCATCCATTTCACTCCCATTACTTTAATTTTACCAACATCTTTGAGCATACCTCCCATTTCCATTGTCCATTGGAGCACTTCTACGTAGGATACAATCCATGGAACTAGACACTTAAGCCCTTCCTCTATCCCCCTATCAACCATCCACTATATTTTATATCCACTTATCCACATCCTTATCCTCATCCCTCTCCATCTATATTATTTCAAAAATAAAAAAGTAAAAAAAAACGAAAAAAAAGTAAAGAGAAATAATCCATCCAATGGTGAAAACCACTTTACGTGGCACCTTGGGAAATTACAATGATGAAAACTTGGTAAAAAAATATCATGTGTAATTACCCATCCTCTTGCACTATACACTTGGGTACAATATATTTTACTATATCCCACCTACCATATATTATCCACATCCTCCAATATCCTCCATACCATATCCTCAATCCCATCTCCTTCTTTTCCCTCCTCATATCAAATTTATCCTCCCTTTTTGCCTTTTATCTTGATCATATTTTCCATATCCTCCAATATCCTCCATCCCATAACCCACATGCTATCTCCTTCCCCCACCCCATCCAATTCATCTGAGCCCTCTTTTACTTTGATATTGACCATCATATATAGATCCTCTAATATCTCCACCCCATATCCCCCATCCTATCCAATTCATCATCCCTTTTCACCTTTGATCTTGATCAATACTAGAGGCCTCCTCCAATATTATTCATACCATATCCCTTATCCTATCTCCTTCCCCCAATCGATATTATTTATCCCCCCTTTTCAACTTTGATCTTGATCAAGACTAGGAAAAAATATCCATGCAAGATTTGGACAATGCAAACCTTACTTCCCCTACCATCCACACCGATTGAGCACCATCCTCCCATATTAAGCATCCTTTATTATCTTCCATGCTCAATTCTACTATCTCCAGCATGGTCCATCTTATTCTTTTGCAACATTATCCTTGGATATCCATCCTCATATCATCCATCTAATATCCTCTTATCTCCCATCACCGTCCATCCACTCAAAACCAATTTATCTCCTATCTCATCAATTCCTCTATCTTTCCCTCCTTTTACCAAACCTTGGTTCTCCTTTGATATTGGTTCCTATTTATTCCACTATCTAAACCATCATATCCACTATATTCCTTTATCCCTAATCCTCCATAAAATCCCCATATCCAATCCATTTATCCTTCCTCTGTTCCTCTAATCCAAGCATCCCAATCCAATCAATCCTAATCCATAGGATCCATTTTTGTAATTTAGTGCATGATCCCAAAAAATCCATCTATTTTGATCCAAATCAGATGATAATTCATTGGTCCACTTTAATCCATTCATCACTCCCAATCCCCATGTTGTTATTATCATTAAAACACAATCCTTGAGATATACATTATTCTTATCATTAAACTTGATATTCTCATCATTATCAATCAATTAGTTTTCAAATTGAATAGAGGAATTTATTTGGTTTGTTGTGCTTGCTTTTCTTGTTTCTTTTGTGTGATCATTGTTTTCATTTATCATGGTATTACATAACGTGGTGTCTTAAGGAATATGTTTACATTTGAATTTTTTGATTACATAATTGACACATTGTCACTTTGGTTCCTTATACCTTCATGCATAACGTCAACTACAATATCAAATCAATGTTAGAGTAAAAGGTTTATTACTTAATTATTTAATTAAGTCACCTTTTATTACTTCACTTAAGATAAACTTAAAATGCATTTTTTAGGCATTTAATTATCTAATTATTAAATGCACCCTTTAAGGTTTCTCGATCTCCTTTTATAAGGATTGATCTCATTGTAACTATTCATTCTATTATGCATATTTTTTCTTAAGGATTTTTAGAGCACCTCCTTTGTGCGACAGTATTTCCTCTTGGCATGATAGGTTATTTGCTTGCAGGTGTTCATTGGGTTATGTGGGTTGTTCTTTATCAACTTCAACATGGTATTGAAGCTTCAGATCCGTCGCTTCCTGTTCGTTGTTTGAGGGATCCTGACATAAAGAATTTTTTTTGTGCATTTTGAGACAATTTGAACCTCACCATTGCGTTCAGAACACTCGATTTAGTCAAGATTGACCTTTGTTTCATCAAATTTGGCTTCACAACATCAGATTTGTGAGGGTTTGAAGTTTTTGAGGGGGTTCTTGATCTAGAGTGTACCTGCAATTTTGGAGTGTTTTGAGCCCAAAAGGACCTCACCATCGTGTTCAAAGCGCCCAAAAACCTCAAAATCGATTGTCAAATCGTCGAAATTGGACACAGTGACTTCGGGAGGCAGTTTTTTTTCATTTCTGGGCTATATGGACTCATACAACACACAATCCGAGATTTTTTTAAAAAAAATACAGTGGTAATGGCTGTTGTCGTCAGTTAACCGGTAGTGGTTAATGCTAGTTGCTAGCCTAACCGCCAGACTTAACCCTCAAACCTTTTGGAGCAGTTTTGGTATTTTAGCCATAACTTTTGCATATGAACTCGGATTTTCGAAAATGAAATATCGCTGGAAATTTGTTTCCGAGCCCAATCCAGTGGTGTGGTATTTTTTTCCTGATTTTTCCAATTTGACCTTTTTTTTCCAGTCAAAGCCAGAAGATGGTTTTTGCACTTCGGGGGGTGTAACTTTTGTATCCGGACTCTGTTTTGCGCGAAAAAATAGGCGTTGGAAAGGTGTTTCAATGAAATTTCTAGATATGCAGCTGGTTTGATCAGATAATTTACCAAGTACATTTTATTAATCTTTGTGTGATTTTACACTTTACTTAATTACTTGGACATTCTGGCACCTACATGGGATCTGTTTGCGTTGGATGGGTTATGTTGATATGATTTATCATTGCTGAGAGTTTCAATATCTTAATTTTTTATTTGAGTGAGTATCATGGGTTTTTCTAATCACCCTTATGTGATCAAGATGGATAAGGAAAACTATGAGTCTTGGCGTCATGACATCCTAACACATCTCAGGTGGCTTGGTATTTTTCCTCATTTGTATGGACTCATACCTACACTAGACACATCAAGGAGTTTATCAACATGGGTTATTATTCAAGATCAAATTGTAGGGGTTATTGGTTGTAGTGTTGATTTTGACACTTTGTGTGCTTTATCCGATATTTTTTGTCCTCACACACTCTGACAATGTCTTTGGGAGATCTTTGGAGACTCTAATATCTCTCCATTCCTAGAGGAGCCCGCTGTAGATTGTCTCATCCCTCTTGCAAATGTAGATTTCATACCCTATGAAAACCGTACTCTAGAGGAGCTTGAGTATATCACAGGTCTTGCATGTGTCGATGGTTCAAAGACTTGTATTTATGTTCCCACTCTTCAGATTGAGACTTCATCAGCATCTCTTATTGTTCCTGATTCAGTGTAGAAGGGAATCATTCATCTTCCAGACATAGCTACTTTGGACTCTTATGTTGCAGACATATCTTTCTTGTATATGGAGTCCTATATTGCAGATTTGGAGGACTATTATGAGGACATTCATCTCCTCTTTGTTGACAACCACATCACCGCTATTGGCCCATAATTTTCATCATCTTTGGAGCATGTGCTTCATCAGTCTTCATAGGTTTCAGGATTGGCATTTTTTCTTTCCGACATGAGGATGCTTGAGCAGTTTTCAGAGACACCTGCCATTTGGATTTGGATTCCAAATTCACCCTTGTTTTTGGATTGGCTTCACATTTCATTAGTTGGACTATTTCTTCCTAAGGGGAGAAATGTTGTTTGCAGGCAATGGATCATATTCTGTCTTCAGATGTTAGCCAATGATACAAGAGCTATTTCTTTGTGGGGGGATTCATATCCTCTTTTTCTCTCTCCTATGGGGGGAACATTTTGTACTTGTGTGATAGAAGTAGTTCTTCGAGGGTCATGTTGAGTCCTCCTTCTATCTCTTTTTGGAGAGGAGTTTTTCCCACTAGGTTTTTTCCTTTACTCCGCTTTATAGAGATTTGGTTGTGATTGGGTACCTCATCAGGCCTAGTTGCCAGGACCCAAGTTTTCTTTCTAGCTTGTAGTTGCATTTCTTTCATGCATTTAGTTTGTAGCTACTCCCTAAGTTCATCTTAAAGGGCGGTGTTAGAGTAAAAGGTTTATTACTTAATTATTTAATTAAGTCACCTTTTATTATTTCACTTAAGATAAACTTAGAATGCATTTTGTAGGCATTTAATAATTATTCTAATTATTAAATGCACCCTTTAGGGTTTCTCAATCTCCTTTTATAAGAATTGATCTCATTGTAATTATTCATTCTATTATGCATATTTTTGCATAAGGCTTTTTAGAGCACCTCCTTTGTGCTACAATATTTCCTCTTGGTGTGATAGGTTATTTGCTTGTAGGTGTTCACTGGTTTTTGTGGGTTGTTCTTTATCAACTTCAACAATCAATGTTTCTAATACCACTACAATATCATTCTCATCCATCCTCCCTTTCCATTCATCTTCTCTCATGTCCTTTTATCCTTCTTCATCCAACCCTCTCATCATTTTGAGAGCACACCTACGTTTTTGAACCCACCTGTCCTCTCGAGGGGGCATACCAAACTCCCTCATTATCCTTCCTCATACTTCTAGTAACTAGGGCATCATGCCACTAATCCTCATCCCTTTATACCTACTATTTTTATTCTTCTATGAAATAATGCCACTTCTTATAGTCATGAAATCATATCAAATAGGGGAAAATGTAGACACCTAAATTCATTCATAGCCAACCACATATGATTTTATCCCAACCTAGCTAGTTAAATAAATAATAATTATTTATTTAATTAAGTTTAACCATTAACCTTTATTCCACACTTTAATTAAATAAATTTATATTTGTTTAATTTGGTCTAGCCTTATCTCACTAATTCTCTAACCAAATCAATTAATTGATTTAGGCTAATTAATCCATAATCACGTGCACATGTGATAAGGATACCCTATTTAAATATTAATTTTAAATTTCCCACCTTGGAAATGTGTAACAAGACAAATATTGCATTTATGAAATCAAATCTTTCCTCCCAAGATACCTTTTTTAAATATCCTACCAAATCTTTGTTGAGCATAGGTTGTTATTGATGTCCAATTGATGATAGCAAGTCATTGTTGCCGACAGTGGTTATCAAAGGGTGTCAAGGTTGTCAGATGTGAAGGTTGTCAAAGATGAAGAAGATTGTAGGAGTAATAGAATTGTCATTTGTCTTAAGGTTCCAAAAGCATGTTGGTTATTAGTGTATAGACTGTCTATTCTATTCAAGTATTTTGAAGCAAGTTTTGTTGTGACATGCCTACCTTAAGATAGTTAATGTATTTATTATACCATGTTGGGTATGTAGTCAACATGAGTATGGTGGTCCAAAAGGATTTATTTTGGGTAGAGATTAATTTGGTTGGTGTTTCTTTCAAAAATTTAGTATAGCTCTATAGTTTGGAAGGAGAGTATGCCTACACTAGTTCTATTAGTTTCCAAAGTTTTTGGTAGTGTGGATCAGTGTGCAAGGAGTTTGATGTGTTAGAAGTTCGTTCAAGCTATTCAAAGTTTGAGGCATGCGTGGTAATGGCTAGCAATGCAAATAATTCAAATCATGCGTGTAGAGTAAGGATATGACCTGTTTAAGGTTCTTGTGGTGGCACAAGGTGTCAAGTTCTTTTGGCAGAAAAGTTTTTGTGTTTGGATTGTTGTATTACATGTTTCATGTAATTTGAATTTAGTTCCACTCCATGTTGTCTAGGTTTGTGTAGATCCTTGGCCGACATGAAAGAGTGCTATTATAATGTCATGTATATATTTCAAATGTTCAGATGCATTGTAATGTAACAAAAAAATTATAGTACAAGTGGGATGTACAAGTTCCTCTTATGTAAGTGTAATGAATGCAAGGTATGTGACATAAATGTGAAGAAATGAGGGAGAACCGCTATCAAAGGGTCATTCTTAGTGTGAGAGAGTGTTTTTTGTTTCTTTGGTGCATATCAAAGTTAAATTTTAAATACCCCATTATTTTTGTATTTCGATAGGATTGGTGTTCTACCTGTTGTATTTTTTTGACAGGGGATTGGTGTCTCCAGTAGGTTGGTACCTATAAAATAATTTAGGGATTGGTGTTTCTGGTAGGTTGGTGCCTACATCACATTGTAAATTCACTTATTTAATTATTTCTTGTGAGTTTTTCTCACCATGGTTTTTCCCATATTGGGTTTCCACGTAAATATGGTGTTATGTGTTATCTTGTGTTGTGCTTTAATTAATAGCTTGTATGGTTCAGTGATCTTCACGTAGAAATATATATAATAGTTTGAAAGGTTTCCAATTTTTTTTTGAACTACTAATTCACCCCCCTCTCAGTATATTGTGTTCCCTTCAATCTTATCTATCCCCTATTTTCAAATGTTCAATCTCGACCATTAATCTTCCTAGACGCCTTTTATAATTAACCCCCTTTCAACACTTTTCCAATCCCCCTTGCTTGAGATCTCTCATCAATTATGAGCCATCCACTCCTCACACCTAGCTCTTACACCTCACGGGACACTTGTCACACGACTATAAATTCAATCCATGCCTTCATCTTGATCAAGTCCTAGCCATTCATTAACCAATGCATCTCAACCTTTGATTTACTTGGAAAATCTATAAATGAGAGGTCTCTCACCCCATTTGGGCATCCACTTTCATGATATTGTTATTTTTTCAATTTGATCATCTATCCATCTCAATCATATTATCATGTTTCTATTTTTATGACCAACCATGTTCAATCTATCAACACATAACAATAAGTGAAAATTCACAAATGACCATTCTAAGGTTTACATGTATTTTGTTTAAATTAGTCTTGACTTGATGCTATTTCATTTGTTTCATTTGCATGTAATACAATAACACTTTTAGGTGCACATCCATAAAGGTATATTGTCTTTTTCAACCTACTTCATTGCCTTAGTTTTATTCCCTCTAGTTCTTGCATTGAACCTAGCTTACCTGCATGTTGTGAGTCTTCGACTTATCTTGCAACACTTTAAAAATTTTGGTAGAGCTTTTGGTTGTGGATTTAAATTTCACTACCTTCCTCATATTGGTTTTAATTTCCACAAAATCCTTTTCCAACCCTTCAATCTTCTTATCCTATTTTAAAATTTCTAATTTTTATTTGCCAATATCTTCCATAACATCTCATTTTTTCATTTAATAGGTATTCAATTTTTTTTATTAATCTCAATAAAAAACCATTTGAGAATCTTATGGTGCACACAAACCTATTTATCGATTTCATTAGTTTTATCTACTAACAAACTAACAATTGATGCAAAAAATTTAAGAGAGGAATATAAGGATAGGACATATCAACTAACAGTTAAGAGGAACTAGGGCTTAAAAAAAGGTCAAGTTTGGGAATTTTGATGCCCACATAGTTTTCATTTTCCTAATACATTTTATTCTTACCTTTCTAATTATTGCAATCCCCATCTTGCATATTAACTTCTACTATAGTCTCCCTTCCCATTGTAAGGAAGCTAAGGTAGCAGAACAAATTCCCACACTAATCTTGAGAGGAGGATAATGCAAAACTTTATAGATATTTTCAATAGTTATAGAAAATTAAACAAAAATGAACAAAAATATCATGCATACTGTAGAAGGTTGTCAAAACCAACTTTAGACTCCAAGAACACCTACATGCAAATGAATACCTATCACAAGGAAGATAATGGATGGAGAAAACAAACAAGGGTTTGGAGCTCTAAAAAATGGAGAAATTATCTTATCAGAACAAAAGGGAATTAAGAATATACAATGAGATCAATCCTTAAAAAGGAGATCATGCAAATCCTAAAAGAAACCCTAATAGGAAAAACCCTAAAAGGAACCCTAATAGGAAAATATTTAATAATTAATATAATTATTAAATGTCACTTTAAGCCATAATACCAACCATGTCATTGATCACAGCCATGGTGGAGCGACAACATCGGCAGGGTTTTTGCAGTCATCAGGATCTGCAGTATGGGAACACTACGCAATCACGATGGCCTTTCAATAGGCGAAACGAGCAATCCCACAACAATGCCTATCGACATAACTCGCATCGGGCTTGGAAAGCTCCGGACAGGAAAATTGCTAAGCGAGTTCTAGAGTTAACGCCGAACCCTATGGTAGAGCTGACGATCAAAATAGAGCTAAACCTAGTATCTGGAGTAATAGCGAAAGAGTGGCTTTTAAAAATCTGGAGCACAAATTCTGGCGTTCGAAAAGGCAAGCTGAGAAGGTTGGCCCTAGCAAGGTAATGCCCAGTATTTCTTATGCAATTATACTACCTTGATTTTAGAAAATAAAGATTGGAATGACATAGGTAGCCTATTAAAAGCTAGGGCTTTCTTTTTGAAATGGGGTGGGAAGTGGCCTGCTTTCTCCAAGTTAAGGGCCTAGTGTGATAAACATTGGGGGCTCGAAAGTGAACTTAAAACTCTAGAGAATGGATTTTTTCTAGTCATTTGCAAATCAATCCTGGATAAAGAATGGATAACAAATAGCGGGCCATTTGTGATGGAAGGATTGGGGTTTTTTATCAAGGACTGGGTGCCAAATTTTGATCCAAATGAAACAAAAGTAGAGGAAGTGCCGGTTTGGATTAGGCTTATAAACCTCCCTTATGAATATTGGGGCCAGGAAACCCTACGCCTTATAGGTAATAAATTTGGGCAATTTCTAAAATCTGAGGAAGTGGTGGAAAAATCGACTCTTAGCATTTCCCCCCGTATTCGTATCCTAAGACAGGGTATTCATTCTTTGCCTAAATTCTTAGAACTCAAAATAGGGAGTGGGTTGTGGCGCCAAAAATTGGAAATTGAGGAGGCATTATTTGAATGCGGAAACTACCTTGGAAAATAGGCTTGCAGTTTGTCTCAACACCATCTACAGAAGGGAAAAGGGCTGGAGTTTGACAGTGTATCGGCAACTATTATTGCGTTGTCTGAAGGTGTTCAACAACAAGAGCATGAAAATCCCCAACCCTTGGTTGCTCACAGAATGGATGATCAATGGGTAGCCAGGGAGACTGACTGTTTTGGCAATGGTGTAAATCGAGAAGAGATTGATTTGTTACTGGAAAAGGAATATGGAAGTGTGAGGAAACAAATTAAGGATCAAAATCAAGGTGGGGAAGAATTAGTATTAGTTAAGGAAATACCCCCTGGAAGGCCGAAACTAATCAGTGGGTCAGAATTGGAGATTATGCAAGTCTCGGATGCTACATGTTTTGAGAATATGTCTACAATTTGGGAGGCATCCATGCCAAGGGATAAACCGGAACAACCAACAAATGATGATGCCCCCATAGCAACAAATAGCCAACCAATCCCAAAAGCAGCTCTAGAACCTACTTGGAATACCACAAAAGAAGGCTATCCAAGAGTGGTTGGACCCTCAGAAGCTTGGACAGATAAGGCTATTGAGTTAGGAGCACAGGAACCCTGGGGTCATAAGGAAATTTTTGAATCTTCAAAGGTTATTTGTCAGGCAGATACCCAAAACGTTCTAAGTTCAGAGCCTTTCTTTAAAATATTCCGATATCACCTATTAGAAATCTTGAGAATGCCTTTGAAGGGGCACGTGATAGTGGGGGTGACACTATAGATTCAAGCTCTTTGTATGATTCAGATGACAATTTGGGGCTAGATGATATTCTTGGTATGGATGATAACTTGGGAATTATTGAGAAGAGAACTATTGACCAATCTATGGCCTCATTAAGCAAAGCCAAATTGGGAGAAAAAAAGAAAAAAGGTCCCAAAAAAAAAGAATGAGGTTGGAAATAGAAGGTAATGCTGCGGGACAAAGCAAACTAAGATCGGGGAAAGGCTATGCCTTTTCCCGGCAGCAATGAGGTTCCTTTCATGGAATGTCAGGGGCTGCAATGCCCCTAACAAGATTCGGTTGATCAAGCAATGTCTTGGTCAAATGAGTCCCAGTTTAGTTATGCTACAAGAAACTAAGATTAAAGAACTTGAATTTGTGTTTTTTTCGAAATGTTTTGGTCATTGGAAATGTGCTCTTTCTGCAGTAGAAGGTGCCTCTGGTGGCCTTGGTCTTATTTGGAATGAGACAGCTATGGTGGTTCAGATTATCAGACAGGAAAGGTTTTGGCAATGGTGTCATGTGGAGGTAAATTCCCCTTGCTCTAGTTTTGAGCTCTTAAATGTCTATGGCCCAACCAATCCGGCTCAAAAGAAATCTATGTGGGAAGATATATTAAAGGTTTTAATAGAAAAGGTTGGCTGCATGTTTCTAATTGGAGGTGATTTTAATGCTATCATGCGACCTTCAGATAAACTTGGAGGTTTATGCTAGTCAAGACGTAGTCAACAGGATTTTTCAGATTTTGTTCTACAAAATGGGACGCTTGAACTACCCTTCAAAAAAGGTGAGTTCACGTGGACAAATCGTCAGGCTGGATTCTTAAACATTGAGGAAAAATTGGACAGATTTTTTATAGCTGGGAACTGAGCGGAGCAAAATTGGTCGTGTGAAGCTGAAATTTTACCAATCACTGGGTCAGATCATTACCCCATCATTTTAAGGATTCAAGAGGAGGCAACCCCGGACATATGTGCTTTCAAGTTTGAAAAAATGTGGTTTCGAGCTGAAGGCTTCAAAGACTTAGTAAAGACTTGGTGGGCAAATGCCCCTAGACGCACGGGTTGCAAAGCTTTCATTTTTGTCAAGAAATTACAATTTCTGAAAGAACAGTTAAAAGTCTAGAATCGTGAGTCTTTTAAGAACATTTTAAAAAAAAATTTGGACTTAAAGGAGGATCTAAAAGCTCTTCACTCAAGAATCATTGAGCATGGCATGGATGAAGTGGATTTCGCTCTAGAAAAGAAGCTGAACCAAGAGTACTTTGAAGTGTTAGCCCGTAAAGAAATCTTCTAGCAGCAAAAGTCGAGAGATACATGGCTGAAGGAAGGTGACCGAAATTCAAAGTTTTTTCATAATTCAGTTAAGGTGCGTAGATATTTTAACAAAATTGTATCTATTAACAGCTCTAAAGGTGCAGTTCTGAATGATCCTGTTCTAATAAATGAAGAAGCGGTCAACTTCTACTCTGATATTTTTAATGCCCCCCATAGAAATGATATCCCAACCCTTGCTATTTTAGAAAACATCCCTAAATGCATTATGGATGGTCAAAATGAAGTGTTGATGGAAAAAATATCCCTAAAAGAGGTGAAGAGAGCTCTTTTTGATATGGGGGGAGGGAGAAGTCTCCCGGGCTGGATGGATTCCCAGCTATTTTCTTTCAACATTTCTGGGATCTGTTCGCTTATGATCTTTGGGAGGTGGTTGAAGAATCTCGGGAAAGTAGCCTTATTCTAAAGGATTTAAACAACACTTTCATTACTCTTGTTCCAAAAATATCAGCTGTTAATTCTTTTGAGGATTTCAGACCTATATATCTATGTAATACTGTGTATAAGCTTATTTCTAAAGTTATTGCTAATCGACTAAAGCTGATCTTGGGATCGGTTATTTCATCAGAACAAAGTGGTTTTTGTCCCAATTGCTCTATTTTTGAAGGAGTGATTGTTGCCCATGAAACCATCCATACTGTTCGTATGGCTAAAGTTGAAAAAATGTTGGTGAAGTTGGATATCAAACGTGCCTATGATGAGGTTAACCGAAGTTTCTTGCTTAAGGTTTTAGAGAAGTTTGGTTTTGATTCTGCTTGGGTAAACTGGATTGAGAACTGCATCAGTACTCCTTGATTCTTAGTTTTAGTGAATGGCAGCCTGCAAGGTTTCTTTGGCTCATCCAAAGGTATTAGGCAAGGAGATCCAATCTCTCCTTTCCTTTTTATTATTCTTGCTTAGGCCCTTGGTAGACTGATTACACAAAAATGCAGCTTAGGCCAATGGAAGGGGATCAAAGTGGTTGAGGGTTTAGACCCTATTTCCCACTTACAATTTGTAGATGATACTTTCCTAATGGGTGAGTCGTCTTTCAGAGAAGCTCAAATAATGAAGAATGTATTGGATGAATATGGGGCAGCTTCTGGTCAATGCATTAATTGGTGTAAATCAAAAATTTTCTTTTTCAATACCCCTATACAAAAGCAGAAGGAGATTAGTAGTATTATGGGTATGTGTGCAGGTAATCTCCCGAATAAGTACCTTGGGATCCCTCTCTTTGGGGGAGCAAACAAATACAACATTTGGAAAGATCTAATAGATGCGTGTTTGAAACAAATGGATGGGTGGAAGAGTAAATGGCTCTCTTCTGCTGGCAGAATCATCATGCTTAAATCGGTGATCTCGACAATACCTGTGTACTCTATGACGTGTCTAAAAATCCCAAAGAAAATCATTTCAAAAATTGGAAAATGTATTCGAAAGTTTTTTTTGGAGTGGGGCAAGTGTTGAGGATAAGATTCCATTGCTAGCTTGGGACAAAGTATGCGACCCAAAGAGAAAGGTGGTGCTGGTATACGAAATTGGCAAGCACTAAATGAAGCTATGGGAGCTAAACTAGTGTGGAACATGTATGCTAATCCAAACTTATTATGGGTTAAATTCCTAAGAGCAAAATATCTAGATTCGGATGAGAATCATAGGATTCTTACAATTCATAATCCTCTGAGTGGCTCGACCATTTGGAACTTCATAATTTCTTGCAGACCTGTGATTCTTAATCACCTGTCATGGAAAATTGGTAATGGTTCACAAGCAAGATTTTGGGAGGACTCTTGGGATCGTCATCCTAATTTAGATGTGTCGGGGATAGGGATTCGGACTGTCGTCAAGATAGGCATCTAAGACAGTAGTGCCTTAGTGATTTCAATTCAAAATCACAACAAAGACACAACCAACTATGCTAGAAAGCGGAAATAAGCACAGTTGATCCCCCATTGATCCTTTGAGAGAAGTGAATGCAACAAGAAACAGATTCAACATAAACATATACCATAAAAGATAAACAGACACAAAGATATACGTGGGGAAAACCCTTTCAGGTAAAAACCCCACACTCCAAAAGTTTGATCCATTGTATTATTTAGCAACAAAAACCAGTTACAATACAATATCAGGCTCAAAGCCTATACAGGAGTTACATCTTGTTCTACTGGAGAAATAACAGGTAACCGCAAGATTCCTTTCAGCTCCTCAAATGACTGTCATAGCCAGCCTCATGGTTGGCCCAGTCATTCAGCCACCAATGTTTCCCATGCCCAGACCCGAGAGATAGAGTGTTCACAGTTACAATGCTTAAGCAAACTACTCAAACACCCTCTCCATCTCTCTACAAATCTCTTCACACCTTCGGCTCTCAAACCTGCAAGTCCAAATTCTGCAATCTCACATTATGCTTGTAGCCCCATGCTCACGCATTCACATGCCCGCACATTCTACTCGCAGTCTCATGGTCGTGCATTCAGCTCGCACACCTCGCATGCTGCAACTCACTGCTCTTTCAGACTCATCTTCAACTTACACAAAAATGGCGTATATCAACACCAACCCTAGTGCAAGTCAAACAACAGTAAATGCCATCAGCCAAGTCCTACAATGAGCTGCCCAGGCATTCAATGCCATTTGCCAAGTCCTGCAACGAGCCGCCCAGGCATTCAATGCCATTCCAAAAACGGGTTCGGCTCCGCCAACTTTCGTTGGCCAAACATGCAGCACAACAAGTTAGGTAACCATCCAATCAGCATTCGGACACACAGCCACATGTCACCAACCCATTGCCTATCACAACTGACACCAAGTCCAATTGATCAAACAGGCACCGAGCTCGTCCAAGTCAAACACCAGTTCAGCCGGGCTCAATCGGGGCCGGAGCCGAGAGAGAACAAAGCACTGAAGAGACCAGAACCGGAGCCGGAACTGGAGAGAGAGACAAAACTGGACTTCATCGAAAATAAAGGTTCAGGAACCAATCCGGTTCTGCCTCTGCTAACTGAAGAAAATAACAAGTCCAAAACAGTTCTGGGCGGAGGGAGCCATCTTGAATGCAGGCGAAACAAATTGGAAAACCAAACCGCATAGGCAGGAATCGGAGTCGGAGTCGAGACAGAAACAAAAACAGGAACATCCCAAATGGACATCGTTAAGTTCCAAAACTGGTTCCACCCCCGACAACACAACGAAGAGAAAAACCGGACAGAAGAGAGGCGGAGGAAACCATCCCGACAAATTGCTAAGTCAGGAACACAAAAGGCTGGAGTCGGATCTGAAGCGGGGACAAACCAGGAACAGGGCACTCAAAACAACGTAATGTTCCAACCGGTTCTGCGCTCACCAGAACCAAGCGGAGAGAAACAGACTGCCGGATCCAGAGCCAAACCCGGAACATGACAAAAGGAACAATGCCAAGTTCCAATCCGGTTCTGCCTCTGCTAGAACAAAACTCGAAGATCCTAGAAAGTGGGGAGTGGAGCTAGAGACGGAATGGGAACAAACTCGGAACAAGGCAAATAGAACAATGCCAAGTTCCATCCCGGTTCCGCCTCCGCCAGAACAAAAGACTTTGCCAAGAAAAACAAGAGAATTCGCCTGAGTCTTCAAAGGGGGTCAACTAGAAAGTTGAGGCAAAATTCCCAACAATCTCCCACTTGCCGTAGACTTTCAGGCATCCTCTAAACAAGCCCAAACAAGGACCAACACATGCTCTCACACTCCAATCAAGACCACTGCAACAACATCAGAAAGATGTCCACCACCTTAGGCAACAACTCCAAACACAAGAACACACCAAGGTGAAACAACAACAGTCTCAGGAATGAAAGCAATTGATCCTCCTGTCGACAAAGGCAAAAAATAGCAAAGCGCCACTCCAACCACCTCCAAAACAAGAAAAATCGACCAGCTAGAAAGGAAACCATGAACTGACTGCCCTCATCCAACTGATCAAACCCATGTGATTGAAAACCAGCACCCACAGCTCATGCTGAAACATCCAACCACCCATACCTTAAAAGTATGACCTAAAAGTGAACTCATGCCATCAAAAGAAACCCACCCATCTCAGTAGCAAACAAGCACCCTGTGTCAACCAGTCATAGACCAAACACGTCCAAGTACTCCCACTACAAGGGCACTGTCCAAATGAGTGCAAACAAAGCACCATCACAAATGATCCAGGCATACCAAGTCCACCAAACCCAACATAAAGAAATGTAACCATGTAGTTCCAAGGAACATCCATACTGATCTGCAACATCTGCAACCACTTGCTGCAAGAAAAATTTCTCTCAACTGTCTTCCATAGTTCTTCCAAACACCTCCAAAGCTGACTGAAGAAAGAAGCACAGGCACCTTTATGTCATCACCTAGGTGACAACACATGACCACAAACAGTGACCAACCCGACACCACAAAGGCAACTCACATCTAAAGTCACAACAACAATCAGGAAGAACAAGACCAGATAAGAGAGAAACTACAAATCAACAAGAAAAATGCCCTTCTACAAACACTTCTAAATGCCAGCTATGTCAAGAATGATCTTCTTTACATCCCAAAGAGAAAAGCCGTGACAACATCCAACAAAACATGGATGTAAGCTCCTCAAAGAAGATCAGAACTACCCATATAACCATCTCCTGTCAGTCCTCAAAAGCACAAGGAGATAAACTATGCTGTCCAACCTTTCATTATGAATCCTCCAGAATCTAAACCAACTCAAGATTCATATCATGAAAGATAAAGCATAAAACACCTGAAAAGTATAATGGGTAAATACCTTTCACAATGACACCACTGCCGAGTAGACCAAGAAGAAAAGAGAAACATGCTCATCCAAGATATACAGGCCATCATGGCTAACCTAAGAGCATTCTCCTTCAAGGTCTCTGTTGAATTTACATTCAACCAAAGTGCAGGCTTCTCAGACTTTCAGTGGTAACAACAACATTTACTTAAGAATTCAAGCCTCACCTTTATTCTTCATGCATCCATGAGTATCAACACCTGTCATCTCATGCTAACTCCAAACTGCAGCACTGCAATAACCATGAAGTCCTCCAACATATGACCAATGAACTCAAAGTAAAGAGAACCCCCAGACCACTGTCAAAGTTCCATAACCTAGAACAGGAACTTATCATGACACCATGATCTACACATCTCCAATACCATGCTTCAAGTGAACTATCCATGGTCTTCAAGAGCAAAACAACATGCCAAAACTCTAATTGCACAAGCAAGAGTATACCATGACATAAAGCAAACAACTCTAAACAAACATCACCTGTCAAGCACCACCAGCAACTCAACCAAAGACTACCAAGGTCCTTCATGGCTCCAAAGTGCTATACATCTTCAAATAGTGAACATGCAGATGCAAATTCTACAACACCAAAGAAGACACCAGTCATTGCTAAAGCTTCCACTGAAACGTGACACTGAGCTTTCCAAGCACCATGACTGACCACACCATCACTGTCAAAAGCTTACACTATGCCAGTGTACCCAGCTCTCCATGACATCATGATCCACATGCTTCAGGTCCCCATCACTAACTATTCAGGCAGTCAAACACCATTCCTCCTCTCATCTCAAAACAACAATGCCAATGCACAAGTGACCACAGACAAGGTCAGCTAATAGATCTGCACAACACGGTTACACCCTCGTGGATATAGATAGTCCACTTTTGAGCTGTCTCACAACAAGCATGTAGGTAAGGACAACCTACAATATTGCACAACTGGTGGATGCAACCAAAAGTAAACCTGCAAATCTATCATTGCACTGGAAACTACAAAACTGAGATAATCAAAGAGAACTGCCAAAGTAGACAATCATGACTCAAACACCAGATCAACAATAGATTTGATTTGCCAGTCACGTCCACAACCCAAGCACCAAAGTCTAGAAAACCATCAAAGCATACCACAAGAATGCTGAAGGAGAAACATACCAACACTCCCATGTAGAGAAGACAACACTCCTCAAAACCAGTCGAACTACAGCTATCTCATCTAGTCACACCCCAGAAACCAGGATCTAGAAAAATAACAAACAACAGTTCCACAAAACACAAGTTTTCCTTGACCGTGCTAAACCTGCAAAAAACCATAGTGTTTCCAAAACACCCACGCACCTCCATAATCATTGCTCATCTAGACAACTCAGGAGTCTGCACACAACCATCACAGTAAACCAGAACAATGAAAGAACAAGAGAATGCACTGTAGACTTTTTAGGAAAATCTACACAAAACCCTCACAGCCAAAGACATGAATTTGAACCATGCAAGTGCAAGAAAGAGGCACACAGAAAAAACAGGTCCATTTCAGACCAGTTCCAATGCCACATTCATGCACAAGCACAAGGAAGAGCTAGGCTATCCAGAAGTTGCAGACCACCAAGGTCACCTCATAGCCTCCATGCAATCAGAGCATCAGAGAAAATGCCTTCAGTGCTAAGTCAGAAACACCCAGCACAAGCACAAAATTCCATAGTTGAACAACGACACAAGCTAGTCCATACCATCAAGGAGTCTCTCACACAGATGCCTAGTATGAACACCACGTTTTGTTGCAACACAACCATGAACACATCTCATGCCCTTTGCATCAGGAACAATGTTACCGATTAGGAGCTCCAGATCATGTTGCCACAACATGACCCACTCCATACTTTTCCAATGTCTTTCAAACTGTATGTTGAATCAATGAAGCACATACTTCCACTCACCGAAGGACCAATCACCAACCGATTTCTCCAGACTTCCTCAAGCTTGCCAGGCTAAGAAATCACCACAGGAGAAAACCCAGAACTTCTGCAACTAGGAGAAGGCTTTGATACCACTTGTTGGTATCATCAAGCCTCGACCTCCTCCAAACTAGCTCTGATACCACTTGTCGGGGATATGGATTCAAACTGTCGTCAAGATAGGCATCTAAGACAGTAGTGCCTTAGTGATTTCAATTCAAAATCATAACAAAGACACAACCAACTATGCTATAAAGCGGAAACAAGCACAGTTGATCCCCCATTGATCCTCTGAGAGAAGTGAATGCAACAAGAAACAGATTCAACATAAGCATATACCATAAAAGACAAAAAGAATACACAAAGATATACGTGGGGAAAAACCCTTTTAGGTAAAAACCCCAAACTCCAAAAGTTCGATCCATTGTATTATTCAACAACAAAAACCAGTTACAATACAATATCAGGCTCAAAGCCTATACAAGAGTTACATATTGTTCTACTGGAGAAATAATAGGTAACTGCAAGATTCCTTTCAGCTCCTCAAATGATTGTCACAACCAGCCTCATGGCCAACCCAGTCATTCGGCCACCAATGTTTCCCAAGCCCAGACCCGAGAGATAGAGTGTTCACAGTTACAATGCCTAAGCAAACTGCTCGAACACCCTCTCCATCTCTTTACAAATCTCTTCACACCTTCGGCTCTCCAACCTGCAAGTCCAACTTTTGCAATCTCGCATCATGCATCATGCATTATGCTTGCAGCCTCATGCTCACGCATTCACATGCCCGTGCATTCTGCTCGCAGTCTCATGGTCGTGCATTCAGCTCGCACACCTCGCATGCTGCAACTCACTGCTCTTTCAGACTCATCTTCAACTTACACAAAAATGGCATATATCAACACCAACCCTAGTGCAAGTCAAACAACAGTAAATACCATCAGCCAAGTCCTGCAACGAGCCGCCTAGGCATTCAATGCCATTCCAAAAACGGGTTCGGCTCCACAAACTTTTGTTGGCCAAACATGCAGCACAACAAGTTAGGTAACCATCCAATAAGCATTTGGACACACAACCACGTGTCACCAACCCATTGCCTATCGCAACTGACACCAAGTCCAATTGGTCAAATAGGCACCGAGCTCGTCCAAGTCAAACACCAGTTCAGCCGGGCTCAATTGGGGCCAGAGCCGAGAGAGAACAAAGCACTGAAGAGACCAGAACCAGAGCCAGAACCAGAGAGAGAGACAAAACTGTACTTCACCGAAAATATAGGTTCAGGAACCAATCCGGTTCCACCTCTGCCAACTGAAGAAAACAACAAGTCCAAAACAGTTCTGGGCGGAGGGATCCATCCTGAATGCAGGCGAAACAAATTGGAAAACCAAACCGCACAGGCAGGAATCGGAGTCAGAGTCGGGATGAAAACAGAAATAGGTACATCCCAAACGGACATCGTTAAGTTCCAAAACTGGTTCCGCCCCCGACAATACAACGAAGAGAAAAACCAGACAGAAGAGAGGCAGAGGAAACCATCCCGACAAATTGCTAAGTCAGGAACACAAAAGGCCGGAGTCGGATCCGGAGAGGGGACAAACCAGGAACAGGGCACTCAGAACAACGTAATGTTCCAACCGGTTCCACGCCCGCCATAACCAAGTGGAGAGAAACAGACTGTCGGATCCAGAGCCAAACCCGGAACATGACAAAAGGAACAATGCCAAGTTCCAATCCGGTTCCACCTCCACCAGAACAAAACTCGAAGATCCTAGAAAGCGGGGAGCAGAGCTGGAGATGGAATGAGAACAAACTCAGAACAAGGCAAATGAAATAATGCCAAGTTCCATCCCGGTTCCGCCTCCGCTAGAACAAAAGACTTTGCCAAGGAAAACAAGAGAATTCGCCTGAGTCTTCAAAGGGGGTCAACCAGAAAGTTGAGGTAGAATTCCCAACAAGATGTAGACTCGTAGATGCAAACTCTTAAATTGTATTTTTCTCAAAAATGGGGCTCTAAAGTTCAAGACTGCTTGTTAATGCGACAGGGGCCATTTGGTCACTCTTGGGTTTGGAAGGAAGTGCCGAAAGAAGGGATAACATGTCAACAAGTGCAACAAATGAAATCAATTTTCGAATCAAGTGGTGTAGCCATCATTGATGCTCCAGATAAAATTGTTTGGTGTGGGTCAACAAATGGATCTTACTCAGTTAAATTGGGTTATCAACTATTGGATAAGCTTGATGGTGAAATTCTTTGGGCAAAAGATTTATGTTGGAGTAAGCATTGTTTACCTAAAGCAGGAACCTTTGCCTGGTTGGTGATTAAAGGAAGAATTTTAACAGGAGAAAGACGAAAGAGACTTGGTTTTGCTGGTCCTTCTAAATGTATAATGTGTGGCGAAGCCAAAGAATCAGTTGATCATCTTCTTATCCAATGCGAGGTGGCGAGAAAGTGTTGGAATCATATTTAGCATAAGCTAGGATGGCAAAGTTCGATGCATTGGTCAATTAGGAATGTCTTTGAAAGTTGGCCAAACTATAAACCTAAATATCTTCTTTCTTGTATATGGCTGATCTCACCTTCTCTCATTATATGGGAGATATGGAAAGAGAGAAATAGAAGGATTTTTCTGGATAAGAAACAAACTCTAGAAAGATTGTTAAATAGAATTGATCTCAGTATAGAGGAGGTAATGTCTGCTACTGCAATGGATATTCATAACTAGAGATGACCCTTTTTTGCAGAAGACAGGAAGGTGCAGAGGGCATGGCCATGCATCCAAATTAGAAATATCTCAACTTCAATGTCTTTCTCTCCTCGAAAGGAAAAAAAAATTGCCTATTACCTGGAACAAACTAGTAGATGGGTGGCATAAAATAAATTTTGATGGGGCTGCAAAGAATAATCCAGGTATCTCAGGTGCTGGGGAAATTTTAAGGGATCATACAGGAAACGTCGTTGCACTTGCAACAAAGAAGCTAGAACCAGGTACAAATAATATGGCGGAAGCTAAGGCAGCATTACTTGCAGTGCAATTAGCGAGATCTTGTGCGGTCAAAAAGTTACACTTAGAAGGTGATTCCCTGATAATAGTATAGGCAATTGTGGATGAGGGGTTGAAAGCATGTCACCTACAAAAATATTAGAAGAGAAATCACTGTTAATCTAGAATCATTTGAAAGCTTAAAAGTCAGTCATATTAGAAGGGAAGGCAATAAAGAAGCAGATAAATTATCTAAATGGGTGACAACGTTGGATGAAGTAGGAGGTCTAGTATTTGAAGACTTTAGGGGCCTATCCTCCTTAGAAGAAGACATAACGGTTGTTTTTTCAAAAGCATTAATTGAGTAGTGGCAGAAAGATGGATTTTTTGAATGCGAGTGGTTGGTTGGGTGGCAGGCCTTTTTTAGGTGGGGGTACAAGAGGCCATTAATGGAATGAATGCATTAGTGGAGTGGTGGCTACGTTTCTACACCAAGGATAGACCCTGTCAGATCTGTAGGAAGCGCAAGCTAAGTCATGAAGATGGTGGTGCGTGCAAAATATTACCTTGATTGAAGATAGATTTTCTCACACCATAGATATTAATGTGATTGGAGACACCTCGGTGTAATTATAACAATCGGGACGGTTAAGCATTTAAGTATTGACAGTGATGGAATTTCCAAGCTAATTGTTTATTCTCTTGTTCAGGAGTTTATTTGATAGGAAGCGGGTGGCGATGGAGGCTATGCGAAGCTTCTCTACAAAAATGCAGCAGAAGGCATTTTTCAGGCCGCTGTCATGGAAACTGTTGGTGTTTTTTCTTGTAAACCAGGTTTATCTCCTAACCTACCTATGGAGTTGCCAATTCCAATCAAGGGCAGCTCGGAGGACCTGGACCAACTGATGAGGATTTTAAATAACCTCCTACACTTTGGGCTCTGCAAGACCTGGGAGGGTGATCCCTTAATGAGTTTACAACTTCTGCAACAAAAATCATAAACAATCATTAACTTCAAAAATAGATAATCTCACTTAATAGCTCAACAAAATGGGATAAGACTGAAATGAATTGGCTATTCATCAGTAATATCAACCACTTGGAGCATGAGATGGTTATAACACAGTTTCATGGTGAAAGATAAATCATAAGTTTTAAAATTGTGGTAGCAAGCCCTAGGTGAAGACAAACAAAACACTGCATCACAAAGAATAGATGCAAATCAGATCAGTGCCATATCCATTGGAGGAGTCAAATTCATCATCACCTAATGGTTCATAGCAGATTTCAACACATAGCATACTACATCTCTAATTATACTGCCTTACAGTATCATCAATTTGTACCTCAGCTCAATACTTCTTACCCAATCCTTGTACAAAACATATCAATCTGCAATCTCATTCAAGTAGTTTAATTAATTCTTTGAATTAATGCTAAAATCAGAATTGCACACACCACAACAATGAGAAGAACAAAATAACCCTTGATTACTTCATTCAAAATTTGAATACATTTGCACATAGGAGAGACATGAACCTGGATTTTCCAGTTAAACTCAAATGCCAGTACTATTATGAAACACTAAATCCCAATAAACTCAAATACTACAACAAAATGACACAAAACCCATTTGCATAGCTTCTATAACTACAATTTTTACAATTTGAAATGCAGCTCCACGCCAGAATTTTGATTAGCTTACTTGCTAACCTAACTTGCTAACTTGCCCACCTAACTTGCTAACTTGCCCACCTTTTTCTAACCTTTACAATGAGAAGAGAAAAGAATAAGAATAGGAGAAGAGATTCCAGAAGAAACCCTAAATTCGAACAGAAATAGCCATCTGGAAGCATCTCCACCGTTGAACAGTAATCTGCAAAATATCCTCTCCATTTTCCTGTAACAAACTTGATTCTGCTCTCAAAACAACATGTGCTCAATTCGTTTCTCAACAGAAAAATGCCATGTGTCCACTCTTCACTCATTATTTGCAACTGAAAGAAAAACTCTTCATTCCCGTGAAAATCCTCTTATTTGTTGTTTTCTATTTTCCCCTCTTTGCTGCATTTTACCTCTGTGTATTTACTTACTGCTGCTTTTACTTTACTCAAAATAAGTAAATAAAATATTTCATTTGTATGCAAAGTATTTTAAATACTTTACCCAACAGTAAAGTAAGTACCACTTTACATTTTACCCCAGCACAGTAAAATGTTTCACCCGAGAAAATAAAAACTGGCCCCAACCTCCATTTAAAATTTACTAAAATAAAACATTGCTGGGCTGTTTTAACAAATTCCCCACATTAAACACTTTGGGTAAAATTGATTTTAAAATAATCCCCCAAAAGTAAATGGAAATCCCCCCTAAAAAATTTGCACTTGGCACTTTGGATTACCCGCTCCATTTAACTTTTACATTTTGGGACCCACCTCCCACTTCTCCCTGTGGAAAAAGAAAAACAAATTTAATATTAATTTGGAGGCGCCCACTGTATTTAAAAATATTTGACCGGATCATAGGCAAAACACATAATTTTTCAAAGGTTTAATACTTCTCCTCCCATCTCACCGCCATCCTGCTATGCATAACCTGCGAGCACTTCCGGATCACGATATGGCGGGCAACGGCGGAGATGATGCTGCATTGGCCTCCCAATCTCCACCGTTAGATTTGCTTCTACCATTTAAAACTGTGGCGGGACCCACCTCCCATTCCTCTCTGTGAAGAAGGAAAATTAAATATTAAAATTTGAGGCTCCCACTTAATATTTCCGACAAAACTTAGGAAAACATAGAAAATCAAATTTGTTTAATTTTCTATTTCCCATTCTTCCTCTAAATTTTTTAAAATTCACACCCGAGAGAGAAGAAATGTGGGTCCCACCCTCAATTTAATATTATTTTACCAAACTATGGCAAAACATCAAATTTTATTCATTTTATTTGTTTCTTCCTCTCCCCGCCATCCCGCAATGGGTAATAGTCTGGCATCTCCCCATTGCGATTTGGCGGGCAGTGGTGGAGATTTAGCTGTGTTTGATCTCCCGATCTCCACCGTTGGTTTTTTTTTGCCCTTCATCGTTTATTTGCCCTAATTTTGATCTCTGTGCTCGAGCCCTCTGCAACTCCACGCATGGCAACCAACTCCATTACATGCCTCCTCTTTGCTAGGTGTAGGTCTTTCTGTTGGTTGCTCACTTCACATTGTTCCCTCTCTGGCCACTTGCGGGTCTCCCTCACCGGTGCCTGGCGTGAGCTTTCCTCACACTGGTTGGCAGTGTAGGCCTCTCCACCTGCTGCGAGCTCTTCTCCCTTGCTAATGCCCATGCCCACCATCCAACCTTCCTCCATTTTGGGTGGAGCCTTCCTCGAGCTTGTGTTTAGTATGCAAGTATCCTTGCTCCATGCCTCCTTGTTGGTTTGTGCCTTCACCATAGTTCACGCCCACCAAAATTTGCTTGATTTTCTTCTTGTTGTGATGGCACCTCCATCATTAGTTGTGCGAGCCACCTCCCTGTGTTTCTGCCATCTGCAAGCTCATTTATCTTCAGTGTGCACTCCATACACTCTCCGGTCTGTCCCTTCTCTCACCATGCAGGTCGCATCCACTCCATTCACTAGTCGCGCCCAACATTGTTTCCCTATTCTTCCTTGCGTGGTTCTCCACTCTTCATTGTAGGTCACGCCACCATCTACCTGGCCGCACCTACCCCCAAAGCTTCCTCTGTTTGTCTAGCTTTTTCCCACATCCCTCTCCATTACACACACCTACGTGCCTTTCACTCTGCCTCTTTCATTTCTTTGGTTGCACCTGCCAGCGGACTCCACCCTCTTCATTGGCCGTGGATCCTCCAGACATGGCACCATCCTCTCTCTTCCATAGGTCTCTTCATTTTCATGGCATCGCGAGCCTTCCTCATCTAGGCACGAGCTCTTTGCTGACTGCTGCCGCGAGCTCCTTTATAGCTGTTGTGCGTAGCCCCTTCACCTACTCTTTGGCTGCGGGCTACTTCATATTCCCTCTCCTATGTGCAAGTCTTCTCTTGCTGGTGGGTGTGCCTCCAACACCTACGCGAGCTTCCTCACACCCACGCATTCCACCTGCAGGTCATTCCTCTCCAGGCGTGGGCTCCCTCACATCTTCAGGCCGTGCCCAACAAACATACGAGCCCATCACATTATCTTTGAGGAATCATTTTCTGTGCTTGTCTCACCAAAGGTGCTTCTTTGTCGACATAACCAACATTGATGTAGATGTTTGCTAAGGTATAATTATGTTGACCAATCTAAATTACTTTCACCACCAGTTTTTACCTCATCAATACCATCACTAACAGAAGCACATGCACTCAACCACAGATTATAAGTTATTTTATTTGGAAGCACATTCATTTTCTTCATATGCTCAATTTGCAAAAGAACTTTATCTGCCCAGCCAGTTGACATATAGAGTCCCATAATCTGATTGAAGCAATGTTCCTTTCTAGCAAGGACTAACTCCATTTTTTAGTTCCTCTGCTTCTCCAACCAATTGCTTTCGAACATAACATTGGAGAAGAGCAGAATGGGTCTCCACACCCCTTAAAATCTCAGGGAGAGTTTCAAAGTACCTCTCACATTGAGACACACCCTATACGTGGGCTATCAAGTCCATGTGGACAACAATAGTCGCCAACTACATGTTCAAACTCCTTATGCTCCTGATGGATGTCTAAACCATTGCTCCCCGATTGCTCCCGATTGATTCTTTTGTACATAGCAATAATTGTGCAAAGCATGTCGGGCTCCATGTGAGCCCGGCTAAAAAAAGTTTCGTTTTCCAACAAGATTCATGTTCAAATGATCTGACACTGTGTTTTGAGTACTCGTGAAGTTGAAAAAACGATCTGGGTCCGCCTCAGAAACCGTTTTTAATCCCTTTTGGAAAACGGTCAAAACAGGTCAAGTTGCTTCAGGAACCGATCTAGGAAATTGATCAAACGACCTCGTGAAACCACAAAAACTTGCACGCACATAGTCATTTGACCCAAAAGTATAATGCAAAAGACGGCTCAGAGAAACAGATCATGAGGAACTAGATATTAATCGACAAAGTTGCCCGATTAAACTTTTCTGAAACAACAGTTGTTCTGCACCAATTAAAACACACCCAACTGCTAATTTGTAAACGTAACAAATCAACCCCTGACGAGCTGCCATCAGATACAGTGGAACATTAAGATACCCTAAGCATGTGTGCAAAAGGAATTTGCATGAAACATCTTTGATCAAAAGATATTAATTATCAAAGTTGACCACTCAGAAGGGCTGTCAGGAATGCAGATGTGAAACTGAGCAAACAACATTTGGTTTCGATCTGCTAAAAATAGCAAATCAAGTCATTAGGCTCTGAAAAATGACACCTGAGATCATTTAGGTATGGAGAACACAGAACAAAATTCATTTTGACATAACAGTCAACTGGTTGCGAAATCCAAGCTCAAACAGGAGGCTGTTTCGCAAACTGACAAATCTGCAAACAACAGAACAGTGCAAAAACCCTCCAACTTCACTTTTCAAAACACTGATAGAACCTATCGTGGGAAGCTGAAAATTTACACACACGCTCGTATATGTCAATCAAACATGCCTGCAAATAGGTTTTGCTTGGAAATCAACATGCCTTAAGTTCTGATTCTCCAAAGTGGGTCACTCAAATTGACCCCTCAAGTGCATTTTAAAAGGTGCAGAGGCAAAATTTCTCGAAATGGGCAATTCAAATTTGCAAAATTTGAGAGTGCCAACAGAAACGACTCAAACAATTGCTCAAATGTCTGACAGATGAGATCGTGAACGCGGTCTTGGAGATGTTGGGACCTGAATTCCTAACAACAACACACAGAGGATGATTAAATGCTGATATTGCTTTGGTGATCTTCGCTTGGGCATTGGAACTGGGCGAGAAGGAACTGGAGATAAAAAAGGTGTTGTTGAAATTATTTGCGGCCGAACTGATGGGGAATTTGGAATCCCTCTTGGAATGGGCGGTGCCGAGCACTGGGTTTGACGTTTTGGAGGGCATTGAGGATATGGACGAAGCAATGGAAGGACTCATCCCTTTCATCCGCTGGCGCCAGAGTAGGGACAAGGAAGTCTATAAACTAGAAAGGCTGGTGGCATGGGAGAACCTAAAATTCTTGCTAAATCGTCAGGTGGGATGTGACAGAGAGGTGGTAGCTGCTATTGCTGGCCCAATACCGAAGAAGCAAAGGTCAAAGAGAGGTGGTGGAAGAGGGCAAGGAAAAATCGGGTGACTGGTTGAGGAATCCACAATTTTGGCAAGAATACTTAGAAGGCCCAACATGGCGTGAAATAGCTAGACTGCTGGTGCGAAGGGGTCGATGATGGATTTAGAAGGCTAGGCTGATGCGGGAAGCTATAAGTATTTAGTGTAGAAGTGGATGGGGTTGTTAACGTATTGAAGACAATTTGGATGGCAGGAGGCCATTACTGAATGTCCTTTTTGGTTAGGAAAAGTGCTTGACAACAATGCGACTGACAGCAAGCTAAAGATGAAATATGGTGCTGCAAACTATAATGTTTTTTTGATGTAGTAGTTATCACCACATAAAGCTAGTCATGCGATGCTATAATAGCAAATACTTTTGTAATCCTTTATTTATATTAATAAAATAAAATATATAACCTTTTACTGATAAAAATAAAATTCCCTTTATGCAAACTAAAGTGAAATCTTAAGAAGGGAATAAAGGTAACTTAATCAACATAATTAATTTAAAACCTTTACTCTAACACCCTCCCTTAAGATGAGCAAGAGTGCAGCTACAAACATGTGCAAAAAAGCAAAGGTAACTACAATGCAAGAAGGTAAACATGGGTCCCGACAACTAGGCCAGATCAGGTACACAAATACAACCAAATCTCTATAAAGTGGAGAAATAGAGAAAACCTCATGGGAAAAACTCTACTCCAAAAAGAGATGCTAAAAGCCATGAAGAACATCGTTGAAGCAGAAGAAGCTGCAAACAACTGTCAAAAGATGACTGCTACGGTGCTGAAGAACCTCCTCTAAAGATAAGATGATTAGGATCAAGAAGACAACAATCTACATGAGTGCCCCAAATGACACTACTCGAATTAGATGGAAAACAAAGGCAAACACCTGGAACAAAGATACAGATGGCACAAGTACCAATAGTCTGAAAAACATTGATCAACTGAGAATGGAAGATTCCTTCCAAGGAAAAACCAAGGAAGCATTAGCACGAACAGTATAATACCCCCCATAATGCTAAACTGGGAGAGCTTGACAGATCCACAGAAATGGTGTGTAACACCCTGTAGTGCATGAAGGAGAAGAAACAACATCTGAAAGTGCACAAGAAAGCACCTGCAACTAAAAAAGTGGTGTGCAAAACAAAACACACATGCATGAGGCTGGAATCATATGGATCCACTGTCGTTGTGGAGGGACACTCACCAGACAAAGATGTGATGGAAAAAAAAAGGCACTACACAACCCCCCATGGCACTTTATAATACAGTGCAAGTACAAAAAATGGCACAACTTTATGTGCAAAATCCCCAAAAATACATGTACAATAGTGTGGTACTTTATCTCAGTGTGTTTACATAAAATATTGCTTACAAATGATGCTCAAAATGCCCTCAAAGGACAAAAAGTTGGAAATACATGAAGAACAGCCAAAAACAAAGCATCCCATGCAAACGAGAAGTTCCCAAGAGCAAATATGTCCAGGTAATTCACTAGAGTGTGAAAACACAAAAAAATTGAATAAAATATACCTGGAGTGAAATTTGGAAAAATTGCATGGATGGAACTGAATAGCTCTAAAAGACGGTTACAATGCCGCTGAGATCGCGAAAAACAGAGAAACTGGTCAAAAGTTATGAGCTCAGAACTGAAAATAGCTCCTTTTTATTCAATTGGCTGTAGAATGCACCAACAGAAAAATGAAGTGATGAGACCCACACCACTGGAAATTTGACAGGACTAGCTTTCTGACGATATCTCGTTTGCCAAAAAATGATATCGTATGCCCAAGATATGACCTCTGGAAAATAATAGCTCCAAAGGGGGAAAAAAATATAGTGTGGCATTACATTTGATGGTCATACGACCGTCGCAACAAAAATCCGAGCCTAAATTTGACGGCCAAATGGTCGTCACCGCATTTCTTCTATAGGACTTATTATAGAAAAAAATGTTTTTTAAATAATAAAAAAATATTACAATGTTAAGTTTTTTGTAAAAAAAAATAAAGAAAAAAACGAACAAGGGTCCGTATGGGGGCCGCTGCCTGCCAAGGTGGTAGGGCGGTACCCATGCGGTACCGTCAGCTATAGGGGATGGCACCCAAGGGGCCACCACCTACCATAATGGCAGGTGGCGGTACCATTGGGTACTGTCCCTGCCTGCGCAGGAAAGTACCCAGACGAGGCCCGAGCAAGCCTTAAAAAGGCTCTTTTTTATTGATTTTTTTAATAAAAATAAAATCAAAACCTTTTGCAATAACAATTTTTTTTTTTTTGTGAGATGCTAAAAGCCAGATCCAACCCTTGTAGCTCCAAATTCTTCAAACAAGAATAGACATGCAATAGGAAAGGTCTGATACCATGTAGAAATTATCTTATCAGAACAAAAGGGAATTAAGAATATATAATGAGATCAATCCTTGAAAAGGAGATCATGAAAACCCTAAAAGGAACCCTAATAGGAAAACATTTAATAATTAATATAATTATTAAATGTCACTTTATGCAAACTAAAGTGAAATCTTAAGAAGGGAATAAAGGTAACTTAATCAACATAATTAAGTTAAAACCTTACTCTAACACATACCACCACACAATGATTTACATGGGGAATTTATTTTTTTGGAGAAAAACCCCATGTAGTGCCTCTCATGTTACTGATACTTTATGATACTACTTTGTGTGTGTTTTGATTCTGCTTGGATTTTGGTTATATTTTGATGCATACTTGATACTTTGATAAACACCTATTTCACCATGTTGTTGGTTGGCAGACAGTTATGTTTCTTTGCTTATGATATTTGGACACACGTGTTGGATACTTATGCTTATGATGTTGTTACTGATTGCTTTATGATGATGTTGTTTAGGTTTTCTTTACTATATTTGATTTAGGTGGGGGAGACGGTGTTGCATCGCTCATCCGTGAGTGCCCTGCCTCACCACAATTATCTTTCACAATGAGTTTGATTATGAGTATATGTATATGTTGTTCGACGTTTGGTGTCATGCAGGACTGCAGATACCGGGTGCTGACTCCACCCGCACTGTCGGGTCTGAGCGTGCCTTACATACCCAATGGTTGATGTGGTTAGGGAGTTGATAAGAAAATACCCCCGTATGTGTCTATGGTTTAGTCATTATTTGTTCATGTCTTATATTCGTACTTCATTCGTGTGGGTATGATTTTTAATTCGAGTTATTTTACTTTCATGGTTTTAGTAATGTTTATTGAAGGTTTCAATTATGGATATGTTAATGAATAATTGCTTTAATTAAATGTCACTCTTCGATGTGGTTAGTTAAGTAGTTTAAATTACATTGTTAGTAAATGAAACTAATTCTCTTAGAAAATGAATGTGCTAGTTAGCGTTAATTATTTTATACATTGATAGTTTTATTAATATTGCAAAGTTTAAATTATCATGAGACTATCATTTAATTTAAATTAATATAAATTAATAAATTGTTTTATTGAATATTTAAATTAAGCCATTTAAAATTATTATTATGATGACTAATTCTATTATCAAGTAGTTAATCAACATTAAATTTTAAATTTAAATATTGCTTGAGATATAATGCTTATTTATTTATTTTAATAATATTTAATTGTCTTAAAAAGGGAAATTATATTTTAACAAGGAAATTCTATTATTTAAACTTTGGGAGGAAATAGTTAGTTTAGTAAATTTGGAAAAAAATGCCTATTTGAAAATTAGTAAAAAATGAAATTGAAGGCAAGTGGTTATTTTTCCATGTGCAGTGAAATTGAGAAGTTTTTAGTAACGTTTTGATTTTTGCCTTGGGATTTTATATCCAATTTGGGTTTTTTCAAAAAAGGAGAGAGAAGGAAAGCAATGTTTGTCTGCAATTCATAATTTTGAAGTTTTTTTGGAAATTGAAATCTTTGTATTTTTCTTTCAAAATTGTTAGAAGAATTTAGAATTGTAAATTTGCCCTGGATTATTGTTCTTCGAAATTTCTTTTGGAGGTTGCGGATCTCTGAATTTGGTGAAGAACGTAGTTGGCTGGATACGCACGACGCAACAATTCATCTCCAAATCAACTTCAAGTGAAGGACTCTAGGTAGCACTGTAATCCTTGAATATCTTTGCAATTTTCTGTTGAAAAGAAAAGATACAAATCTCAAAATTTCAATATATTTTCTGTGAGGCTTGAAATTTTTGTTTTATGAAATCATTGTTGTGTAATTTTCATCTCCAGCCTTTAGATTTCGCTTTCCCCTTCGTTTCCTGTCTAGTATCATTATTTATTATTTTAGATTTGTGAGTATGCTGGCAAATTGTCTAGAAGTATATTTTAATTCTAGTAAATTTGGCTCCGTTTCAATCCGTTTGTTTATGGATTTATTTCCAGCTATTTCCATTGTTATTCTCCATCATTTTCACTGTAAATTTTCTTTTTCCAGAGATCTTCCGTTTTATTTTACGTTCTGGCTTTCACATTTCGCCAATTTTGAGCTTATGTGCCTCCTCTGCCTATGGCTTCTGTGTGCAACCATCCTAAGGAGGGCCGCACACCTTACTGTGTATCTCCGTAGCTTGTAATTCATTATATATATATATATAGGGACTACATTCTTTTTATAGTTTATGTTCTTTAATAAGAACACAGTGGTAAATTCAATGAACTTTAAATTCAGTTTTTAATAATATATAATATATATACATATATGTATATACATTTGTAATGTATGGATATATACTTATTTAATTATGTTCTTTTGGTATGTTGTAATTGCATCAACAGTAATTTGATTTAGTATTTCTTTTGACAGGGGATATATACTTATTTAATTATGTTCTTTTGGTATGTTGTAATTGCATCAACAGTAATTTGATTTAGTATTTCTTTTGACAGGGGTATATACATATATATATATATATATATATATATATATATATATATATATATATATATATATATATATATATATATATATTTCTATATATATATGTGTGTGTGTGTGTGTGTGTATTTAGAAATAAATATATTGTGGTAGTGCAAAAGTAATTTCAATTTAGGAATTTAATGAACAAAATTATAGTTGATTAAATTTAGATTTATGTTTTATTTTATTAAACTTGTTTTTAGAAAGGAACTTGCAAATTAGAGTTAACGATCATGGAAAAAACAGATTTAGAAGATCATTCTATTTTGGGAAAAAAGAAACAAAATCAGGAAATAAATATTGTGTAGGATTAAAATATACACATTTTATTTATAATTGTTTTAATAGTTTATGTTTAAATATTTTATTTCCAGAGTATATTTGTGAGTTTAAATAATAGTAGAAAATGTAGTTTATATTTATTAAATTTGATTTAGAAACAATTAAAGAAACTTAGATTTTCTAATTTGGTAAAATAAATTTGATGAGATAGATCACGTTATGTAAATTAAGTTCTGATAATAGATATAAAATATGAATGGTTATTTCCATTGATTAAGTTGGAATATATAATTCCATAATGAATTTTATGAGTTGGAATGGATTTTAAATGATGAATTTGTTTATTTGATATGCCATATGTTGAATTTAGGTTAAATTTTATATAGTTTGAAAAGATGATTTTAATTGAAGTGATGTGTTATTTTGGTTCCTGGGTAGATGTTTACATACCTCTAGAGGCTAGGGGATATCGTGTGTTGTGCATTTGTTGTTGCACTGTTTATCTATCATTTTACCTTGTGAATATTTGTGTGGGTAGTACCGCCTAGTGTTATGGGTTTTGATACTTTGTGTAGTCGTGAGATGGTCATGCCTCACGCGCCTTGTTGTGAAATAAGGTCCTTTATGTTTTTGTATTGAGGTATACCCTTTCATTTTGGGGCAACCGTAGGGGAGAGTGGATCTTCATGGGGGCTGATGTATAAGTGGTCACCCATGGAAGAGTTACCTTAAATAAGTGATAACCTAATTAATGTATCTAGAGGGTTGGGTTAATTAACACATAATAAGATTAAAAATTGCACCTCACCCCTGTCGTTAGCGCTTTCAAAGGCTGAGGACGGGTGTGAAGACCTGTTTGGTAAGGTCACTACCTTGTCTTCGTGAAAGGTAAGTGGATCCGTACGAGTCACCCTATGGGGCGACACCTTGAGATAGGATACTTGGTTAACCATATATGGAGGTGGTTCCTAGTGTTAGGTAGCTTGGTTAATCCACATAGATGGAGGCGGTTCCTAATGTTAGGTAGCCTGGTTAATCCATGTAAGGCCATGTGATGACACTCTCCCACTATGCTCGTTGTTTTCTCTTGTTTTTGTTGCCTCTGGAGTATTATTAGTATTGTTGTATATGTTGTTATGTGGTTTTGAGCTGTATGGTGTTAGTCCTTTATGTTTTGAATTTGTGGGCGAGGGCTCTTTCTTATCGATTCCTTGCACGGGGGGTGTTCCTTCGGGTTCACAAGGTCGGGTGGAAAGGTGCAAAGCACCCATTGGGTCCCCAGGTGATGATTGTGGTGCGAAAGGAGATGCAGTGATCCCAGAGCTTCACACATAGAAGATTGTACCCTTTTATGTATTCAATTCTTTATTATTGTATTCTTTTGGATTATGATGTACACTTCCCAATATTATAAGGGAAGCAACTTTGTAATGTAACATTGGCATCTTATGTGTTGTATCTATGGAAATATGTTCCATGAATGTAACTTTGAACTCAAAGGTTGAAATGTAATAATATGTTATTCATGCTTTTATTTATCTATCTTAGTCATGTTTGGTTGAATGTTATATCTATATTATTTCTTAATTCATGCTTATATCATTTATCTAGTTTGGTTTTGTTTAACATTGTAGTTGGTAGGGTTCGTTTCGAGTAGCACACCATGTTAACCCATGGGACTAGGTTGATGTTATACAATATATTTATGTTGATTAATTAATTATTTATGTTTATGTTTTAGTTTTAGTTTTTTTTAAAATTGTTTTGTTATTGTTAGTAGTTGTCCTATGGGGTTTGCGTGGTGAGGCGTTACACCCCACTCCAAAATATTCCAAATATATTATTCAAAAATCATGAAGATTACAATATACTTGTAGAGCAAGCTTCTCACAGGAGTATCACCAACCAAAGATCCAAAGGCAACATGACCACTATCAAACTCTTAGAATACATCACAATACATAGCCGTAATACAACACCCTCGTTGAATAGGGTTTCCTTATAGGGAAAGTGAAGCCAAAAAAAATCTACCATCATATCTGAGACCTAATAATGAATGATCTAGATTTATAATAATAAAATATACATAAAATTTGTCTTTTGGTGGTGTTGCCCCTGAGCCCCCATCGGGGTGCATGGCCTTTAGACCCCCCATCGGGTGGGATGATCCCCTCAGACCCCTCGTAGGGGGGTAACCCCCTTAAAACTCCTTGTGCTTACCTATCAACAATAAACCTTATGTAATTGCAAGGTTGAGACACATTTTCACAACACCCATTACCTATTTCAATTTCTCGAGCTCATAAAGACTTTTTTTCTACAACTACCCACATCATCACCCAAATTTATTTGCCTTAATCCTTAGAGATAGTAGAGACAAGGGTTGGAATATCTTGAATAGGAGATTTAGGGTCTTGAGAAGAGGAATAAACAAAACCTAGAATGTGGAAGTGATGTTTCTAATTTTGGAATGGAGAGAAAGTGAGGGAGAGGATGATGGGGTATGTCATATTTTCTTGTAGGTGCTTAGGTAATGCGGAGGCATGGATATACATGTCAAAAACAATAGGACGGGGTTTGAAAGATAATGCATGTTTTATCAACAAGAGGAAAAGAGACTAGTGGAGGGGGCTCCATAAAAACCTCAATTAGACTTAAAAATAGAATATTCCAATGAGGAAAGATTCCATTCATAATTAATCATTATATGCATACAATATATTTTAATTTAGTTAGGAGAGTTTTCATCCTAAAATAATAATCTTCTAGGAGATTGAGTTTTTAGTGTAGAGTAAAAACTTGCTCACTTTGTAATTTTTACTCTATATTATGCACTCATTTTAGTTGCCATTCTCATAGCATGCTACAAGATACATTTGACCCACTTCCTCCAATTTTTAGGATGCTAAATGATCTTAAAAATTTCAATTTATATTATGCAAATTTTTATTTGGCTTGTTGAAAACCTATTTTTCCTTGGATACTAATACAATCACATAGTAATGACCTCATTACCATTGTGATTGTGGTAACATCCACACCTAATGGAATATTTTAAAAATGATGAAAAAATGAATTTTATGGTTTTTTACTTTTTGGAATGACTACCATTCACACTAACTTCTTAAATAAGCCATATCGAATTCTCCTCTTCGTAATATCATGATATGTAAACTATTAGTAGAAATATTGTAAAATTCTTCTAAGCACAACTTGTATTTCATGACCATTTTAATAAATCCTTTTACCATTATTTTAACCCTCTATGTAACTTTCTCTATAGCCTCTACTAATTCTATAATTTCATCATGTTTTCCTATTCATAAGCCTATATCCTTACAATTCATAAAAACCCCCAAACATCTTTATCATTTTAGAAACAAACTACTTCCTTTATTTCCTCAATTTCATAGATCCAACACCACAACAATATTAGACATTTCATAGGGTTTTATTGGTATCTACAACACTTTGCAGACACCATATACACCCACACTTAGTGATAACACAATCCAATATTTCTAGAATAAATAAAGGGTTGGAATGTACACTTGAATAGGGGTCCAACTAAGGAAGATTCCTAAGTAGTCCTAACATATTTTATTGTACCGAATATAAAGGTTAATGCATAATAATTTTTTATAGGAATATTGGATTGATAATTGAAATTTTTACAATCATTATCATAATCATATGATCTCCACTATAACACAAGACAAGGCTGTGAAACTTTGATTCTTGGTCTAGTCTATATTTCTTTTGATTCTACACACTTCACTTTATTAGTATGAGGATGCTATTGTATTGGTAAGGTTGATGTTGCAATTCTGCAATATCCTATATAGAATTAGTTTGCACATTATTACTAGTCTTCCTCTATATCAAAATTCAAACTAGGGACACTGCTCCTTTCATTATTTTTTATTTCTAGAGCCAAGGTTTTAGTGGTTTAAAACTAAATCATACATTGTTAGATTAAAATAATATATTTATTGTATTATTTATTTCCCTATGCTTAAAGGAAAGTAAACTAACATGCTAGTTTAACCTATATATAATAGGTTAATTCAAATATCCCTATAGGAAACTAGGGGGTACAAATGAATTGTTAAAAATAAGTGACCATTTTCAATACCATAGAACATGTTTAGTAATTTCTTTTTTATGATAGTAGGGGAAATGAGTGGGTTGGGGTCAATAGAAACATAATTGCTCGCCAAATGTCAAGGATCACACTTAATATGGAAAAAGAAAGTATGACACTTATGACCACCATATAAACAAAAAAGAAAGACACTCCTATTATTCTAGTATACATGAACCATATTTAATATCCAAGGTAAAATATTGTTAGTTACTAGAGTAAAATCATAATATATACATGTAAACACATTAACACTAACTACAATAACATATGCAATACCAAAGAAAACCATATCGATAGATAATAGAAATAAGGAAAATCAATTAGGGCACTTTTCCACCTTTTTAATCCATGATGTTTATGAACATATAACACATCTGAACGTATTGTTCCTTATTAACAAAGATAATTTTTTATTTATGTAATCCTAAATATGCAATGTGTTTCACTTCCTAAATCACAATCTTGTTCACATTCTTAATTTTTTCTCACTTTGATATGTCAAATTAGACACCTACAAATTTAATTCTCCTCAATCCTTCTAGAAGAATCATGGTGTTATAAATAATGGTTGTATCCTACTCTATCAAAATAATTAATTAAGAACAAATTGTCGTACTTTATAAATTTTATATAGACTCATGTGACACTTATGATGTTTGGGAAGTAAAATTACTAAATTTATATTTGGAAACCTCCAAGATATGTTTAGTATGCTTAGGATATTCTAATTATTTATTATTATTATTATCTATTTACTAATTATATATAAAGAAATATAGAACATAAAATTAACCTAACCCAATCTACAATAAAAACATAGAAGGTGTGAAATAACAAGTTAAATGAAAATGCTATAGAAAAGAAATATAAAAATGAAACATGCACACTTAGAAAATGTAAATTTTGACCCCAAAAATGTACTAGAAAGGTTGATATGGTGATTTTTTTGAAAATTTGGATCCAAATGTTGGTGTATGTATATTTTAGCAGTTATTTACTTTATTAAGTTTTGTGCACCTAGAATAAACTTATTTAGGTAGGTATCTACTTGGGTAGGTTATTCTTACATCATGTGACTATACCTTCCTTATTTGGTGGATATGTACTACACATGTAAGTACATCTCCTATTATTCCATATTGGTTGTACAATCACATGTCTTGGTGGTGTATCCTTTACATAATCGCCTTTTTCTCCTATATTAGCATATCATTATATTGCATTATCTATTTTGGAATAACAATCGTATTGAATTTGAAATATTCAATTGTGCATTTGATTTTATGGCTTGATCTTGTCATTATATTCTGAGATATTTTACTATCTAGATTTCTTGAAAAAATATTTTATTAAAGGTGTTTTTGGCTCATTCTCATTTTAGTAACTTTTAGGGTATTGCTTGGGGGTCATAGGTGCTCTTTTATGGGTACCATTTTTAAAAGTGCAAGAATTTTCAGGTACTTCATATTAGTGTCCTTATTTTTCTTCCTTTCTATATTATAATTGTAGCTTTAGTGGCCTCTTGAGACATTTATATTTATTGAGGTAAGTTCAATATTACATATTTGGCAAGTGGAAACTATAAATGCACTAAATATAAAGTATCAAAATCATAATTTTCTAGGGTATTTCATGGTTGAGTTATCTTGATAGAGTTGTGCATTTACTTATGTTGATTGATCTTAGCACCAAATTTTAGATCTCCATACAATTACCTATAGAATTTCCAAGTAGGGAGAGAGAACTCAATGTCCACAAGGTTATATTACATATGTTCAAGAATATTGGTGCAAATTATTCCAAGAACTTGGTCCTTTATCTATACCATTTATCCTTCTCATATTTATCACTTGGCTTAAGAAAAAGTCCATGAAAACTAAGGTAGTAGACCATTTATGTTATTGTGGTCACAAGTTCTTATGAATCATAGTTCTTGTGATCCAAAATAATAGAATGACATGAATAATTATGAGAACACATGATAGAAGCCCAAAATAAGTCACATGATAAATCAATCAAGAGACAAATTCAATAAAATGAATGCAAATTTTCAAGACTACCCACAAAATCACTCAGTCAAGAGACTTCATATGAATCTTTAGCTCCTTTGACTCCTAGAGATTCATATGCTTCATTTTATTTCTCTTCGAGTTAACATATTGAGGATGAGGGCTCTTCTACTCAAGTATTGGTAGATTTGTTTATTGTTCACACTCAAGAAATTTGCGTGGACACCATATCATGGGATGATAAATTTAGTGTGATGACATGCACTAAGATTCCACCTCCACTTGTTACTCTACAGATTATAAAGTCACTATTTTTAGGGCTTATAGTGATTTTTATAGTAGGTTTACACTTTTTTTCTTGATCATCAAGATGTCTACTTATCCAACATACACCTTTTATTTCTAGAATCCCATATTGAAGATCTTGAGGACACTATTAAAGAGTTGAGATTCCTCTTCAATGATAGTTTTAGAATATTTGTTGCCTCATCTTCTCTAGCTCCTATTATTTATCCACATATACATTGCTTCTATTGTGACAGATTCTATAGTTCATTAATCATCACATTTTATTCCATCACCACTAAATTTTTTTTTTTAAAGGATCAAGTTCTCATTATTTTATATCTCTTACTTAAATTGCGAGAATTCTATACCAAGCTCTTATATGGTATTTGATTTCTCTTATCAATACTTGTCATAGTATAGTACTAACTTAGAGAGACTTGAAGCGGCTACAGTCTATCATGGTCTCAAATTGGCTCAAAACAAAGGTTATAGGAAGGTCTGGGTGGAGGGTGATTCTTTGAATATTATAAATAATCTGAAAAAGGTCTCTCCTTCGTCTTGGACTATTGAAGCCTTAATCAATGACTCAATTGAAATTATTCACTCCTCGGATAATCTTTATATCTCTCATATTTTGAGAGAGGGAAATAAGTTAAGCTGAATTTTTCGCTAACTTTGGTGTTAGAGATCAAAAGGAATGGAATTTTAATGATTCTATTCCCTTTGAAGTGACGACTATTATCATTAATGAAAGTTAATCTCTTGCCAATCCTTGCTGGCTTTGAGGGATGCATGTCCTCAGTCATGTGGGTGATTGATTTGAACGAGGATGTTAAATTATTGAGGGCGAAGGAAGAATTTCACAAGGATCCGAGTTATATCTCATTATTGCTTATCTGTCCTTCGACTGGCTTCACATGAATTCTGGGTAATTTTTGCATTAGCTTTCGGAGTCTTCTATTTTTTATTATCGCTCTGGGTGGTGTTTTTATCAATCTCAGTTGGTTTCGATTGTGTCCTTCACTTAATATTGCGATGCGTGGGGACAAAAATCACGTCGAGCCTAAGTCCTATGATACTGTCAAGTAGAGGAAGGAGGTATGAGAGATTTTAGAGAAGGGAGGCTCAACCGTGTATATGGAGAAATTGCATGGCTTCAATGCTTAGGTCACTGATATGGTTGCTCAAGGGTGGAATGAGAGAACCCTGAATTTGGGAGGCAAAGAAGTTGTGGTGGATGAAGAGTTCATAGCTCAAATTACTAGTTTGGCTATGTAGGGTATGAAGGTTTTTAGAGACAAGAAAGACTCGCAGGATGCGATGTTGATTTTCTTCAAAGGTAATGAGGCTGCTGATCTGAAGAAGGTGAAAAGTGGTGGCTATTATAGGAGCTCTTTGAAAGCGCTCTGGTGTGATGTGGAAGAAGAAATCATGAGGTATGCTACCTTGGAAGGAAGGTATACGACAATTAATAACTACCATTTCGGGCATAAGAAATGGGTTTCCTTTCCTTATTATTTATTGATGTTGCTTGATACAAGGATTAAGGAACATATGAAAAACCCCAAGAACCCTATTTTGCATATGGGGTTAATTCTCTTGATATATGAACATGTCAAAGTGCATGAGGTGCATAAATCTCTCGTGTCCCCAAAGGAAAATGTTGTCAAAGCTCGGAAGGGTTATGAGATAGACTCGAGTGAGGAAAGGGTTAGGAAAAAATCCAAGAGGAGGAGGCTTATTTTGAGCAAAGAGTCAGAGTATGATAAGGATGATGATGCTAACTATGTCCCAGACTCCTATGCCTCTTTTGAGGAGGGACCCTCTTCCCCTGTTCTGGGTAAAATTGGGAATATGAAGCCGATTGATAAAGAGGGTTATACTACTTGCATTGATGATGTGGTCATGATAGATCTTCCTAAAGGCACTAAGGACAAGAATGACCTCTATGGGGAAGCTTCCTCTCACCCCCCTACAATCAAACATGCGAAGGAAATTGAGGTGGGGAGCCAGAAGAGCAGGGAGCTAAGAACTGCCAGTCAAATCTTGGAGAAGGGTTACCCTCTCTCCCTGGCTGGTAGCCTAGTGGTATCTATGGTGAGGCCTTTCTGAATGCTGACATTGGGTTAATGAAGGGGAAGGAAAGGGCTGTGGATAGTGGTCATGTTGTGGGATCATACAAAGCAGATGGGGATTGGGTGTTGAAAAGAAAGACTGTTGCAGAGGAACTCACCTGCTCCATTCATAAGATGAAGTCTCCTATCCTTGCTGGTAAAGGTAAGGCTATTTTTGCTGATAAGATTCAGGTTAGTTCTTCTGATGAGGATGCCGTTGTGGAGAATCGGGTTGAAAAAATTGATAGGGAGGATTTGTCTTATGTTTTGGGCTCGACCCGTGAGAATGCCAATCTTCAGTTTAAATTTTTTAAATGGTTCTTTCATGAGATTAATGGGATGAATGTTAGAATTAGAGGTGTTGCTAGTAAGGTTGAGGACCCTGCTTTTCAAAGCCAAATTGACAATCTGATGGAGGCTCTTAATATTGTGGCTAATACTATGGCAAAGGAAACCATGAATCTGAAACTGAATTTGGAAGGAAAACTCTTATCCCTCGAGGATAAATTTGATAAAATGTGGAAAGTGGTGATGAAGAGTGGTGAGGCGTCTAAGCTCTTGGGTACCCCAGATTCTGCCATGGTGATTTATCTTGTGATTACTGCTAAGAAGAGAAAATAGACTGTGTCTGCTGATGGTACTGTTGCTGGGGGTAAGCTGCTAGATGTGGGTTGTGTTGGTGAGAAGGATGTTGCTAAAGGTATTGTTTTGAATGACGAGGTTAAAACTAGTGCGTCAAGGGTCAGAACTAGAAATAGAATGAAAGCTCTGGTCGGGGCCTCTGGTATGGAGGTGTTTGATACCGTGGATAAGGCACAAAAGATGGTTGCTATTGATATGGAAGCTATTGAGATTCTGAAGAATATGTAGTGTTGTAGGTTGGATTCCTTTTGTTTGGTTGATTTTTGGTTGTTGGTTTACTGTCGTTGGGTTGATTGCTGCGTAATGTTGTTTTCTTTATTTATCAGCTACGCTCTTTTGTAAAGGGTTCCGGGCCCCTTCAAAACCTGTTTTTTTACCTCTAATCAAAACTTGGAGATACTTGAGTAGTTTCTAAAGATATCATCCACATCTTTGCTACCTATTCTACATCCATTTCCATAAAATTTTGAAATTTTTATCTTTTTTACTTAGACCTAGGACTCTTGATTCCATTTAGTATGGTATATTGAAGTAGTTTTTAGAGATGCCTATTTTTTGTTTCATTCCCTCAGATTCATTTCAATAATGGGAAGATATTTTGTACTCACCATTACGTTTATTTATTTCTAAGGGGATAAATGTTGTTTGATATTCATGGATTATATTCAAAATTTAGTGTTGAACATCTACCGTTGAATGCAAGAGATAAAAGAAGTCTTGGATAGCCATGTGGGAAGAAGTACAAGAAACATGCAGTATGAAGAATATATGGTTAAATGGAAAGGAAGGCCTATTGAAGATTCATCATGGTTGTCTAAGGCTGAGGTTAACCGTCTTGGTTTCCCTCTAACTCTTAAGAAGTGACAGGGTCAGTTTTCAAATTACCTTGGGTGTCTGATTCAGGAGCATCCAGTGTGTAGGGGCAATCTTGCATCACCCAAAAAAAAGTGTTTTCCTTATTTACTTTAGTTGTTTTGAGTCCCACTATGGCACTTAAGATAGTCAAAAGTCAGGAAAGGTGAAAAACAATCACTTACTATTTTTAGTAAGTCAATCTAAACGGGCTCGTATGGACCTGAAATTTTACCCCAAGGAGCAGAACTAAAAAACATTTTTGGTGGTGAAAGAATTGTCTCATACCCTGTACGGTTTGGGAGATATTAAAGTTTTCGTTTCGAGAAATTTCTCCAATGTAGCTTCAAATTCAAATTTGAAAATCTTAGAAGCCCCAAAACAACTCGAAAAGTGGGCAAAACGATCTTTGATCATTTTAATTTTGTAGATATCTTTGAGAGCTTTCCAACGATATATTATAATAGCAAATTAGACACCCAGATCAAAAGTTATGGCCCCAAGAAGCTGCCACACTAAAAAGTGAATTTCATTAAAATATCTTCCTAGGCAAGAAATCAAATGGCGGGACTTTTGGTACCAAAACAAAAGGAAACGTTACACTTTCTAAAATATTCTAGGGTAGTTATTGGGTAAAATAAAAGGTTTAAGTGGAGGTTGTAGAAGGTGGCTCTATTAGTGCAAATTGTGGCTCCAAATAATAGATTTTATTTTTAGAGTTGATTTGGATGTAATGAATCAAGCCCATGAGGCTGTAGCCTTACAATTTCTAAATCTGTAATTTCACATTCAAAAAATAATTAAAAGTGGGTTGTTTTCTATCTTGCATTTTTTTGTGTTATTTGTTATTGTGTTTTGTGTGGGGTTTGGACAGTGTAGCCCTCATCACTATTCTTACATATCTCAATATATGGGTGCAAAGACATAACAATATGGGTATTAATATAATAAAAGATCCTAGGTCTCTTGGAGATGTGAAAATTTATGTATCAAATGGTTTTATTGGATGCCCTCTTCTTGATTTAGCTAAATATGGCTTGTATGTTTAATGAAATAGGGTAAGATTATAGGGAGTATGGTATTGATTTACAACAAATAAATCTTCATAGCTCAAAAAAAATCCATTGCAATTTCCAACAAAGGACTTGTAAGTCACATGCTAGTAGGGATTTTTATTTTCTTGTCTCACTTGTGTTGAAAATAAGCGTTTCTCATAGTCACACTTTTTATTTATCTCCTTGTATATGTATGATTGGTATTTTTTTTATAATATTCATCTAATGACTATCAAAATCCTTCAAAATATATATACTTAGCTATATAGCTTTAGGTAATTAATGACAAGGAATGAATGATCTTGGGAATAACTACACTACCATTCATAGTTTATTTTATCTAAAATCTCAACCTTTATCTTATGATAAGAATCAAATGGATTGATCCCTAATATTTTTATCAATGTATACAATATAAAGCATAGAAAAATAGGTTTCATATTAAGATAAAAGGAATTTATTAACCTCATGGATAGAGCCCATGTGATTTGGATGGTCACATGAAACTTTCATCAATTATGCCAAAAATTGAATAAGATTTCATACCATTATCATCTTGATTAATTATTATAAAAAAGAATAGGATAATGAAGAGCCACACCTATAATATATTTGCATAGGGAGAACCTACTTAGAATTCAAGAAAGACATATGTTAGGTATTTCATTTGGATTAGACAATACTTCATCTACTCCTTCCTCTTAAAATTATTAAAGACTAAGGATTTAGTTTTGACCTTAACAATGATCCTTTAACAATTAACTTCTCTTTCTTGTAATCAATAATGTATTTTTATAATCATCAATATTTCTCAACCAATTGAATATGTATATTAAGTAACAAAATCTAGCTCCTACATTCTCTTGGAAACCAGTAAAAGTATCTAGAGTCTTTTCATTAAATAAATCCTTTAAAAATCCTATTGCATTTCATGTGATTAAATTATTTAAACCATCCTATCAAATAATTATGAGCTTTGTGTTTATATTTACACATTTTATATTTTGATCTCTACCTAAGTCATTTCCTCAACATATAATAAAATTATTGTATATTTGTTGCATTAAGGGATGTATTATCTTATTTTCAAGATAATTAATTATTATTGTATAATAAAAAAATAAAAAAAATAGGATTTTTTGGAAATAAATACTCTTGGTTCCTTACCCTTACAATGCAGATATAAAAATATATTCTTCTCTATAGAGATATTTTTCTCAAATTAGATTAGGTGTTTAGACTATTCATTCAATTAATTATTTTGATATTTTTTTCAAGTATTTTATATTTCCTTTGTGTTGACCTACATCCAAACCCTTAACTAATTTTGGTGTTGTTACTTGTCACATTATCTCTATATTCACCCAAATGTGTGTTTGAGGCATTATTTTATCTCGTTGAACACCAAAAGTATTATAATTATGTTAGATTCCTTTTGTGGTGTTTTTGGTATCAATTTATGGTCCCTTTTCTCTTCCTTATATTGTATGATGCCTTTTTTTCATGGATTCCTCCTTATCTTCAATTGTGACCCTTTTTTATTTACCTTGATTATACGTTAATATTATAAGGGTTTGTATTATAATTTTCATAACAATATGATGAGAGAAGATATTCAAATGGGGTGAGAGAGCTCTTATTTATAGAACTTCTATGAGACAAATTAAGGGTCAAGATGGATTGGTTAATGGATGGCTAGGATTGAATGAGGATTAGGTACTAGATCAAAAATTGTATTAATATGACAAGTGTCACATGAAGGATAAGGATATGTATAAGATTTGATTAGGGAAACATACTTATGTGAATGGTTGATATTTGGAGATGTAATATAAATTTTTTATGGATGTGATGAAAAGTTAGTTTGACTTTTGGAAAATGTCTAGGCTCAATGAATCTAGACAAGGTTTTAGTTAGTCATATGACACTCAATATTTAATTAATTATTAGAGATGGGTGATGTAGAAGGATAAAATAAATAAATAAATAAAAATATTCATTTAATTAAAGTGACTATGAAGGTGAAGGATAAATTTTAATTAAATAAATAATACTATTTATTTAATTAAAATGGGGGATAATGGTGTAGGGTCACCAGGAGCTTATTTGCATATTTAGTGTAATTTTTGGTTTTAGGTTGTTTTGTGTGTTTATGTGTCTTATAAGGTTATTTATGACCATTTAGAAGCTTAGGGGTTCATTTTGATGTGTTAATTGGGTTTTGTTAAAAAATGCAAAAAAATGCCAAATGTTGCAGATAGTTGTCATGCAATTTTTAGCAAGTTGTCAAAAGAAACAAGGAAGAGTTACATGAAAGAAAGTAATGGTTCCTAATGATTGGAATTAGTTGTAAATGAAATAAAAAACAACTTCCAAGTTGGATAAAGTTGTTGTGAACTGATTTTTGTAGTTTGGTGAATGAAAAAGAAGCTAATTTTTATGTTTTCCAAAACATTTTAGTCTGTTTTTCTATCTTGTACGATCTGTACGACCCATGTAATGGTCTGAAAGATATTAGAGTTTGTGAAGACATTAATCCACTCCATTTTGGTTTTTGTTTCATTCCATTCCATTGAGTTTCAAGAAAGTTATAGCAATTTTTCTAAAATCTTCCCAAACCCTAGCTAGGGTAACCCGAGGGACTTCAAAATGTGATAAATTTTGTTTCCACTCCTAAAAAGTGCTATAAACTCATCCAAAATTCTATCTTTGCATTGTTATTCAATATTTACAAGGTTAGAAGTCCCAATATTCTCATGTGCAGAGTAAGGATTTATCAAGCAAGAAACAATTGATGAGAAGAGAGAGAAGTGAGATGAAGAAGAAAGATGAGAAGTTAAAACAAATAAACATTCAACAAGAGATAACAGGGTTGAGACAAGCTTTGGAACAAATACAAAAATTTGAAAAAAGAATACAGAGTATAGGAAAAAGTGTGTGGAGTTGGCACATCGCCATTAACAAAATTGTCAAGTGACCGGTAAAGAATATTGTTAAGAGGAAGAGGAGGCATAGGTTGGATGCCTTGAAGAATATTTAATTATAGCAGAGGATATATCAATAAAAAAAATAAAAAATATTTATTTAATTAATGGCTAGGATAAGGTAAAGTCAAGTGTGGTTCAAATTTTAGGTGTCTATAGTATTTTAATGACCATCATTGAACTAGTCAGTTAAGACTTAACCACAAAGATATAAAATTTTTTCTTTCAACAAAAACTAGTGCTTACTAATATGGTTGACATTTCAAAAGATTATTTTAAAATATTGAAATTTGACAAAGGAGGTCAAAATTTCTATCCAAATGCTTCTCTCTTGTTATATTAAAATAAGAAAAAATTAGTCTATTTACTTCTACAAAAGAACAAGGACATCAAGGTGAATAAGGAGCCCTAGGAAAAAGGTAATATAATTTTGGTGTATAGATTATGGGTAGAAGAAGATGGCCTGAGATAAATAGTCTATTAATTTATTGCTCATAAAACAATAAAATATTTCAAGAAGATGGCTTGGGGTCGTAACTGTGAGACCTAGTCTTAGTAAAATAACCATAACATTCTCATATAGTAACAAAATCAAGAATTTCAAAATGATCTGAAAAGCTGAGAACGAGGCACATAAAACCCATAAATGGTTTTAGAAGATTCAAAAAAATGAGGGAGCATGGGTAGATAGAATGTGACAGGTTTTAGAAGATGAGATGAAAAGAAGAAGAGGATAGCGTGGAGTTCAAGAGAAATGTGTAGAGATTTTGGAGGAAAGGTATGCAGAGTTTTGGGGCAACGAAATGAAGCTACATGAAGATCCCGTTGAGCAGATTTGAATCCTTAATGGATTGAGATTGATGGAATAAGAAAGGTTGCAACACCCTTCAAAACCACTTCAATCCCTCTTTAAAATACACATAGGCATTACATCAAACATTTGGAAGTATTGCTCATGCAAAACAAGAAAACTTGGTTTGCACTTGCAAACTTGATATTGCAATGTAAAAACAAAGGATTACAATTTTTTTTGAGTCAATAAAGGACTGATGGACAATAATATATGTCCATTTAATACCTGCAACAACCCTCTTAAAACCCTCTCACAATCGATTCTTCAAACAACATAGAAATTGCAAACAGTCCAACACAATCTTGGTTTGCAACTTGCAACCATTGCTATGCTTCAAAGAAAAATATTATTACAACTTATTTTCAGTCACAGAGGATTGATAAAAATCAATAATACCCCATACAAATTCACATAAGCCAATGAAATATATTGAAAAACATTCTCATTCTCAAACTATGTGAGCTCCCACAAATCCATGCACTCTCCAACACCCCTATTCCACCTGCAACTCGTATAAATTCTCACTGAAAGACTTGGCACTCTATTTTCTATTATCAATAAATCCAAACCTAAAATAAACAACATTTGAAACCCCCAAAAATGAGAACTAAACTCATGTATTTTATCCCTTCTACAAGTAGACTTATGTCTCACAATCTTTAGTTATGCAACTTGCAACAAACACTCACAACACTCAAAAGAGTTCTAACCATGAACTTCCAATATATTTGTTGCTGAAAATAACTCCTCACACATGAAACATACAACAAAAAGCAACCTCCATGGGATGATACAACCTCTCTCCAAATCCCTTTCAACTTCTCCTCCCCAAAACTGAAAGCTACAAGAAGAAAAATACCTTCATAACTCCCTATCGGAATGAAATTTCATTTCATTTCCTTCAAATTCCCCTTTCCCCAAACTGGAACAACCCCTATCATATAGCTGCACCAGAAACATAAATTAATGTAAAAAAATTAAATCCAATTGCTTTCTCCATTCCACAAAAGTTGGGAGTTACGTTTGACCGCTCCTCCACTAGCTCCTGAAAAAGTAAATCCCAGAAAAAGTAGACTTGGGCACCCACCTCCACAACTCCTATTTTTTAGGGATTATAAACAATTATTTTAAAACACTTTTATTTCATATCCCAATGCCTATCATTCTTTTCTTGGCATTTTTGAATTCAAATTGCATTAAAATTGCAATTTTGCATTATTTGCACTATGCCAATTTTGACCATTTCAAAATGAGCTTGAATAAACATGAAATTAACCAAGATGAAATGAAATTCAACATCCCTCACATGAAATTTAAATTCATCTCACAACCTCACCAAAATTCAAATGCAAATTCAAATTCAAATTCCTTTTGGTTGATGCAGGATAGCCTTTCAACCATGAATGCTCCTGCATCAGATTGACATTTCAGAAGATTAACATTTTAAAATATTAAAATTTGACAAAAGAAGTCAAAATTTCCATCCAAATACTTCTCTTTTTATATTAAAAAAATAAAATTAGTCTATTTACTTTTACAAAAGAACACAAAGATCAAGGTGAATAAGGAGATCTAGGAAAAAGGTAATCTAATTTTGGTGCATATTCTACTATTAATTCTAATAAATATTATGATATCATTGAAGAAGTATGATGGAAGTTGCATCAAGAATTAGAAAAAAAACATCATAAATAGGACATAGGTACATTTAAGAAACATTCTTAGAAATCAAATTCATTAATTCTAGATAGGATACAATTACATTTGGTTTTTTAATGCATTTATTTAGAATGATGGATTAGAATTCCATGACATTAAAACCTTAACAAATGGACATTAAATTATTATTTTATAATGTGAAACATTAGTAGTTATAACACTGAAATACCATGTATTAGCATAATATTTTAAATTTCTTAGGTATGAAGAACCTACATATAATGAATGGTTCAAGGAGTGTGGAAATGATATCTCACCTAGTACTATATGTTAAGTAGAACTAATTTTTTCCTTGAAGAAACACAACAAATAATATATTCTTATGTTTATGAAAATCACATATGATCTCCTTGATAAAGATAATCTTCATTTTAAGCACTGTCACATCATTAGGGGAGAGGGGCCCATAGTAGGGAAAGCATCAATAGTAGGGATAGAAGTAGTTTTCAATAGACCCCACAGTGGAGCATTTAATATCCACTTGCAAAACACTTTTTTCCATAAAGTACATAATATTTTGGATCCTATGATGCCACATCAACCAAACATGTTCAGGGTACTACTATGGACCCCTATGTGTTTTTTGAAAAAGCATGCTGATGTGGCATCATATTTGATGATGTGGCCTTAAAAATAATTTTTTTAAGCAGATGAGTTGGCAAGTAAATTGTTGTACAAAATTGAAACTTTTTGAAATCATATCCTATGAAATTCAAAAGCCTAGAAGTAGGCTGCCCTACTATGGGCCCCTCTCCCCTATAGCTATGCTATGTGTAGTTGACTTATTATTGAATTAATTATTAAATATAAAAATCTAATCCTATTTTATCATTCAAAGTGATTATATTCTAGGACCAATTAAAAGAATCTCAAAATAAAGTATATGGTTAAGAAGTGTAATATGATACAAACTAGTTTTTAGTAATGATAGTATTTATTTAAACCCTAAATATATCATTTAAAAAGACTAATATTACCTTATAATAAGTTTGATTTACTATACCATATTTATACTAGACATTACCTATACAATAGGTATTACACTTAAAATTCAATAGATTGCAATATGATCATTGAAAAATGATAAACATACATTAAAAGTAGAATAATTATAGTCTATATTATTCTTGCACCAAGAATAATTTATTCAATTATTATCATGTTACTAAAAATAATAGTGCTCCTATTCATGGGAAATTTACCTTAGGCTATGTCTTCAAAATATGGTGTAACTATATGTGTTACCATATGGATGGAATAACACTTAAAAAAATATCCTATGGATGGAATAACACTTAAAAACTATAGATGCAAAAAAAAAAAGTGGCTTAGAATTTTGTTGAAAGAATTTCATCAAGGTACTAATGTATTGTCTCACTTTATTATATGATAAGTAAAGCTACTTACTCTTGCTAAAGGCTTTTGTTCAAACATCTAGAAATAAAACACATTGAAGTTAATGAGAACTTCATTCAAGGAAATATTTTCTATTATAAAATTACTCTATAGTTTTGTTAGGTTAATTATTCAATCGCCAATATATTGTGATCAAGGAGAACTAGGTTAACATCCCAAAAATCACAAAATAAATTCTCTATGCACAACTTATTACAAATATTAACCTCACAAATTTTCCATTGAGGTGGATAGTTCATAATAATGCCACCTTCTAGTTGCCAATTCTACATGTAAGACCTACGAGCATTGGATAAGACCTTAAGGAATATGTAAGATCAATAAGCATTATATGTACTTGATAGAGGGATTTTAATAAATGCAATACCTATAGGTATTTTTACATGATTTATATATAATTCCTATCATCACTATGTATCTCTTCCTAGATATATTAATCATTACATTATTGTATATAATAATAATTATAATTATTATATCAAGAACGTAGGAGGCTAGTTCAAGAAGAGATCCAAGCTCCAACAAAAAAATATAATACCTCATTAAAACATCATTTCTTTGTGTTTCATTAACTATTGGCTAAATTATATATAAAGCAATATAGAACATAAAATTAACCTTATCTGATCTACAATAAAAAACATAGGTGTGAAATAACAAGTTATATGAAAATGCTATAGGAAAGAAACATAAAAATGAAACATGCACACTTAGAAAATGTAAAATTTGACCCCAAAGATATACTAGAAGGGTTGATATGATGAATTTTTGAATTTTTGGATCCAAATGTTGGTGTATGCATATTTTAGTAGTTATTTACTTTATTTATTTTTTTGCACCTAGAATAAACTTATTTAGGTAGGTATCTACTTGGGTAGGCTATTCTTACATCATGTGATTATACCCTACTTATTTTGTGGATATGCACTACACATGTAACTTCATCTCCTGTTATTCCATATAGGTTGTACATTCACATGTCTCGGTGGTGTATCCTATACATAACCACCTTTTTCTCCCATATGAGCATCTCATTATATTGCATTATCTATTTTGGAATAACAAACATATTGAATTTGAGATATTCAGTTGTGCATTTGATTTTGTGGCTTGATCTTGTCCTTAGATTTTGATATATTTTATTATCTGTATTTCATGAAATAATAGTTTCTTCAAGGTGTTTTTGTCTCATTCTCATTTAGTAATTTTTAGGGCATTGCTTGGGGGTCATAGGTGCTACTTTTTGGGTACCATTTTTAAAAGTGCATGATTTTTCATGTACTTCATATTGGTGTCCTTTTTTTTCTTCCATTCTATACTTGAATTGTAGCTTTAGTGGCATCTTGAGACATTTGTATTCATTGAGGTAAGTTCAATATTACATATCTGGCAAGTGGAAACTATAAATGCATTAAATATAAAGTGTCACAATCATATTTTGCTAGGGTATTTCATGGTTGAGTTATTTTTATGGATTTGTGCATTTACTTATGTGTCTTGATCTTAGCACCAAATTTTATATCTCCATACAACTACCTATGGACTTCCAAGTAGTGAGAGGGTGCTCAATTTCCACAAGGTTACATTACATATGGTCAGGAACGTTGGTATAAATTATTCCAAGGACCTGATCCTTTTTATACCATTTATCCTTCTCATATTCATCACTTGGATTAAGAAAAAGTCCATGAAGATAAGGTAGTATACCATATATGTTATTGCGATCCACAAGTTCTTATGAATCATAGTTATTGTGATCCAAAATAATATAATGACATGAATAATTATGAGAAAACATGATGGAATCCCAAACTAAGTCACATGATAGATCAATCAAGAGACTAATCCAATAAAAGCAATGAAAAAATTCAAGACTATCCCCAAAATTTCTCAATTGAGAGACATCATCTGAATCTTTAGCTTGTTTGACTCCTATAGATTCATATGATTCATTTTCTTTCTCTTTGAGTTAGCATCTTGAGGATGAGGACTCTTCTACTCAAGTATTGGTAGATTTAATTATTGTTTACACTCAATAATTTTGTGTGGACACTATATTATGGGATGATAAATTTAGTCTAAAGACATGTATTGAGATTCCACCTCCACTTGTTACTTCTACAAATTCTAGAGTCATTTTTTTGAGGGCTTCTAGTGATTTTTTATAGTAGGCTTACACTTTTCTTCTTGATCATCAATATAAACATCAAGAGGGGGTAGTTTTTTTATTAAAACAAGGAAACATTACAAAGAAAGAGCATTAAATGGCCCTATCAAGTTCAACCAAATGATCCAATTGATGAAACAAATCCGGGGGTAGTTTACCTCGATCCACCAAATTCCAATCATGAATATGATCAGAAGCCCATTTAGCCAAACAATCAGCAACACCATTCCATTCTCGAGGAATATGAGTGAAAGTAATATACTCTAGAGAAGCACAAAGAGTGAGAATTTGTTCAACAATCAAAGCTAGCTGCCAGCTCACATCATTCAAATATCGCCTTTTCAATAAGTTCACTACAACCTGGGAGTTAGACTCACATATGATCCTTCGCCATCCCAATTGACTGCCCCGCTCCACAACCAATAAAATGGCCCGATCCTCCATAAGATTATTTGTATGAAGACCCTTGTACATAGAGAAGATAGACTGAACATCTCAAGAGCTATCTCAACCCACACCCCCAATGTCAACATGACCCGAATTTCCACAAGAAGAGTCATCTGAGTTGATTTTTAGGACTCCATGAGAAGGAGGGGTTCATCTTCCCTCCCTATTCACCTTCAGGGTAGGATGTCTACATCTGTTGCACATGAGATGCCGTTGCAGAGGAGGAAGATGAAGACGATTACAACAAACAACATCACGAGGGTCCACCAACATAGTCATATCACACTTAGCCACAATAGTTTCCCCTAAAGAGTGTAGAATTTTCCACCATAGGCGAGGGACATTAACAAAGAATCCTGAAAAAATTCTCCTATTCCTCTCCAACCACAAGTTCCAGATAATAAAGGATGGCCCAAGAGCCCAAGCAGTCTGAAGAAAGGAGGTAGAAACAAGGGCCCTGCCCCACCATTCCCCAAACTCCACCAAAGAGGAAGCATGCTAGAAGGCCGTATTCCACACCCTCCCACTAGAAATGCCAAATCTCCTTAGCATAGGAACATTGGAAGAAGAGATGTGAGACACTCTCTTCACAGTCGTGACACAAACACACATAGAGGGGCCTTGGAAACCACTCTTACATTAATTATCCCAAGTTAGACACCGATTTTGAGCCACTAACCACATAAAGAAGTTGCACTTGGGCCATGACAACTTGTGCCAAACTTTCTTCCACCAAGGGACCTCAATGTACCCAAACATTTTCCTACCTAACTGCTTATAACTAACTGCCACAAAGTAATTTCCAGACAAATCCGAACCATCCCAAGCCAAGACATCATAACCCCTCAAAGAATTACAAGCACAGGAAGCTAGAAGCTAGGAAAGCTCACGCCTATCCCCCTCAGACCCTCCAGGTGGCCACTCAGAAGGATGCTTCCAACAAAAACTTACAACCAAACCACCATGTTACACCACCTTATAATGCTCCACAGTATCCCAACCAACTGCAATAAAAACATTAGAAAGGGACTGAAGGTGAGGAAAAGAAGAGAGAATAGGAGGGTGACCATCCCAAGAATCTGATAAAAAAAATGCACACTTAATCAACTACACCGCCACTTTTAAAGTATGCTAGATCATAGAACCACTCCCTTCCAAAGGATAGCGAGGAACCTCAAAAGAAGCAACACCCCGAAGATATTTATGGCTGAGAATAAGAGCCCATAACTGATGCTGATTGGTACACCATCACCAATAAAGCTTGACAACAAGAGCTTTCCCATTCAAAATAGTAGAGCGTAAACCAAGACCACCCTCTTGCTTTGGTCTACACAAAAAATCCCACTTAACAAGGCTCCACTTTGAAGACATAAAATTACCGCTCCAAAGAAACTGATGTGAGAGAGCATCAAATTCCTTAAGGAAATACATAGGATCCACTTGAAAAAAGTACCTGTAGATGGGAAGGGCCTAGATGACAGACTTGAGAAGAGTCACTCTAGCAGCAATAGACAACCAACGATGAGTCCAATGAGTAACCTTCTGCCTAAGATTATCAAGCAACAACTTCTAGGAGGACCAGAGCTGGTGACCAACAACAAGAGGAATACCCAAGTAGACAAAGGGAAGAGTCCCAATTTGAAACCACAGAATAGCTGAAATCCGTCACTGGATAACTTGAGGAGTATTAAAGAAGAATATAGAAGACTTTTGCTCATTGAATTTTTGGCACGAAGCCGCTAGGTAGATGTCCAAAGGTTTCCTAAAGGATTCAACCTCCCTAATATGAGCCAAACCCATAAGAGAGGTGTCATCTACAAATTGAAGATGAGAAAGCGTAGGAAAGCCCATCCCCCACTGCCACCCATGAATCAAACCTTGTGAAAACCAAGATTTAAGAAGCCGTCCCAACCCCTCCGCCATAATAATAAACAAATAAGGAGCGAGCGGATCCCCCTAATGAAGGCCCCTAGTAGCCCCAAAAAGCTCTGAAGGTTCCCCATTCACAATAACCGAAAAGGAGGAAGAGGTCACACAACTCAAAATCCAACTCACCCAATCAGAGGAAAAACCAAAGGCCAACAAAATCTTCTGAAGAAAACTCCATTTAACTCTGTCATAAGCTTTGGCCATATCCAACTTGATAAACATAAACCTATTCTGAGAGGTTTCTATGGAATGAATGAATTCAAACACAACCACCACCCCATCCAAAATTTGACGACAAGCCACAAAGCCACCTTGCTCCTCATAAATGATCACATGAAAACAAGATTTAAGCCTCTCAGCCATCAACTTCATAATAATCTTGTACACCACATTACAGAGCGCAATAGGTCTAAAGAGATCAAGTCTGTCAACACCTTCCTTCTTAGGGATGAGAACAAGAAAAGTAGCATTTAGGGCATGAAGCATTTGCTTACTATGAAGAGATTCCCGAACCACCTCCAACAAATCCAACTTCACAATATCCCAAAAATCCTAAAAAAACTCAACTGGGAAACCATAAGGGCCAGGAGATTTCCCCTTGTTCATCCCAAACACCACCTCCTCCACTTTCGACAAAGTCACCTGGCGAATAAGAGAAGAATTCAACTCATTAGAAATTAAAGAGGGAATGTAAGCAAGGAACCTATTCTCATCAACCTCTATAGGTAGTGAATCCTCAGTGAAAAAAATAGAGTAGAATTGACGAGCCTCTCTAGAAAAAGCCTATTGCGAAGAGATCGAAAGACCCTCAGAGTTAACAAGAGAAGAAATAAAACACTTATTCCAACGAGCTTGCATTGAATGATGGAAAAATGTAGTATTCCTATCACCCTCTTGAAGCCAATCAATCCTAGCCTTTTGTTTCCAAAAAATCTCCTCAAGAAGTTCCCACTCCTCGACCAACTTGATAGCCTAGGCCTTAGCATGCCAAAGAGCCTCTGAGAATCACAAATCCTGAATCTGGCGAGTAATAACAAAAAGGCGATCTTGTGCTTCTCTTTTCCTAGCCTGAAAATTACCGAAACATGACCTATTCCATCACTTAAGATGATACTTAACATATTACAGCTTCTTAACCAAAGAATACATAGCTGTACCATACATAGGGGTGCCATCCCACCACCACTAAGCAACAAGATCACCCAAAGACGGATCACATAGCCACATAAGTTGGAATTTGAAAGGAGGATTCTTTGGATTTAAGAAAGTTGAAGTCAAAAACTTAATTGGCCAATGATCAGAGCCACACCAGTCAAGAATCTCAGAGAAAATGACAAAGCTACCTCTAACCCAAGATAAAGAGACAAGGAAACAATCTAGCCATTGGGAAATCGCTTCAGGCCCACTCCATCTATTATTCCAAGTGAATATTCCATTAGAGGGTTTAACATCCACCAAAGCAAGAGAGTCCACATTAGTCCGAAATAGATTAGAAGTAGGACCAAGCCTAGGAAACCCTCACCATTTCTCCTCCAAGCTCAACACAACATTAAAATCACCAGCTAAGATCCAAGGCAAATAGGGAGCACAAGACCTAACATACCTGATATGAGACCAAAGCTGGATTTTACCATGGAAGTCAATCAAAGCATAAACATTACTAACCAAAATAGTCTCACTAGATTCCAAAACTGAAGCCACCACAAAAATAGCAGGCTAGCTTGAAATCCACCAATGAGGAACAACCTTACGAGGATCCTAAAAAAAGAGCCAAACCCCCAGAGGTTCCCCTAGATCCAATACACTAACACTGGCCATAAAACCAAATACGAGGGGCATGTTGAAGCATGAGGTCCACCCAAAGCTTAGTTTCTTGAACACAAAAGATATCTGGAGAATGAACAACAATCAAATCTTGAATAGCCTTTTGATGGGAGTTGCTATTCAACCCCCTTGCATTCCATGAGAGAATAATCATGAGGAAGGTTGAGAGAAGTGGGCCTCAAGGGTCTTAACAAAACCAAATTCCACCAACAGATCCCCAGTAGATTTAAGCTTGTCCCCATCCTTCTTACGACCAACTTTCAAGGAATTTTCAAAATGTCCCTTCTTGAGAGGGCTTTACAGCACCCCCAAAGCAGGAGATGAACCCCGACCTTTACCTGAAGAGAACACTGCCTTAGCTAAATCTGCTAAAACAATATCATCCTACACATCTACAGAGGCCCCAAGAGGCTCATAAATCCCTTGCTCCAATGTCGAAGAAATATTCTGAACAACAATTGCCTGCTCTAGCCCGGTATCCAACCCAACATCCATACTAGTGGCCCCAAAAGAAATTTCAATAGGAATCCCTTCCTCCAAAGCCTGATTATCCAGGACCTCAAATCGATTGAAACCCTGATCACTCTGTCTATCCTTATAGGCTCGATTATGACCCCTCCCTTTATTCCTCTTCTTAACAGGAATAAAGCCATCCTTATTAGGGCTACCCTCAACCACAGACGCCTTACCTTTATCTCCCTTCTCCACCGAAGGCCCACAAGAAGGAGAAGAAGAATCCACTGCCACTTTGGGAGCCCGAGGTCACTGGCATTGAAGGTGTCCATACTCGTGACAAAAACGACAATGAAAAGGAAGGGACTCATAATCTAGCGGTTGAATCCACGAGGCAGAGCCAATACAAATTTCCAAAGAATCCGAAAAAGGGTTATTTAAATCAATTTCAACACAAATGTGAGCATAAGAGAATACCTTTTTATCCAAATTATTTTGAGCAATGGCAGCTGGCTTCCCCAACAAAGTAGCAATCCAGTGCAGAATATCCTCCCTCCAAAAATCCAACGACAACCATGGAAAACATACCCAAATAGGAACCCGTGTAGGAAGATCCTCTGTCACATTAAAACCTCCATGCCAGGGCTTAATGAACAAGCCACCATGATTTTAAAAAATACAACCCTCCCTCAAAAACTCAATTATGATCCGAGATGCAAGAAAAATCAACCATGAAATAGCCATTCACAACCACCAAAAGATCAAAATTACCTTTAACCTGCCAGGTTCGACGAATCCAAGATTCTAACATCGAGAGAGGGACACAAATACCCAAGAACTTGCAGATCAGAACATGTTGGCTCCAATAAGCTATGTCCTCTTGAACTGATTCAGGAGAAATAAATAGAACAAAGCGATCTTGACTCCACGACAAGCACCCATTCACTTTCTTGAGTTTAGAGCTCTCACCTACAAAGGACGAATCCAAATTTTGTGCATGCATGGCTATCAAGAACGCTTGAGATGGATTTTCCGCAACAATCACCAGGATTTTGGAAGCCTTTACCATATCCCCACACTGAACCCTTACTCGCTGACTCAACACCAACACAACCTCCTCACCCCAAACAACACCCCTTTGCACCACACACCAAACACCTCCCCTACCAAACCCACGTCAAACCCCCTCCACACTGATAAAAACCATGAAAAAGCACAAAAAATAATGTAGCCAACGAATCCCGTTTTAGACACATGCAAAGGCAAAACAAGGAAAGAGAGGGAGAGCCGTGGCCTGTTACAGGCCACGGGTCTCCAAACCCACGCGACCCCAACAACACATCGCTCGATCATAAAATTGCTCGATATCAATAAGCATATTCTAATATTCAACTTTTCTCTTGATCATCACGTTTATTTCTAGAATCCCACATTCAAGATCTTACGAACACTATTAAAGAGTTGAGATTCCTCTTCAAGATAGTTCTAGAATATTCAAGTTTCCTCATCTTCTCTAGATACTATTATTTATCCACGTATACATTGCTTCCATTGTGGAACATTCTATAGTTCATTAATTATCACATTTTATTCCATCACCACTAACACTTTATACAAAAGAACCAAGTTATCATTGTTTTAAATCTCTTACTTAGATTGACATCATATCTATATCAAGCCCTTACATGGTTTCTTATTTCTCTTATCAATACTTATCATAGTATAGTAGTGACTTGGAGAGACTTGAGTAGCTTCTAAAGAGATCATCCACATATTTGGTACCTATTCTACATCCATTTCCATGTAACATTTTGAATTTTTAGCTGTTTTACTTAGGCATAGGATTCTTGATTCCATTTAGTATGGTACATTGAAGTAGTTTTTAGAGATACTTTTTTTTTGTTTCATTCCCTCATGTTTCTTTCCATAATGGGAAGATGTTTTGCACTCACCATTAAGTTTATTTATTTATAAGGGGAGATTTTTTTTTTGATATTTATGGATTATCTTCAACATTTAGTGTTGAACATCTACTATTGATGCAAGAGACTATACATATGAGGGGTTTTCTCCTAAAAATTCAATTAAGAAGGATATTTTACTCACATGGGGCTTTATCCTTCTTAGCCTTTTGAGAGACATTATTTTGTACATGAATACCTAACAATGAATACACATTTTCTAGGAAAAATCCTATCTATCATAGCCACCTAAGATATTCTTATTAGGTGGTGTTGGTGTATATATATACATTTCCTAACATTTAGTTATTTATTTTATTGTATTAGTATGCAACTAGGATAATATTAATTAGGTAGTTGTATACTTAGGTAGATTTTAATTAAATCATGTGATTTGTAATTTCTTTATTTGGTAGAGATGTATTCACATGTGACTACATCACCTATATCCTATATTGGTTGTACATTCACATCTCTTAGTGGTGTATCCTATATATACCTACCTATTACTCCTATGTGAACATCTCATTGTATTGTATCTTCTATTTGAATTAAAAAATATATTGTATTATGTAATATTTAGTTGTGCATTTATTTTGTGGCTTTATCCCGTAATTAGATTCTAGGATATTTTTCTAATCAACAATTCTCACATTGAATAAAGAAGTTTTGCAAATTGAGTTTTACAATTGTGTTGGGGGGCAATAAAACTACGTCAAGATTCATACCTACTTGTAGATGGTTTTACAATAGTGTTAGGTGACACAATTGACCTTTAGGGGGCATTACAACACTATCATGGGGGTGTAATTGACCTTCCCAGGCACAAATATTTCAGGTTTGGGAGTTTTAAAATTCACAAGAGCTTCTTGCCTTCGGTATTTGGTCCTTTTTATGCTTGCAAGTTACCCATATCTACTCTTGATAGTGTAAAATAATGAGTTGAATGTAGGGACAAGGGGAAAAATAATGTGTTGTAAAGGAGATTCTTTGATTTAGTCTTCTATTCGATGTGCTTCAACATCTATAAAGAATAAAATTAATTTTTTGGGTATGTGGAGAGCTAGTGATAAGGTAAATATGATGTGTACAACATATGGTGGTTATAAGACTTGTAAAAAACTAAGGGAAAAATAAGAACAAGTGGCATGTGATGTGATGGAGAAACAAAAGGGTAGTGATGGGGATCACAAAGAAAGATGCAAATGAGGGAAATTGTTTAGACTTTGATTAGGGTGAAATAAAATAGCCTATAATTTTTTCACATGAGGAGAATGGTGAAATGGAAAGAGGAAAAGGAAATCAAAAGAATCCATGCCTCCAATGGCACAGGGGGCTACACAATCTTCAAATATCAAACTTTGATCTTCTACCCTACTCTTTGATGAAGTCTTTGTAGTTCACTCATGTACTGAAGGAGTGAAGTGGTAGTAAGTTATCTACTTGCAAGTGATATGTTATGAGCAATTTTAAAATGGGTTTAAAAATAGGCCCATAACCTTTTTTTGGGGAAGGTTACCATTGAAAATAGAGTAAGGATTAGGACATAGGCAAAGTAACTTGATCTTGATATTTTTTGAGCCATTAGAGTTTGGGAAGTTAAATATTATATAGATGGATAAACATTTAATGAAGGAGGAGCTTTATATTTGCTTGGAAGTGGATGGTTGACCTTAGGTGGTTCTACATATACTTAAAGTAATAATTTGGGGAAAATAAGCATTAACAATCTAAAAGGGAGTATCCCTACATCAACAAGATTGTTCTTCATGTGAATTCCTAATTTGTAAGTTATTGGGTGGCTCTATCTACCCAATGATTGGATCATTACTAATATATCCAAGTTGAAATCCATTAGATAAAAGATGAATTCCATTTTTGTAGGGGTGCATCTAACTAGAATTGTATCCAGTGATGACCATACTTCTCATAAAAGGAGAAAATCAGAGGTTCTTTGAGTTATTCCTTAAGAGCTTACTTTGGTCCACACCATGGATGCCAAAAACTATCGATATTCAAGTTTGCACTTTTGTACACTCCTATACCAACACGGAAAATCTTGCAAATGTGAACCTTGACTTGCAATATAATCTTCAAAATTTTAGAAGCTAACTATGTAAGATTTTCAATAGAAATACATACATACATAAAGAGAGATAGAGAAAAAAGAAAAAAAGATTGCTTGAAAACAAAACAAAACTACTAGACAATTTTTCAAGAGAAATATTAATATTGTAACTTGGATTGAACTTATTTATGTTAAAAGAGAATGACTCCACAAGAAAAAGACATGATGATGCACAATTCCAATATTGAAAATTGAAAATTCAGAAACAAACTGACAAAAAAAATATTAAATTAATTGTACAACCAGCAAATAACATTAGATGACAACACATGAAATGGGCAGAGCCAAGAAAGATATTCATAGATATATTAGTTCCTCTAATAAGTATGAAGGGCCATTGACACGATCGTAGAGAGTTTGACTCACTAAACATAAAAATATAATCTATTTCTTTGAAAGCCTAGAAATATAAAAAAAATCTTGTACTAATGCTACCCAAGAATTCATTTTTCTAATAAAGGGAAGCCTCCCCATTCTCAAAGTTGGATTTTCCTAGAACAATCCCTCCCTAATAGAATATGTTTTCTGTGGTATCCTCTACAGACCTTCATACAGTCTAGTGGTTTACTCTTAATAGAAACATTGAAAAAAATGAGCACTTCAAAGCAATGGACGATTAAATGATCTTTTATTTTTAATTTGTTTTCCTTCTTAATCTTAAAAAAAAACTAACAGATGCCAAACATGATGATTGGTTCTATAAAGGCAATATGCATGGCATGAAGCAACCCTATAAAATCTACATGCTTGAAAGCTAGAGGTAGACAAAAATCCTAGTGGTAGCTAAAAATTCCCATCGCATTGAGGAAAAATGAGTGATCTACTCATTTCAACATGAACTGCATATGAACCACCGTCAAATGTTTGGTAGTTGAATAGTTAAAATTAACACCAACCTATACAGATGATCCCATTAATAATTGATAGGCCTATGAATTATTGGTTCTACAATATATTTTGCCTTTGAGGGGTAGGACCTCATAGTCACCTACTTGACAGTATCAACCAATTGTGCAAGTTACCAATCTACTATTCTAACAAATCACTGATTGCACAATGCACATGGGTTGTTGATCTGAAGGAGCCTTGAATGACTCATAAAAAAAACTGCAAATGAAAGGTTGTGACTTGACAGCAAATATTAACATAATAATTACCTATAAGTTCACTGTATATATGGAGATCTAACCAAATTATTAAGGATCAAATCAAGGAGAATACAGAGGTTTTTCCGAATACCATTTGTTGTTGATATGGGTATGAGAACTAAGTTAATTTTAAAAATTTCAACATAAAATACAACAATAGGAATGGATAAGCTATGTGGTAGTAAGGAAATTGGAAAATAATTTGGTATTTATCATCAATAAAGATTAAATTCATTTGAAAGCAATTAAACCATGCACTTTCCATGACTATCATATGTGGATTCTAATGAATTTATAGCATCAACAACTTAGCATCTACTCTCATATCCAAAAGATCCCACTACTGAAAGGATTTAAACATGGGTGGAATTCACAGATAAGAGATCAAACAAGGAGGATACTAAGAAAATTTCCATAAAGAAGGAGAAATGTGTCAGAGAAGTTAGAACATAACAAGATTATTTATCTCTAGTCATCAAAGAGGTCACTAACCAACACGATACATAATACACAGTAGAACCACTAAATGAACCAACCAAGAGGAGATTAGAGAGACTAAGCTCTACCACTGTAAGTAGTTAACCACAAAGAAAAAAAGGGTAATAAGAGTAACAATTATATCTTCATAATTTTTTTTTTTGGGAAGGCTACCTTTGAAAATGGAGTAAGGATTAGGACATAGGTAAAATAACTCTTTTAATTTGAATACATAAACTAGTGAACTATGATTGATTAAGTTGAGGTTGAGCTACCACTATTAAAAGTAGTCGATTTATGAATACAAAATGCTATCAATTGTTAATTAAAATCATCTAAACTAACACCCTTAAATACACAACCCTTGACATATAATTTAAAAAAATTAATATTCATGTTGAAGGGTAGCAATTATATCTTGAGATTATTAACTTTAAAAATAAGAGATCTAATTTTTAAGTGCACATAACTAAATTATATCCACAACTCTATCAACAAGTCAAAATTATAAGAATATTCTAATCTTAAAAAAAATAAAAATCTATTATATTTTAAAATAAAAAATATAATATAATAAAACGAGACATTCAAAATAAAAACAAATAAATATGTCAAAAAACCATAATAAATATTAAAAATATACATTAAAATATTCATATTAAAATAAAATTATGAAATATACAATTTCCTCACTTACAAACATATGTTAATATATTCTTGAAAATAATTCCAACTATTAAGGCCACAATAAATTGTCTCATATATTTAAAGAATGTTCTAATGTTTCTAGGGTCTCTAGATACTAATTCTAGATGACTAGTAATGGTCATGCAAACTTTTTGAGTTTGAGCTTTCAATTTGTAAAGAAAGGTACCTTTATTATCATATTGTCATCTGACCCAAGAAAATGCATGGGAAATGAAACATTCTTATTAAACATTGTCATTGTCCAATTAAAGAAATCTTAATTTAAAAAAAGTTGATGTTCCATAACAATCTTTTTTGAGATTTGTGATATGTAAGTTTACATCAACTTTTCAATGGATGAATGACAAAATTTTATGTGCAATTAAAAATTATAAATATCCCATTTTTTTCTTTACCTTTGTTATAAATATAAAATTATTAAACTTTTAAAGAGTTGGCATTATAAAGATGTGACTGCTTTTATTGGTAAAGACATTTAAAAGCATCGTCAAAGTTGGCAAAGAATGACCAAACATATTTTTATTACTGATTATAGTAGTGAAAAATGATTTTTGTATCCCTTGACAAGAATAGGTATCTAAATTAAGAAAGTTTTGTGTTTAGTCTATGAAAACATAGCATTGTTTGGAATTCCCCCATCATATCTCAATGATTTCGTGTAAAGTTCTTTCTCTTTGGAGGTTTTGGCATACTATTGGGGCCCTTTTTGTTTAGTTCATGAATATATTATATTCAATCTCTATAGTCATGATAAAACTAAAAATTCAAATAGCAAAAATTAACTTTTAAAGTATTGATAAATAATAAAAGATAATATTAAAAGTTTTGTGTTTCAATGAGGTTTATATTTTAAAATTAGTGGAATTTTAATTATAGTGTGATTTTTATTTTTATTTTTATAGCTTATTTTTATCAAGTAGATTTATTCACATCAGATTTAAGTTCGTTTAGAGCTTTTCTATTTTTCTTGTTTCACCTTGTAGGAAATTTATACACGTCCTCACACTTGTCCCAAGTGTTTTACATGTGTCACACTTCTAAGAGGGTTAGTCAGTATTTGATTTTTCTCTAATCTAGTGGCTCTCATTTCTTTTCAAGAAATTAATTGTACCCACACTTTCAAATGTTGGATTGTTGATCCCAATTGTGGCTATCACCCCTGAGTGCTTGCTTTAGCTTTAGAAAAGGAAAAAAAAAAATATTGGGGAATTGCACTAACGAAGATAGTTTTTTAAGGGTTTTTCATGGTAATTAAATTTCATAGCTAGCATTTGCTAAAATTTGTCGGGACTTTTTTTAAATTTTGAGCGTATATAAATTTTCCAATATAATTTTTATTTCCTTTGAGAAAAGGAAAGATTTTCCAATAAGAATTAATATTTTTTCCAAAAAAAGAAAAGATTCACTCAGATTTTCTAAGAAGTTTTAGGAGGCATTTCTTGAAGTTATCCCTAATTATTACTTAAAAATCCCTATCTCAAAATCTTAGTGAGTCACCCTATGGTATTCAGCTTGTGACCCCCTAGGTCAAAAATCCTATCAAGAGCAACCATGATGTTGATACCACATGCATATCAAAAAATAAGTGATAAATCACATGATCTAGTAGAATAACTTATATGTTGACAATAAATTAATTAGAATTGATTTTTGGAGTGATTATGTGGAGAATTAACCCCATAGTGGTGTAATAGAAAGAAAATTGGAAATAATATGGTAGATATCATATACATGAAGTGAGACTTCAATATATATACACATCCATTGACATCATAAGACAGGTCTACATATATATTCATATCATATATTCTTTGTATATTATATAGTGTTTACCACAAGCATAAATATATGCACCACATATGCTTAGAAAAATTCTCCTTATCATACATCTAGAACCTTATAATCCTCTCCTTCTCTCCATCCTATCATTATGTGGTAGATATATGTACATGAATAATAGAGATGTATCCCTCACTCTTGAGATGTCTCTTGGATGCATTGTGGGATAAGTAATCAATGTTATTTTCTATCATAATAGTTTCATGGTGATTTTCTATTTATCTTGTTTATAATTCCTAGCCTTCTAACATCCTCACGGGGATTAAACCATTTCATTTTCTTCAAGATATTCTCCTTTGTATTTATGTAAATTCTAGGGTTCTTGATGTTTATAGGTGAGATTTATTTTCTCATACTTATCATCTCAATTATTTACCATATATTGAACTTTTGCATCATAGCTAAAATATCTACATACACTTTGTCTATAGTCACCGAGATGGTTGGTTCTACTAGTGTAGGAATAGATTGTTGCATTTCTTGTAGAAGCTTGGATAATAGTGCTAAATAGGTATTTAATTCTAATCCCAACTCCTTCAATTGTGTTGTTGTCCTCATTCTATATTCACTTAGTTGGGTACATGTTTTGGATAGTTTGGAGTTACTATAACTATGATCTATCAAAAACTTCCATAAAGTTTTAGTTGCATGACCTGATTATAAAATATGAACTTCCAAGGCATCTAGTTGTGTCTTTTGGTCCACAGTAATTTGTGGTTAGTTGGTGTAGTACTAATATAATGTAGAGATATTACCACAAGTATCTTCCAGCTTATTCAATTATTGGTTCAACTCATGCCAACCATTCCTCTATCTTTATGTGATTGACTCAATTTGTATTTTTTATATTCCATATAATCTATTTCTAGAAATTTGGTTTTTATTGCACCAAATCACTTAAATGTGATTTAAAATTTCCTATATTGCTCCTTCTAGTTGAGTAGAGCTGCTATTGTTGATACATATATTTGTATCTATTATTCTTGTTGTATTCCTTGTACCATCTTCTCCATGCCTTCTTCGAAGGTGATATTTTTCTACATCTAATCCTATTTTACTATTGAAAGCCTCTTCTAACTCTATCTTTTGGATTGCCGATATTTTTGTCAAATCAAACTCAAATCTAGTTGGAGTATACATAAATATGCTTGAGCTTAGTATCATTTGTGAGGCTAGTTGCTCCTATTTTACCAAATATTATTTTATCTTATTATATTGATATTTTTTGTTTAGGTATATTAGTTAATTTCTTTCATGCCTCCCTTGTTTCTTTATTCTTTACTTTCCTTTTTTACCCTCTTCCTTCTCTTGTTTCTCCTTTTCTCCTTTGATTTATATTTGGAGACTATACTTAGTATCTTGTTTTTCCATATTCAGACCCTCCAACTCTATGGGAATTGATACCTCTATCTTAATTTTATATATGGTTTCCTCTAGTTATTTATATTTTCTAGTTTTTCTAGTTTTTCTAGTTGTTCTATTATAGCTCTTGATTCATTCTTTTTTGTTTTCCTCTCTCCAATACTTTCTTTTAATCTTGTTGTCTTTCTACAACAACTTATTTATGTAATTTTTTTTCTATATTTATGCTCTCAATGTTGTGTAGTAGGGTATCTTTTTATTCTCAATTCTTGATCTTGTAAAATTTGCACCCTTGCTTGTTGCTGAGAGTTTCAGGTCTTTATCTACTTCCATTACTATTATTTTTGTTGATAAGTCTATGTTGAAACCATTCTCTCTTTGTGTGGCAATGTGCTTTTCTATATATTTTTTTAGTTCCTCCAAAAATCCTTTATTGGGATGCTCCATGGTTTATAGGTTAGTTTTAATAAACTCAACCATTGCTTCAATGGTACCTCTTTTTTATTTGTGGTGCTAATAGGGTAAATCTAAGCTACTTCTAATGGCTTTCCACTATATATAAAGTAATCAATAATTTATTTAGTGTAGAGAAGTGTTTGGATTTCTTTTCTACTACTTTCTACCTATTCTTTATAGTATTTTCTCTACTTTTATAATTTAATTTTCTTCTATTGTCATATTGCACCCTTTTTTTTTCCAATTTATTTCTTAGTTATTTATATTTTTTTTGGCTATTTACTTGCTCATGTATCCTACTTTGAGCTCAACTGTAATAAAGACTCTAGAATTTCTTTCACTTGAGTCTTAACTTGTGTGGGATTTTCTTCAATATTGGTTGTTTCTACCTCAAACTATTTTCTCTTTTTTTTACCTTTTGTTTCTTTACATGGTTAACTACTTACATAGGTAGAGCTTAGTCTCTTTGATCTCCTCTCGATTGGTTCATTTAGTGGTTCTAACGTGGATTGTGTATCTTGTTGATTAATGACCTCTTTGATGACTAGAGGTAAATGATCTTGTCATGTCTAACTTCTTTGACTAATCTCTCCTTTGGTCTTTTATCTATGAATTCCACCCATGTTTAAATCGTTTTAGTAGTGAGACCTTCTGGTTATGAGAGTAGATGTTAAATTGTTGATGCTATAAATTCATTGGAATCCTTATATAATAATGATTGTTGATGATAAATATCATATTGTTTTCCAATTTCCTTACTACCACATAGCTAGTAACCCATACCCATATCAATAAATGAAAAACCTGCGTATTCTCCTTGATTTGATCCTTAATAATCTGGTTAGATCTCCATATAAACAGTGAAATTGTAAGTAATTATTGTGTTAATATTTGCTGTCTATTACCTTTCAAGTGACAACCTTTAATTTGCAATTCCTTTTTGGTGAGTCATTCAACGCTCCTTCAGATCAACAACCCATGTGCAATTTGTGATTTGCTAGAATAGTAGATTGGTAACTTGCACAATTGATTGATACTGTCAACTTGGTGAATATGAGGTCCTACCCCTCAAAAGGCATGCACAGTGAAAATATATTGTAGAACCAATAATTCGTGAGAAAATACATAGGCCAAGATCTCATAGGTTGTAGGCCTTGTCAATTTGGTCATGTAGAGCAGGTGGGTATTTGCAGTGGGTCATATCATCTTTTGAAATAGGTTCAATGAAGAAAGATGGTGACCTCACGATAATTAGGTGGTGCTATCAAACAAGATTTCAAGGACATCAGTTGGGAAGCCATTTTTGGTTGTACCAGTGGCCAATGCCAACACTCAATCTTTTAGTGGGATCATCTGTATAGGTTGGTGTTAATTTTAACTATTCAACTACCAAACATTTGACGGTGGTTCATATGCAGTTCATGTTGAAATGAGTAGATCACTCATTTTGCCTCAATGCGATGGGAATTTTCAGCTACCACTAGGATTTTTGTCTACCTTTAGCTTTCAAGCATGTAGATTTTATGGGATTGCTTCATGCCATGCATATTGTCTTTATAGAACCAATGATCATGTTTGACATCTGTTAGTGTTTTTTTGTTTAGATTCAGGGGGAAAACAGATACAAAGATTCATACAGAGAGCGTTGCCAGCAGCAAAAACAATTAAAACAGAGCAAGAAAAAAAAATCATTTAATCGTCCATTGCTTTGAAGTGCTCATTTTTTTCATGTTTCTGTTGAGAGTAAACCATTAGACTGTATGAAGGTCTGTAGAGGATACCACAGAAAACATATTTCTATTAGGGAGGGATTGTTTGAGGAAAGTTCAAATTTGAGAATGGTCTTTCTCTATTTAAGGGAGGCTTCCCTTAAATTCTTGGGTAGCATTAGTACAAGATTTTTTAAATATTTCTAGGCCTTCAAAGAAATAGATTGTAATTTTATGGTTAGTGAGTCAAACTCTCTATGATGGTGTCAATGGCCCTTCATACTTGTAAGAGGAACTAATATATCTATGAATATCTTTCTTGGCTGTGCCCATTTCATGTGTCATCTAATGCAATTTGCTGGTTGTACAATCAGTTTGATATTTTTTCCCTTAGTTTGTTTCTGAGTTTACAATTTTCAATATCAGAATTGTGCATGATCATGTCTTTTTCTTGTGGAGCCATTCTCTTTAAGATAAATAAGCTCTATGCAAGTTACAATACTAATATCTCTTGAAAATTTGTCTAGTAGTTTAGTTTTATTTTCAAACAATTTCTTTTCTTTTCTCCTTCATACACATATGTATGTATGTATTTTGGCTCTAGGAAAATTCATTGCCAGCAATTCATCGAAGGAAAATTCACCGTCAGCAATTCACCGTTATGGAAAATTCACTGACGGAAAATTCACCCCCAAGTAAAATTCACCGCTAGCGATTCACCGCCATGGAAAATTAACGCATTAGTATTTTTTAATATATATTTCAAAAATTCTTTAATTTTATTAAAAATATTAATGCGGTTAATTGTCCACCGCGGTGAATTTTACTTGGCAGTGAATTTTCCGTCGGTGAATTTTCTAGGGCGGTGAATTTTCCTTCGATGAATTGTTGGTGATGAATTTTCTAGATGCCATGCATTTTTATTGAAAATCTTATGAAGAGCTAGCTTCTAAAATTTTGGAGGTTGTATTGCAAATCAAGTCCCACATTTGCAAGGTTTTCCATGTTGGTATAGGGGTGTACAAAAGTGCAATGAATATAAATAGTTTTTGGCATGCTTGGTGTGGCCCAAAGTAAGCTCTTAAGGAATAACTCAAAGAACCTCTGATTTTCTCCTTTTATGAGAAGTAGGTTTTTCACTAGATCACATCTCTTAGTTTTTCCTATTGTCATTATATAAAGAAAAAAAGCATGTTAGTCAAATCCTCCATTAAATATATCATTACCTCCTCCAATGGTAGCTCTAATACCCTTAAGATACTTTGTCAAGTGGACATGCAAAATCCCTCTAAATCTTTCAATATCTCTAGCTGCTTGGGACCCTATCCTAGCTAATTCTTTAAAGGCTCTCCCAAAGTTCATTAAAGAATATTTTGAGACTCTTGTAGAACATCTCAAGGATTTTGTAGATATTTGCATGGTGCACCATTTTATAGAATACAATATAGCTTTAATACTACTTGCAACATCCTTCAAAGTCAAGGAATTAGATTGGTATTGATCACTAGCACCAAATTCTATTAACTCATAGGACCATCTTGCAGATGCTTTCTTCAGAATATTCTAGGAAAAAAGAGACCATTCCTCACTCCTAGAATAATTGATAACTATCAAAAGATCCTTGCAAGAGGCTATTACCAATTTTATCTCCAAATTTTGGAAGACTTGGGAAATGATTCTAGTTAGATGTACCCCAGGGAAAACTTTAGTGGCGAATTTTCGCCAATTGGCGAATATTTGAAATCGGGACCTCCAAAAAGGGCGAATAATACAAGCTAGAAAGGATGCCAAATCGTTAGGTTTTTACAAAAAAATAAATTTGTCTCGACTAATTCGCCAATGCATTATTTTTTAAATGACACGTTATCGGAGCTGATTCGCCAGTGGTTTATACTGTAAATACAAATATTACTTATATTCGCCAGTAATTATATATTCTTACAATTATTCTTTGGGAAATATCGCCACTAATAATAGTTTGCCTTTTCATTTTAGGGATATTTTAGCCTTGAATAGGTTTATTATTTATTGCCATTGATTATCTTTTTAATCGAATGGCTGCAAGTGAATTTCGTGACTTTATTTGCACGTGCCTTTTAGAAAGGTTGTTGAGGCCCGAAATTTGTTTTGGGCCACACGATTAGATTTGATCATGTGGCCCAAAACAAATTTTGGGACTCAACAACCTTTTTAAAAGGCACATGCATATAAAGTCACGGAATTCACTAAGTCACGAAATTCACTAAGTGCATATAAAATTGTTGTATTGGCAGGACATCCCTAAGTGTCCCACTGATGATGTTCACTCATGGAATGAACTTGCAGCCGTTTGATTTAAAAGTTTCATTTAGGTTTACTTTTCTGCCCCCTTGACCCCCACAAGGGGCGCTGCTCCTTGACCCTGCCGGTGGCTACCGCCCTCGGGCCCCTACTTCAATATTTAAAAAAAACAAAAAAAATATGGGGGAACTGCGTCGACCAACTGTGCAAATTTTTAAAGGAGAGATTCACCATTTTAATTAATCGTTTTAGTGATTATTCACTAGGATTCGCTAGTGTGATTATTTTTTTTTTACCAATTATTCATTAAGATTCGCTAGGATTTTACAAATTTTTGAATAATGTGCATAAGATTCGCTAGGGAAAATAAATAATTTTTTCAAATAAAAGGAAAGATTCGCCAGGATTTTACACCTTTGCTAAGGGGGAGGGGGGGGGGGGGTTTCTTAAAGTTATCCTTGATGTACCCCCTACAAAAATGGAACTCATCTTTTATCTAAATGGATTTCAACTTAGATATATTAGTAGTGATCCAATCATTGGGTAGATAGAGCCTCCCAATAACTTATGAATTAGCAATTCACATGAAGAACAATATTTTTGATGTAAGTGTTGGATATTATGGTTGTGTTGCTGATATGTGGTTGTCATTGATGTCAACACTATTAGCATTGATGTCTTGAAGGCTGTATATGTCAAGGATATTGAAAAATTACAATAAATATGTTGAAGGTTGCCTGTGAAGCTGTGAAGTTCAGTGTGGTGGGAAATTCAGTATGTTGGTATTCAGAAGTTGTGCTTTAAAGGGTTTGTTTCTGAGCCTATCTAGTTTATACTCCAGAAGTTTTAGAGGTGCGCATCAAGATTGGAGCAAGTTGTGAGTTTCTGTGTTCCTGCAGTTATTTTGTTACTGTAGCTGATGTTTCTGAAAGAAGAGAACGTGATTCTAGTAATTCTAGTGGTTGTGTATGCTCCTGCGATGTTTGTTGATGTTTCTAGATCACGCTCTATCCTTGTTGCACGTCCGCGTTGATCAGTGTGATCGTGATCGGAGATTTTTCCTTTGTGTGTTCAGGTTTTCATGTTCTTGGCCGACATGGTGGTTGTAGCGTGTTGTGGATCCTCGTGGATTAATCTTTTAATGTTTGGAATGTTCAAGGATGTTTTTTTAGGTCTTCATTATGTTGTGACCGAATTCGGTTGGTGCGCATTGAGATTTGTTCATGAATTGGGCCGATAGTTTGTAATTCATTTATTTTTGGCTGACAAAGTTGTTGATGTAATTCCATGAAGCGGATATATAAGAGCGATTGTTTCTTCATTTTGAAGTGTGCGTGATGTATGTATGAGAAGTGTGTATGTGAAATGTGCGAATAGAGATCAAATCATTCGATTGTACATCAGAGTGTGAAGAAGTTTGAGCGAAGTGTGAAGAAGTGTTTCTATGCCTAACCGAAACTGTCATCAGGCTTTTGACGAAGCTATTTTCTTAGCTCAACCTCCTCAGATGGATTTAATCTAAAAGTTTTATGTAAGACAGTGTGTCTTCTTTGAGCAGTGAGCTCTAGGCAGTGTGCCTAAATGCATGTGCATTCCTTATTCATTTTCTTTATACTTTTAATAGGGTATAAATTGTGGATTAACCTCCACCGTGGTTTTTCTCCTAACAGGGTTTCCACACAAATTTTTTGGTGTTATGTGTGTTTATGATGTGTTGTTGATTCATGCTTTCATTGTTATTTATCAGATTTGAGATTAAAGGTTAATAAGGTTAAATAAGTTTGAAATTCTGTGACAACTGATTCACCCCCCCTCTCAGTCGTCTATTCTTGTTTTGTCAACAACTGGTATCATAGCAGGCTCCTATGTAGAAGTTTAATAGCTTGAGGTGATCTGAGATGGCATCATACAAGAAGGATATTCCTAGATTCAATGTAACAAACTACTCTTTGTGGAAGGCTAGAATGGAATTTCATTTGAAGTGCATTGGTGATCATTTCTGGAAGATTACAAAGAACATATATGTTATTCCTCAGAATGGTCCCTCTACTCCTAATGAGATCAAAGAAGGTGAAACTAATATCAAGGCTATAGAAGCATTGATGAGTGCTCTGACTGATTTAGAAATGACAAATGTAATGGGTCTGAAAAACAAAATATGAGATCTGGAAGAAGCTGGAAAAATTGTATGAAGGAGATGCACAAGTGAAAGTTGCTAAGCTACAAAGTCTGAAAGGAAAGTGGGCAAACTTGAAAATGAGCGAAGATGAAAACATTATTTCTTTCATGCAGAAAGTAAATGAACTGGTGATGGGTATTAGATGTGTCGATGGAATCTTGGATGAAGAAGAGATTGTAGCTAAAGTGCTCAAATCATTTCCTACTTCTTACGAAACGAAAGCCCATGCTATTGAAGAACTCTGGACAGTAACAAATGTGACAAGAGATATGCTAATTGGTAAGCTTGCTACCTTTGAACTAAGTGAATTTGGTGATTCTACTCCCAAGACAAAATCTACATTTAAGGCTACTGTATCCAGAAGAAACCAACATAGATATGATTTGGGAGAAATTTCTAGAAATACATTCAGGTATGAAGGTGAGATGAAACAGATTGAAGATGAAGAAAGAGAGTTAGAAGAGTTGGAAGCATTGATTGTGAAAAGAGAAGCCAGAGGACAAGGTAAGTATAAAGGAAATCTGCCTATTAAATGTTTCTCTTGCAATAAGATAGGTCATTTTGCATCAAGGTGTCTTGAAAGAGTTCCTAGGTTCAAACCTGATAAACCTAGATTTCAAAAGAAATTTTATTATACCGAAGAAGGTGTTACTGATGAAGAATCTGAAAAAGAAAATGGAAATGAAGATGGATGTGTATTCATTACTGTCAAGGAAAATGGTCCGGTGTCCACTGAATCCACTAATGATAAGAATGCTGAGAAAGCTCTTGCAGCTAGAATTGAAGAAAAGGATGAGTGGGTGATTGACGACGGATGCTCACATCATATGACTGGTGACAAAATCAAGTTTATAAGCTTGGAGAAATATGACGGCGGTGTTGTAAGATTTGGAGATAACGATGCTGGTGTGATTTGTGGCAAAGGCACTATTTATCTTGGTGGTAAATATAATACTGATAATTTCCTTTATGTTGAAGGATTGAAGCATAATTTGTTGAGTGTTGGACAAATGGTAGACAAGGGATACAATCTTCAGTTCAAAGATGGAAAATGCAGGATACTGGGAAGTTCTGGAAATATAATTGCTTCAGGTACAAAGACAAGAGGTAAAATTTTTCACCTGAGTGCTGCTAGTGAAAGTTGTTTAATTTCTCAAGTTGATGTAAACTAGTTATGGCATAGGAGGTTGTGTCATATGAATTTTGATAACATTGTCAAAGTAAGCTCCACTCAAGCATTTAGAGATCTTCCTAAGCTAGTGAAGCCTACTAACACCATATGTATGGAATGTCAGATGGGAAAGTAGACTAGAATTTATTTTCGGAGCAAACAACATCATTCTAATGGAGTACTGGAGCTGGTGCATATTGATCTATGTGGTCCCTCTAGAATGAGAAGTCTACAAGGAGAAAGGTACTTTATGTTGCTTATTGATGATTACTCTAGGATGATATGGGTTGCTTTCTTGAGAGAAAAACATGAAGCATTAGAAAAGTTCAAAAGTTTTAAAGCTATGGCTGAGAATGAGACAGGTTTAAAGGTCAAATTCTTAAGGTCAGATAGAGGTGGTGAGTTCACCTCCCGGGAGTTCAATTCTTTCTGTGAAGAGCATGGAATCAAAAGACAGTTATCTGCTTCCCAGACCCCTCAACAGAACGAAGTTGTTGAGAGAAAGAACATAAAAATTCTAGATGCTACTAGCACTATGATGTTGGAAGGTAATGTTCCTCATATCTATTGGAGAGAAGTTGTAAGAGCTGTTGTATATACTATCAACCGGGTAAATGCCAATGAAAATTTTGGTAGGACTCCTTTTGAGTTGTGGTTTGGTTATAATCCTACTGTTAAATATTTCAAAATGATTGGAAGTAGATGTTATATCAAGAGAGATGAAGATATAGGCAAGTTTGATGCTACGAGTAATGAAGGAATCTTTCTAGGTTACTCTCCTAAGAGCAAGGCCTATCGGTGCTATAATAGAAGATTAAGGAAAATGGTTGAAAGTGAAAATGTCAGAGTTGATGAAGACACTGCTAGATCATCCAGATACTGTGGATATGATTTAGATGAACAACATGATAGTATTGATAATGGAAAGAATGCTCAAACTCATAATCAAGTTCAAATTGTTCTAGTGAATCAATAGAATTAAGAAGGAGAAGCTAGTGGAAGTGCAAAAGATAGAATAGAAGAGCCAGAAGTTCGAGAGAATCCCAAAGTTCTAAGTTATGTAAAGCTAAATCATTCTGAAGATCAGATTATAGGAGATAAGAACAAAGGTGTGCAAACTAGAAGAGGAATTGCATAAGAGTATTGTCTGATTTCAAAGACTAAGCTCAACAATATCAATGAAGCATGCAAAGATGAATATTGGATGAAAGCAATGAAGGAAGAAATGATGCAGATAGAGAAAATGATAGATGGATTCTTGTTGCCAAACCTCAGGATAAAAATGTGATTGGGACCAAATGGGTCTTTCGGAATAAGCTGAATGAACAAGGTGAAGTGGTCGGGAATAAAACAAGACTGGTATGTAAAGGGTACTCACAAATGGAGGTATTGATTTTGAAGAAACCTTTGCTCCTGTTGCTAGAATTGAAGCTGTAAGATTGTTTCTTGCTTATGCTTCTTTTAAAAACTACAAAATCTATCAAATGGATGTAAAGCCAACATTTCTAAATGGTGAGGTAGAAGAAAAAATATATGTTGAGCAACTAGATGAATTTCAACTGATTGATAAAGGAGATATGGTTTGTCGATTGAAGAAAGCACTGTATGGACTCAAGCAAGACCCTAGAGCCTGGTATGCTAGACTGCATAAATACTTGTTGAATCTTGGATTCAAAAAAGGTACTACTGACAGTAATCTATATTTTAAGATGGATCAGGATAAAGAGTTGATTATTTAAGTCTTTGTTGATGACATCATTTTTGAAGGTGATGATGACTTATGTATGAAGTTTGCTGATGAATGAAAAATGAGTTTGAGATGTCAATTATAGGAGAGCTGATTTTTTTTTTTTGGGATTGCAAATTACTCAGTTAGACAATGGAATCTTTATATCTCAGTCCAAATATGTAAGATTTACTAAAAAAGTTTGGCATGGAAGACTCAAAACCAGTTTGTACACCCATGGTAACCGAATGCAATTTAACATAGAATGATGATTCTCCTAAAGCAAATAAAAAAAGATACAGGTCAATGATCAGTGGATTACTTTATTTGACTTAGACTAGACCATACATCATGAATGTTGTATGCATGGTTGCTAGATATCAAGTTGATCCGAAGGAATCTCATGTGACTGTTGTAAAGAGATTTTTCAGATACTTGAAAGGGAAAGTTGACTTTGGTCTTTGGTATCCTAAAGATGATGATCTTACCTTGAGCACCTTTATTGATGCAGTTTGGGCAGGAGATATGGATGAAAGGAAAAGTACTAGTGGTGGTGCCTTCTTCTTGGGGAAGAAGTTGGTGTCTTGGTTAAGTAAAAAGTAGAATTCTATTTCCTTATCTACTGTTGAGGTAGAATATATTGCTGCTGCAAATAACTGTACTCAAGTAATATGGATGAAGCATATGCTGAGAGATATCAAAATTGAGTATGATGAGCCTATTTCTATATTTTGTGATAATTCAAGTGCAATAAAAATTTCTAAGAATCCAGTGTTGCATTCAAAGACAAAACATATATCTATCAAATATCACTTTTTGAGAGACAAAGTGAGTGATAAAGAAGTCAAACTGGAGTATGTACCTACTAAGGAACAAATTGCAGACATATTTACTAAGCCGTTGCCTAAGGATACTTTTGAGTATCTCAGAGGGAAGTTAGGGGTGATTTCCCCTCCTAATCAAAACCAAGATGCAAGTCTTTGCATCAGTTTGTGCATTCATAGTCATATCTTGATCCAAATTGATGTTGTGGTGGCTGCTAATCAGGGGGAGTAATCAAATGATTCAGATATGTGGTTCAGATCTTGTGTACCTTTTCCATTGATGTCAAAGGGGGAGAAGTGTAACGTGAAAAATATTGTAAAAACTAAGGGGGAAAAGATTAGAACAAAGGGGGAGAAGAGTAATGTAAGGGGGATAAGAACAGTTTGAGAAGAGTAATGTGTAAAGTTGTGTTGGTATTTTTCACATCATGTGTTGCCATCAATGCCAAAGGGGGAGATTGTTGGATTTCGTGGTTGTGTTTCTGGTATGTGGTTGTCATTGATGTCAACACTATTAACATTGATGTCTTACAGGTTGTATATGTCAAGGATATTGAGAAAATTATAATAAATATGTTGAAGGCTGCTTGTGAAGCTATGAAGTTCAGTGTGGTGGAAAATTTAGTATGTTGGTATTCAAAAGTTTCACTTTAAAGGGTTTGTTGCTGAGCATATCTAGTTTATACTCCAAAATTTTCAGAGTTGCACATCAAGATTGGAGCAAGTTGTGAGTTTATGTGTTCGTGCAGTTATTCTGTTATTGTAGCCGATGTTTCTGAAAGAAGAGAACATGATTCTGGTAATTCTAGTGGTTGTGTATGCTCCTGCAATGGTCGTTGATGTTTCTAGATCATGCTCTATCCTTGTTGCACGTCTACGTTGATCGAAGATTTTTCCTTTGTGTGTTCGGGTTTTCATGTTCTTGGTCAACATGGTGGTTGTAGCATGTTGCAGATCATTGTGGATTAATCTTTTAATGTTTGGAATGTTTGAGGATGTTATTTTAGGTCTTTATTATGTTGTGACCAACTTTGGTTGGTGCACATTGATATTTTTTCATGTATTGGGCCGATAGTTTATAATTCATTTATTTTTGGCCGACAAAGTTGTTGATATAATTCCATGAAGCAAATATATAAGAGCGATTGTTTCTTCATTTTGAAGTGTGCGTGATGTATGTATGAGAAGTGTGTATGTGAAATGTGCGAATAGAGATCAAATCATTTGATTGCAGAGCAGAGTGTGAAGAAGTTTGAGCGAAGTGTGAAGAAGTGTTTTTGTGTCTAACCAGAACTGCCATTAGGCTTTTGAAGAAGCTAATTTCTTAGTTCAACTTCCTTAGATGGATTTAATCTGAAAGTTTTATGTAAGACAATGTGTCTTCTTTGAGCAGTGAGCTCTAGGTAGCGTGCCTGAATGCATGTGCATTCCTTATTCATTTTCTTTATAATTTTAATAGGGTATAAATTGTGGATTAACCTCCACCGTGGTTTTTCCCCTATCAGGGTTTCCATGCAAAATCTTGGTGTTATGTGTGTTTCTGATGTGTTGTTGATTCATGCTTTCACTGTTATTTATCATATCTAAGATTAAAGATTAATAAGGTTAAATAAGTTTGAAATTTTGTGACAACTGATTCACCCCTCCTCTCAGTTGTCTATTCTTGTTTTGCCAACAGTAAGGAGGCTCCCTCCTAGATTTTTTATGCCAATTTTCCCCAAATTATTACTTTAAGTATATGAAGAGCCACCTAAGGCCAACCATCCATTTCCAAGCGAATATCAAGCTCCTCCATTAAATATGTATCTATTTACACAAGATTTAACTTCCCAAACTCTAATGGCTCAAAAAAATATAGAGATGGATGACATGAACATATTAAGAATCTTTTCAAATGAGATTATAAACCTAAAGAGGTAGCGAGAAAAATATCCTAGACATGTGTATCAACAAAATCAAGGTCAAAGGCTATAATCCTAATTGAACATATAAGTTAGAATCAATCAATTTAAGACTAACATTCTACCTAGATAGCCAATAAAATTATTTCACTTCCAACATCACTACAGTAGATTATGCCTGATCTAACAAGGGATCTAATTCTGAGATTTTTTTTTATAGATGACTCCAACATGTGGTACATCTCTTACAATGATGCACATCCTTTAAGGACTTGCTAAATAGGAAATGTACAAAAAAAGGTTACATAAAAAAGTAAATCTATTGCCACAATGGGGATAAGATCCATTAGGTCATTCATATTAGTCTACAAGAACCCAACACACTATTCTAATATCTCAAATACAAGGAATGTCTCTAGAAAAAGAGGAGGAAATAGTATTAGAGCGAGCATTATTCTCATGGATGGAAGAGGAAGAGGTCATCTTTGATTATGGTCAAGGTATGACTAAATTTCCTCAATTTGAATCTTCTTATTACATTGGGTCTAAGAGAAAAATAATAAAAACTATAGCCCGATAAATTCACCAAGGAACTATGTAGAAGACAGTGAGATGCATAGACTACCAGCTTGTTACTGCTAAACAAAGATTGATTCCCTTCAATTAGAAACCACATGATGTGAGAGCACAAATTTCTAAAATATAAAATATGATGCTAGAGGGAAACTAAGGTGTCAAAATAACCTAATGTATGTCCTGAAGCTTCAAGAAATAATTCCTCTTAATGTATTGGAGTAGTTGAAGAAAAAATCCACAAGTGTGTCACTATGGGATATCCTTTCTATCATACAGAAAAAGGCCTTGCTTCAAGAGAATTTAAAAGCACCAAAGGAACCAATTACGATGACCTTCTAGATAATTCAAATTGGAGAAAATAGATTAGAATCAAAAGAGACCATCTTGATCAATCAACCCATTGTTCTTCTAAGTGTTGGTGTGGAGGCAAGTAAATTAAAACCAACACGATTTTACTTAACTTTGATCATTGGGAAGAAATAATTGCACAACTCCATGATTGACTTTGGTTCAAACACTTTTTCCATTCCAAAGAAGATTGTAGATGCCTTGAGTTTAACATGTGTGCACATGTAAAATGACATTATGTAGCTTCATGAAAAAAGGGTTCATACTATTAGAGTCATAAAATATTTTTCTATCACCCTTTATTCCTACCCTAATGTTAAAGTTTGGTAGGATGTGATGATAATTGATATCCTTATTGTATTTGGAATCTTCTTGTATAGAGATTTTGAAACCAAGATAGGGGTTACCTCTATTTGGATTGGTCTCATCTTAATCTAAGGAATAAATATGGTTCCAAGTTGAATGTTATATTAGAACCTATTCATAATTAATGTATTACTCACGAGTTGATGAATTATCAACTAGCCCATATCATGTTCACAAGGAAGATAAAATAGTGCTAAAATTCTAGAAAAAATATAATATCACTCAATAGGTTTAAGGACATATATAATTCATGATGAGTATCGCATTTTATCAAATAAAATAATCTTCAAGACTTTGCTAAAGAAGAAAACAAGTGTTTTTCTAGGAAATGGAAGTTATATTTTGATGGAATTAAATGTGTCAAAGGCTTAGCCATAGGATTAGATCTTGTGTCTTGAATTAGGAGAAATATATTAAAGAGACTGCATCTATAATTCAATTGAACAAATAATGAACCAAAATACAAATCCTTAGGTAATGGACTTACTTTAGTAAAAAAGATTAAGGCTAAGTAACTTTAGATTTTTAGAGACTTGAAGTTAGTCATCAATCAGACAAGGTATTTGATAATGATGCTCAAGTTGCACTATTCATTTAGAAATTTAAATAGCTTATATAGTAACTATAAGAAAATATATTTTGCGGAAGGATCAACTACCTACCATAGTCTGAAAATGGCTCAATCTAAAGGCTTCAACAAGGTATGGCTTGAGGGTGATTCCTTAAATGTTATAAATTATCTTAAAAATACTGCCCCTCCTTCTTGGTCTATATAACCTATTATTCTTAATGTTTTGCCAATATTGAACTCCTTTGAGTAATGTTTCATATCTCACATTTATCATGAGGGTAATTGCCTTGCAGATAAGTTTGTAGATTATGGGGTTCTTGAGTCGAAAGTGTGGGATGGGATTGACCCCCTCCCCATCAACATTCAATCTATTGTCAATCATGGTATGTAAGCCATTTAGGGAGGGAGTTCTCTTCATGATTATTTTAAGCCACACGTTGATTCTCATGAAAAATTTCAAATCAAAGTATGATTTCTTAGGGGGTAATTCCTTGCATTTTGATGATGTGGCTGATGTCCATAAATATTTGCATTTAAGGATTATGATTACTCCTATTCATATCGGTACTTCCACATGGAAATTGGGTGTTTTAAATTCCTATTCATTCTCGAGGCTTCTTCTCTTTTATATCATTTGCAAATACTTGAAGTTGTTATGGCTCTACTCTGCAATCGTCATGGGAGGTGAGAGGAATCAAATTGAGCCAATTTCTTGCAACTCTACCAAAAGCAACAAGAAGATTTTGGGTTTGTTGGAGGATGGGGGGCATCACTCCTTACATTGAAATAATTCATGGCTTCAACTCGGTGGTTTTGTAGGCCTTCGTCAATGGTTGGAAAAATAGTCCTTAGGGTGTTCGACCTGGAATTCAATATAACTAAAGAACTCATTGGTAACATTACTAGCATGGCTACTGAAGGTAGGAAGGTATATAGGGACAAAAAAGAGTCTAACACTGCCATGATGCTATTCTTTAAGAGAAATGAAAGGGAGTAGTTGGAGAAGGAGAAGTGTGGAGGCTTTGCTTGTAGCTCTATTAAGGCCATTTGTGGTGATTTGGCGATTGAAATTATGAGGTACATTACTCTAGATGACCGCTTCTCTATTCTTGTTGGTTATCATTTTGTTCTATTAAATCATTTTAGACATAAGAAGAGGGTTTCCTTTCCCTATTATTTGGTAGCCTCCCTTGAGAATGGTATAAAACACTTCAAAAGGAATCATAAGAACCCTATTCTCCATGATAGCTTAATTCTTCTCATTATGGATTATGCCAAGTCCTTTTCCATTCCAAATGAACCCAAGAAAATCACTAAAGGCTGCCCTAAGCAGTCTAAATCTGGGTATGATACTGGGTTTGATACAGGTTCTTCTTTTGAGGAGTATAAAGTTGGGTTAGACGCTTCTATGGAGGTCCTCTCAGACCCTCCTAAGGAGTTTGATTTAAAGTGTAAAAAGAAGGAAAAAAATTCTCTTCAACCCTCTAAGTCAGATGGGTATATGACTGGTAGTGAGGAGGAGGAGGTTCCTGAAGATTTCACTAAAACCCAGAAGGTTAAGTTAGGAAAATTTCTGGCCTCTGCTATTAAGAAGTTGAAGGTGAAGGGTGACGGTCTCACCTCTGGTAAGAAGTTGGCGCAAGATGATGAAGCGAATGAAGAGGTGGAGTCCCTTGCTTTAGACCAAAATAGGAAGATGTGGCTGCATGAAGGTAGTAATCTAAAAAAGGTTAAGGGAAAGGCACATTCTAGTAGTAGGAAATGTTTTCCTCAGGAGGATGTTGTTAGTGATGAGCTTAATGAAAGTCCTAATGAGGAGCCCCAACGGTCAGTTGATGAAGGTTTTGAGAAGGATAAGGAGCAAGGTATTCTTGAGGCTACTGAGGTGGAGAGGTCCAATCACATAATGGTAGTTATAAAGGTAAGGATGTGTTGCAGGATGTGCAGGATAATCGAGATGCTCTTGAGGATCTAGTTGATGACAAGGATACTTTTAATTGCAACTGGGAGGAATTGCTAAATGTGTTAGGGATGACGAGAGATGGTTCTTTATTTATTTTTTATAATTTTCAAGTGGATGTTTAACAAACTAAACTTTACTAATGTTAAGGTTCGTTCTTTGGCTAAAAATGTTGGGTTTACTCCTAATCCCCAAGGGTTTTCTATTTAGGACCAGGTGAACCAGTTGTTTGGTGTTCTAAAGACTATGACAGATGAAATGCTGAAGCTGAAAAGGGATTTTGAATTCAAAATATCGGTCTTGGAGGATAAAATGGCTAGAGCCTATGAGAACCTGGAAATAGTGGTTAAAGTAAGCCATCTCTCCATAATGAAGCGGAGGGTCTCAAATTTATCAATGAGAAAGCTAGGTTGTGGAAAGGAGATTCTTCAGGTGTGATTAAAGATGTTGCTGTTGGTTTGGTAGATCTCCCAAAAGATCTGAAAAGAGGTGATAATGAGAGGGGCCCTTGTACTCATACACACAATAAAACCAAGAAGAATTTGGAGGTTCTGTGAACGAGGTTGTTGAGGTTATGGAAATGCATGAGAAGATCATAGCTAGTGATCTTGAAGCTACAAACATTCTGAAAAAATTATAATTGCTTGCTAGTTTTGTCCTATTTTTTGGTTGGTTGGTTGCTTGTTTTTTGCTGATGGGTGGCTTCTTTGTTTGTTTTGATTATCTTTAAAAGTAGTGGTATTTCTTGTAAAGGGTTTTGGGGTCCCTTTAAAACCTGCTTTTCCTATAATCAAAAACTATAAGAAAAGATAGAACAACCTATGAAGATTAGGCGATGTAACTTAAAACCAATAAGCTACCAAAAGGATTGATCACATTAATTAGAAAGTATTTTTTATTTTTGATGATGCAAGGATAGATAAAATAAAATTCTTAATTGATCAAAAAAAAATCCGTGGAATGCTTGGTCTACTTGTGTAAAAAATATGATATATTTATGGCATGAAACTATGAAGAGCTAAATGGATATGATAAGAAAAAAATTCAACATACCATAGGCTATCTCTGAATTTGAAGTTGATTAGACAAAACCAAAGGCTTGCCAATCTAAATATTGAACCATCCATGAAGTAAGAACTTGCCAAATTAATAGAATAAAAAATAATTTTTCCAATCAAATATTCTACATGGGTATCTAATTTTGTGCTAGTGAGAAAAAGGGGAGATTTTAATTTTTGTGGATTTCTATGATTTAAATAGAGCTTCACTAAAGTATCACTACTCACTTCCCTCTATAGAATAGATACTAAAAATAGTTGTAAGCTCATATTTTTTTTTTATTAGTGATAGATTTTTTAGGATTTAATTAGATTTGGGTCAAAGAGGAAGATTAATTTAAAATAACATTCACCACCAAATGGGGTGGGTTATCAAATAATGGATATACTTTCCAAAGAGCCATGGATAATTTCTTTGGTGAGCTTATCAATAAAATCATCTTGATATATTTAGATGGAATCACTAGGTTTTCAAATAATAAGCATGACCATTTCACCCATCTAATACAAGTATTTTTGAAATGTCAAGAATTTGCTATGTCTTTGAACCCAAAAAAGCATAGTTTTGGTGTTCCTTAGAGCAAGCTCCTCGATCATGTAGTTTCTAAAGGGGATTTCTATTGATTTGGATATGATGGAGTCTATCATTGAAATATATTTGCTAGTAAATAAGGAAGTATTTCAATCCTTCCTAGGAAAGATTAAATTTGTGGGAAAATTCATATCTATTTTTTTAATCTAGCAGAACCCATAACCTTAATGCTAAAAAGGAAAAATAATTTAAGTGGACTATATAAGATTGTTGGAGATTTTTGCAGTATTTTCATTGATGTCAACATGACATTGATGTAAACAGGGAGATTGTTGTCAACATGGAGATTGTTGCACTATGTTGTCTTTAGTGTTGTCATTGTTGTCAACCTATCCCAACCTCTAGTGTAGTGTTGAGAAAGTGTTGTATATGGGTAGATTGTTGCAATATCTAGTTTGGTTGTGATAAGAAGGTGTTTGTGGTGTAGCTAGTTGTAATACCCCTCCGTTTTGCTCTATTGTGCGAACAATTTTGTTCCTTTATTATGTTTTAGTTTCTATTTGTACTTTGACTATGTACTTGGTTACGATTGATCACTATTTTATCGTGATGTGGTGATGTATCTTGATGTGATGATACTGTATTCTGATGTTATTATGATGACATGTTTTGATTTAACATAAGTGGATATTCAAATTAACGACACTTTATGCTTTTGATTAAAGTAATATGTTAGATATGTCAATTAGTAATACGGTATTGGTGAAGGGGACGGTATCGCATCACTCGCTTGCGAGTGCCCTGTGATTTCGTGATTTCCTCTTCACGGTGTGTTTTAATTATGACATATATATATACATGTGGATATACTTTTTGTTCGCAGGTTGACAGGTACATGACATCGACTCCACTTGGTTTCAAAGGTTTGAGCGTGTCCATTGCCCAATGACATTTGATTGGGAGATAGTAGATAGGTTTTCCATGCCAAGACATCACCCTAGTCATAGTGTGTCATCGGGTCTTAGTCGGGTTAAGTTGCGTTAAATTTGTCTGTTCTCTTTGATTATTAATCACATGTTATAAAGGGAAAATAACTGCTTTTGTAGTTAGAATTGGGGATTAAATTGATCTGGTATTATGTTAGTAATGTAATTTATTTTATTAATTTAATTTAATTTAATTAATAAATGATTTAATCATGGATTAAATTAATTTTATTGATTAATTAAATTGATGATGTTTAAATTAGATAAGTATTTCATTGTGAAATTATGGGTTAATGTTGGAAATTGAAAATAAAAGGAAAAGGGTTGAAATTTCATTTTAGAAATTTTTAAATCCAAAAATTAAAAAAAAAGAAGAGATATTTGTTATTCTGTTTTTGAAAATTTATGAGGGTTGGTGCATGGATATTTTTGTAGAAATTTTCTTTATTATTTGAATTTTCTTCACATGTTTTTTTTTTAACATGTATGGAAAATTTAAAATAGAAGGGAGGAAGAACTTTTGCTGTTTGTGGGTTTTGGATTGAAGTTGTGGAAATTGTTGAGTTGAAGTTGGAATCAAGGTAGGAATCTGTGCACCATCTGGATCTCCTCACAAACTCAAAATACCAAGTTCATATCTTTAAATTTAGTTGTTTTTGAAATTTTATTTGTTTAAGATTTGTTGTTGAAAATCATGTTGAAAAATATTTTAACCCTCTGTTTGATTTGCAAAACAAACCCAGTTTAATTCTTGTTTCAAAAATTGGAAGAAAACCTCTGTTTTGAAATGAATTGTTTCAAAAGAAAAATGAGATTCTTGGCTGTAAATGGTTGTTCTTATTTTGTTTTCTCAAATTGTTTTGCAATTTCAATTTGTGAAAATATAAATATAAACATATATGTATATGTATGTATATATATATATATATATATATATATATATATATATATATATATATATATATATATATATTATGATATATATATATATACATACATATATATAGACATATGTGTAAATTTTATTTTGGCCAAATTTTTGTGAAATGGCCAAAAGGGGATAAAATTATCTGGGTTTAAAACCCTTTTTTTGTTTAAAAAAAATTAATGGAAAAAAAAATGCAGTGGAGGGAGGTGCTGGGGGCTCACCCCCACCGCACCCCCCATGGGAGGCGTGTGGGGGGAGCCATGCCCAACGCGGACCCCTGACCGCCCCACAGTGGGTCGATTGTGCAAACACAACCGATACCCACAGTAAGGGCCGACTGTGTTTACACAGTCGCGCCCATTGTGGGTTCGACTGTGAATGCAGCCAGCTGCCCTTTCAGTGGCGCACGGCCCAAAATTATTATGTGGGGTGCTTTTTTTTGTTAAAGTCAATAAAATTCATTTTTATTAATATTTTATTGTTATAATTTATAATATTAAAATATTAATATATATTATGGTCAAAATAATATATATTAATATTTAATATTATAATATATAATAACATAATATTATATATATTTTTTAAAATTATATATATAAACATAAGTGTATATATATATTATGTGTATATGTATATTAATATAATGATGTGTTTGAAGGCACAAATTTAATTTAATTGAGGAATTGAAAAACATGATAACTTTAATTAAATCATTGTTTTATTTTAAAATATTATTTTTAAAGAAGAAGTAGTTTTGATTTTAAAATTATATGTTTTGTTAAGACAAGTTAATTGTTTTTAAATGGTTGTATTGAAATGAGAAGGTAATAATTATTTTATAACAATGAATTTTGACTTGTATGATAAACTGGTTAATTTATCATTATTTAAATGCAAGTAGGGAAATTAAATAATTAGTATTAATTTCTCCCTTATCTGAAAGGATGTATTTTAATTTAGTTTATTTAGTGCAATAAATTACTGAATGTTAATGAGGAATTGATTTAGTGAATCCAAAGTAGAATTTAATTCTCATCTTCTTGCTCGTCTTGATTATGAACTAGTTCTGTTATCGTTTGGGGGAAATTGAGTAATAGAGAATGATAAGTCGTCCATATGGGTTTTCAGGTATGTGGGTTGTCGTACTGTGTTAGTCAACCTTTGGATTGCCTTGGGTAGTGCGTTTAATTGTAACCAGTTTGTTGCTCGGTTATCACGAACGAGAATGTGTTGACTGTATGTCATGGATAGGGATTTGATATCCTTAGGTCGCACTTGTGTACCCTTGGGTTGTGGAGTTGTTCCACGTGTTGTCTTAGAGGAGTGGCTTACAACGAGGGCCAACACACAAAGTGGTGCCAGGATAACTCATTGCAAGTTAGTTAATCCAGTGATAACATAATTAACTGATTAGAGTATCACGTAGTATCAAACACTTAATAAGATAATTATGCCTCGCTCATGGACGCAAGGGATTGTAAAGACTTGGGTTGAGACGAGAAGGCCTGAAATGGCAAGATCATTATCTTGTTTCTACGAAAGATAACTGATTCCGCATTGGATTACATGAGGGGCCGAAAGTCGTTAGAGGTTACTAGGATAACTCGAGATGGGGGTCGGGGCCTAGGAAGACTCACTAGGATAACCCATGTGACATTGTGATGGCACTTCTCCTAAGTCAACGATATGTTCGCATCAGTGATGCAATTGATTATGTAATTCTGGAAACATTATAACCTTTGTGTTAAGTGATGTATTTGTATTTATTTTAGTTCGGTTATGTTTTAGCCTGTGTCTTGAGGTAGATAGTCTTGGCTAGAAATCCTTGTTACTATCTCCTAGCACGGGGGGTGGACCTTTGGGTTCCACTTGGTTGGGTGGAACGTGCACCTTACTCCATTGGGTTTTTTTTTTTCTTCTTGATCGTGTGGACGAGATTTCCAGTTGGAGAGCTTGTATGATCTAGTTTCATTTCATGCCTTATTTATTTCAGTTGATCTTGTGATTTATTACCCCTCATTTTTTATCAAGGTGGAAAGTTGTAATTGTAACCTTATTTATTGGACTTGCCTCATTCGAGGAATGAGAGATGTAATCGTATTGTTTAATTATGGATAAATGAAATTGAAAGTTATCTCTTATGCTTTGATGTATTTTATCTGATTTAGAATGTATGTGTTTAATTTCTTAAGTAAATAAATGACATGGTTTAGATTCATGTTTTTTGTTGAGGTTCTATATAACCTATGTCTCGTAACCTTAGAGGTTGTTGGCATTAGGTAGTGAACTTTCATGTTAATTGCACTTAAACAAAACAAAAAAAATTAGTCCGTTTAAGTAGTTAATTGCAACTTCCTCTAGGGTTGTGTGGTGGGGCGTTACACTAGTTCACTTGGTTTCCAAGTGATTTTGAGAAAATTTGAATAAGATAATGTACAAGGTGACAAAGTTGAGTTTTGTGTTGTGTTTTGTATGTCGTCATGGTTGAAGATGTGCTTGTGTGGTTTGGATGTGATGACCAAAGGTGATCAGAGGTTTCATATCAGGAGTTTCATATTTTGGATTGTGTGGAAGTGGAAGATGTGTTTGATAGTGTGTTGCCTGTGAAAAAGGTTGTCTAGGAGAAATGGAATTGCTCTGCATTTCTTCGTGTTGAGGTTTCTTTTGTCTTGTGGATTTGGGAAAGTGCTTATATTCCTTGTATCTACCTTCCCTTGGAGTATTTGGTTTTCAGTTTTTTTGCAAGGTTGGTTAGTGAGTTGTATCAAAGTTGTGGTTCCTTGGAAGAAGCTTAACTGCTTGAGGTAGATCTGATGGTGCATGAGAATGGTATCCAAGTGGGCCTATGTTTGATGGATCAAATTATGCTTTTTGGAAAGAAAGGATGGAGGCCTTTCTTGTTTCATTAGGATTTGGTGTTTGTAAGTCAATTGAAATTGGATACACTATGGATAATACTCCTCCAAAAAGTGATGATGAAATGAGGGATTATGAGAATAATGGAAAAGCAAGGAATGCTATCTTGAGTGGAATTTTTGATTCAGAACTTGTGAATGTGATAAGCCTCAAAACTACTAAAGAGATCTCAACAAAGTTGGAGAGCATTTATGAAGGAGATGATAAGGTCAACCAAGAAAAGAAGTAGAATCTCAAAGCCAAATTTGAAACCATAAGGATGTTTGAAGATGAAGATATTGCAAGATAAATGCTCCAAGTGGATGAAATTATCAATGCCATCAATGGTCTTGGTGGAAAATTGGAGGAAAGTGAAGTTGTGAAAAAGGTATTGAGAACTCTTCCTAAATATTATAGTGCTAAAGTTTTTTCTATTGAGGAAGCTCAAAATTTGGATCAACATTCTAGAGATCATATGTCTCAATTACATAGGTCTCTTCAATCTCTATAATAAAAAAAAATTACTATTGCATAGGGTTGATTAGCACTAGAAAGATAGTTATTATTGCATAGGTCTCTTCAATCTCTACAATTAAAAAATGATCAATCATCCTCTTGGATTAAAAATTATGGCATTTGAAAGTTTGAATAAGAAATATAAAAATATGGTAAATAAATAAAAGAGTTGTAGGGAAGTTACACTTCTTGACCAACTTATGCAACATCGTAAGACAAATTTTGTTGGAGATCATGGAACCAAAATGAAACATCCAATTTAGTGAGTGAATTATAGCAAAATTATGGTAGGTGGAAGGAATATGCTATTTTTTAAGTTGTGGACTCATCTTGAGATTTGAAATTTAGGCACCACCTTTTGGGTATTTTTAGATTATGGATTTTTAATTTTTTTTTTAGACTATAGGAATCAAGTAGCCCCCCTATAAACTGCAGTGCGCTTGGTAAAAAAATTTCACATGACCGGTGATGCTGGCATGACAACCCTCTCATACCATAGGGATGGGGGGAGACTAGACCTCATGACCTCTTTCCTGCAACAGGATGCTTTAGCCAATTGAGCTAGGATCCCCAGCCCAATCATGGCTTTTTAATTAATATTTGATGGTTTCACGTATTCTATCTATTGTATATTAGGTGCTTGAGATGGAAGTTGTGTGAGAGTTTTGTAGATATTATTTAAGTTTCTATAATTCCTTGATATTTTTGGTTGGTGATACTCCTATGAAGGATTTCTCTACAAGTGTATTGTAAATGTGTTGTTTATTGTATAATAAGTTTTAGTTACTTTAGAGTGTGAGATTTTTATTTCGAAAGAGTTTTCTCTATATACATTTGTGTTATGGTATATTGTTATTTTATATCCAGGAATTTTTATTTATGTAATTGTTAAAAGATTTAAATTTACACAACACCCTCCTTAAAATCCAAGTGTAGGAAGTGTTTTTGTGTACCTTACTTCCTCCTTTCAATTTATGTATGGAAATATGTACATGCATAGATGTAATAAATAAGCAAATGTAGAGGTGAGTGAACATGTAGATGAGTTAATGCATAAATGTATAAGAATGCGTATAATGAATAGATAAATGACATAAATTAAGAAACCTAACTTTTGAAAAAATGATCATTTATCAATATATTAATACATCAAAATAGTTTTCTCAAAATATAAAAAAGCTAAGTAAAAATAACATAAATATACAAATTTCACCATTTTTTACAACAACTAGATAATTGATATATTGTCTCTTATAAAGTCTAAATATACAATTTCTAAATCGTAAGAAATGTTTATACAAAGTTTTTGACTTTATGCTTTTGATTAAATAATGAAAATGCATGAAAAATCAAACAATCTTCTTAGATTGACTAATTGTTGATGTTCCTTGTTAGCTAAAAGCATCACATAACCATATCTTTTTGAAGATTTATGATTTCTGAGTTTACATCATCTGTTTAATGGATGAATCATAAATACTTATATGAAATAAAAATTAAAAAATATACCGTGTACATTTAATATTACTAAAGTTTAAAGATTTGATTGATTTTGGTATTGAAGATATTAAAAAATATTAGCAAAGTTGGCCAAAGTGCATGACCAAAGATAAAATAATATAATGCCTTTGCAATAATAGTAGTAGAAAATGATCTTTCTATCCCTTGATAGTAACATGATTCTAAATTAAAATACTTGTGTGTGGAGTCCATGAAAACATGGCATTATTTGGCATTCCCCATCAATATCTTAATGATGCCATGTAAAGTTTCTAAATTAAATTAATTGTGTGTGGAGTCCATGGAAACCTAACATTATTTGAGAGATGATTCCATGTAAAGTTTCTTTCCTTATCACATGATGTTTTTGGCATACTAGTTGGGCACTTTTTGTTGACTGTATTGGCCGTCCATCAATATATTTTATTCAATGTCTACATATTCATAAACTAAAAGTTAAATAAATATGTGTAAGAAAAAGTGTTGGATAGTTGAACAAGGTTTGATAAATATATTATACCACTTTGGAATAATATATAAAAAGTATAGTTAGTAAGATTATTTTATAATTAAATTAGTTTCATTTAACAATATTTAATTGGAAGAAAAAATAGTTTGGTTAAAATAAATTTTAATTTATGAATATTATTATGTGTATCTTATTTTCCATTATCATTGAATACAAATTATATTTGTAGAATTTAAAATTATTCATTATAAAATAATGTTATTGATATCAACATTTTTTATATAATCTTTAGTTTATATTTAATTATGAGTTTTTTTTCTATATTCATCTTAGAAAAAATGAGGATTGATAGTGTATAAAGATGTGAGAACTTGTTTGTGATTGAATATGTAACCATTAAAATATATAATTTATGTTTTGAAAACTAGTAGTGTGATATTAAAAAATAGTATTGTATGATTGTGCTATAGTTAAAAGTAATAAAATTATTATAAATTGACTACAACATTCATGATAAAAGGTTTAACATCTCATTTCAATGTACATCAATTCTCATAATATTTTTTAAACATAGCTCTTTAGATCTTTACGAAAATATCAAGCATGCCAAGTCTTGCCATTTCTAAATAAAGAATAAACACTCTATATCAAGGTTAATGTAAATTAAATCTTTGTTCATCTATAATAACATGCAAATTTTCATCCCAAAATAAAATTTCAGAAAAAAAAACCGTGTGGACAGTTTGGAATACATGATTCAAGGAAAGTAGGCATTATAAAACCAAAAAATTATTACAATTAATTATTGAGGATGTATATAATCTTCCAATAAAAGAGACTACCTAATTTTAGAAAATACACAATGTAGAACAAAGAGAAGTTGCAAATTTATACATATTGTAGGTGTATTTGATCTTTTCTAGAAAATAGAAGATCTATAGTTTATTCTATACGAGTACTATAACAAGAAACACTAAAATATAATTATAACTGACTATGAGTATTCAAAGTTATATTTCCTTAGGAAATTTATCAAATAGCACAATATTATCTTATTTATTGGGTTATGTAGGATTTTAAAATAAGCTTTCAACTTTGTATCATGCTTATTTGGAAATCCATGTCATAAAAATACAATGTCAAGTTTTATAAGTAGTTCAATCATAAATATTCACCTAATCTTCACATACTCTATTATGGGTTGCACCATTTTCCATGATGAGTGATTGTCACTAACCTCAAGCTGTTAATTCAAAATCTAGGTATTCTCATTATTGGAATACCAAGATGAATGGTATTAAACTTGAGTACCATTATTTTTCTAGCAATATTGCACAAAATATTCTTCACCATATGATGCAAGGGACTCACCATACTCTTCTACCATTTGATGCAAGAAGAAAACCAAGTCTCCATTAATAAGTGGTGGATAATGTAGTCCCACAAAGTAAACTCATACAACTCTCCTATACACTCAAGACACATGACATACCTCCTTTCAAAAATTGTTTTGAACCATCTAATGAGTGGATTTTCTAATAAAAACTTGGGTAAAGGAAGACCCTATATTCATCTACAAGAAAGTAAGTATATCATAAATTTTTCTCCCAACAATACCCCTCAAACTTCATGGCTGAAAACTCGGAAAACTCATAAATTCCCACAATCAACAATTAGCTACAAGCAACATCAAACCATTGCAACCATGCCCATAACACTCAACCAAGGAAGTATGTTTTAAACTATGAATTTATATTATGGAGAGCAGGGATAAATTTAAGAAACCCCCCTCAGCAAAGGTGTAAAATCTTGGCAAATCTTTCCTTTTATTTGAAAAATATATTAATTTTCCTTGGCGAATCTTATGCACATTATTCAAAAATTTGTAAAATCCTGGCGAATCTTAATGGATAATTGGTAAAAAAAAATAATTACATTGGCGAATCCTAGTGAATAATCACTAAAATGGTTCATTAAAATGGTGAATCTCTCCTTTAAAAATTTGCATAGTTGGTTGGCGCAGTTCCCCCATATTTTTTTCTTTTTTGTAATATTGAAGTAGGGGCTTGGGGGTGGCAGTCACTGACGGGGTCAAGGGGCAGCACCCCTTGTGGGGGTCAAGGGGGCAAAGCCTGCTTGTGGGGGTCGAGGGGGCAACGCCCCCTCGTGGGGTCCGGGGACAGCGACTCAAAACAAATTTCGGGCCTCAACAAACCTTTTAAAAGACATGTGTGTATTAGGCCGCATAATCAACCTGCAACCGTTGGATTAAAAAGTTAAGTGATGATTTAATGGCAATAATTAAAAGCCCTATTCAAGGCTAAAATATCTGTAAAATTAAATGGTCATTTATTATTGTGGCGATATTTCCCTAAAATCAATGGTAGGAGTATAATATTACTGGCGAATATAATCGATATTTGTGATTATAGTATAAATTGTTGGCGAATCAGTTTCAATGACGGGTCTTTAAAAATATAATACATAGGCGAATTAATCGAGACAAATTTTTTTGTTTGTAAAAACCTGGCGATTCAACATCGTTTTTAGCTTGTACTATTCACCATTTTTGGAGCTCTCGATTTCAATAATTTTCCAATTGGTGAAAATTCACCACTAAAATTTCCCTGATGGAGAGAACTATCCCAAGGATTAACCATCACAAGGAATTATAACAATTCAAAGACAAATCTGATTTTTTATTATTAAAACTTACATAGTTTGCAACAAAGCCTTTGTCTTCTTCATTCAATAACTTCATAAATCTACCATTACAATGATTTCAGCCTTATGGTCTGATAAATACCACTAAAAATTGTTATCAAACATGTATATAACAAAAAATAACAATATTACAAACTATAGAAAATTCATCCTTCAAATGACCTTCTTTCTCTATGAATTTGCTCCTTTAACCTGCAAATCCTCAACTGAAACCTCTGCTAAAACTTAACCAATGATTTTCCAATAAATTTTTTGTTGCAAATACCTCTCAAACCTAAAAAAAATATTATTCCTCCTCTCCCAACAAAAATCTACCCCTCAAAATGATGAACTTCCAATCTGGGAGCAACTGCCTAAATATTGTCAAATCAAAAACCTTCACTAAACAACCACTACCTATTTTTTTCATGTACCTCCCATTTTCCATGCCCCACCTAGGAGAATGCATAAAAATAAATTAATTAAATACATTAATGCTAAAAACGATTCTTTAAAGCCACCTCCAAAGGATTTTTGCCAAAATTAGGATTCCCACTCCCCGCAAATAAGGCCTAAATTGGAAAAGGTTTCAAATCATAACCCGGGCATCCAAATTTGAGTCCCTACATTCTAAGATCATTCTATGACATTTTATGTTCTTGAAACTCCCAAAATCACATGCCCAAGATTGGATTTTTTTACATTTTTTTTTCAAACTTTAAACTAATCCCCTACATTATCTTCCACTTCAAGATTTACAACAATAAAATGGAGGTCAATTATTTAATACAATATTGTGGCCTAATATTGTAATTTATTCTCCCATGACATAATTTACCAAATCTTAGGAAATTGAAGTAAAATACTCTCCTTTTTATTGATGATGATTGTCACTATACCAAGGATGCTCCTGCATCATAAACCCGGGGTAGGAAATTTTTATGGATCTGGATCCAAAAAATGGAGTTGAGTGGTAGTACCACCCTTTCAAATTGCAAGCAATATTCAGAAAACTCCATCACTGAAACTAGTACCTCTAATATGTTCTTTTTTCTCCTCTTCTAGCACCTAGCTAGAACAAGTATCCTCCTCCTTTGATGATTCTTCTTTGCACTCAACATATTCAATATGGAATCAACTCGACCATAAACCAACCACCTCCACAAAATGCAACTCACACTCTCTTCCAATCTTATGAGATTCAACCACCATAGACCGACCAACTCCACCAAAAAGTGCTTGCATTAAATTTTGTAACACCAAATAAATATTCTACATACCAAACATAACTAGAAAACTCTATTTGAACCAACTTATTCAAAATATGCAAATCATCATCTTTCCAAATTTTAAAAAATATGAATCAATATTATTCTCTATTGCAACTATTTCATCTACACAAAATCCATTCCCATCTTCATCATAAAAATGAAAAATAGTATGTATTACCTCTTTTTCTACAGCATTTTTCTCACTACTTTTTTCTGCCATATCTTCTTCTCCTTCACTCTTAGTTGCACTTTAATTTTCCAATACTTCAAGTCCTCCAAAGGACATAATCTAATACTGCAACATCATTTTCCTCTTTGATTGATGCACTTTTTTTTTCTCCTCACCCTCCACTACAATCTCACCATCTTCCTTCACACTATCCTCAAAGCATACTTCTACAATATTCTCTCCCTCCTATTCACCTACATACACAACTATGAATTTCTTTTCTTTTCTTCTTTGGATATTTCAAAGCCTCAACACAAATCTTCAGATCCTAAAGTTCTTCACATGTAATTTTCCTCATGTTCGACGATCTGTTTACAATTCTTCAACACTTTTAGGTTCTGTTGCAAACTACCTCACACTCAACGATCTGTTCACAAACACAAAAATCTCTGGTCAACAAATCATTCCTCTTGCAAATTTTACATTCATCTGCAAGCAAAACCCACACACTCTCCACCTGCAGGTCCTAGTGCAAACTACCTCCAATCGACGCTTTTGCATGCACACTCAGGAAAACTAGCTCTAATACCACTGATGCAAGGGACTCACCATACTCTTCTAATATTTATGCAAGAATAAAACCAAGACTCCATTAATAAGTGGTGGATAATGTAACCTCGCAAAGTAAAATTATACAACTCTACTCTACACTCAAAACACCTGACATGCCTCCTTTCAAAAATTATTTTGAACCATCTAATGAGTGTATTTTCTACTAAAAACTTGGGTAAAGGAAGACCCCATATTCATCTACAAGAAAATAAGTATATCAAAAAATTTCTCCCAAGAATACCCCTCAAACTTCATGGCCGAAAACTCAAAAAACTCGTAAATTTCCACAATCAACAATTAGCTACAAACAACATCAAACCGTTGCAACCATGCCTAAAACACTCAACCAAGGAAGAAAGTTTTAAACTATGAATTTATATCATGGAGATAACTATCCCAAGGATTAAACTATTGTAAAACAAGGTGAATAAATCTTTCAATATGAACTTTAATTAATAGTAATTACAAATACAAATCCAAATATTAACCCTTAATATGAATGTGATTGCTGAATTAAAACAAGAAATAAAAAAGCATAACACATAAGACCAGATTTAGGTGGAGAAAACCCTAAGGGAAAAACTCCACCATATAAAGATAGAGGCAAGTATATTACTAATCCAAGAGGGATTACAACATCAATACACTTCTCTATAAAACTCTATAGAATCTGACAATTCCCTGTTGCTTGCAAAGCTGAATCAATAACTCTAGCTCAAGGCCCTAATTTATAGAAACTTGTGGAGATGAATATCACCATGGTATCACCAAAAAAAATGCAACAAAACAACATGGATAAAACCACAGCTACCTCCTTGTCAACTACCAAATCCACCCAAAATAACAACTTACACATGCTCTTAAACTGCCACAAGGCATCTCTCATGCATGGGTGCCTAGGGAAGGAATATGTCATAAATGAAATCATAAACAGTGTCATAAATGTTGTAAAATCTTATGATAGTTGTAATAGTGTCATATATACTCTTACAACTAATGATGGATGTCATAACCCTCCAAAAATAAGAGATACCAAATGGGACGCCTATCAATTTGTTCTTTTTCGAGAAGACAAACAATAACTGTAACTTCATCTTTACATGAGCGCTTTCACCACTGTTGGTTAAACGGTTTCACCTCTTATGGGTAATTTACAAAATAAATTAGGAAAAAAATTAATTAATGATTTACAAGGTTGATGTCACCTAAGTCCTAACATTCTACCACTTGACATCATACATTGTAAATTACACCCATAAAGATACATCAACATGAAATTAAGTATAATGATCAAGTCCCATGGCCTTTCTGCACTAAGAAAATTTATCAGTTGCTACTGGCTTTGTGAGAATCTAAAAAATTATCCAAAGTCTCAATTTTTCAATGAGGACCTATCAATTCTCAACCATTTCTCACACAAAGTGATACCGAACATCAACATGCTTAGTAAAAGCATGATACATAGGATTCTTAGCCAAACATATGGAACTCTAACTGTCACATCTGATCCTCACTATCTTGCAATCAAAACCAATAATAATATAAAGTCTCCATAGCCAAAAAACCTCCTTAGAATCATGATACTTAGCAACCATATACTCTACTTCAGTGGTGGACAATGCAACTGCAGGTTTTCTTTCACTCATCCAACTCACTACACCTTGAAACAAAATAAAACATATCCATTAGTGGACCTTTGACTATCCAAGTCACCTACCCAATCTACATAAAAAAACCCCATATGTCCAATGAATTATCCACATTATCAGTACCATGATAAACCAAAAAATAATCAAAAGTACCTCACAAGTACCTAAACACCCTTTTAACATAAGTCCAATGCTCTTTACCAAGGTTAGACATAAACCTGCTTAGAACTCCCACTACTTGGGCTATATCTGGTCTAGTACCAACCATTGCATACATTAAACTACCAACAACACTAGCATAAGGAACATTAGACATCTCTTCAATATCATCATTAGAATTAGAACAGATGTCTAAAATCAACAACATTAGCATAAGGAACATTAAACATCTCTTCAAACTCATCATTAGAATTAGGGCAACCTGGTTTTGTGTTGAGGCAGCCTTGTTCCCATAAAAACCAAAATTTAGATCTTATTGAACATGGATAGAAGGTGATTTTATTTGCCTAATTCAATTTTCAAATAATTTTTATGCATTTTTTTCCCATGGCAATCATTTTCATCAACTAGGTCTTCCAAAATCTAGTCAAGTTTTCTCTCCTTTTGTTCTTGTTAGTCCCTCTTAGTTTCAAGACCTTAGATGGGTAAACCATGCAAATTAAAAAGTTTCATCATTGTCTCAAGGGTCTATTGATGTTTTTAACCTTTCCTTAAGAGTCTTCATTGAGGACTTGTGGGTTCTCTTGCATCATTTTGTGTGCACTCTTATGAAGCTGGTCATTTTGCAAACCTAGGGTCAGGGAGATCACACGCCATATCTTGTAAAGTATTGGGAAGATTGTGAACCTCCATACTATTCTTGTTAGTGTTATCAACGTTCCACTTAGGTTTTGGGATGGTGTGTTGTATATTTATCTCATTTTTATAATGCCATTTTGTGACAAGACATCTTAGGAAGCATGTAGGTGTCTCGAAGTGACCTATTGTTATTCTAGTTAGAGGAAAGTTTGTTTTTTCTGGTTTGGAATCCTTTGCAATAAAGGTTTTCCTTTTCTTGGGTGGTTAACTATCTCTATATGTGGATTGGAGGTTGATTATTCACTCATCCTATTTGATGTAGTATTTTGAGAGAACTTGATTGTGGTTAGTAACCGATTGCCATATGGATTTTGTCCTCTCTCTCGTATGTTCATAGTGGTGGATTTATCCAATGATTGGTTAGTATTTTGATGTTACCACCTTTCTTATACAATGGTGAATATTTTCTTGTTATCTTTGGAATATTTTTGTTGTGACACATTTGTTCATATTGTCGTGTAAGTGTGACATGTCATTGTTGCATTATTAGTATTAGTATTCTTGTTTAAATTTTTTTTTGTTAGGTTTCATTCTGAGCAAGTGTCGGCTTGGGGATTACACTTATGGTGATCACTTGACTGCTCAAGCTCCTAACTATTTTGTGGATGTTCCTCTTAGGATACTTTTGAGCATCTTGTAACTGACGTGGTTTTATTTGTGTCCTAAGAACCCTACTTGGGTTCCTCTTGCTATGTTATGACAACTTGATTTACCAACCGATTTAGCTCTACTAAAAAATTCTCATGTGGATGATGATTACCTTTCACCTTTCATCCTTCTATTCCCTCTTTGTGCATTGATGGACCTATGGGGATTTCTCCTCTTCTTTCCGCTTGTAGTGGGAACTTGGATAATTGAATTGCTTGGAATATTTTTCGTAGGAGGAAAGGTATTTCTTCTACCTCTTCCCTTTTTATTTATCAAATTGTGGGTGAATAAGTCAATTATATAGGTTTGAGACCTTGTTTCTCACTTCTTTCTGGTTCTATGCCTCGATAAAAAATATTATCGTTGTTTGTTTGGTTTTACCACTATCACTATTGGTAATACTCATCTTGCTTGCCTTTATGGTTATTTTTGTAACAAATATGGGTCCTTTTCCCACTTTTACCTAATCAAAAAAGTGGCTATAAAACATTATGTTTTATTGGTGCTCTCTTACCTATATAGAGAGAGCTTGGGATGAATATTATATTATCATTATATAATCTCATTGTGATTAAATTTTTGGTGTATGCAGGCTAAGTAGTACGTAGTTACCTATTGAGATATCTTGATGATAATAGTGTGGGATGTATAGATCTATCATGTTGTTGGATTTATCTCATGAGGAGTGTAACAAGGTTTCTCATTATTTCTTAAAATATCTAATCTTGCATTATGATTTCCTCCTAGATTGAGAGTGTTGATCTCTTGTGAAGGCTTAGAGGCTAGTATTGTACTACGATTTCTTGTTTCTAAGAATGCATTAGTTTCACTAAGAGGATACTTTTTATTCAAAGGTGTAATATAGGAAATTTGACCCTAAAAAGGGAAAGCCACATGTAAAATTCACTACATACACTTAAATTTCTTTAACTAGCTAAAATTCTTAAAGGGAAATAAACTAGTGAAAATATATGAAAATAAGAAAGTAAATAAAATGTAATAAATTTAGAAATATAAAATAAAGATGTTAAATAACTCATGGTTTAAATATAAGAGTCTCGACCAAGGAAAATAGCACATAGTGTGGATGTTCTTACATCACACTTTTGTTTGACACATACGTGAGCAACAAGTCCTAAAATGCATAGCTTGAGTTCCAAAATTTACCTAACCTATAAGCACAACTAGATAATAAAAATGTTTAGGGTTGTTTGAGAGTTTGCATTGATCAAACCCCTATTTTGGTGTTTCCACCTCGACAACATTCAAGAAAAGTAGATAAAAAGATAAATGATTTGATAAGGGATGTGATAAATCCCCATTATTAAAGGTAGTAGAGTCATTGTACGTACCTTAAAAATGAGGTGAAATTTAAAATGTGGTTATTTTAATATTTGTATTGATTTTGACTATAAATTATAAAATTATGATTGTAGAGGATAATATTGGATATGGTTCCATCCTTGATGACATGGATTCATAATGTAGATAGTAGTTTGTTTATTTTATTAGTGGTTTCCCTCCTATTCTCCATCTACTTGTGTCTTATCTACCTGAAGAAAACATAATATTTTCTTCACCTTTTACTTGGTGCATGCATTTACTTTCCATATTTAATCTTAACCTCCATCATTAATTATTTTATATTGGTATCTAAAATATAGTTTTCAACAAATAGATGCATTGCATTAAAACATAGAATTCAAGGTCTTATAGACAAAAAATGACACAAATTGAGGACACACCTCATGATGAATTTAGAGATCACTTTTGGATCTATATATATTAAAGAAATGTCCAATGGGGATCATTTTATTAGCTATTTATCCTTACCTATTCCTCTTACGACTTGCTAGATATTTTATCTTTTTTTCCTTTTTGAATTTGTATTTATACTACGATGTTTCCATGTTCCTAGTTAGCATGTCGATAATGTAAAGACACATTTATTTGTCCATGTTGACACATATGAATTTGAACATGTGTTGTGTTATTCATGTCACTTCTTTGTTGTGTTTTATATCATTTTTACTTTTTTACTTTTTGCTTCTTTGATGTATGTTATAGTCCTCCTTGATTATTCTTTTATCTACTTTGTGTGTTCTTACACTTTATCCTTTTATCTATACCATGATTGTTGTGCATCTCCTATTTTAATTTCACCTTCTATATTATGGTCCATGCTTTATTTTCACACTTTAAGGAAACTTCTCATTTTATATGTTTGGCTCATACAATTTTGTCTTATATTTTCTTATATTTCTTTGTTAAATTCCACTCTTTTTTATATGCCTTGTTTGACTCATAGGTCCTTCTATGTTTCATTCTTTCCTACTTATATTTCCACATATTTCCTTGCTAGCTTGTATGTTCCTATGTTACCTATATGTGAGTCTTATGTCTTCCTATGCTTCATGTCTTCCACTTATATTTGTACATGTTCCTTATTATAATCCTATATTATATGATTCATGATGTTCATATGCTCTTTTTTTCTCGTGTCCAGTTGTTATTCTATTTATATGCTATGCTTGTTTTGATCCTAAAAAATCTTATGTTTAAATCTTATCCTATATTCTTATGGTATTTACATATCTCCATCTAATTATCAACCTGATATTCTATGCTCATATTCCTTACATGTAATGATCTTTATCATTTTTAGATCTTGTGATCTCATGTGAGTTGACGTAGTGCATGCTAGCATTGAATTGTGTGTTTGGTTGGTTTATTTAAAGATATTTATTCAATTATTTGAAAATCATCTAAGAGTTATTCAATAAATTTTCATAGAGCATTAATGAGAACATCATAGTAGATTACAATCTACTTTATTTTTCAAATTTTAGTCCTAATTCATTACCCTAAGTAAAGTTGTTTATCATTGTCATTACACCAATAATATAACTAAAATGGTAGAAGGGGGTTAATTGTGATGACACGATTGTATTTATAAAAACCGTTCAATGTAAATTCGATGGCCATCTACATGTCAAACTAAAAATTAGCAATTAAATATATATTGTTAAATTATTAGAGTGTTCTCACTAGGCTAGATGTTCATTTTTTTTCTCTAGACTAGTATAATTGTCAATTACATTTATTTATGTAGTCTATTTACTTAAGCACACTAACATAGTTGTAGACCAATTAGTGATGTGTCCATGTCTTATGCACCTAATTGGCACTTATATAACCTATATTGAGTTATAATAATGTCACATTAGCTCATCTAGTTAGCTCCATTTATATAATATGTTTAGCTTTAGTTAGCTCCACCTTCATGCAAGTCTAGCCTTATTTAACTCCACTTTCATGCATATTTGGCTTTACTTACCTTTCATGCATTTTTTTCTTCATATAAGCATAGACTAATTTGTACTTTGTAACTATTAAGAACAATTCTATTAAATTTCATCAATAATATTATTCTGTTATTTTCTATGTCTCTTATTTACTATTATGCTCAAATCTAAGAGTAAGGTTCTAGTGGTTTGATCGTTCCTGGATTTATAGAATATGTCAATATCCTTACATATATATATAGTGTATTTAAATATTTAAATTAAGTCCTTTACATTATGTTTATTTTAAAATTTCACACAATAATGTAAAAGATATAATTTAAATTTTTAATTACTATATTTATCTATTAATTTCTAATCAACAATGTGTAATAGATACATGCACACGAGCTTGTGAGTCCACTAGAAATGACAATAATATAGAAATCTAGTCTCACCCAAGAAGCAAATGGATCCAAAAGACCCACTAATATTTTTCCATTGTAGAGATGCATATATATGACCCTATTATTTTTATAATTATATGAGTAATATATTATAGATCAATAATTTGATATCATTTATATATGTATTTTAAAAAAATTATACTAATTTAATTAATTGTGTTAAGATAACCTATGTAATTATAATATAATATGTTTGAAAGTGAGTGATCAAAACTCAAATTCCATTGGGCGATGGGCCTAGTTCGATTGGCTAAAGCATTCTCTTGCAGGCAAGAGATCATGAGGTCTAGTCTCCTCACCATCCTCGCGATACCAGAGGACGTGTCGTGCCAACGTCACCGGTCACATGAAAAAAGTTTACCATGCACACTACTATTTATAGGGGACGACTACCTGATTCCAATTCCTAAAAAATAAAAAACTACTCAAATCCCATTATATATTAAGACAACTTATTATCTAATAGACTCTTCATTAACTTTTTTAACATATTGAAATGCTTAAAAACCCATCCTTAAAAAGATAGAACTTGCCCGATTTACTTTAAAAAAAATATTATACCAATAATAATTTTCCTTTGAAGCTATCTATTTTTAGATTCCAATAATGTGACCACAACATTTAAGCAAAGAATTTGTTTCCCACACGCCTCAAAAGAGATTGAGCATTTAAGAAAGTTTGAAAGTCATGGGTATCAAAGTATCGGTGAGAAGTTGCATTTTTTTCTTAGATATATCCAAAACTTTTTCAAAGTCATGGGTTATTCATGTCTCTAATATTCTCATTGCATGCACTTACTTTTTAAAATTGAAAGTGATTTGCCAAGGCCACCAATAATCCACTCTCCATGTGCTTACACACTAGCAAGTTAGTCTCCCTTTGATGTCTTTCTCACTTCTTTTTATGGTACGTTTCATTCTTTTCTTTGTCTTACTTCAATTTGATCCATTGTCACAATCACATGTCGGTGGTAGGTATGCTTGGAAGTGATCTTCTTGTGTACTTCCTATTGATTCTTTTTCTTAGTGGAAACATTACTTAATATACATGTGGTCCTCCATGTTCTTTGCTTTTGGGTTTGTTTTTGGTTGTCTTGTTTTTTACTTACAGTTGTTAGCATAATTAATGTATATTTATGTGGTCTAGGGTAAGGTTCACTCTAGAAATTTCATTAACTTTTTAAAAAATGGAAAGTTTTACTAGTAAAGAAAAGAATATAATTTACTATTAAAGTACATTAAAAAGAGGAATGTTTTATTAGTAAAGAAAAAAATATAATTTAATATTAAAGTACATGAAATAGTGAGATGGTCATTATAATTGTTTATATTATGTTTGTTTTTTGTGTCGTACATTATCTTAGAGTGGAAACAAAAATCACAACTTTTCAAAATATCTAAGTAGTCAAAATATTATTAGAATGTGTGTACAAAGTTAAGTTTATGTTTATGGATTTATTCCTTTTTTGTTTGTTTGTGAATCTCTAGTGTTGTCCTAAATTTTGGATCTTTAAAATTGTAATGCTTATGATAAATGTTTGCTAGTTAGTATTTGAAGGAAGATGGTAGTGCTAAGAATCACCATGGAGGTGGCTAAGATAAGGCATGTAAGCGTCTTACTTATTTCTTGCATCTTGGTCAAGCCTTGTGATTGAGTTAACAATGAGTGTGTCAAAGAGATTGTAGGGTTGGATGGTAAGTGTTGATATGGCCAAAGAAGGTTGCTAAAAACTTGTAAAATGTTAAGAGACAAATACACAAATATATTGTCGTTAATGCATGTGATGTGATTTATTGATGTCTCAAAATGACCTAAGGGTGACCCCTTTAAGTACACACCCTAGACACATAACTCATAGCCTTTTAAGACCAATATGAGCATGTGCACATATTATTTAATTCTAAAATGACTTCTTGTACAACATAAACATATGTCTAAATTAGCTAGTTCTAAAAGTATCACTTAAAACCATAATCATGTGTCAAAATATTCAAAAATAAACAAAAGTGCTAGTACATGTACTTTTTATTTCTACAAGATTATATTAAAACATATTAATCTCAACCCACCATCCATGAGAATGGTCAATTGTTAAAGATATTTATCTTATTTTATGTTAATGTTTAAAATAAGATATATTTTTTCCTTAAAATTCATAATAGTGAAAGAAAGGAACTTTTAGATTAAATTATTCTAGTTGTAAAGGGAAATAAAATTTTCTTGCATATGGTTAACCAAGGCTAATTATGTGAATGCAACCAATTAAGCATGAATTGGTTTATGTTAAGTAATGCTAGTTAGACCTTATAAATCAAGTTATTGTGGTATTTATTTTAAAAAAGTAAATGTGATGAATAGGCGCATGTAGTTCTATGACTAAATAATATACTTTTGATGAATATTTTGGAATTATATTAATATTTGCTTAAGAAATGTAATCTCTTTTATAGTAAATTATCATGGACCTTGTATTGGTTTATTATCTATTTGCGATCAAGTCCAAGGTTCTAGGCCTGGTTTACAATTGTAGATTTATTCTCTACCTTTAAATTCAACATTTTCAAATACATGCTTATAACCCATTCTTTTCCTAGTTGATCTATGTTTACTTTTCTCTTCTTCAATATGTGAGGACAAATGCTATTTGGAAAAACCTAAAAAGGGATTCTTTTTACACAAGGATGTGTGTCCTCCTAGGTCAACCCTTGAAAATGTGTTCAAAAATTTAAATATATAACTCAATAATTATGCATACAAATTTCTTACTCCTTTCAGTGCATCAAATACAAATGTTTCACTATTGATTGCTCATTCAAATTTCTAGAATGAGAGAAGATATTTTAATGTGTGGGGATATGAAATAGATTTCTTTAAATACCGACACAACATAAAATTTCACAAAACATGTACTTAGTTGGCTTAGGGTGGGAAAATAAAGGGGATAGTTAGTTGAGATTTTAATTTTAATTTTAGAAAAGAGGGGTTAAGTTTCATGATTTAATAAAAGGAAAGCATGACGATCCACCATGTAAACATGTAACCATGAAAAGATAAGATATAGACCTCATAGTGAAATAAGTTTCATGTACACTATAATAAACATAAAAAATATGTGTATAACATACTAAATAAAAAATGTGAAAAACACATAAATTGAAGAATAGTAATTCGATGTAATAAAATAAAGTGGTAAACGTAAAATATATAAAATTCAATAGGGGATAGAAAAGGACAAGGATCAACCTATATGGATGAATAAATGTAAAAGTACATATTTCCTTTTCCATGGATGGATGCCATGATGGATTGTTGGAGTGTAGCCAAGTACTTCACCAAATAGATTTGAAGAGTGGATAACATCAGATAAGGATATGAGAAGGAGATGAATGGAAAAAAATATTCAAGACAAAGGATGGTTTTTATGAGTGGTTGGTGATGCCATTTGGGCTAAAAAATAGCCCAAGTACTTTCATGTGGTTGATGAATGAGTAATTGAAGCATTTTCTTGGAAAATTTATGATTGTATATTTATATGATATTTTGATTTTAGTAAGATAAAGGAGGATCATTTGAGTCATATAAGAGTAGTTTTGTAAAGGTTAAAATAAGAAAAATTTCTTGTGAATTTGAAGAAATGTAGTTTTATGACAAATGAACTAATATATATAGGTTTTGTAGTTTCTTAAGAAAGGTTGATGATGGATCTCGAGAAGGTCAAGGAAATAGTAGACTAGCCTTCACCAAGAAGTATGTTTGAAGCTAGAAGTTTCCATGGCTTGTCGAGATTCCATTGGAAGTTCATAAGGAATTTTAGTGGGATATGTTCACCTATCACATAGACCATTAAAGATAGTAGGAAATAAATTTAAATGGACAACTACAATAGATAAGAGTTCCATTGTTGAAGAAGAAGGTGTTAAAATAGTTAGTATTAGCATTGCTAGGTTTTAACAAATTAATCCAAGTTGATTGTAATGCAATTGGATGTGTAGTAGGCAGATTTTTTACTCAAGAAGGTAGACTCATTTCTTATTTTAGTGAGAAGTTGAATAATGATAAAAGGAAATATATAGTGCATGCACAAAAGAAGTGGAGAAATTACCTATTATCCAAGGAGTGTGTATTATACATAGATCACCATGCGGTGCAGTTTACAAATAGTCAAGGTAAGTTAAGTTAAAAACATATGAAATGGTTAGAATTTTTATAGAGATATTCATTTATTTTGAGGCATATAAGTTTCCAATCTAATAAGATAGATATGCACTTAGTAGAAGGTATTTTTTGTTGAATGAATTAAGGATTAATATTGTTGGATTTGCTGTAATAAAATATTTATATCAAGAGGACCCAAATTTTAAGGAAGCATGGATAGCATGTAAGAATCTAGTATAGAAGGATAAAACTCCATGACTAGAGTATTTTCTTTTTTAAAGATTATTGCTCAAGGTGAATACATTATCTATACCTCAAGGCTCAATAAGGGAGATTTTGATAAGAGGGAAGCATAGTGGAGGTCTGAGTGGAAATTTTGGTGCAGATAAAATAGTAGCACTATTAAATGAAGAATAATATTGGCCTAGAATGAATACAGATGTGAAGAAGATATTGAAAGGGTGTAGAATTTAATAGCATACAAAATTAGTAATGAAAAATACGTGATTGTATCAACCATTTCCTATATTAGAGAGAACATGGGAGTACATCAACATGCATTTTGTTTTGGGATTACCTGAGACACAAAGAGGTAATGATTAAATTTTTGTTGTAGTAGACAAAGGTGATGGTTCATTTAGTACCATGGAAAAAGAGTAATGATGCGTCCCACATAGCTATTCTTTTTCAAGAAGGTAGTTAGAATACATGGATTTCTTAAGAATATTGTTTCAAATAGGCACACTATTTTTTTTGGCCATTTTTGGCATACATCGTGGAAGAATTTGGGTACCAAATTAGGGCTCAATTTATCCTATCATCCCCAAATTGATGGATAGACAAAATTTCAAAATAGAAGTTTAGGAAATTTATTGAGATGTTTGGTAGGTGACAAACCAAACCAATGGGGCTTGACATTGGCTTAGGAAAAGCTTTCTTACAATAATTCAATCAATAGTAGTGTCCAAAAATGTCATTTTTTGTATTATCTATGAGCATAGTCCTAGGAGTGTTGATGAGTTGAGAGATAATGTATATATGAATAGAAAAATTAAGGTGTTAGAACATTTTCTAGATATATCCATGAGCTACATAAGAAAGTGAAGGATAGTTTGGATAAGAGATTCATTGAATACAAAGATAATGTTGATATGTATCAAAGAGAACAAGATTTTTAGGTGGGTGATATGGTTACAAACCATTTGAGAAGATAGAGTTGTTGCAAGTATGGATGTGTTTGGTGGTGTTATTAATGTTGTCATTGATGTCAACACAGTTCAAGTTGATTATAGATGGTACTTGTATAGTTGAGATTTTGTAGAAGTGCTTAGAGTACATGGAGCTATATTTATGAAGTTGTAGTTGTGTTTTTACCACGTGCTTTTGAGAAAATTAAGAAATAATGAAGGCAGTGTTGAGTGTGTGTTCTAAGTGTGCTCCAGTATTGTGCCATGCATTTATTTTGTGTTGATCCTATGCCTGTGCAGATCTGTGGTATTGCTCATGAACTTCAATGGATAATATATCCAGAGTTTTAACTTCTGGATCGATGGAGAATGAAATATGTGTTCATCGGTGTGTGAACTGGTTTGATAGAACTACTTGTTTATGGACTGGGAGAAATTTTTTGGCTCCATAGTCTTCTGTTGTTTTATTTCAGATCTTGTGGATTTGGGAGATGATTCATATTGATGTTTTATGTGTTCTAACAAACGTGCTTATGATTTGGTGCTCTAAAAGACCTACTCCAGAGCTCCCATGTGTTGCTAGTTGGTCCAGTTGGACTATTAAAGAATATTCTATGAATGAAGATTGTTGTAGCTATTGCGGATGTACTTGAAGGTTTCTTAGAGATGATAAAATTTCTATTGAAGCATTTTGAGTGATCCATGTGTGATCATCTTGCTAAAGATGTGTGTGCTTCAAAGATCATTGGTGTTTTCATTAGGTTTGGTCGACCTGGTGTCTACACGTTACATAAATATTTGCATCGAATCAAGGAAGCGTGTGACTAATCCAAGATGTTGTTTGGGTCCTCATTAAATGTGTAATTGGTCCTCTCTCATTCTTATCCACCGTGGGAATGTTGAGTAGCTAACATAATTTCAATTTGTAAATTGAAGGATGTTTAGCCAACCTTGGATAATGCTTCTAGGGATTGAAGATGGTATAAAAGAAAATAAAGATGTTGCAAATTGAATATCAATCAAATCAAGCAAGCAAGCAAGTGAAGTGTGTCAACAAGTGTGAAAAGAAGAGTGTGTAAGAGAGAATCAAGGTGGCAGTACTTTGATGTGTTAGATTCCTGAAAGCAGTGAGTTGAAGTTGTCTACAATCTTTTGATCAAGCTAAGAATGTGTGGAACCTTTGTGGTGGATCTTTATTTATCATTTCTTTTTATGTGGATAGTGAGCCTCCCTCTGGACAGTGAGTCCTATTGTAGGCAGTGAGCCTTTGTATCTGGTATTTCATTATTACTATATTGTGAGCTAATCCTCATCATGGTTTTTCCCTCATTGGGTTTTCCACGTAAATTTGGTGTCTCTTGTGTTTGCTTTTTGTTATTTACATTTTATGTTTACACTTTATAACATACTGGGTTAAAGTGGAATTGATTAAGGTTCGAAGTAAAGAAATTTGATATAGCTGATTCACCCCCCTCTTAGTTGTCTTGTGCATTTCAATAGGTGTTCCCACAAGGAACATACAATAAATTAAAATAAAATAATATAGGCCCATGTAGGGTGTTGAGGAATTTTTCATCTAATACTTATGAAATAGAAATTTCAGTAGGCATAGACATATCTCCCATTTTAATGTTGTTGATTTGTACAAGCTTCATGAAGGGGATACAAGTACACGAGGTGACCACACATAAATTTAAAATATGCACAAGAATGTAATATTAATTTCCTAAAAAATAATTTGATTAGTTCTCGAGTGGCTATGAGAACCAAGGGAAAAGAATATATGGAACACCTAGTCCATTGGAAGAATAGAGTTGTAAATGAATCCTCTTGGATGAATGATGAAGAATTGATCAAGTATATGATTCCAAATTTAGACTTTCCAAAATTTTCATGAGTTACAAATTCATGGAATATTTCATTTACCTAGTGTACCTGATATAAGAGCATCTAGGTCTGTAGGCAATCCTACATCAATAGGAAAGGCTTTAGTTTCTAGTAGTGTTGGTTTTGGCTATTTGTATCAAGAGGAATTTCAAAGATAATTTATAAAAACTAATGATATCATCTTATAGATAAGCCTAATGGGTGTTTGCCTATCAAATTTGGTGAAGATTGCATAAAATTTGGCTAAGTTATAGATTTGCAAGTTTTTGGCATTTTACTGATTACAAAGTTTTGAGTTGCTATTGAATATGCCTTTTCTGGATGTTTGTTTTTCTTTGGGCATTTTCTAACATTTATTCTTGAAACAATAATTTTCAATAGGTTCCAATGTATTTGACTAGTTTTGAAGTGTTTTCCCACATAATTGCTATTAAAAGGTTTATCTACATTCATGGAAATCTCTTAGTCAAGTGAATCAAAATATTTTGTATCAACCCATATAATTTTAGCTAGTTCCAATGAATTTTTCTACACAAATTGGTATTGATGGATTCTTTGGCATTATCAAAAATATGGAATTATTTATCTTGTGCAAACTCTTTTCTACTTAACTCTTTCCGAAATTCCCTAACCATATGAGTCTTGTATATTTCTCATGGTTATGGAGATATGTGCTAACCTCAAGTGATCTAAACCTTCTTGAAAAATGTGACTCAAACTTACTGGCCTGATAATCTTCCCACGGGTTGATGTTTAACTCTTCATCGACATGAAAACTCCATTTCGGTGGGACATAGTTCACAGTCCCATTGATTTTCTAAGAGATCATCATGAGTTTGGCATTGCGTTCTATTGGTGGGATATGATCATGTTACTGGGACAAAATTCCATGTCTCCTCGACATCCCTATGGAGGGTTTTACCTTGGCGGTGTCGAATGAACAATGCTCTGTTGTTGGGACTTTGGATGGTGTCCCCTCGATAACTCGATGATGTGTATCTTCATTGATGGAATCTTGTGTCTTCGATAAGACTTGGAGTGAAGTCTCCTCGATGAGCTGATAGTGGTTAATGGTGCCCGCTACCTCGTGATGCCTTGGTGAGACCTGGTATGTACCTTAGCAGGGGTGCAGGGAATGGTTTGATAGTGGTGACATGGATGCCACATGGGCGGTAGGGACCACGGTTAATGCTATAAGCATCATCAAAGTGACTCTCCTATATCAGAGGAAGATACTAAGTCATCTCCTCGACATCCTGATGGGATGGAGTAGAAAGCTAAGGGCTTATATTGAAATGACATTGAGTATTCAGAGAGAGATGGTCTTGTGTCTCTTCGACACTTCGATGATTGAATGTATTAGTGAGCTATATGCATATTGAGGTGACTAGAAAAATTTGGAAGGACATGTTTTTTGGTGGGTCAATGAATATTAATGGTTAAACTGCTTTGTGACCATTTTTTGTGGAAGTTGTGTACGGTTCCTAAAACGATTGGGAACTGTATGTGAATGCCATAGTGCATTGTAAAAAATTATAACGGAGAGATGATATGAGATTGATTGAGAGGTTGATCAGGGAAATGTTATGTTGCCAAAATTATAATTGACTCTGTAAAATAATACCTAGAAGAGAAAGTTATGTATCTTGTATGTAAATGAATTTTTACTGTAATAAAAATGAGCATTGCTTTGGTGTGTGGTTTTTTTCTCCTGTAAGGGTTTTCCCATGATAAAATTGGTGTTCAATTATGTGATTTTTTAATTCTTTGTTTTGTTAACTTCATGACATGTGCATCTCTATGTTCTATAGTTGTAAAGTTTTGTGAAATTTTTGTATCTCTCTCCTGTAAAATTGGTATTTAGGAAGGTGTTTCTGCACTTAGCTTTCCTTACAATTGGTATCATAGCTTGGCCAGTTGTGTTATCCTTATGAGTGAGTTAAGTTTTTTGTGTTGATTTTGTCGAGTGGGAGTTTTGCAGAGAGAATCAGTTTGAAAACTTGTTACATTTTTGAGATGACAAGCACATCAGGAAGAATAAAAATTGAGAAATTTAATAGTGGCAATTTTGAGTTGTGAAAACTCAAAATGGAATATTTTCTTGTGGATCGTAACCTATGGATTGTTGTTTCTAGAACCAGACCAACGGGCATGAAATAAGAAGACTAGGATCTCATGGATAGGAAAGCCAAAGGTCTCATCAAACTGCGCTTGGTTGATTCTATGCTCTTGAATGTTCGTGAAGAGAAGTCTACTTCTTCTTTGTGGGAAAAGCTTGGTTATATTTATTTGGGGAAATCTCTAGTAAATAAGTTATTCCCGAGGAAGAAGTTGTATTCTTTGAAGATGGAAGAAGGGGCATCTGTTGTGGATCATTTGAATGCTTTTAATATGATAGTTACTCAGTTAGCATCTGTGGGTGTAAATATTGATGATGAGGATCAATGTATGCTTCTATTGTGTTATTTTCCTAACACATGGGATCACTTAGTTATGGCTATTGGGAGTACAACAACCACTTTCAAGATGGAAGATGTGGTTGCTTCGCTACTGTCAAAAGAAATATGAAGGAAATCTTTTGAGATGACCAAGGAGGCCCTTGTTGTTCAAGGTAGATCAAAGGAGAGAGGCAAGAAGAAAGACAAGAAGTCTAAATCCAAGTTAGAGGGGAGATCAAAGTCTCCTAGTAAAAATTCCAAGGTGAAATGCTAGAATTGTGAGTAGATTAGACATATTCGAAAAGATTGCAAAGAGGATAAAAATAAGAAATTGAAGAACAACTCTTCTGATAATGATTCTTCTCAGAGTGATGCAAATGCCTTCATAGCATCCTTGGCAACTCAAGCATCGGATGATGTTTGGCTAGTTGACTCAAGTGCATCTTTTCACATGACATCCCACATAGATTGGTTTTCGAAGTATGAACAATACAAAGGTGGAAAGGTGTATTTGGGTGATGATTCATACCTAGAAATTTTTAGCACTGGAAGAGTAAAAGGAATCGATGATGTAATGCATATACCCTGTTTGGCTCAAAATTTGCTTTCTGTAAGTAAGTTGAATGATGTTGGTGTTCAAGTTTCTTTCTCGAATGGTGCTCATAAGATGAATATATGCTCTATGGTGTTGGCTAATGGTGCATGAATTGGCACTCTGTACAAGTTGGTTGCACATGTAGTTCAATGTAATAGTACCTCTACAAAGTCAAGCAATGTTGGTCATGTAGAGAAGGGAAACATTGTTCTTGTGGGTGTGAATTCCTTGGAGGTGAAGCTCTGAACAGAGAAGACAATGTTGCGGCATCAAAGGCTCGACAAAATTGGTGAAAAAATTTTAAAATCCTTGAAGAACAAAAGCCTGGTTGAAGGGCTTGATGATTGTAACCTTGAATTCTAATTTTGTGAACATTGCATGTATGGAAAGCAACACCACATTTTGTTTTATTCTAGTTCTCATAAATCTTCTAGAATCTTGGATTATATTCATTCTAATATTTTTGGTCCACTTAATGTTCCTTCGTTATTGAAGTCTAAATATTATATCTCATTTATAGATGATTATTCAAGAACATTTTTTTATTTTCTCATAAGTAAAATTGAATTTTTCAGTCGATTTAATGAATTTGAAACCTTGGTGGAAAATCAAACTGGAAAAAAATAAAATGCTTGAGGAAATATAATGGTGGTGAGTTTTGTTCTGTAGATTTTGACAAGTATTGCAAAGACCATGGAATTAAAAGGCATAAAACCAATCCTTACACTCCGCAACAAAATGGAGTTGTTGAAAGCATGAACATAACATTGATAGAAAGGGCAAGAAGTATGCTTAGTAGTGTTGGTCTGGAACATAATTTTTGGGCTAAGGCTATGGCTACAACATGTTACTTGATTAATAGATCTCCCACTTCAATGCTCATAGATAAGACACCTTTGGAAGCATGATCTGGTAAGAAACCCTCTTTGAGACATGTTAGAGTATTTGGCTGTGAGACATACGTGTATGTGTCGAATGAGAAAAGATCTAAATTGGAAAACAAGGTAGTAAAATGTATCTTCATCGGTCATGGGATTCGTGTGAAATGGTACAAGATTTGGAATCTAGTTACTGAGAAGGTGATGTACAACAAAAGTGTAATATTTCATGAGATGAAACCTTCCATTGTTGATCTATAGCTAGAGATGAAAGAAGTAGAAAAGGAGGTAGTTGAAATTCCTCTTACTCCAGATGAGGAACTATGAACTCTTGGTGGACCTATAGATGAGGAGAGCTCAAGAATCTCTAAAAATTTCGATCATGAAGAAGAACCTCAGCCTCAGCTTGTGAGAAGCTCTAAGTGTGAAAAGCAACAGCTTGAAAGGTTTGGTTATTCTATGTTAGATTCCAGTTGTGCTTATGCTTTAATTGCTAACACTAATGAGCCTAAGACTATTCAAGAGGCTATTGGTATGTCTAATTCAAATTCCTCGTTGAAAGCCATGGATGAAGAAACGGTGTCATTGCAGAAAAATGAAACTTGGGATCTGGTACCTTTTGTTGAAGGTCGAAAGCCTATTGGGTGCAAATGTGTATTTAAAAATAAAATCGGTCTGGATGGTAGTGTTGAGAAGCATAAAGCAAGGTTGGTTGTGAAATGGTATTCCCAAGTGGAGGGAATTAGACTATGGAGAAATATTTTCTATTGTAGCTAAGCTAACATCTATTAGATTTCTATTGTCACTTGCAGCAGCATATGATTTAGAGATCGAGCAGATGGATGTGAAGACAACCTTTCTTCATGGTGACTTGAATGAAGAAATTTACATGTCCCGACTAGAGAATTTTGTTGAAAAAGGTAAGGAAAATCTACTTTGCAAGTTAAGGAAATCTTTGTATGGCTTAAAATAGTCACCTAGAATGTGGTACCAAAAGTTTGACAGTTATGTGCTGTCTTTGGGTTTTGTGAGATCAAAGTCTGATCATTGTGTGTATTTCAAGACTGAAAATGGTTGAATTCTTATTATTGCCCTATATATTGGATGACATGTTATTCACTCTACTAGATCACATAATTTATTTATCATTTGTGAATATGTGGATTCTAATTGGGCATGGGACATTGATGGCAAGAGATCCACTAGTGGGCATGTGTTCGCGTTAAATGGTGGTGCAGCTAGTTGGATGAGCAAGCGACAAGCTATGGTCGCTTTGTCCACTATTGAGGCTGAGTACATGGCAACAACTCATGCCTGCAAGGAAACTATTTTTCTTAGACATTTGTGTTTTGATATTGGTTTTGATGCAAGGCAGATTGTTATTCGTTGTGACAGTCAGAGAGCTATTTGTTTGGCGAAAAATTCACTTTCCATGCCAGGATGAAACATATTGATGTACAATACCATTTTGTTCATGATATGCTGGAGAATGTAAATGTTAACCTAGAGAAGGTGGATACTCTGAAGAATTTTGTTGATGCATTGACAAAGCCTGCGAGTACAGATAAGTTCACATGGTGTTCCAGTTTGATGGGCCTTGGGGCCTACGATATTCAATGACCTCAAGCATTGGAAGGAGCTAGTAAGTTATTCGTCAAGTGGGAGCATGTTGGAAAATGTGACTCAAACTTACTGGCATGATAATCTTCCCATGGGTTGATGTTTAACTCTTCATCGACATGACAGATCCATTTCAGTGGGACATAGTTTATAGTCCTATCAATGGTCTGAGAGCTCTTCATGAGTTTGGCATTGTGTTTTGTCAGAAGGAGATGATCATGTCATTGGGACATAATTCCATGTCTCCCTAACATCCCTATGGAGGGTGTTACCTTGGCAGTGTCGAAGGGATGGTGCTATGTCATTGGGACTTTGGATGGTGTCACCTCAATGTCTCGATGTTATGTATCTTCATCGATGGAACCTTGTGTTTTCGTTGAGACTTGGAGTGAAGTCTCCTTAATGAGTTGATGGTGTTGGTTAATGGTGCCTTGGTGGGACCCAGTCTATACCTTAGCGGGGGTGTGAGGAATGGTTCGATAGTGGTGACATGGATACCACGTGGGCAGTAGGGACCACAGTTAATGATATAAGCATCATCAGTGTGACTCTCTTGTATCAGAGGAAGATACTAAGTCATCTCAACATCTCGATGGGATGGAGTAGAAAGATAAGGGATTAGATCAAAATGGCGTTGAGTGTTCAAAGAGACATGTTCTTGTGTCTCTTTGAAACTCTAGTGACTGAATTTCTTGGCGAGATATATGCATAACAAGGTGATTGGAAAAATTTGGAAGGAGATGTTTTTTGGCAAGGCAATGAATATTGACGGTTAAACTGCTTTATGACTGTTCGTTGTGAAAGTTGTAATGACGGTTCCTGAAATGATTGGAAAATATATATGAATTTCATAATGAATTGTATAAAACTGTAACAGAGAGATGATTTGAGATTGATCGAGAGGTTGATCAGGGAAATGTTATGCGATCAAAATTGGAATTGACTCTATAAACTAGTACCTGGAAGAGAAAGTTTTGTATCTTGTATGTAAATGACTTTTTACTATAATACAAGTGAGCATTTCTTTGGTGTGTGGGTTTTTCTCTTCTAAGGATTTTCCCACGATAAAATTGGTGTTTAATTGTGTGATGTTTTAATTCTCTATATTGTTAATTTCATGATATGTGCGTCTCTATGTTTTGTAGTTGTAAATTTTTATGAATTTTTTGTATCTCTCTCCTGTAAAATTGGTATTTAGGAAGGCATTTTTGCACATAGCTTTCCTTACAAACCTTTCATAGTTTCATCAAATTGTTCAGATGAATAGTTCCATCAATAACATCAACATGAAGTAAGCCAAGTTCAGTAGGATGATTATGTCACTGTGTATGATTGTGGATTTTGGTCAACCTACTCAACATAAAGTGAAATTTCCTATCTAATCTAGTTATTTGTGAATCTTTCACTTGTATATGAATTTGTATAATTTTAGCTTGTTTTTGCACTTGAAATAGTTTGACCTACTAATACACTTCAACATTTTTGTAATGATTTAATTATTGTAATGGACAAGATCATATATGATTCAACTTTACAACAACCAACTAATAAAATGGAGATAGACATATGTATTTTGGGATCTTTGTGAAGTTGTAGAAAGGGTGAATATGGTAGAATTTAATATGATTCTACTCTTGTAATTTAATTGTGTCCAAACAACAAAAATAGGTTTTTATTTGTTTCGTGAATGTTGTTTTTTTTACACATTAGATTTGGTTACATGATTGGTCTATCTAATAAGATTATTTGATCTCAACTACATAAATATTGATGGAAAGGATTGAAAACCACATCTACTACTGCTTGTATGGATATTAAAAATTTAATGGTACTTATTTTAAGATGTGGTAGTTGAAGATGGAAGATCTACTTGAAGAAAGAGATCATTAGATGCATATTTCAAAATAAAATAATAAATTAGTTATATTTGAATAAGATTGGTTAAAACTAGATAAGAAAGAATTAGAAAAAGAAAAATTGTCTTACAAATTATATCATCTTGATCCACCACATTCCAGTTGTGGAAAAGGATAGGTGATATCTATCAAACCAAAATTCTTACTAATAAGTTGTATATCAAAGGGTAACTATATATTGACTAAGAATAAAATATCATAAATTGTAGGCCATTTTAATATGTTTAATTTTATTTTTATTTAGATTGTTTCTATAGATCATGTTAAGTTGGAATAAGAGGATAAATGCATCTTATTACTTTCCTATTTACCTAATTCTAGAGAAAATCTAGTTTTTTCCATTAGTAGTAGTGGTGTAGAGCCAAATATGGAAAATATAATTGCTACTTTTATTTTAGAGGAGATGAGAAGGAAATCCATGAATACAAGCTATTTTTTTTTTGCATGTATGGGGAAGGTTCAAATAAAATGAGGGCCTAAAGAAGATAATAAGAAAGATAAATTAAAGTATAAAGGATGTTCTAAAACCCCAAAGAAGAGCGTAGTAATATTTTAGAACTATGCAAAGAGATTACATGTGAAAAAGGGATGTATAAATAAGAAAGGGATCTTAAATTCCTCCATAAAAAAAATATTCTCATAACAATAATAATGATGCTTTTTATTTTTCTAGCACTAGTAGTGATTATGCTCGGATTATATTGATTAAGATTGATCCTAACATATGACTCCTCATAAGGAGTATTTTTCTAATTACACAACTTATTATGGATAATATATTTTACTTGGAGACAACCATACAAATATTATTGAAAGGTATAGTTGTGACATTTTAATGATGGAAGAGTTAAATACCTTGATTATGTTTTGCATATCCTAAAACTTATGAGAAATTTTCTTCATATATCCAAGTTGAATTAGCTTGGTATACATGTGACATTTGGGAAGTTTGGTTGTAATGTGGTAAGAGGGAACTTAGTGTTTGCTAGAGGATCTTATATTGGGACCTTGTTTAGGCTAAATGCCTCCACATTTTGTAATTCTACCAATGTAATTGTCACAAAAAATATATATTATCATACAAGTGAAAAAGGTCCTAATACCATTTTTTTACATAAAAAGGTGGTAGCCACCTATAATATATTTATATTATATAATAAAATGGAAATAGAGAGGAACATAGGAGACAAGGAAATGCATTAGCAAAAGGTAGCCTAGCCATGCCACTACACAACCTAAGGAGGCCCATGTTTACATTTTCTTAAAGAGATACACTTTCTTAATACCATTGTTAATAAAAATTGGTTGATAATTTTTTATTGTTTTATTGGAAAATAATTTTGAGCATTGTGTTGTTTGGAAAATAGAATAGATATTCACTTCCTATTGGAATTAATAGAGTGAAGATATTGTTAGAAATCATTGATTCTAATGTGTTTCATCTAGTGGATGTGGGTTCTATGGGAAAATCTCATTATTATGTTGCATTCATTGATGATGCTTATAGGTACACTTGGATTCATTTTATGTGTTCAAGATTTAAATTTTTTACTAGATTTAGAAATTTAAATCCTTAATTGAAAAGAAAATAGATTATAAGTATGTTGAGAAGTAACAATGGTGATGAATATTTCTCTAGGGAATTTGATGAATTTTATGAAAATGTAGGTGTTATTTGGAAGGAGACTACACCTTATAATCCTCAAAAAAATGGGGAAGTAGAAAGAATGAACCAAAATTTAATTCAAGGAGATAGAAGTATGTTAAATGATACACACTAGATTGGTGGTTTTGGGTAGAGGTTGTAGATATTACATTTGATTTGATTAATAGATCTTCTTGTTCAAATCTTGTTGATAAAATCCCTTATGAAGTGTGGATAGGTACAAAGCATTTAGTTTCACATTTAAGGATATTTGGTTATGAGTCAAGATATATTCATATGGATTAGGAAAAGTGATCTAAATTGGAACCAAAATCTCAAAAATTTATCTATGTTAGTTATGTAATAGAATGTTAAAGGTTATAAGATTTGGAATCCTCCAACCTTAAAAATATTTTTTCTAGAGATATGATGTTTAGTGATTTTAGAGCTTATTCAATAGAAATAAACTAAAATAAAAGGACAAAACAAAAATATTTCACTTCAAGAAAAAAAATAGAAAAGTGTGAAGATGCACATGTTGGTGTAAATAGGTGTTTTACCTATCTAGGTTCTATTTACATTGTTAAGTCCACTTAGGTCCTAGGAAGGAATCTTTCTAGTTAAGCATTAGTTGTTACTTACCTTATCTAGTTGGTATTTACTTTTTGCTTTTTTCCTAGGTTGTTATGACTTAGTTGTCTCATGTGATAGGATTAAGACACTTGTCATGATCTTGTCTAATCCTATTCACCACCTTTCCTATATAAGCAAGAAATCATATGTACATTTCCATATTTAGTTTGGCTGTCATTTTGGTATTCTTGCAGCCTTAATCATAGCATGATATTTTTGTCATTTCTCTCTTGTGGAATTCATTTTATCCTGCAGGTGATCTTGGGGTGTTGAGGAGTTCACCTTAAACTCATACAACACATATGGAAGAACAATTAGATTGATTAGAGGATGGAGAAGAAGAAAAATAAGGTTCATATGAGAGTTTAGATGATGATGTGTAGGATGGTAACACAAAATAATAGGCAAAGCCAATTACTCTTACTTTGAGGAGATGCACAAGACAAAATAGTTCAATTGATAGGTGTAGGCCACTTTATTTCTATTGTATTTTTTTTTTTTTTGAATATTGACAATGAACATATATTTTTCAACAAGGCTTTCTATTTGAAGGATAATGATTCTTAGATGTAGTCCGTGTATTAGGATATAATGATCTTACGAAGTTGTAACACTTAATATCTTATTAGTTTCACCAAGGGAATTAAGGCTACTTGTTACAAGTGGGTGTACAAATTTGTTTTGGTAAAAATAGTTACTTAGAGTAGTATAAGTTTAGATTGGTGGCTAAGGGCTATTCCTAGAGAGGGAACTAATTTTGGTGAAATTTTATCTTCTATTTCTAGGTTGTATTCTATTAAATTCTTTTTTTGTAACTTATCATTTTGAAATTGAGAAAATATCCATGATAAAACTTATTTCTTGTTGATGGGTTATTTTGCATGCAACAAATTGGATAAAATATTTAGCACTTTAACTTTCATGAAAGGAAATCAAATCACAATAACTCAAAAAATGACTGCCCCAAGGCTTTGAATGTCAAGCCTTGACTCTACAAAATGACTCAAGAGCTCAATATATAAAATTGTTTCAACAAGGGGCCTTAATTTTATTTACTAGAAACCTAAGGAGAGTTTTGGATAGATCTAGATGAAATATGAAAACCTTGAGTAAATATTTAGATATGAGATCTAAAAATGATCTTTATCATTAGTTTTGGTAATAAACTTGATGTTGATCCTAGCTAACGTTTTGCTATATTAAATAAACTTCAAAATAAAAGGTGAGCAAGAGAAGGGTTAAGAATTCCTATGAATAACTATAAAAATGATTCAATGTTGTAGATAGGTAGATCCATCACATAACTAAATTTTTCTTAATCAAGAAAATCCACAACACTACAAAACAATGCAATCTTCAATAAAAATAAAGATGTTCATATCATAAAAATTCACTTAAATACCCACATGTGGTGCAACTCATGTAAATCTCCACAATTGGACTAAATGTAAAGGCGGGCTTAAACTAACCATGCAAAGTAAGTTACAATCAACAAATTATAGATGGTATGTGTATACATATACATATTCATATATGTGTATGTGTATATGTATGCATGTATTTATATGTACATATATACATACATACATATACATATACATATGTGTATGCATATATGTATATAATTTTATAATTTTGTCTTTGTGTGTAGAGTTATGCATGCATCAAGGTGATGAGATATTAAGGATTGGCATATATAGTCTATAATCATGAAACACAAAGGTCATTTATTCATTCTAAAAGATCACAATGATATTTAAATGTAGTGATACAAGGATATTGATTGTATTTGTTGTTGTTATTGTGAGTCATTTACCAATAGATGGTAACCTCAACTAGATTACACTCTAGGAAGGAACACATGATTGGTAATCTCGAAGGGAATGATTCTATTATATTGAATAAAGAAAAATGGAGGAATCAAAGAGTCTCTAGCGAGGAGGTAGTAACTGATTTCATGGTTTATGTGGAAAATGAGATAAAAAAAATTAGAGCCAAGGCATTGGGTGGTGAGGATTTGGGAGTTGGAAAAAGATTTGGATGGGGCGATAGTAGGGTACAAGGGGTCTATTTAATTTTCATCAACACCCATTTCTCTTTTTGTGACATGGCTAGATTGGTTTTGTATGTTTCTTGTTTGGCATTTTGAATAATATGGGTGGTATTATAGTTTGGTAATAGGGTTATATTTTTGTGGGTTTTAGTTGATAGTCTTTGTTTATGTTATGTTGTTTATAACAAACTATATTTGACTAATCATTGATTATTAATTGGTTTATATATTTTTGTTTGAAAAAATATAAGTTTAAATTAGAATGTTGTGATGATACCAACATTCTTCATATTTAACCGTTTTTATTACTTCAACTCTTAAACTTTTTCAAATTTATTAAAAAAATTATTTTATTTTATCCAAATTAATATTTTAATTCTTCACACTTTTAAAAATACATTATTTTTTATATAAGATAAACCAAGTTTTAAAGACCGTAAAACCCTATACAAAAATGAAAAGAAAAGAGAGAGAAAGCCAAACATTATTAAATAAAAAAATACACCGATTATATTCTATGTGCATGTTAGGAGAGAGATATCATAAGGCAATATATTCATTTATCAAGATAAATAAATAACATTTAAATTGTTTCATGTTCTAAAGATTCTATGTTTGTATAATACAAGTTCTAAATGACAAAGAAATGTGTGTAAAGCTTTTTCCCTTGTCTTCTTCAAATTGTAAAGAAACTTATACTGATTTGACTAAAGAAATGCTTGGGAAATGCAGTGTTTTTCAGATTCTGCCGACCATATTGTCATTGTCAAATAGATTTCAAATTTTTGTAAAGTTGTCAACTTTTTCTCGTTTGCTAAAGACAACACATAACACTAGCTTTTGGGGTTTGTGATATTTGGTTTTACATAATCTATTTAATGGATTGAGCACATAAAGTTTGGGGAATTAAAAATCATAAATATTAAACTTTCTTACAATAAGATTACTTTTAGTATATGGGTGGTTGTAAAGAGACATTGTTTTTATTATTTCAAGATCTAGAAAACATTATCAAAGTTGGCTAGAATGCATGACTGAAAATAACATAATATAAAATACAAAATAAAAAGATAAAATAACATGATGGTTTACACCAATAGTAATAGAAAATGTATTATGCATCCCTTGATAATAGCAATATTCTAAATGAAGAGCTTTTTGTGCAGAAATGGTAACTGGAGAACTCCTATAAAATATTAATGATGATGTCATGTCAAGTTTTTTTTTTCTTTGTCTCTTCTAATGGGTTTTCAAGACTGATTGGGTACCTTATTTTAGTTAACAACATCCAAGAGTATATTTTATTTAACACACAAATCTACAACAAATCTAAGCATGTTAATGAAAGAATTTCCCATCCCATTTAAGATGTGCATGGGAGAATTTACATTGCTTTCAAAGATGTGGGAGTTTTTTTATAATTCGTTATAAAACTATGTAGTGTTAGCATGATAAACATACATGTTTTAAATGCTATTGTTTATAATTGGGGTAATTATATCTAATCAGTTATTTAAAATAAATAATTAAATGGTTTTATAAGAAAGTAGATGTTAGGTTGAGCTTGTTATAAAGGAGAGGGTAGGTTTAGTATTTGGAAATCTGATAATTTTTATTTTTTATTGATCAAAGTAAAATTATAAAAGAACAAGTAATTTTTGAGAGAGAAGTTGTGAAAATTCAAGATGTTCTTTTTTATTTAAAAAAATGTTATTAGATATGTGTAAGGGAAAAAGTGTGTATCTTTTACTTTTTTTTCTTTTTGGATTCATTTTCATTTGTTTATCTCAAATATAATGATGAGTATAGAAGGAACATGTTTTTATATAAAAATTGACAATTAATCTAAGCCTAATCCAATCCTACTTTCACACATTCCTATAAATGTTTCATCCTAGTGGCTTTTTCTACATTTACAATATGTAAATTGACTAAACCTAGCCTCAACTTAGCCATTTATCTCATTTGTCCCTTGTGATAAAAAATTAATTCCTATCCTAACATTTTTCCTATCCTATTTGCCATCACTATTATAATTTCTTCCACTAGCCATAATTGTTGGTGTGGTTCCATCCATCTTGCTTATTTCCATCATTCTTGAGCTAACCTCAATCTATAATAAGATTATTTTCATGAAGCTTAAGTGTGATTTTTTTAATGAAGCACTTCAAATTGCCTATTTAAAGACAAACCCTAAGGTGACATTATTGCTATCATGATTTCATATTATTCATACAACATCATACTCACTCAATAAGTAATAGTTAATGAGCATACTAGATTAAGAACACATCTACATTCAACCATTTTTATTTCAAAATCATTTTCTATCATTACATATCTGAAAATAAGACAACATATTTTATCAAGGTGCTAGGAGTAATTAGGTACTTCTACACCCTAACATAGTAGGTTACTTAAAGGTGTTTAGAAACATTTTCTTAACATCATCCCTATATTAAAAAATAAAATAAAACTTAAGCAAAAAATAAGTGCAAAAAATATTATAAAAAGGATATATCATAGTTATGAATAGTTACAACCATGTTATAATAATTTTTCTAGTTCATATGCAAAGTTCAAGAATACATCTATTTGATAGTATCTAATGGCTTCAAGCAGATTCAATATTAGAAATAGGACTATATAAAAATTATGACAAATTCACACGTTAACCCAACTCTCTTAATTCAATTATACTTTATTGTTTGTGTATCAAACTCAAATGAGCGATTATATATTTCTAAAATGAGATTAGAGTGTTTATCAATATTTATTTCCCTAGATTTTATAATTATAGAAGAGGTGTATAGCTCTATATTTGCATTTTATGTAACGCCCCGCCATGCAAACCCCATAGGACACAACTATTAACAATAACAAAACATTTTTTTAAAAAATATAACAATTATATTAAACATAATTACTTAATTAATCAACATTAATATCATATAACATCAACCTAGTCCCATGGGGTAACATGGTGTGCTACTCGAAACGAACCCAAACCAACTACAACGTAAAAAAAAACCAAACTAGATAAATGATAGAAGCATGAATAAGAAATAATATAAATATAACATTCATCCAAACATGAATAAGATAGATAAATAAAAGGATGAATATCATATTATTACATTACAATTTCCAAGTTCAAAAATTACATTCATGGAACATATTTCCATAGATACAACACATAAGATGCCAATATTACATTATAAAGTTGCTTCCCTTATAATATTGGGAAGTGTACATCATAATCCAAAAGAATACAATAATGAAGAATTGAATACATAATAAGGTACAATATTCCTCTGTGAAAATATGTAGTGACCCTCCTCATGACACTTTGATTTTAGCTGTTTTGTGACATAATTAGCAGATAGACCTTTGACATTATGTTATTTCCATGTTTTATGTCATCATTTACATGACTGGTTGTGAAACTCATTTGATGATACACTATATTATTTGATGTGATGTTGACCTTCATGAGATGACATTTTATGATGATTATCTATGTTGTTATGTTTTATTCATGATGATGTTATATTAGTTAGATGTTTATGTTAGTCAGTGAAGAAGACAATTTAGCAGTATTCATCAGTGAGTGCCTTGCTATGTCGCGAATCTTCTTAATGGTGTGCTTTCATATTTTACATGTTGGATTAATCGTGTCGTGTTACGTAGCTTTCAGGTACATGCATCGACTCCACCTGCTTGACGGGTCTGAGTGTGCCATGACCCAATGGAATCATCTATGGGAGATAGACTTATCCTCTATCCTTAGCCTTCATTCTAAAAATAATGAGTATATGTCGTCACCCTTTTTGTCTTGTTACTTGTTCATCGCATGCTTGCAGTCGTTTGTTAATGATTGAGTATATAATGCTTATATTATGTTAATTTGGATTATTATAATGATTAAATTAATATTAATGTTTCTTTATATGATTTAATGATATAATTAAATTAAAGAAGCTAGTTTTAGTTTATTATGTAATTAAATTAAAATATCTTGTTTCGAAAAGAGCATTTAATTGTAAATTGATTTCATTATTCAATTTTACGTTTTGAAAATAGAACTTTGAGTTGTGATCTTAAGTTGAATATCTTGTTAATTTGTTGTGTCTATTGAGTTTAATGCATTCGTTGCATGTTGAAACAAAAATTAAAGTTGAGATGTAGGAATAATGAAAAAGGATATAATCTAGAAACATATCATTCTAAAAAAGACAATTTTTGATATTCGAACAGTAGGAAGCAAAAAGATTGTTTTCAAAAGATGTTTTCTGAAAATTTTGGTTTTGAGGAATTGATCATAGAAGCTACAAATTGTGTTAAAGAATGTGTTCTGATTGTGGAAAGTAGAAAGTTTGAATCTGTGGGGTTTTTGCTATGTTCATCCTCTGTTTTTAGGGAAACGCTTTCAGGTTATTATCTTGTTAAATTCCAAAGTATATTTATTATGAACATGTAAATTTTGTTGTGAAGACTTCGTCTTCAAACTCTACTACACCATAGAAAAATGAAAACATGTTAGAATATGAATAAATGAAATGATATCTCGACTGAATGCAGAAAACAAAAAATAGTATTATTGATGGAGATTACAAATTATAGAAGTTGAAACATGGTCGATCTCTTTAAATGTCTGATGCATGCACTGAATCTATAGTTACAGTATCTTCCCCTGTAATCTTTTGTCGATCCCCGAACGTTGTTCACCTGTTAACTGCGTATAGGGTGTGTAGATCTCTGGTTATTTGTGTTTTTTGTTGAGAAGTATTGCTCTCTATTTTTGTTATGGTCTAGTGAAATATCTAAGTCTTTCTTTGGAGTTGCATTCTCGAGCCAGCTGTGCCTTGTTCTTTCCTGGTTCCATGTAACCTGTGTATTGCATGAGCCTTAATGTATAAGCTTTCAGAAAAAACTCACTAGTATAGATTCTTTTGATCTGTAGTATACCGAACCTTAGAATGACCATCGATTTCTTAAGGGCTTGGGATTTGAAGTTTTCAAACACTGGGTTTTGTTTTGAAATGTTTAGCGAAGTGGTCTGGGGAATTATTGTATGGTAAACTTGATGCAACAGGTCATCTTTTTGAAAGGAGTCTTTCATTAAGCACATGCATTGTATGGTCTGTTTGATGTGGAAAATCATCTACTTGAGATAATTTTAACAGATATGGGAATCGGTATTTCTTGAATGATATGTTTGAAGTAGCAAATTATCCGTTGTAGGGAATTATTTAATAGTATAGAAATGAACTGGTATATTTAATCTGTTACCATTTACGAAGGTTTCATTCAAGAAATAAATAAGCCTTTGTCGACTTGGTCACCAGGCCTCTTGCTTCATTAGGCCACCTGTATGGCGATGAGTATCTGTACCCGCACCCATGGAATTTACTGTGTTGTCGACGTTAAAATTTGTGCGAATGTCGAGTTCCTTCTCCACTCCCTGGCAGTGGTTGCATGTTCGTTACGACCCATAAGTATTAGTCAAGGCCTAGTCACCTCGTTGGTATCACTTAGATTTGAGTCATCCGGTTCTAGGATAGTCAAAATATGGAAGTCGATTTAGGTTTAATTCTCTTAATCGACACGTAGATATATGTGTTAGGTTCTAAGAAAAGATCTTCCCTTGTATATTTTTGTTTAGAAGTTTAGTCTTTTTAAGTAATGGTTTTTAAATATAAACTTTTATTAAGTTTAGCTTATGTACAAATTTAGATATGAAATAGTTGCATAAATTAGATTATTATAACTACTTTTAATTAAGTTTTGTATAGAGAAATTTAACATAAATTTTACTCTCGAATTGGATACAATAAATAAATAAGTGTTTTATATGTTTATGTTTGAAAATTGTAAATTGAAATTGTCAATTGAATTAATAATACTTTGATTTATAATATAGATTATTATAAATAATAATAATCTATATTAGAATCACTAATATAGATGCATTAATACATTTATTTGTAATCTCTATTTAATTTGTATTATGGTCAATATTCTTGATTTGTTAATATCTTATATGAATGGTTAAAATTGTATTAATTAAGTTAGTTGCAATCTTTATAATGTATTTTATGAAAAGATATTAAAATCATGGATTGTATCAATTAGATTTAAAAGTTAGAATAAATGTTATTGTTGGTGAAATAATCTTTAATTGATTTTGGATAATAGAATGTCGATATGAGAATATTTATGTTTGTTATTTCAATGTTCTAAAAGCTTTGAGATTGTCTTGTATGAATTAAAATCTTATTTTAAAATTTGTTAAAATCTAATTAAAATGCTTTCCCTATGTTGTGTTATTTTCTTGATTATGGATGGGTCTTGGTTTATGGTGTGCCATAGGTTTTGTTTATTGTTACTAAGTTATGGCATGATTGTTGATTATCTATTGGTAATGTGATCTTTGCTCAATTTTACCTTGTTCAGATCTTTGAGGGAAACATGGATCTCTCACATTATGTCTAGGTATTACTGTTTGGGAAAATGTTGTATCATATTATATGAGTACGTTCTTGTGGAAGTTTTGCAATTCTTTATTACTTTGGTTATATATTGGATCAATTGATTATAGGTCCTTGGTTAAGAAGTTCATGCATGTTGTTTCCTTGTTTTATCTTTATGATGAGTTGTACCTAGGAAGGCTGCCTAGGGTAACCTATCCCATATATGTGATGACACTCTGATCCTAGTACACTTTGTGACCTTTCTATTGTGAGTCACCTCTGGGAGTTTCAGTATGCCATTTATAGTTGTAGTTTATTGTTGTCTTTGACTGGTTCTTGAGTTGTCATGTGAGTCAACCTTGTAATTGTATTTGATTCTTTGTGAGGTCAGTTTGATTTGAGGACTTGTTCTATCTCCTAGCACGGGGGGTGGGATTTTGAGCTCCACACGGTTGGGAGGAACATGCCACAACTCCATTGGGTCCCCTACAAGTATTTGGTTTGTGACAGGTTTCCTTAGCTGGATCCAGACTACACAGTGGTTGCAGAGTTTAGTTCCTTTGGCGAGTTCATGGCCTGGACGTCTTCTTTTCCTTATCTCATTCTTTATTGAATTACACTCATGATGTGCATGAGATGCCTTGTATCTATTTGTATCAATATGAGATTTGATATAATCTCGATTGTTGTATGTAAATTCTTATTGATATATTTATCTAGACATTAATTCTCATGAGATAGTTAATTATATGGATATTTTTTTGTATTGTTATTCATAGTAGCGTAGTTGTGGAACCTTGAAACGTTTATGGTTGTTGTTGCCACATGTAATATGTTTCAAAACAAAAAATTATGTAGTTCATGTGAATGTCATAATGTTTTTTTCGGGTTCCACGGCGGGGCGTTACAGCTTGGTATCAGAGCGTCAGGTTCATACATTGGTACTTAGGGTATGTTGAGTTCACTATGTTATCCTTGTGAATCTATTAGTGGAATTGTTAAGTGATCACGTGTTCATGGATTTTACCTTAGCATGATGTGGAAAAGAGTAGCGTGAAGGAACCTGATTTATGGTTATGGTTGGAAAGTTATGGTACGTATTCCATGGTTATGGAAAATTGATGTTCCTATGGATTTATTTATGTAGTTGTACCCCTGTAAATGTAAGAAACCAGTAACTGTATCTTGTTTGAGTGTTGTGAAAACCCTTACTTCCTTTGTGTGTCCATGTGATGGTGATACTCAGTACCCATCCATGGGGAAAAGTTACACTTTGGTGTGGGATTTACTATACCATTGTGTGTGTTTGCATGTGTGTTACCTGTTTGAGGGCCAACCCATGTGTGGTTGAAACTTATATATAAGAGTAACCAAAAGTAGTTATTTTTCTTTTGGTTCTCTAGCCCCTCAATCCGTGAAGGGATAGTAGAAGCCACAAGTTCCTTGGGTGGAGTGTGTAGCATATGCATATTGCGGCACAGAGCATCTCAATATTTGAGCACAACAACATTGGAATGTTAGTTATGCCTGGACGTCCATAGAGGCGTTGATCTGGCATTGTTGAGTTAACCTCGTCTGTATGAGAGGTGAAGCTCGGTAGCCTCATAGTGATATTATCTTATTATATTATATATTTTGTGTGTTTGCACATGCTTCGACATGATATGATAGATATGATGCCATACAACACTGATGTTCCGACATAGTGTTGGTGATGATGCTTTGATATACTGTAATTGCACATATTCTGATATGATGCAGTACGATACCACACCCCACTCTTGTTCCGACATAGTGATGGTGATGATGTCGTGTTACATGATGCCACATGCCTAGACACATGAAGGCGCATTATGAGATTGTATTTGTTAGCCTACTTGTGTGATGAGTGTATGGGGCCTTGAACACTTGTAGAGGGATCCTCATGGTTGCCTTGATCATGTTGGTCAAGTAACATATGAGTATATCCTAGCCATGTATACCTCTGTCTATAGCGAGTTCCTGCGTGTGTCTTCTCCATGAGGTATCGCGATGTGGGATGCGTTATGCCTGGTCCTACCTTTGCTGACCCACAGACACATTTCCATGTGGCATATGACTAGTACATGCCTTCTCCAACTAGCGTATGACCAGGTAGAGTGATGACATTTTAATAAGTCGTGGATACACTTTGGGTCATGTGGATGGCGTGCTCATTCTGCACCACTTCAGGGCTACTATCATTCTAGCTGGACATTGTTTCCTCTTTCCTCGTTTGGTGGCTAGTATTTAGTCACATAGTGTTGTGCAATGCAATTTAAAGATTGTGAATTTCTTTTGGTTATTGATGATTTTTTAGTTGATTGTGAGGGCCGACACTTTGTTTATACTTGATTGTGAAGGTTTAGCCATGACTTGTGATCTTATTTGCTTATAACCCTAGAGGTTATATATTTGAGTTAGTGTTGAAATTGTGCACATTTATTACCTTACTGTTGAAATTGAACTTTAATTTTCTCTTCTTTATGAGCTTGGTGGCTAAGCTTGTTATCTTTGTTTTTTTCAATGCTGGCTATGTGTCGTAATGTGATTCCTCTCCAAGGACGTATGAGGCGGACTTGGTGAGTGTGTACGAGGAAGTAGACACACGAAACAAAGAGGATGGGGGTATGTGAGGTTGTTATGCAACTAGGATCCACTACTCACCTTTGTGTGATGACTATCTCTTGGAGGCTAATCACCTTATACAACAAGGGATAGGTCATAGTGGTCTTGTTTGGATGATCTCACTTTAAGTATGACCTAACACAATCAAGCCATTGTTTTGATGTTTGATCTTTATAAGATGTTTATTTCCTCTTGGTTCATGGATACTTTTATCATGGATGGTATGCTTCTTTCTGGTGTCCAGATGGACCCTTGTGTGGCCTTATGTTGTGATTTCTAGTATTATTCGTTGGTATGTATATGTACTATGCATGTATAATTGTGGGTAAGGTGTTTTATTTATGAATATCTGTAAGTTAATTCTCGCCTTTTAGGTTGTGACTCCTTTCTTGGTTGGTGTGTATAGGATGCCTAGAAGAGGTATTCGTGGCATCGATCGTCGGAACCCTACTTTACTAAGTTCCCATGAGAATGATCGTGAGGATCACCTGGGTCCACCATTACGTTCTACGCTTGGGGAGATTCTTACCCGACTTGGCTCTAGACAGGATGGTGGACATCAGGTATTTTGGGAAAGGATCCCTAGGAGAAATATTTCTGCATTAGTAGGATGTATTTTGAAAATTTTGAGAGCACGTTCTCCACCCACCTATCGTTCTTATGGAGGTTTGGGGTCTGAGAATTGGATGATTGGTGTTCCATTTGTTAGTGAATACCCAATAGTCTTTGGGTTCTGAGGTGATCGTCTTACGCATAGGAGGATTCAGAGTTGGATACGAGCACAACTCCATCATCCCAACCAGTTAGCTTAGAGCACATAGATTACATCAGGTAGAAGTACAAGATGTTACAATTGCGGCCAGTAGGGCCACTTGGCAAGATAGTGTTCTTAGAGGAACACACCTAGAACTAGTTGAAGATCGGTAGTTATAGAGCCAACAGGTAATGATATAGAGAGGACTTGTGGAATGAGTGCATCAGTTGATCATCATCGAACAGAGCATCAAGTTACAAATGTGGAAATTTATGGAAGTAGACAGGCAGCTGATTTGGGACCTCATGAAAATCTTGTGGTACAGGAGGCCATGGAGGTGCCTTCAGTGTTGTTTCCTCTGCTTTGATTCTTGTTATGTTTGGATATGTGTTTGGAGACTTGGATGGTGGTTGCTTCTCCATGTTTCTTTGTTTGGATTGGCAGTGTACTTGGTTGGGTTGTTGTTGTTGTTTTTTATGTTATGGTATGGAGTGGTTCAGTTTTGGAACCCTTGATTATGTGTGTTTGTATGATGTTTGTACTAGGGGTACTTCTAGGCTTCCAAGAGTAAGCCTCACCCTAGGGGGGAAGGATGTAGTGACCCTCCTGATGACACTTTTATTTTAGTTGTTTTGTGACACAGTTAGCAGATAGACCTTTGATATTATGTTATTTCCATGTTTTATGTCATCATTTACATGACTGGTTGTGAAACTCATTTGATGATACACTATATTATTTGATGTGATGTTGACCTTCATGAGATGACATTTTATGATGATTATCTATGCTGTTATGTTTTATTCATGATGATTTTATATTATTTAGATGTTTATGTTAGTCGGTAAAGAAGATGATTTAGCAGTACTCATCGGTGTGTGCCCTGCTATGTCGTGACTCTTCTTCACGGTGTGCTTTCATATTTTACATGCTGGATTAATCGTGTAGTGTTACACAACTTTCAGGTACAAGCATCGACTCCACCTGCTTGACGGGTCTGAGCGTGCCATGACCCAATGGAATCATCATGGGAGATAGGCTTGTCCTCTATCCTTAGCCTTTTTCTGAAAATAATGAGTATCTGTCGTCACCCTTTTTTTCTTGTTACCTGTTCGTCACGTGCTTGCAGTCATTTGTTAATGATTGAGTCTATAATGCTTATATTATGTTAATTTGGATTATTATAATGATTAAATTAATATTAATGTTGCTTTCTATGATTTAATGATATAATTAAATTAAAGAGGCTATTTTTAATTTATTATGTAATTAAATTAAAATATTAAAATATCTTGTTTCAAAAAGAGCATTTAATTGTAAATTGATTTCATTATTCAATTTTACGTTTCAAAAATAGAACTTTGAGTTGTGATCTTAAGTTGAAATATCTTGTTAATCTGTTGTGTCTATTGATTTTAATGCATGTGTTGCATGCTGAAACAAAAGTTGAAGTTGAGATGTAGGAATAATGAAAAAGGATATAACCTGGAAAGCGATCATTCTAAAAAAAACAATTTTTGATATTCGAACAATAAGAAGCAAAAAGATTGTTTTCAAAAGATATTTTGGTTTTGAGGAATTGATCATAGAAGCTACAAATTGTGTTAAAGACTGTGTTCTGATTGTGGAAAGTAGAAAGTTTGAATATGTGGGGTTTTTTTTGTGTTCATCCTCCATTTTCAGGGAAGCTCTTTCAGGTTCTTATCTTGTTAAATTCCAAAGTATATTTATTATGAACATGTAAATTTTGCTGTGAAGATTTCGTCTTCAAACTCTGCTACACCATAGAAAAATGAACACATGTTAGAATCTAAATAAATGTAATGATATCTCGACTGAATGTAGAAAACGAAAAAATAGTATCATTGATGGAGGTTACAAATTATAGAATTTGAAACATGGTCGATCTCTTTAAATGTCTGATGCATGCAATGAATCTGTAGTTACAGTATCTTCCTCTATAATATTTTTTCGATCCTCGAACGTTGTTCACCTGTTGACTACGTATATGGTGTGTAGATCTCTGGTTATTCACATTTTTTGCTGAGAAGTATTGGTCTCTGTTGTTGTCATGGTCTAGTGAAATATCTAAGTCTTTCTTTGGAGTTGCATGCTCGACCCAGCCACGCCTTGTTCTTTCCTTGTTCCGTGTAACCTGTGTATTGTATGCACCTTAGCATATAAGATTTCAGAAAAAACTCACTGGTATAGATTCTTCTGATCTGTAGTATATTGAACCTTAGAATGACCATCAATTTCTTAAGGGCTTGGGCTTTGAAGTTTGCAAACACTGGGTTTTGTTTTGAAATGTATAACGAATTGGTCTGGGGCATTCTTGTATGGTACACTCAATGCAGCAAGTCATCTTTTCGAAAGGAGTCTTTCATTAAGCACATGCATTGTATGGTCTGTTTGATGTGGAAAATCATCTACCTGAGATAATTTTAACAGATATGGGAATCGGTATTTCTTGAATGATATGTTTGAAGTAGCAAATTATCCGTTGTAGGGAATTATTTAATAGTATGGCAATGAACTAGTATATTTAATCGGTTACCATTTATGAAGGTTTCATTCAAGAAACAAATAAGCGTCTGTCGATTTGGTCACCAGGCCTCTTGCTTCATTAAGCCACCTATGGAAGGAACCTGTATGGCAATGAGTATCTATATCCGCATCCATTGAATTTACTGTGTTGTCTTCATTGCTTTATGTTACCCTGTTGTCGACGTTAAACTTTGTGTGAACGTTGAGTTCCTTCTCCTCTCCCTGGTGGTGGTTGCATGTTCATTGCTACCCATAAGTATTAGTCAAGGCCTAGTCACCTCATCGGTATCACTTAGATTTGAGTCATCCAGTTCTAGGACAGTCAAAAGATGGAAGCCAATTCAGGTTTAATTATTTTAATCGACATGTAGATATATGTGTTAGGTTCTAAGAAAAGATCTTCCTTTGTATATATTTTTTTAGAAGTTTAGTCTTTTTAAGTAATGGTTTTTAAACATAAAATTTTATTAAGTTTAGCTTATGTACAAATTTAAATATGAAATAGTTGCATAAATTAGATTATTATAACTACTTTTAATTAAGTTTTGTATAGAGAAAATTTAACATAAATTTTACTCTCGAATTGGATACAATAAATAAATAAGTGTTTTATATTTTTATGTTTGAAAATTATAAATTGAAATTGTCAATTGAATTAATAATACTTTGATTTATAATATAGATTATTATAAATAATAATAATATATATTAGAATCACTAATATAGATGCATTAATACATTTATTTGTAATCTCTATTTAATTTGTATTATGGTTGATATTCTTGATTTGTTAATATCTTATATGAATGGTTAAAATTGTATTAATTAAGTTAGTTGGAATCTTTATAATGTATTTTATGAAAAGATATTAAAATCTTGGATTGTATCAATTAGATTTAAAAGTTAGAATAAATGTTATTTTTGGTGAAATAATCTTTAATAGATTTTGGATAATAGAATGTCAATATGAGAATATTTATGTTTGTTAGTTCAATGTTCTAAAAGCTTTAAGATTGTCTTGTATGAATTAAAATCTTATTTTAAAATTTGTTAAAATCTAATTAAAATGCTTTCCCTATGTTGTGTTATTTTCTTGATTATGGATGGGTCTTGGTTTATGGTGTTCCAGAGGTTTTGTTTATTGTTACTAAGTTATGGCATGCTTGTTGATTATCTATTGGTAATGTGATCGTTGCTCAATTTTACCTTGTTTAGATCTTTGTGGGAAACATGGATCTCTCACATTATGACTAGGTAATACTATTTGGGAAAATGTTGTATCTTATTATATGAGTACGTGCTTGTGGAAGTTTTGCAATGCTTTGTTACTTTGGTTATATATTGGATCAATTGATTATAGGTCCATGGTTAAGAAGTTCATGCATGTTGTTTCCTTGTTTTATCTTTATGATGAGTTGTACCTAGGAAGGTTTCCCAAGGTAACCTTTCCCATTTATGTGATGACACTTTGATCCTATTACACTTTGTGATCTTTTTGTTGTGAGTCGCCTCTAGGAGTTTCAATATGCAGTTTATTGTTGTCTTTGACTGGTTCTTGAGTTGTCATGTGAGTCAACCTTGTAATTGTATTTGATTCTTTGTGAGGTCAGTTTGATTTAAGGAATTGTTCTATCTCCTAGCACGGGGGGTGGGATTTTGAGCTCCACACGGTTGGGAGGAACATGCCACAACTCCATTGGGTCCCCTACAGGTATTTGGTTCATGACAGGTTTCCTTGGCTGGATCTAGACTGCACAGTGGTTGCAGAGTTTAGTTCCTTTGGCGAGTTTATGGCGTGGACGTCTTCTTTTCCTTATCTCATTATTTATTGAATTACACTCATGATGTGCATGAGATGCCTTGTATCTATTTGTATTAATTTGAGATTTGATATAATCTCGATTGTTGTATGTAAACTCTTATTGATATATTTATGTGGACATGGTTTCTCATGAGTAAGTTAATTATATGGCTATTGTTTTGTATTGTTGTTATTCATAGTAGCGTAGTTGTGGAACCTTGAAATTTTTATGGTTGTTGTTGTCACATGTAATCTATTTCAAAAAAAAAAATTAAGTAGTTTATGTGAATGTCATAACGTTTTTTCTGAGTTCCATGGCAGGGCGTTACAAAATATATGAGATGACTGCATCTGCCTCCGCACCATGATCAACACCTAGGGACCCAATGGGTGCTTTGCACGTTACACCCGACCTTGTGAACCCAAAGGAACACCCCCCATACAAGGATTCGATAAGAAAGAACCATCGTCCATAAAGTCAAAAACATAAAGGACTAACACCACACAACTCAAGACCAAATAACAACATAAACAACACTAATAATAAAACTCTAGAGGAAACAAGAACAAGGGAAAACAATGGACACAGTGGGAGAGTGGCATCGCATGGCCTTACATGGATTCACTAGGCTACCTAACACTAGGGGCCACCTCCATCTATGGTTAACCATGCATCCTATCTCAAGGTGTCACCCCATAGGGTGACTCATGCATAGCAACTTACCTTTCGTAGAGATAAGGTAGTGACCTTACCAACCAGGTCTTCCCACCCATCCTTAACCTTTGAGAGCACTATCGACAGGGGTGAGGTGCATTTTTTAGTCTTGTTATGTGTTTAACTAACCCAACCCACTAGATACATTAATTAGGTTATCACTTATTTAAGATAACTCTTCCATGGATGACCACTTGTACACTGGCCCCCATGAAGAGCCACTCTCCCCTATGGTTACCCCAAAACAAAAGACAAGTAAAGGGTGTACCTCAATACACAAACATAAAGGACATTATTTTTAAAATATAACACACGAGGCATGACCATCTCGTGACTACATAAAGTATCAAATCATGAATTAAGGAGGTACCACACGTATACATATTCTCAAGGAAAAAAGATAGATAAAAATGTGCAACAAAAAATGCACAAATGCATAATTTCCCGTAGCCTTTGGAGGTAAGTAAACATCTACCCAAGAACCAAAATAACACATTTTTTTTGAAATCATGAAATAAATTAAATCAAAGACAAAACTCTTATAAATGATACATTATTTTAATTTAGATCAAGTTTCCAAACAATATAAAATTAACACAGATAAACCTATTGCATCACAAACCACAATTCCATCATTTAAAAATCATTTAATAAAGATAAACTACATTTTCTACAATTACTCCAACTCACAAATATAATTTGGAAATAAATTATTTAAACTTAAACTATTAAAAAAATTATAAATAATATGTGTATATTTTAATCCTATCCAATATCTATTTCCTGGTTTTGTTTCTTTTTCCAAAATAGAATATTCACAAAATCTGATTTTTTCCATGATCATCAACTCTAAGTTGCACATTCATTTCTATAAACAAGTTTAATAAAATAATACCTAAATCTGAGTTTAATCAAGATAATTTTGTTCTTTAATTCCATAATTGAAATCATTTTTGCACTACCATAGTATATTTATATCTAAATACACACACACACACACACACACATATATCCCTTACAAAAAAAACATTAAATTAAAGTTACTGTTGATGCAACTGCAACATATCAACATGCAGATTTAAATGAATATTTTTATCCATACAATACCAATGTATATATATATACATTGCACAATAAACACTAAATTTAAAAGTTCATTATACTAATCACTGTGCATATAATATAATAGAGGACATAAATAAAATTGTTGACCATAGTCTCTCTCTCTCTCTCTCTCTCTCTCTCTCTCTCACACACACACACACACACACACACACACATATATAATGAAATAAATAAAATCCCATGACATTAAGGAATATGGCACAACCCTCCCTTGAGTGGTTACGCACAACAACCATAGGTTGCTACGTGCATAGCCATTCAAGGGTGAATGGCTTCCCAAGTGCGTCGAACAACCATGAAGGAGAGTGAAGACATAATGGGGAGGGATGCCAAACACAGACCCCTCAACGATATAAAAATAATGGCCTTTCATTACCAAATATAGAATTCACAGTCCCTAAAGTATATATATATATATATATATATACATATATATTTGCATACATATATATACATATATATTTACATACATATATATAATGCATTAGCAACAGATAGGCAGAAATCAATAGCCGAAATATGAAATACAACCGAAATATAAAGAAGATCTCTGGAAAAAGGGAAATTACAATGCAAATGGCTGGAAATAAATCCATAATGAACAGATTGAAAATAGAACCACATCTACTATCCAATTAAAATATAGTTCCAGACGATTTGCCAATCAAACTCACACATCAAAAATATTAAATAACGATACTGGACAGGAAACGTAGGGGAAAACAAAATCCAAATGTTGGAGATGAAATTTAAACAACAATGATCTCGCAATAATAACAATTCAAAGCTTCACAGGAATGCATTTTTATTTAATACATAGAATTTTTGACAAGCAAGCCTAACGACATTTGGAAATTTCAATTTTTCTTTTCAACAGGAAATTACAAAGATATTCAAGTTTACAGTGCTACCCGGAGTCCTTCAATTGAATTTAATATAGAGACGAAATGCTACGGCGTGTGTATCCAATGAGCTACATTCTTCACCAAAATTCTGAAATCCGCAACTTACAGAACCAATTTCGAAGACATAATGTCCAGAGCAACTATGATTCTAAATTCTTTTAACTATTTTTGAAAGAAAAATGCAGAGATTACGAATTGCAAAACAAAAATTGCTTTCCTTCTCTCTGTTTTTTTGAAAAACACCAGATTGGATATAAAATCCAAAGAAGGCAAAAATTAGAACATTACCAAAAATTTCTGAATTTCACTGCACATGGAAAATAGCCACTTGCCTTCAATTTTACTTTTTGCTAATTTTCGAATAGGCATTTCTTCCAAATTTCCTAAACTAACTATTTCTTCCAAAATTTAAACATTATAATTTCCTTGTTAAAATATAATTAACTTTTAAAGACAAATAAATATTATTAAAATAAATAAATAAGCATTATAACTCAAGCAACATCTAAATTTAAAATTTAATGTTAAATTAACTACTTGATGTTAGAATTAATCATCATAATAATAATTTTAAATGACTTAATTTAAATATTCAATAAAACAATTTATTAATTTATATTTATTTAAATTAAATGGTATCCTCAAGATAATTTAAACTACGCAATATTAATAAAACCATTAATGTATAAAATCAATAACACTAACTAGCGCATTTATTTTCTAAGAGAATTCATGCCATTTACTAACAATGTAATTCAATTACTTAACTAACCACATCAAAGAATAACATTTAATTAAAACAATTATTTAACGACATCAACATAGCCATAATCGAAACCTTTAATAAACATTACTAAAACCATGAAAGTAACTAGCTCAAACTAAAATCATACCCACACGAACGAAGTACAAATATATAACATAAACAAACAATGACCAAACCACAGACACAGACGGGGAGTAATTTCTTATCAACTCCCTAACCACATCAACCATTGGGTATGTAGGGCACCCTCAGACCCGACAATGCATGTGGAGTCGACACCCAGTACCTATAGTCTTGCATAACACCAAATGTCGAACACCATATACATATAAACTCATTTTAACGCCCCGCCGTGGAACCCAACAAACGTTATGTTATTCACATAAACAACATATATATTTTTTTTAAACAGATAACATGTAACAACATAAACATTTTAGGGTTCCAAAACTACACTACTTAGTAATAACAACAAAACACTACAATAGCCATATATAAATAAACTCATGAGAAGTCATGTCCAAATATACATATACAATAAGAGTTACAAACGATAAATGAGATTGTGACAAATCTCAGAATAATACAAGTATCAATACAAGGCATCTCATGTACATCATTAGTGTAATACAATGAAGAATGAGATGAAGAAAAGAAGACGACCACGCCACGAACTCGTCAAAGAACTATGCTCTGCAACCACTGCGCAATCTGGATCTAGCCAAGAAAACCTGTCATGAACAACACACCTATAGGGGACCCAATGGAGAATGTGGCACATTCCTCCCAACCGTGTGGAGCTCAAAAGCCCACCCCCCATGCTAGGAGATAGATCAAGTCCTCAAGTCAAACTGACATCACAAAGTAAAATACACTTACATGGTCGACTTACATGACAACTCAATACCAGTCAAATGACAAACTCCCAGAGGCGACTCAAAAACACAAGAGATCAATAAGTGTACTAGGATGAGAGTGTCATCACATATATGGGATAGATTACCCTGGATAGCCTTCCTAGGTTACCGACCCTCTACCAGAGTTACCCTAGCAACCTCTTATGACTTTGGCCCCTATGCGACTATGTGGCCTCGAATCACTTCTCAAGAAGATAAAGTGTTCAAGATTTCATTCCAGGACTTCTCAACTTGCTTTAATCTAAACGAGCGTTAAAGACCAAGGTGAGGTAAACATTATCTTGTAAGGTTAATTAAACTACCCAACCCCTACAAACTTGTTTTAATTATCACTTGTTAATACACTTCCAAAAGGTTACCCCTGCAACCTCTTCTGGGTCCGGCCCCTATCGGAAGCCACTCTTCCTAAGGTACAACTCCATAAATAGAATAAAACAAGAAGACAATCATGCATGAAACATGAACTACTTACACATGGACTTATAATCAATCGATCCAATAAACAATCTTACTAACATAACATGCATGGCGAAGAAGTCACTGTTACAAAAAGACTCCATGACCTCAAAGCTGACATTAACATCAAATACAACAATGTGATTCACAACATGCATGGTCTACATTCTCGCAATTACAAACATATTCCATCACATTAACAACACTCTCCAAGCCTCTGGGTAACAATATACTAACAACAACCTCAAACGAAGTAGGGATAATACCAAACAAGAACACATTCATAAGCATAATCGCTTATTCTTATTTAAGGACATCAGTTATATATTACTCTTAAATATAACAAAACTAAAAGAGCAATAAGACCGCAATTACTTCCTTACAATCATAATACTTTTATCACACTATCTTATAAAAGATCAACCCAAGATTACTAACACTTAATAATCAAATGCAATATCTAATCCTCATAACTAATTGAGAAAACGCAAGGTTCTAGCATTAATTAATTTTTAATCCCATTCTTATTCACTATAATTATAATTTACTAACAATCCATTTCATTAAGAAAATACCAATTTTAAACCTCATCAATTTAGAATTTGATAATAACGACACATAATCCTAATTATAAAATTATAAAATTAATCATCATTTCCAACAACAAAACTGTTTTATTCTAGTTAATCTACCCATTTAATGACTATACTACTCACCTATCTTAACATACAAATTACATCTATAGTATTTGTTGTTAAAAAAATTATAAACAAGGGTAGCTTATATATATATATATATAACAATTAACACTAATTAAATAATATTCTATTTAAAAGTACTTATATACTCTTTATATTTTAATGTGGATTTACTTACAAATACACATTGATTATGTTAAATCATTTCCCAAAGAACTATAAACATAATCAAGTTTAATTGCAAACCTAAACATCTATTTTCGAAAGACCTAAACAACAAAAAGGTCAACCGCTAACTAGAACAACATGCAAAGCATAGAACGACTCGGCTTCTATCCTTATCGACCTCCACCTCGAAACTAAAGAAGACTGCGACTAACATACCAAATCAAGCATGCAACGAAAGGGTGGTAAGAGCTTCAAAAGCATTCGGTAACAACAGTTGTTACCATCCGTAAGAAAGGTAGAAAGGATTCGAAAACCACAGAAGATAATTGTTCCAGTGCAATAAAAGATAAAACCAGAATGAACAAATGCGGGGGAATGGAATACCGTTGCATGCCAACCATTCATCTCAGAAGGGAGAAGAGTAGGAGTCCGCGGCCACAAGTAAACATAAAAATATATGAAAGTAAAGATACTACCAAATTATGGATTTTACGTGGTAATGCTTACACTGTTGATGCATGTACATACTAGGATTACGAAGAATAATACCAGGTTCAAAAAATTTATAGTTGAAAGTATGGTTAGCAGCCAAAACTCACGGTTTCATATGAGTGGTGGTGTTTTACATATAAATAATTAAAGACAACATGCAAGGGTAAAATATATAAGGGATAATTGTCGACTAAAAGATTCCATAGCCACCTAACTCATAAACAAGTTAAACCCTACTCAACTAAGGCATGCTCAACATGGTTTTGGCATAAAATATCAGGCAAGAACATGCAAACAACCACCACAAGGATAACGAGGTTGGTCAAAAATGAAAAGAAGAGATATCAACAAGCATTCGATAAACAAGGTGAACCCTTACCCTCCACACAAGGCATGAAACAACCAAGTTTCAAATATCACAAACTCGAACTTGGTGCAAAAAGCTAAGTATTTTATGAACAACAGGATGGCATCGGATTCAAACAACACAGGAGACAATACATCAGATAAGACTAGACGCGTGTTGATTAACAAATTCGTGCATGCAACATGCAGGTAGGTTACAAAAGAGACAAAGAAAGTATATTCTTCTCTCGAATTCATTGATTATTTCCATCCTAAAAATCCTAATTTGCAATTGAAACCATGGTACGAAATAAGAATTTTTAAACAGGGGACAACAAGATCAGCATCTGAAATCTCAAAACTCAAAGAATTCGAAGAACATACACGTTTTCTTAAAAATAAGAATTCTTAGTTATGGCCGACTCTTCAGAAAAAAAAATGATGCATTCGATATAAAGAGAGCTCCAAAGATATGATTACAAGAATAAAAACAAGATCCGACCTCGCTAAAAGAGAACAGAAGGACAGAGCGTAGTAGGACAACTGGTTAGACCACTATCCTAAAAAATAAATTCGAATTGATTTCAAACAGTACTGAGATCAATGTTTCCTTCTATTTGGTTTGATAAATTCCAACTCTTACAATTTTATTTCCTATTTTATGCAGGTTTTCAATCAAAGTTTCCCCAATATCTAAACAAATTTTGCAGCAAGAATATTGACAGAATTCAAATGAAGCAAACTTGAATATAAAGAAGAAAACCTGAACGCTAGCAGGAATCAAGATTCGATGAAGAAATAACAAAAAATCTTCAATCCACAACCTCCGTAGTGTGAACCCATCTTCGATTAGATTCTCAGACAATCTCTTTCAGTGAAAACAATATTCTTCTTCCCACTTATCGAAAATCAAAACCCGTGTCCTCAAAAGAATCATATTTTCTAAATTGTATATTTTTTCCAATTTCAAAGCCACAACTTTAACTCCTAGTTTAGCATGCAACGCATGAATCAGTTAAACTTAATAACCACTAACTGATTAAACAAGATATTTACAATCTTTAAATCACAACTATTAGTTCTATTTTCAAAAATATCAAAATGAATAATCAAATCACTTTACACTTAAATAATCTTTTCGAAACAAGATATTTTAACATTTCAATTTAATCACTTAATAAACTAAGAATGGATTTTCTAATTTAATTATTTCATTAAATCAGTAAAGCAACATTACTATTTTAGTTAAAACATTAAAATAATCTAAATTAACATTATAAACTCAACATTAACAAACGACTACAAACAAATGACGAAGAGGTGACATGACATGAGGGTGGCAACAGATACTCATTCTTTTCATAACGATGGCTAAGGACAGAGGACAAGTCTATCTCCCATCGATGATTCCATTGGGTCATGGCACGCTTAGACCTAACAAGCAGGTGGAGTCGATGCATGTACCTAAAATTTGCATAACACTGCATGATTAATCCATCAACATGTACAAATATGAAAACACACCATGAAGAAGAATCATGATGTAGCAGGGCACTCATTGATGAGTTCTGCTAAATCGTCTCCTTCACCAACTGATGTAACATATAACTAACATAATATCATCATGTATAAAACAAAACAACATAGATAATCATCATAAAATGTCATCTCATGAAAGTAAACATCACATCATAAAATATAGTGTATCATCAACTGAGTTTCACAACTGGTCATGTAAACCATGACAAAACATTGAAACAACATAATGTCTAAGATCTAATTACTAATAGTATCACAAAACAGATAAAATAAAAGTGTCATTAGGAGGGTCACTACACTCATAATCAAACTCATTGTGAAAGAGAATTGCGGTGAGGTAGGGTGCTCACGGATGAGTGATGCAACACCATCTCCCTCACCTAAATCATATACAGTAATCAAAATCTAAACACAACATTATCATAAAGCAATCAGTAACAACACCATAAGAATAAGTATCCAACACATGTGTCCAAATATCATAAGCAAAAAAACAAAACTATCCACCAACCAACAACATGACAAAATAGATGTCTATCAAAGTATCAAGTATGCATTAGAACATAACCAAAAACCAAAAAAAATCAAACACACATACCAAACAGTATCATAATGTATCAATAACATGAGCGGCACTACATTTTATTTCTCTGTAATTCTATACTATTATGTAAAAAATTATAAAGAACTTAAATCGCTTAATTATCCATAGAGAAACTAAAGACAACACTAAAAATGAGGAAGTAACATCTACAAAGTAAATAAAAATTCAAAGCACAAAGTATATGATGGAATTCTCTAAATCCTACTTCTACTATTTTCAAATTAATTTAGGGGAGCATAATAGGTATTTGGTATCTATGTTGTATTCTCTTATTCTAATAAAACTAAGTTCATTTTCCTTGATTTTATCTTATTTCTTTTATTTGTGGCCCATTATTTTTATTCAACTTGAATTAATATTAAAAATGTATGATGGAATGGGAAGATTAAGTACCTTAATCTAAAATCAGGAATCATAATAGAGGCAAATAAGGCACAATATGATTAGAATTGTACATTACTCCAAATTATTTACATGGCTAGTTGTAAAATCTACATTCATGGAAACATCCTAGAATCATAGACTTGACCACACATTGTACAAATTGGTTGGGGGCTCTATTATGTCTCCTACCATTGGATAATTATATACATAAAGAGCATTAAAATTTAGTAAACCTTTGCTATTGCATGTTACATATAATAGAAAAACTAAAAAATATAGGATTATACAACTACTAAACAACAACATTTAAGACCGAATTTCTTTTACAATCATATACATGATCTAAAATTCCCATATAATAAAAATAGAGAATGTATCAAAATCCCCTTGGAAACAACCATGACAATCCCACAAATAGCCCTACAAACCTAATTATTATCACTAACCCAACATATTCCCCATCACGCCCTACATGTATTTTCATCACTTTGGTATTTTATCACCCCTTCAACATTGGCATATTTATTCCTTTCATGGTTCAACACCTAACCTAGTAACAAAAATGTACTCCTCCCCATAATTCTATTTTCTACAAACCTAATCATTATCACTAACCCAACATATTCCCCATTAATCCCTACATGTATTTTCATCACTTGGGTAGTTTATCACCTCTTCAACATGGGCATATTTATTCCTTCCATGGTTCAACACCTAGCCAAGTAACAAAAATGTGTTGGAGTTGAGAAGATACAACTTCATAGGAGCCCAGTGACCTCTGCAAGCAATAATACCTGTTACAAGGAGAAGCAAAGAGAAGCAACAAAGAAAATGCTCAAGAATGTGGAGCAATGTATTCACCCAAAATGTAAAATGAATAATGATACAAAAGATAGTTTTCAACCATATATAGATGAAAACCCTAAAAAGGAAAACCCTAGGCTTGCACAATAATAATTAATAAAGTAATTAATTATTATGTACCTAATGTTAGCTTAAGTGAAAAAGAGGTAAAAGGGAAATTTACGTAATTAAACAAATATTGTTTAATTAATAAAGTAAATATCCAATTACTCTAACACCCCCCCTTAAGCTAGACTTAGGGAGAAGCTAAAACCTAGAAGAAGCTACCGAAAGCAAAAGCAATGGGTCCCGACAACAAGGCCAGATCAAGTACCCAAGTACAAAGAAATCTCTATGAAACGGAGAAAAAAGAGAAACCCCAGTGGGAAAAACACCTCTCCAAAAAGAGATAGAAGAACATGCTGAAAGAAACATGAAGGAAGGAAGGCCTCATAAAGAGCCCCTAAGAACAACTTCCTTCACCCCAAGCATAGAGCGCAACTGAAGATAGCGCGGAGATGCAAAAGGTTTCGTGAAGATGTCTACAACTTGCTCGGCAGTGGGAATATACTCCAAGATGAGAGAACCATCCTGAATCAACTGTCTGATGAAATGCATATGAAGCTCAATGTGCTTCATTCATTGATGCTCCACTGGGTTGCGTGAAATGTGTATAGCACTCTAATTATCACACCAAAGAATAGTGGGACTATCAGGAGGAAAACCAAACTCAGTCATCAACTAAAGAAGCCATAAAATCTCCTGACTAGCGAGCACAACAGCTCGATACTCAGCCTCTGTAGATGATAATGCATGAGCAGTTTGCTTCTTGCATGACCATGTGATAGGACCAGAGCCAAGACAGAAAACAAAGCCAGAAGTAGACTTCCGATCATTGACATCACCAGCCCAATCTAAGTCAGTGTAGCCAACAATGTGAGGATCCCCTGATGTGTAGTGAATGCCATATGAAGTGGTGCCCTAAATGTACCTCAAAATACACTTGGCAGCTTGCTAATGACTCTCATGAGGATCATGGGAGAATCGAGAGACAAGACCAACCACAAAGGTCAGGACGAGTGTGAGTCAAGTACAACAAACTACCAACCAACTACCTGTAAAGTGTAGAATCTACAGAAGGAGTGGGGCAAGTAGTAGTCAAAAAAACCCTTGACTGAAACAGTGTGGGGGTAGGCTTGCAATCAAGCATGCCAAAGCGCTGAAGCATATCAAGAGAATACTTCTGCTGGTAAATGCAGATCCCCTCTGAAGACCGAATCATCTGAAGACCAAGAAAATAGTGTAGAAGGTTGAGATCTATCATCTCAAACTGCTCCATCAAGGTTAGTTGAGAATTCTGAATCATAGAGGATGAGCTACCTGTGATGAGAAGATCATCAACATATAGCACAAGAATCAGGATCTCACCCTCAAGATGTTGAATATAGACCGTGTGATCAGAATGACAGCGAGTAAAACCAGTGGAGAGCAAAAAGGAGTCCATCTTCTCATACCAAGCCCGAGGGGCCTGTTTGAGACCATATAATGAACGTTGAAGTTTGCAAACCAAAGAAGCATCATGTACAAATCCCTGAGGCTACTCCATATAGATCTCCTCCTGTAGGTCACCATGCAAGAAGGCACACTTCACATCCATCTGAAAAATGAGCCATCCCCTAGAAGCTGCGAGTGATAGTACAAAACGAATAGAATTCATCTTGGCGACAGGGGCAAATGTCTCAGAGTAATCAATACCCTCAACCTATGAGAAACCCTTCGCAACAAGACATGCTTTGTACTTATCAATAGAACCATCAGCAACATACTTGGTGCGATACAACCATCGGCACCGAACCATCTTTCTGCCCTTAAGAAGAGGATAGAGATCCCATTTACTATTCCTCATCAAAGAAGAATACTCCTCCTCCATAGCACTATCCCACTCAGGGTGACCTATCGCCTCTAAAAACCTCTGAGGATCCTCTGAAAGAGCATGACTCAAAAGACTAGAACCCGCAGTATGAGAACGGGTGCGATGAGTGTCTGAAGGATCACCGGCCATAGATCCTTCTACCTCAATAGTAAAGCGAGCCCATTTGGGCCTCTAAGGTGGAGCAAGGTGAGGTGGAGATGGGGGATCATCAATATCCTCATCAAAATCATCCTCAAAATAATCCTAAAGAGCTGCAGTGGGTGGAGTAGGTAGTGAAGTGGACACTGGAGACAGGGTATCAACTGCAAGAAGGCGCTCATCAAACTGAGCATCCCGTCGAAACATGGCCTCTCTGGAATCAGGATCAAACAACCTGTATGCCTTAACATCCTCACAGTAGCCGACAAAAATGAGGGGTCAACTCTTCCGCTCCATAGCTCTCCTCTAAGCATCAGGAATAAAAGCCCATGCCTCACTACCAAATACTCGAAATGATGAAATATCAGGCTTGTCATGAGACCAAGCCTCCTCAGGAGTCATATGTCGAATTTCCTTATGAGGCATTCAATTCTGAATATAGTTGGCACAATTGACTGCCTCAGCCCAAAAAGATGAATCCATGGACCTAGACAGAATCATACAATTAGCCATCTCCCGTAAAGTCCTGTTCTTTCGCTCAGTGATACCATTCTGCTGAGGGGTGTAGGGAACATAAAACTGATGCTGCAAACCATGCTCAGTGCAAAAATCTCTGAAGGCCTGATTCACATACTCCCCCCAATTATTTGTACGTATTTTCCGGATAGAAAGTCTAGACTGCTTCTCTACAAATGTCTTGAAGACTCGAAAGGAATTAAAGACATCAGACTTGTCCTTAAGAAAGTACACCCATGTGCGTCTGGAGAAGTCATCAATGAATGTGATTGCATACTTGGCCCCTGAAAAAGAAGGAGTGGGAAATGACATGAGGTCACTATGAATCAACTCCAAGGGTGCCAAAGCACGAGTGGTACTTCCCTTCAAAAAGGGATCCCTGTGATGCTTGCCAAGCACACAACCATGACAAACACCGTCAGTGCAGGAAATTGTGGAAGACCAAGAACAAGTGACTGTGTACTCATCTGCTGAAGATATCTGTAATTGACATGGCCCAAACGCTCATGCCAAAGCTTACTCATGGAATTTGCATGTGCTATAAGAGATGAACTTGTACCCTCAGAAGGCGCAAATCCATCAAATCTGTAAAGACGAGATGCAGTATCAACACTACCAGTAGCCACAACCAAATCAGAGTCATGGAGGTCCCGAATAACCACATCATGTGGTGAGAAATCAACTGTCTTACCAGAGCCAGTGTGGAAAATCTGATAAATGGACAAGAGGTTCGTCGAGATGTCAGGAACAACCAAAACATCTTGTAGAGTGCCCCCATCCAAAGAGACAGAACCTGAACCCAAGACGGAAAGCTATGAAGAGTCACCCACTGCAATCTGTGAAGTACCACAAGAGGCAAGAGAAGTGACCAACTGCTGAGTGTGAGTCATATGGTGAGAAGCACCAGAGTCTAAAATCCAAGTGGACCCATTGGTCGATGCTCTGCAGTGAGAGCATGACCCTTCCCTGTGGTGGAAGAAGAAGAAGACTAAGGTGAGGAGATGTGTTGCTGCTGCATGGCATCCTCTAAAGCCTCTAATTGTTTCCAACACCTGGAAACTGGATGACCTTGCTTGCCACAAAACTGCAAGTGTCTCCTGATTTCTCCTTAGTCTTGGAGGAAGACTCACCAGACTTCGAAGATTTCCCATGTTTCGGATTAAATGGTGGTTTAGAATCAGACTTAGGAGGAGGTTTGGAGGAATGCTCACTACCTACAAAATCTTTCTTGGGCCTCGGTTTCTGCTTCTGTTTCCCCTTCGGTGACTGAGCAACCAATGCTTTGCTCTTTGAACCTGAGAGCATATCCATCTGAGAAAGGTGAGACTGTTCCCGAGACAAACGCTCACAAAACAAATCAAAGGTAGGCATGGTAAAACTGGCACCCAAACCATCCATGGTGGAGTAGAAGGAGGAAGCAAATATCTGAAATGGACCACGAAGCTTCGAAAGAATCAAGTAAATGCACTTTGTGTCTGTCTTGTTCTTGCCACAACCCTGTAAAATAGTGTGGATAGTTTTGAACTTGTTCAAAAAATCCTCAATAGTGGGAAATGAATCAGGTAACAATGAAGTCAGCTCTGCCTCAATCTGTAATGCACGAAACTCATTAATGGCCCCAAAAAGTGTCTCAAACTTCAGCCACATGGCTCGAGGAGTGAGCAAAGCATCAAGGTGAAACAAAAGACTGTCTGAAACATGCATGCATATCAAACCCATAGCCTCATCCATCTTGTTCCTGTGCTGCATAATCTCAAAAGGACGTTGCAACTGAAGGCTGAACCTCATCTAAACAAGACCATAACCCTCGTGACCTGAGTAGCCTCATCATACGAGACTTCCAAGTGTGATAGTTATGTGATGTGAGTAGCTCAACTGAAGAGTCTGCCATGAAACCCTGCACCTGTACCTGCTTGTGTTTTTTATTATTATGTGATCTTTCAGAATAGACAGAAGATGCAGAAGGGTTTTGTTTTTTTGAGAGTTTTGGTGTTTTGGTTTTCTGATATAAATGATAGAAAGCAAGAGAAAAACACCCCCCACAAAAGATAAACCCAAACCCTAGTACAAACTGAGAAGAAGGAAGCAATGCATAAGAAAAAAATACTTCAAAACAAATTCTCATGTACCTGGTGAAAATTCTGATAAAATAAATCACATATCTGAATAGAGCATGTTGAGAGCTTTCCAACGCCTATTTGAGTTTGAAAAACGGAGTCCGTTTGCACCTTCTATGACCCTGAAAGTGAAGAAAGAAGACCTCACTTTGACTGGAAAAATAATATCTAGACTGGTAAAATTTTAAAAAAATCCTACACCATCAGATCAGTGTTGAAACCAGCTTTCCAATGCCTATTTTTGTTCGAAAAACAGAGCTAAAACGCTTGAGTTATGTCTGATCTTGTGAAAGAGCATAAAATACCCGATTAGACCCCCTTTAGCACCCTGGAGCTAAAAAAAATAGCCCCTCGTCACCTGGGCGGACCAGGGGGATGGGGCAGTTAACCCACGGTCATCCATGTGACCACCCGCGGGCTAGGAGAGGGCGACAGGAGGTCAGCATCCGCGGGGTCAGCGGGTGTTGGCGGTGTCGGCGGGTCAGTGAGGAGCGTAGGGAGCTAGGCGAGGAGTCGGCGGGGAGTGCAAGGAGAGCGGCAGGGAGTCGGCGGAGCCGGGAATGGCAGAGACCGACAGCATGGATGGATTGGAGTGGTGCGGTGGCCAAGCGGTGGCTGACAGGGGCGGAGCGGCGGCTGGGCGGTGGAGTGGTGGCCGATGGGTGGTGCGGCCGGTGGCTGACGGATTTTTAATGGGCCACGCAGAAAAAAATAAAAAAACCTTAGTTTTTTTAATTTATTTTTCTTAAATTTGTGATTTTTTTGCTGCGGGGGCCGTACGGCCAAAAACCTAAAAAAAAAATTGCATCCTTGGTTGACTGTAACCAAAATCAATGATTTGACAGTCGATTTAGGGGTTTTTGGGCGCTATGAATCCAATGGCACTATCCATTTGGGCCCAAAGTGAACCTAAAATTTGGAGTATGCTGAATCCACAAGAAGAAACCTTAGAACCCTAGATTTGCTTCCAATGCAAAAAACTCAAAACAAGAACAAGTAGCTGCAGATCTGAAGCTCTAATACCATGTTGGAGTTGAGAAGATACAGCTTCATAGGAGCCTAGTGACCTCTGCAAGCAATAATACATGTTACAAGGAGAAGCAAAGAGAAGCAACAAAGAAAATGCTCAAGAATGTGGAGCAATGTATTCACCCAAAATGTAAAATGAATAATGATACAAAAGATAGTTTTCAACCATATATAGATGAAAACCCTAAAAAGGAAAACCCTAGGCTTGCACAATAATAATTAATAAAGTAATTAATTATTATGTACCTAATGTTAGCTTAAGTGAAAAAGAGGTAAAAGGGAACTTTACGTAATTAAACAAATATTGTTTAATTAATAAAGTAAATATCCAATTACTCTAACAAAATGTACTCCTCTACATAAGTCTATTTTAAATCATACTCAATGAATATAGCCACTACAAAGAGAGAATTGTGTGGCTACTATAGACATAATGACCCATGATTATGTGTAACATTGATTCTATCTGAAACCTTCCCCACATCATTGATTGATCTAAGTCTTGAGTAGGTATAACTCACACCATAATTCATCTAATATTACATTCTATACAACCCTCATTATAATATATATCACATAATCAACCCCTACCATCTTCTTCACAACTCTTTGCTCCAAAAAACTACTCTCATCCATCTCTTTTACTAATCCCTATCTCTAAATTGGTTTTACAAAAAAATCCAAAGAAACCGTAGTTGTAGGTCTATATCAAGAATAGCCATAACCTTATGGATAACTTCAATTTAGGTTTTCTTGTTAAACCTAGATTTTTCCTTCCCAATAAACCTTTTACAAACCCTCATGTGGCCATATTATCATAGGAAAAAATAATTTAAGACAATGACCTACCACTCTTCCTTTTGGGATCTCTAAAATTATATAAGCTTTACCCATTATAACCAATACACAAAGAAGTGGAAATAAGCATTCTAGATCAATAATTCCAAGTGTCAATATTTATAATGCCACTAGTACACAAATATAATCACCATTTTTATTCACACACAATGAAATAACTCCCCAAATATGCAAAGACCAAATCAATGAGTGTTAATGCAATTACCTCCCATGAGCCACAAATAAAACAACATACCCTTAGGGATCCCTAATAGGGTTTAAAATAGATATTTCTCACATGTTGACAATCATACTATAAAGGGGATCCATCATGGAGGGGAATGAGACCAAAGGGTATCCATTGTTTGACTAAGATAAACACAGGAAGGGACTTAGACCCATTACAAAGCAACCATATAGGTAAAAAAATATGAGTCTCACCAACGGTGAGACTAAGTTTAACTTAAACAACAAAAGAAGATAAAACCTAACAAAGACAACAAGAGGTAACAAATAACTATTAAAGAGAAGCTATAGGCCTCTGAGATGCTTCAGGCCTTTAATTCCATTCCTTATTAAGGAATTCCAATTTATCCTCAAAGGATAGATTTTGACAATCAGTAATCTTTTCATTGAGAGTAATATACTGCACCTTCTCCTCACTTTTTCCCTTCTTCTTTTTCTCTTTTCCTATTAGTAGACTAGTTAGAAAAACCTTGAGAAAAATGATCAACCACCATGTTAGTCCTTTTCTCCAATTCAAATTGCAAAACATGGATAGTAGTGACAATATTCTTCATTGAATCTTTGCATTAGGCAACAATATCTAACATTTTAGTGGCCACTTATTTTTCCATTTTTTTTTATCTCTTTCCTGCTATAAGTCATTTTCCTAACCTCCTCCACCTATATTTCCATCTTCACCCACTTACCAAACATAGAAGCCATATTTTTAATGAAATCCCACACCTCATCATTAACTTTCTTAGCCTTTCATCTGAAAGACTTGGACAAAGCTAGATATTCCAAATTTTATATCTTCTTCTTGGGAGCATGCCACTAGGATAGTTTCCATTTTAAAATATCATTTTGTATTTTGTAGGAATTGTATATGTTGTTTATCTTTTTTATGAGTTGGGTGCACTGATTGCAAGATTGGGAGCTTTTAGGAGGCCAAAAAAAATAGGTTTAATAGGACTGTGTCTATTTAAAGTTTCAGGAGAAACTTGATTGAGGTTATTGGTGGAAGACTTCGTAGGGGCAGGCTAGGAAGAGGACTAGAACTGGCAGGAGAGGAAATTAGCATACTCTCAAGGTTGGGAGAGCTAAGATGGGAAGAATATTCCTCCATCACATAGAAGTAAGGATCCTTGAGGATATCCTTGAAAGACACTTTTCTAGCCCTCATAGAAGAAGCAAGGGGTCCAACAAGGGATCATAGTCAAGATATTCTTAGGGAACAAAATTGGAATCCTAAAGAGATGACCTTTTTTTTTAGCTTATTGAGGGGGACCCTCATTCGAATTGAGTGGGGAGGGGTTATAGATACATGGAAAAATAATGTGTGTCAGAGTGAGAGCCATATTATAATGGTAAAGACAATGAACATTCTCATGGTGGATAGGGAGGGCTTTGCTAGTGAATATGACCTTTTGAACAAAATCCTCAAGAGAAGAAAATAACCAAAACACAAAATTCATTTTTACATTATGCCTAAAGTGATTTAGCATGGGGAAGAGGTAAGCATGGGACCTTTTGTAGTGGCCTTCCAAGGTAATGTACCTCATCATTACCTCTTTAACCTTCTTTCAAACCCTAGTAAAATTATCTCTATTGAATTCATTTTGTAGACAGTTCACCTTCTCCCCTCTCTTTAGGAATCTATTCATAGCATCTTGATAGTTTCCTTTAGTATTTTTCAAAATTATAAACCTTATAAGGGAAACCTAGTAGCCTCGGCAATCAAGTCCAGAAAAACTTCAAAGGAATACCCCTAAATAAACCAAACCATCTTTCCAATAATTCAAAAATTCCACCTATATCAGAGAGTCATAGTCATTCATGGCTTTAATGTATGATCAAATATTTCCTTTTTGCAAAGTAGGCCACACCTTACAATCAACCTTAATGCTTTCATATCCTTTCAACTCACTTTACAAGAAGTTTCATCCCATAGTGGACATTTGGAGAATTCCATAAATGAGGGGGCAATAGGTAGTAGGATGAACAATAAAATAAACACTTGTGTGCTTAATTTTAATTGTGTGCCAGTGGAACCTTTTAATATTGTCATGATATTTTGAGAAGGCGAATAAAATCACCTTCCAAATAGTATCATAATTTGATGAGCTAAGTGAAGCATATTACCCTTATGACATTAGGAGCCTTAATACCTTTTGCCTCATTTTTATATTAACTTCAATAAAATCTAGGAGGGTAGATATATCATTCTAGATCATGATGGAATCAATTTGGGAACCCAGATTAGAAAGGAATTCCATGGATAAATTTTCTTCCCTAAACAAATGTTGGATTTTATAATCCTCCAAGTTATGAATTTTTGCAACTATCTCCCCAATGATATCTTTATAGGTCCAACCAAATTTGGCTTTATTATTCAGCATATTAATTATATTTTTTGAATCCCCTTCTATGACATTTTTTAATACCTTTGCTAATGGAAATGATGATTCCATCATAAGTAGCAACTGATTTAGCAAAATTGGAGGATTGAAAATCCAAATTAACAACATAGGATAAAATCATTGTACCCCTATTATCTCTCATAATTCCACTCCCCACTTGACTAACTTGGGTTCTCCTTAATTGAGCGATCAAAGTTTAGTTTGAACCACCTGGAATAAGAGAGGGACCAAATAATAGGTTTTTGAGAGACTGGCTTCAAGAGATCCATATTGGCCAATCTTTCAAAGATGTCTCATTTTTTAGCTATCTTTATTTCAATTTCAAAGGAGTTTCTTTTAGGTCTTTTTGAATCAATAATCTTGATATTATCCTTTGTATTTTGAAGAATAGAGGCAGATGATGCTTCCCAAGGTTTGTCTCTGTTTATAAAGACCATGTTGTTACATTCTTTCCAAATTTACCATCCAATATGAAGGAATTTTTTCCACCAAAAATGCATAATGAGGGGGTGGGAGAAGGGGTTATTCTAGCTCTCTGCGATGCATTTGACATTATCTTACCAAACCCAATTCTTGAATAATTTATTGAGGATATTTTGGGAGATATTCTATGAATACTCATAATGAATAAGGATATGATCTATATTTTCTTCTTTTCATTCACATAAAAATCATTTTTTAACCATTTACATGCCTATTTTTTGAATAGTATCAATGGTCAAAACTTTTTTTTACACACTATCAACCAGAAGAAGCAAATTTTGGAGATATTTTTATGCTTCCAAATATTCAACTTGTTGAAATTTTATGTGTACCATGTAGTTAACTAATCATGTAAAATAATTTTCTAGAATGATTTTAGTGAAAAAAAACTAATGAAACATGATGTGGTTTAAACCATAACCTCTCCTAGACTGAATAAATCTAGAAATATTTTCCTTTGCTAGATTCTTTGGAAAAATGTTGTAAAACTCAAACCATGAAGTTGAGTGTTAGTCTATAATACCTAGTAGTAGTTTAGGAATTGAATTAGGCCTTTATGGTAATCATAACCTTCTAAAATTTAAATTTGATGTTGTAAGCTCATTTTGGAACATGTACTTCCAATCACAAGGTGAAATATATAAGTTTATTGAATTGTATTAATATCTGCAATGATTGGGAATGATTGGAATGTATATGAAAACCTACAAAAAAAATAAAATAAAAGAATATTTTTAGGTTCAATGCAAGTTTCCTCATACACCCTAGAATGCTTGTGCATTAGACAACCAAGATAATTTAAAAAGTGGTCCCTCAATTTTTAGTGGTTAGAGGGAAGCCAAGATATTTTACCTTAGCCTTTAAAATCTAAGTTGAATATTCTCTAAACCTAGCTCTCCACTTCACCAAATACTCTTCATATTGTCTAATCCTAATGCTTCTACAAATCCTACTCTCTAAGATATCCTCGATCTCTTCTTCAGCTATTGTGGTATTAGATTCCTCTACTCTACTTATTAACCACTATCACTACTCTTCTTCATGATATTGATATAAATATATAACATTGAATACTAGTGATATGTTAATTATCTTAGCAACTCCACTTCAGATGCATTTCGTAATTATTATTTTTAACAATTTTTCAAGGGCCAAACTTCTTCATCCTCAATTTATTGTATACTTCAACTAGAAATATTTATTTCCTGAGATTCACCATCACTTCGTCTCCAACCACAAACTTCTTATATCTTATTTTCTCATAAAATTATCTTTAAATATATTCGGCATTCATTATTTTTAAATGACTTTGTAATTTTTTTGTACTTCCTTCATATGTTCTACAAACTCTTCTATTCCTATTCTCCCATTTTCTTCATTTATAATATCCCTTAACTCTAATATACTTCTTAGATTATTTCCATATGCAAATATAAATGGTATTTTTCTTGTACTCCTTTTTATTGAATTATTCTATGCAATTTTTTTATGTGCTAAATATCTTAGAAAATTGCCTAAAATTTTATTCAAAACCCTTGTCTATCAATCAATCTATGAGTGATATACCAAACTAAATCTCAAATATATTTTTATTTTCTTTCATTACATCTTCTAAAATTAACCAACAAAATTAGTGTCCCTATCTAAAACTATACTCCTTCGAAAAGCATGTAATCTCATAACTTCTTTGAAAAATAGATCAGCTACATGTACTACATCATGGTCCATCTTATATGAAATGAAATGCACCATCTTATAAATTCTATCCACAACTAGAGATATGGAATCACATCCTCTATGTTTTTTAAGCAACCTTAATATAAAATCTATACTTATATCTTATGAAGGTCTCTTTGGAACTACTAATGGCTAATACAAACCAACATTTTAACTACTCTTTGTATCTTGTCAATTTCTACAACTCTTTAAAAAAAACTCATATCTTTATATATTTTCAACCACAAATAGTGCTCATTCACCAATGTCACTATCTTTTCTACCCCAAAATATATTTCTAAACTATTGCTATTCTTTTCCTTGATCTAATTTCCCCTCATTCAGCTTCTTATAACACACAATTAATTTCCCTTAAATAACATATCATTCGAAATTAAATAATCCAATTTACTTCTATCCACACTCAGTAGCTCTTCACATATTTTCTGATCTTTCATAAAATTAAGGTTAAATTTATACAAATGCTTTAATTCCTTAAATCCAAAAACCACTATCCTCATTTCTATCAATAAATTTTATCTTCTACTCAAACAACCTTATTTGATTTCCCACTCATATGCTTCAACACGGAATTATAAAAATGCATGAATTCTACCCATATAATATGCCTTTGGTTCAACATACCTTAAATTTTTAAATACTACAATGCTTGATGATCTATATACAACACACATTTCTCTAGCAACAAGTAATGCCCCCACTTCTTTAATGCTTGAATTATGACATAATTTTTTTTATCATAGGCTAAATACCTCTTTCTTGCATCATTCAACATCTCACTACAATATATTGCTGGCCTTCCTACTTGAATTAATACTACTCCTGTGAGACTTCTACTTGCATCACAATTAAACTAAAATTACTTGTTAAAATATAACAATTCTAACACTAGTTGTTTTGTCATCTTTTTCTTTTAGCAAGTCAAAAATTCTATTGCTCTTGATGTCCACTTGAACTCCCTATTTTCTCCACTCATTTATTAATTAATGGTGCACAAGTAATATTGATTTTTTTTTATGAAATTCCTCTAGAAGCTTACAAAAATGAAAATATCTTACCTATCCAATATTACTAGTGTAGGCCACTCAACAATTGTTGTGTCTTTCTCTAGATCTATCTTCAACCCTTTCGTTAGAATTACAAATCCCAACTATACTAATGATTTCTCCATGAAGCCACACTTCTACACATTGATAAAAAAAGCTTTCCTCTCTCAATCTCTATAATACTAATCTAATATGCTCTACTTGTTCCACGTTAGTTTTACTAAAATTCAAAACATTATCTTAAGTAATCAATCACAAAATTACCAAGAATTACCTCAAAACTTTATCTATTAACCTTATAAATGTGATCAATACATTAGTCAACCCAAAGGAATTAACCAGCCATTCAAATAGTTCTTCACTTATCTTAAATATGTTTTCCACTCATCTCCTTCTTGATTATGATCTAATGATAACTATTCTTCAAATCAATCCTAATAAAATACTTCACTCCACTCAGATAGTCTATTATGCCACCCATCATTATCAATTTGAATAAATACTTGATTGTGATCTTATTGATTTATTTATGTACTCATCCTCCACTCTTCATCCATCATAGGTGCTACTACATGTCCACATTTTTTACCTTAACATTTTTTTAAATTTTCATGTTCATCAAATAGAACTATCCTCAAGTCAATTCCTTATGTTTTGTGCTTGTCCTCTAAGTCGCATGTGAGGTCTCTCTAACCCCTTAGCTTGGCCAAATTGAAAATGTTAAATATTTGTGGTATTAATCTCATATGTGAATGTTGCCAATTATTTTACAATATTGGTTGTTTATCAAATCAAAATATTTGGCAAATCACGATCATCAATTATGGTCATAATTGTAAGTGATTTGTAGTCATGTTCACCCCCTTAAAGTGTCACAATATTGCCAACTCAATGATATGTATAAAATGACTTAATAATCTCATTGATAGAAATACAGTTTTTCAATATTGTTCAATAGATGTACAAACTTGGGGCGGTGGGCCTAGCTCGATTGGCTAAAGCATGTTGTTGCAAGAAAGAGGTCACGAGGTCTAGTCCCCTCATTGTCCCCATGGTATTAGAGGGTGTGTATTGCAATTTATATATATGATTTTTTACATATTATTAAAAAAAAAATAGATGTACAAACTTGGGGAGCTTTCTAACATATTTATTCTTGTGACTCAATTTTCACATAGCTATAAGATTTCTTGAAAAGTTGAACATATTTATGGGATGTTTGCGGCATAAACATAATTGATTTTAGTATTAAAAAATCAATCTGATTGCATTCATAATTGTTCTATGAGTGTACATTCATCATTGTTTTAAGTTTGACACATGATCACAATTTGATTTTAAAATGTAACTTATTGAATTTGCCAAAATTTGAATTACATAATCAATTTAGAACCATAGTGTTCAACTGAATTACATAATCGATTTAGAAATTAGTGTTCAACTGCCATCTACAAATATATTTTAAAGAAGTTTGTAGTAAAAAGTATGAAAAGACATACAAGATCAAATAAGACATAAACCTAGGTAATTTATAAATGTATGGTAGTTTCAAGATTATAAAATTTTAAATTTTATTAATGATATGACCCTAAAATAAAATTCCCAAATTTTACATAAATGCTCTTAGATTCTATATGCTTCCTTCTACATAATAAAAAGCTAGTGCACATATACCTATATGAAGTGACCAACATACACCATAATTGAGGCATCAACATAATTGATTTTAGTATAAAAAGATTAATCTGATTGCATTCATAATTATTCTATAAATGCACATTTAAATTGTTTTAAGTTTGACACATGATCACAATTTGATTTTGAAATGTAACTTATTGAATTTGTCAAAACTTGAATTAAATGAACCATGTTGTTCAATTGTTATCTACAATGGAGTGCGTAGTTGAAAAGTATGAAACGGCATACAAGATCGAATAAGACTTAAATCTTGATAGTCAATAAATGTTTCCTAATTTCAATAATAGAATTTTAAAGTCTGAAACATTAATAAAATGATATGACCCTAAACATAAAATTCCCAAAATTTACATAGCTGCTCTTAGACTCTATATGCTTCCTTCTAGATTATTAAAATAATATGACCCATATGAAGCGACCAACATATACCATGTACTAAAAGAGTAAGGCAAATCATAAGAGGGCACTGTTTGAAGGTTTGAGTAATTTGGATGAAATCACATAAAATCTAGAAGGAATATCTAATTTACATGGTCCCAATAAGATAGAAAAAAAAAGCCTATATTCAACATCCATGTCCTAGCATGTAGGAAAAGACAAAAAGAAGGAATATGACATGGTAAGACGGGGCTCTAGAACAGCCATTGGCATCACAAAGGCTCAAAGCATTTTGGTATTGGCTGAAATGAAAGCTCCTGAAATCACATCAACCCCCACCTATGTTCTTCGTACAATGTTGGCCTCTGTCAAGAATCTAGGCACTATATCAGAAGCCGACTAAAACTCCTTGCCCACAAGAGTGCCTGACAAGATATAAAGGACAGATATGCATAAAATGGAGCCATTGAAAAGGCTTTAGAAACTTTCAAGAAAATGTAATTGGCAGATCTAAAGATAAGTTCTGTAAACTTTGCCAGCGTGCCCCACTTTTTATGAGTATTGGTGTTTAGCATGTTTCTCACAAAGTGAGAAAGTGAGACAAATCCATCTATGGTAATTGCTTCTGTGGAACTCAGTGAGTATCAAATATGGAAGTCAGTGGGGATCAAATGAAACACTTAACTATGTTGGTCAGTTGTATTGATTTCTATGCTTTCCCCATTTGACACCTGATGAGAGAAGGATGGTATGGATTGGAAGAAGTTATCTGAATATGTCATGGACAAAAGAAAACTTTGGATTGGCTACCTGTCTGTAAAATGTAAGATTTAAAAACATGTTTGTATTGCTGGAAATTGTCCAAATTTGATAGAACCCCAACCGAATTGAAGTGGGCATCATAAGAACTTTTCTTTGTTACAGATGAGAAGAATGGATTATGGAATTTGTACAAATGGGTATTTGGGAATAGTTCTTAAGTTTTCATCAAAGATGAGGGACAAATTAACCACATTGCATGCAAGTATTTTTAATGTTGAGATCGTCCCTTAAGCACCCATCATTTATATCAAAGATCAGTAGAAATAATTGAATTTAGCACCAAAGTACCTAGACATAAGGCATTTTCTATTCTTTATATGGCTTAAGAACAACAATCACTTAAGGAGAAAAGCCACCACTAATTGTAAAGAGTCATTGGCGCCTAATATCTAAGAAAGAATGAGAATTGAATTTGGACATACAATGTTAGACAAGCAAATAGTGGGCATTTGTTGACGTCAACAATAGAGGGAGCACTAGTTATGGTAGTGTAAATTGAGAAAATCTTATTGATTTTTAGAATGTTGTCGATGTTTTTTCTAGACAAAAGGTCAAGGTCTATATATATTATATTATATTTAATATAAATAGATTACAAAAAAATTGGCTATGAAAGAATCAGATTAAACTTCAGTATATCAAGAACAGATTGAAGAAAATCTAACTGTAATTGTACAAAGTTATGGCTTACAGAGATTGGAAGCATGATTTTACATGAAGCCATATAATTTACAAAACCATATTTATGCCATCGATATATGATTTAGGGTTTTATAGTAGAAACTAAAAAGCCAAAAAACGATTTTCTTCGGCCACCTTATGATGAAAACATACACTGCTATTCCTTCATGCATGAAGATGTTGTCAATGTTAATTATTATCATAGTTGTACAAAAAAATTGTGACTACAAGGTGAGAGCATCATTGTCTACTACAAATGTATTTAAATTGTTTTATAGTAATCATCTTTATGAATAAAGTCAACATGTAGATAATGTTTTGGTGGTGTCACCTTCATCTCCTATGTCTAAAATTTTAATACAATCTCAAACAAATTCTATATCCACAAATGCAAATATAAAATGGGCCTTACATGAAATAGTCACTAACAATACTTAAGTTAGGCCATGCCATCAATTGATGAATTTGAGAAAATGCATTTTAGGTTGAAAAAAAAATGGTGTAGAAATTATCATTGATCTTGGTAGATAGGAGATGGAATTGTTCTTGGTGGCGAAGTTGTAGATTTGTGCTTCAAGCAAGGAAGTTTTGACTCTACTATAAAGTTACATGAAAAGGTTTGTGCTCTATATGCAGGTGAAGAGTGGCAAAAATGTTTCATAATTTAGCTAAGAGCTAAAAGCAACTTGAAGACCACATCAAGTCATAAATTCCTTGATAGACATGTATACAAGAGAAGAAGGTAAACCTTGCTTGTAAAATATTTGACAAAATATTTTGAAAACCAACACCTTTAGCCAATTTATGCAAATTGTTTGAGATAATACCTTACAATTGTGTCACCATCAATCTTCAATGAAGACTCAATATTTAATCATATATTTAGTATTGTTTTATTTGTAAATATTTTATTTTAATGGTTTAAATATTTAGTATCATTCTAGGGGCTTGACAACATTATTGGAAACATATTTCAAAGTACTAAAAGAATGTGGTTACAAAGTAGCTATGAGTTAGTTATTTGAGGGAAACCTATATGTACGAGTTGATCCCACTTGTAAATGGTTTTCTTGGGATAGCAAAGTTTTCATATCAACATAGCCATTATGAAAAAAGTGTAAGGAGACTTTGTGCTCTAATAAATTGAAGAAATAGAAAGATCCTCTTTTGAATTTTGTGTCAATTATCTTCTAATAATTACAATTTTTTTGTATGTTTGACTTGAAAATCATTTATTCATAATTTTTATTTCATGTTGTTTTATATAAGAAATAGAATAGATACTTTCCACTCTAATTTTAAAGGAGTTAGCAAAATATTTTAGAGCTTTGCATCAATACTATTCTTTGTTATTACATTATTTGTATCTTAATATGTGATTTATTACTTATATTTTTCTTGTTCATTAAGAGAGTAAAATATATAGTGCTATTTACTTTTTTAAATGTCATATGCTTGAACCATAAGAATTTGTGTCACCAATAGTTGTTGCACATCATTTCTTCTTTTTCCCTTTTCATCTCCCCACTTTCACTTGAGAAATATTAGATAGTGTCTTGTATGAGTTTATTTAGGGTTTCTTAGTATTCCTTTTATTTTTCCTATTTGCATACTCCTTTTGTACATTCTAATTATAAATATATAAAATCTCCAAAAAACTTATCATACAAGGGAGGTACCCCTCTCAAACATAGAGAAAATTTGTTAGTTTCATGGAAATCTCTCAAACCATTGTGAAAATTTGCTAATATCCATTAGACAAGTCATACTAATTCTAGAGAAATATCACAATAAAAAATATATTTATCAATAGTACCACTAGTATTGCATATGGGCTCAAATTATCTAATCAAACCTCTCCTCAACAACTCCTACACTTGCTCCTATGGGTTGGTTTATTTGGCAAACTTTCTCTTAGGATTAGGTCCATGTGAGTTTTTGATACTCCTTAGTGGTGGTGATCTATCTAGCATATTATTTAATATGATATCCTCATACTCTATCAATAATTCTAATATTTATTCGTTATCTATCTTGTCTTCATCTATGGTGGTGTTTGTTGTATTTTTAGTTTTTCATATCTTTGGAATTGATTAGAAAATATATTGTCATGTCTCAAATCATCTAGGAGCTTTTCCCATCCACCAATAAAATTATAACACCACCACAACTTGGTTGTCTCTCTCCTTCAATGGAATCAACTTGTGTCTTTTACTATTCTGTGTTATAGTGTAAGTATTTTCTCTCCAATTATACATAATACTACTATCAAATTATCATGGGTTCTTCAATAACAAGTGAAACAAATCCATTAGGATTGTATCACACAAAACTTCATCATGACATGAGCCTATATTGAATTTGACCAAACATTGCTACTTCACTAATACTTTATGCTCCTATTTTAATCACACAATCATACATTGTCTAGGGTGTTTTAAATTTTGTGGGTCTGGTTTATCAACCACTTCTTTAGAGACCAAATTATGATTATTATCACTAGATCTATGACAACCTTATAAAATTTACCTCTTGATTTACATGTTTTCATAACAAATTATTCCTCTATACTATTTCATTTTTTTCTTTATGTTTGACTAAGGATCTTATCATAACAATTGATTCACATTTTTTGGTCCACCCTTAAAACTAAACGATCTCTCTATCTCCTCATTGAAAAATACAACTATTATTTTTCCTTCTGAGCTTTTATTAGGGATTACTTTACCTTGGTGGAATTTAACTACTCAATCTCCTTCCTCTTTGCAATTGAAATAGGTTCCTCTAAAGGTCTTCTATTAGCTCCACCATATCTTATTTTTCCTCTCTAATATGGGCATCAATTTTGTGATTGTGGTATGAATTTCTATCATCTATTTATTTACAATAAGAACTATTGCCTTCTCTATTGTTCCAATGGAAATTAATACTTCCTCCTTCATTATATTATGATTAACCACTCTTAGAATCCACAACATATGGTCTCCTATAATCACATCGAGTTTTTTCTCTTTGGAATCTTTATTTTCTTTCTATTTTTCATATTTCTTCAAGTTATCTATTCAATTTATTTTATGTGGTTAGGTCCAATTGATGTGAATCACATACTCAACTCTTCCTTAATTGATCCTCTCAAGGCATTTATGTGTATTTCCACTTTCTTTAGTACTTCATAAAGACATCCTAATTGGATTATCAACTTGTAGTATTTTTTAATATAGTCTTTGATGGTTATTTCTTTCTAGGTCTCATTGTAGTGACCCTCCAGATGACATTGCTATTTCAATTATTTTGATTTTTTGTTATTTATTTAATTATTTTGGGACTATATTAATTTACTGCACTATGTCATGGATTATATGTTAGTTGCTACACTCAGTAGATGATATATCTGACTTTATGATCATCTGGTTATTTGCATATGATGACATTATTATGGTTATGTGTGCATTGCGGTATATGTAGTTTCTGAAAGTTTATGATGTTATTAAGTTGAAATTGATGTTTGATGTAATGTTTCATGCCAGTTTGGGTGGAGGAGATAGTGTAGCATTACTCATCTGTGAATACCCTGCTACGTTGCAACTCTTCTTCACGATGTATTTTGCGATATATATGAACTGTTATGGTTGACAGTGCAGTTTGATGTAGCTTGCAGGTACATGCATCGACTCCACCTGTTTCATCAAATTCGAGTGTGCTAAGGCCCAATGGAATTTTTTAATGGGAGATAGTTATGGCCCTCTGTCATCAACCATCATTTTGGAAAGAACGAGTATCCTTTGTTACCCGTTTGTCTTGTTGATATTCATTCTATCATGTTATTCGTTGTTTCATCATATCATTTTGTGTTTCTCATATTTAATGTTGAATTGCTTAGATTAATTAAATGGATTAATTAGTATGTATTGAATTTACCTGTGATTAATTTCTTTATTAGATTTAAGATTACGAATGGTTACATTTAATTTGAAAGTTTATTTTAATTAGTAGAGGAAATAATTTATTAAAGATTATTAAAATATAATATTTTGGAAGAATAATTAGTTGTAATTATTATGAATGTGCAACTTTAAATGTTTTCAAAATTGGCAAATTTTAACAAGTATTTGTGGATGAAACTTGCAAAATATTTGTGTTTTGAACGTGATGTTTGAAAAATTGGAACTTTTTGATCAATTGCATACAATTTGTCAGTTAAGAGCTGTGAATTACATTTTAATTAAAAAAGATGATAAAGCATGGGGAAGCAAGAAATTTCTAGGGGGCAGTTGGTTTTTGAAAGAAAGAGTTTTTATTTTCACGGGAATAAGTGAGAAAGAAGTTTTTTTTTGGGGGTTTTTCTCTGTACTTTTGTTTTAGGAAAATATTGAAGGTGGGTTCTCAAAGGCTTTGATCATGCTGTTGGAAAATTTACGCTGCTTGGATTTTCATGTTTTGCTTCCTTGTTTACCTAATTTTGAAGAATAAAACCAAGTTTTCTTCTATATTTAAGAGTAGTTATTGAATCCAAAATTTATGAATGATGATTGTTCTTTGGTTTGTTTTATATCAAAATTCCTTGTTTGGACCCTACACAAATCATTGAAAACAAAAACATTAGTAGACAAGATTTGTAATAATTGAAAAGATATTATTTTGTAAAACAATCGTTCTCTGGAATCTAGCCCTGAGATTCTTTAATCTTCAAAATACAGATAAACTCTTTTCAGCTTTTTCCTATAGATTTGTCACGGTCGATTGCCTTGTGCTTTTATTCTCTTCTTTTCTTTGAAAGTTTAGAGAAAATTTCACCGACGCTGGGTCTTCTGATCAACTTCTTGATCTAATTTGTGTTAATACCTGTCAAGAGTCTTCTTAAATTATTTTGAATTGAGTACAGTTTTTTTTAAATACCTTCTTTCTTTTATTTGGTTGTTGGCTCTTAAAGTTATGTCATAAATTCGTGGATCTGAGTTTGAGTTTGATGCTAAATTTTCTTCCCTCACGGTTGTCCAGCAAACTCCCCATACTATTCTTGATTAGCATGAATTTGTTTAATTTTCTTTGTGGTTATGCGTTGATGCTATCAGCTGATGGAAGTAATAGTTTCTGGTTTTTTTATACCTTGTGATTTCTTGGGTTTTAGATTCTGTGTGTTCCAGCTGAGAACTGTAAACTCTCTGATGTTGCTTTAAATATATCTACATATTAACCATTGTTAGTCGTTGACTATTATCCTTTTTTCTAGCCACTGAATTGATATTCGATGCGGGTATGGGACTGTGTGAATATGTCCTGCCTTGTATACTGTGTTATGGCCTCACCCGCAGCCCAGGACCTTTTTTCGTGTGTTATTCCATTTTGCATGCATAAGGAGTGCTATCGTAATTAAGCCTTATGTTAATAAATTTTTGGCGGTGGTGTCCATTATTTTTGGTTGTTCTTTTGATGTCGATTTCCCTGTTGTGACCCGAGCTCTGGAACTTATTTCTTCCTTTTTATTGCCTTGGAATTTATCTTTGACTCTTTTGGTGGTAGCTTATTGGATTTATCATAGACTTGAAGCACAGTGTTCACTTGGTTCACCTTATCACTTACTTACCAACTGATATGAGTTTGCATGTGTCTAAGTTTTATTCTCTGTTATTTGATTGGTATGTATCTTAGAATGTTTTCTAATGTGTTCTATGTGTGGATTTTCCTTCGTTGTCTTTGAGTGCTTTTAATCATCGTATGTGGAGTGAACTGCTAGTTATCCATGTAGAGTTTGATTTTATTCAATATGAATTTCCTTTGAGTGCTTCACCGATCTGTTTCATCTCGATTTATACTTGTTATTTTATATCTATATAATAGTAAAGTGGATGGTTTTGTTTAAGTTAATGAATTTATTCTACTCTTGCTTGAGTTGATCATCAAATGATGGGATATTCGTTTAGGATACATATGTACTTTATTATTCTATAAATACTAGTCTTTTCATTGTGAAATAACCATGTTTAAAGAAGTGGAATTGTCTTGTGGATATTTTATTTATAAATTTGGAAAGCAATTAGGATGGAAATACTAAGTTAAAATTATATGACTTTGATTTTCTATCATCAAGAATTACCTTGTTTGGATGCTATGATTATTATGCATTTGGAATGAAATTCGATTAAATACCTGATTCAATTGGCATCTATCCTTATGGGTGTTGTTTTGTTTCCATAAAATCTTCCAAAGGTCTGGGGTGGTAGTCTTCTTGAAAAGCATGGTTGTTATTTATGGATCTTCTTTGTATTGTTTTAAATGTAAAACGTGTGCCATGCACGGTGTGTAATCATGTGATGTTATTTTGGACATTTTGAGTCCTACGACATGGAGATGTGTTTATTCATGTAAGACTTAGCCATGCATGTTGAGTGGTTTTATTGAGGTATGTAAATGTCATGGTATGATTCTGATTATTTTGGGTCTATGAGGAGAGAATTTCTCTTTTGCATGCATGTTGGCTTTATTATCTTTTTTAGTTTGAGAATTTGTACCTAGGAGGAGTTTCTTTTGTTATGGGTCGGAACCAGAAGTGGTTGCATGGGTAACCTATCGAAAGTGGGTAATTAAGTGATAACTAAACTTTAAACTTTTAGGGGTTGGGAAGTGATAATTGATAACTCAGATAATGTTTTGCCTCACCTTGTATTTTAATGCTTGTTTAGGTCACTAACTCATTTGACCCCAATTTTCGATGAAACCTTTCGACGAAAGCTATATAATCAGATGTATCGTTGGGCACTTGTGCGAATTTTCATTTTTAAAAAAAAATTTACCCCAATGTTCGTCGAAATTTTGACGAACCGTTGTTTTGTGTATGTTTTGACGAAGATCTTTTGCTGAAATTGTGACGGTCCTACAAAGTTAAATTGTGGCGGGCATAAATTGAAATGAGCTCGACTATTTATTGCGACAATGTTTTGCTCGACAATTTTCTTGGGGAAAATCAAAAGAAACTCAAGAAGATATTGCCAGGTTGAGGGTAATCATTGTCTTTTTCCAGAATTCATTTGTGAAGTTAGATTTGTACTTCCAGGTTTGAAAATCATATTTTAAAGCAACATCTCATCAGATTTCATTTTTAGTGTTGTGCATTTTTAGAATTTCATTTCCAGATTTTAGACCTGGCTTCACAAATTCTTTATAAGGGAATTGTTTATAACTGATGGAAAATTCTTGATGGATTTGGACAAAGATTATATTTGCAAGGTTTCAATTTTAACCCTAATGATCAATTTTCAATAGAGTTGGGAGCCATAGCTAGATAATATCAAAGGTGTTGGTTTTTTTTTACTGTAACCAAGTTTATCTTCTAGACACATAGCATATAAAATCTCAGATAATACTGCCTTACAATACCATCAATCTATATTCTAACCCAATACTACTTATCAAATCCTTATATGAACATAGTCACCTATAACCTCACTAAAGCATTTTAATTAATTCCTTGAATTAAAGCCAAAATGAGAATTACATACACCATAACAATGAGATGAACAAAATAACCCTTGATCATTTTATTCAAGATAATAATATATTCATACAATGGAGATACATGACTTTGAAATGAGTAATTTTCATTCAGATGCTAGTACTGTCTTGAAAATTAAGTACCCATGAAACTAAAACCTACAACAGAATGACACCAAACCTAAGAATAGTATCTTCACTATAATATCAGGCTCTTTACAAATTCACTCTGCAACTTCAGTTAGACTTGACCTAAAGATATCTAACTTGCTAACCCGTATTTCTAGTCCTGAAATTCTTCTTATAGGGAAAATGAAGGAGCAACAAGCATCAAACAAGAAATACACCTGTCACTGGTCACTTGGACCACCTTATGACATTTCAAAAATTGGTTACAACAGCTGAGTCTCTAGAGAACCTTCTTGTTCATCCCGTCCACTAGAGAATAACTGTTGCATTTTCCAAACTTTGAAAACTTGCACCAAAACTGCCACCAAGACATAGCCAAAATTTGTTATAACCATAACCGCTGAGCTGTTAACTGTCGGTTGTAGACTCTGTCCTATTCTTGTTCAGTTAAGTAATTTTCTACCCATCCTTGATATTCCTCATCCGTTGGCCAATTAAAATTTACCACCTAATTTACCTTGGCACTGTAAGGTGTATACTTTACTGCTACTTGATTCGCCTCCCTTTCAAAATATTCCAAAAATGTGCTAGTGTTAATGATTTTATCCATACTACTCATCAGCATGTCATAATCTGAGTCATCAAAAATCAATTTGATTTGTGCATTGATGATTTCATCTACCCTGTCCTGCCATTGCTGCAGTGATCTAACATTTCCTTGGGCATCTACAATATCTAGTAAAGATGTGTCACTCCAGTCATCAAAACTCTTTACTAACTCTTCAATCCTCCTGCTGAAATCATCAGGTAAGGCATGGAAACTTTGCAGTGACTTCACAAAGTCTTGAGTAGGCCTTAATTGTTGAGGCCTATCAGCTGCATTTTGAGAATTTCATTTCCAGATTTTGTTGTGCAAGTTCAATATTCTGATTTTAGGAGTATAACAGTTGGAAATCATTGTAAAATCAAAATTTAATAATTTTTGGAATGAGCATTTGAAAGTGTTTTTTGGGGTCATTAACTTCAGACTATCTTCTCTTTTGCAGGGGTGGTTGCATGCCGATTTTTTTGGGTGTAAAATATCATAATTATTATATTTTGTTACCTGTGTATGATTAAAAATTATTGGAGTACGTGTGAGTTTGATATTTTTTCAAGAACAAAATATTCAAGCTTGGTAAAGAAAAATCATGTCAGATAATATTAGTCCAGAAAAAAATGAAGAGACAGTTGCTAGATTGTGGGCTATATTGAAAAGAAAGGGTGATGAGAAATGTTATTGTCCTTGCAATAATTGCAAGGGCTTAAAGACGAGAAGACTTTTAATCACAACAGCTGAGAAACATTGTAGGCAACATGGTCACGTTAAAGGGGGGCATGATTATCGTCCATTGGTAAATTGTTCATTATATGTGTTTATACTGATTAAATTTGTAAATATTTATATTGTTTTAACATTTGATATATATATATAAAATCACTTGATCATGATCATGGTTTATTTGTGTCTGTCATTATTATAAAGGTGGGGCGCCCTAGGGCACACGATATGAATTATCACGGCCCAGAGAATGTGGTTTTGCAAGCAGAGGAACATGGAGCTATGAATATCGAAGATGAAGTTAATGATCCTATGGAAGAAGATGATCATGCACCAGAAAACACAATTGAAGATGATGGTACAAATACATTGATCCATGACACATGTAGTGGCACATCTGATCATGTTGATCGAGATGACTTTGATGATGTTCATGATTTACCTGTACTTGAGAAGGCATACGAGCCCCTTTATGAAGGCTCCCAAACAACTCTTCTCTCTGTTGTATTGTTGCTGGTGAACTTGAAGGTTATGAATGGTTTATCCAACATAGCAATCTCACGGATGTTAAGGTATGTCATATATGTCATCTTTTTTCATCTATTTTAATTGTTGTTAGTTCATCGCTAGTAAATAAAGGATGAAGTATGTACCTTTAATATTCTTTATATTAAGAAATTATTTTTTGTTGTAGATTGATTGGTGAATTTTTGTTACCACCATCAAATATTTTACCTCGCTCATACCGAGATTTATCTGGCATTATGAAAGATATTGGAATGGAGTATCAAGCAATAGATGCATGTCCCAATGATCATATTATATATCATAAACAACATGAATTTGCAACAGAATGCCCAGAATGTCATATCAGTAGATATCGAACAGATCAACTAACAAAAAAGGTGCCTCATAAGGTTCTTCGTTATATTCCCATTATTCCACGTATGCAACAATTATTTAGGTGTGAAAGCTTAGCACAATTTATGGATTACCATGCACGTAATAGAAGTGGAGATGAGATTCTTCAAATGCCTGCGGATGGTTCTGTATTTAGGGACATGGAGGAAAAATGGCCACACTTTAAAGAAGAACCTCGTAATCTCAGGCTTTCATTGGCAGTGGATGGTGTCAATCCATTTGGAGAGCTGAGATCTATTTACTCGATGTGGCCTATTTTTGTTATCAACAATAACATTCCTCCATGGATGTCAATAAAGAGGGAGCACATAATGTTGGCAATGATTGTTCCAAGTATTTGTTTACATCAGTTTTCTTTAACGTAGTAGCATCTCATTTGTCTTATTTGTTGCATAATGACTTATATGTTTTTTCATTTAATAGTCATGTACATGAAATATATTGCAGTAAAATTGTTATAATAATTATGTAATGTTTATGTTCATTCAACTAGGTAAGTACCAAGTTAAAGAAATGAATGTATATATTGAGCCTTTTATCGACGAGTTACTAAAGTTATGGAATGGCGTCACTATGTATGACATATCTAGACCAATAGGACAAAGATAATTTCAATTCCATGCAATGCTTGTATGGACAATTCATGATGCCCCAGGGCTAACACATTTTTCTGGTATGTTATAACGTTCGACTACATGAATTTAACGATATTTAATTTTATGAATTAGATATCATGCATATTTTTTAAATAATCTATTCATTATATATAATTATAAAAATTGACATATTTAATCCAATTATATATAATTTGCAGGTCTTCAAACAAAGGGAAATTTTGCATGTCCAATTTGTGGTCCAAAGATGAAATCTCGTCGTTCAACAAGTTTAGGAAAGTAGGTGTTTGATGAGTATAGGCACTTCCTCCACAGAAATCATAAGTATCGAACTACTGAAAAACATCTTTTCAATGGGAAAGAAGAGACTACATCAAAACCACAAAGAATGACACCTCGCCTATGGAAGTTGGAATATAATAGAATTAATCGTCAAGGTTATACATCAGATCAAATTGTTTATCTATCATTTATGGTATGTTTTGAATTTATATTTTTATATTGTGTTGTGTTTACTCATGCTGTAATTGACAATGATTGTCGTTGTTAATTTGTTTAACTTATATGCTTCATGAAGGTCCTCAAGGCATTAATGGTCGGCTTCCATAGGGACTAAAAAGTTATCCCAGACAATTTAGTAGGTTGCCCTACTATGAGCAGCTACAAATTGTGCATTCGTTTGTGAATTTAATTTTTTTTTGATACAGTTGGTTGAGAGTGGCATGCACTACATTTGTATGTCGCAAACAATCTTGATTGGATGACGGTACGGATTGAACAATGTCAACAATCTGGTCGCGCATTAACATGGGAAGGTGTGGCTTCATTGGTTAAAGAAGCTCATCGTAATGGAGATTCCAATGTTACACCAAGGGAAATTGATTTAGCATATGGTTTAAGAGATAAACAGGTATGTATAAATATATTAATCACCCATATTATTTAATTATTTTGAATTATATTGATGCATATGATGTATATATATGTTGAGATTTTTTTCTTTGCATACATTCGGCCAAGAATAAATATGTTTATCAACTGGCGATATTGCAATAAGTTTTGCATGTTTGACATATTGCAGGTGAAACACCACAAGGCTATGTGGTGCAATGGTCATAAATTTTGAATCAAAAATTTGGATGACACAAAGAAAACTTGTGATTCTGGGATAACTGCAGTCTTCCAGGTGACTAATGTTTCATCTAGAAGCGAAATACATCCAGAAGTCTCAGAAAATCAATACTATGGGATTTTGGATGATATACTTGAGTGTGACTTTAAGTCTTTCAAATTAGTTTTGTTCGCCGTCCTATAGTACAGGCTACGATTGAATGAAAATGATCCCGAAAGAATTGTTATTGAACATGATAATGGATTTACCATGGTTAATACAAGGTATTTTGAGCGTGCTGGAAATGAGCCCTATGTTCTTCCAAGCCAATGTGAGCAGGTATTTTACTCAGAGGTTCCAGGTAAAGAGGGTTGGTCATATGTTGTTAGACATGATCCAAGAGGAAGGTTGGTAAAGTATAATGTGGTGGAAGAAGAAGATACTGAAGAAATAGAAGATGATGTAGATGATGATCAGGATCAACAGTTAGTTGATGATGTGCCTGATGAAGATGTCGAAGAGGAGGAACTAGATCATGATGATGTAGGAGTTAATGTTCATGAAGATGATATCTGTGTGGATGATGACATTATCGAAACTGATATCAATGATGATGATGATGATATGACCAATCCTTACAATGTTGAATCTGGATCAGATGATACAAACAAAGAGTTGGATGAAGAAGAAGATCAATGACATTGATTTGTATTATCTATTTGATATTAATTTCTTGAAAGAATTATATTTGACTTATGTGGTTACATAATTAATTTATGATGTTTTTAATTTTAATTATATTTGAATTATATTAGAATATGTTCAGTTAACAGATGTAAAAAATAAAATGGATAAACCAAAAGATGAAAGCGTGAGACCACTGCCTTGTTGGGTGTATGGAGTCTAATGAAGATCTATAAAAGTGTAATCTATGATGGCAATAATTCAAAGTGTTTGGCACACAGATGTAGTTTATAACTTGTATAAATGTGCAAGTAAATGACTGACAAACTCTACTTGAGATAGAATGACAATCCTAGTTATGTGATTCTTCTTATTGATCCAATTAATACTCTTTAGTTACTGTGATTGACTATAAGGGTTTAATCTTTACTTGAAAGAACCAAATAATCACATCACACAAATACAGCAAATGTGTATCGGTAAACTGAATATATATATATGCTTGATATATCAATTTAAACAATAGAAAAGCATCAATAGTATCAACTACTTGGAGCATGAGATGATTACAACGATATTTCACCACTTAAGATAGTCATTTAATTTGGAATTTGGCAGCAAGCTCTAAGCTAAGACAAACAGACACAAAACCTTACAAACACATACGATTTAGGCTAGTGCCATATACTATTGGGGAGTCGAATTCACAAATATTTAGATTTCCATAAGAAGTTCAAACACATAACATATAAGATCTCTGACAATATTGCATTACAACAGTGTCAATTTCTATCCTAACTCAATACTTCTTATCAAATCCCTTTACAAACATATCCATCTATGACTCCTTCCAAGCATTTTAATTTACTCTTTGAATTAAAGCAAAAATGGAAATCATACACACCATAACAGTGAGATGAACGTCATAACCCTTGATTATATTATTCAAAATTGTGATATGTTTATACAAAGGAGAGCCATGAGCTCTAAATATATCATTATAACTCAAATGCTAGTACTGTCATGAAACATCAAACCTTCATGTTGTTGGAACTGTCAAATTTTGACAAATTCATTATTTCTTCATGATTATTAGTCTCCCAAAAAAGATTCATAATGCAGACAAAAAAATCCTCACATAGCATATTTTACCAAAATCCGATTTAAAATTGTGCCATAACACCCCATAAATTTCATCTGACATTAAAATATTTACATATGAAAATATCGACATAAGTTGATGCAGGTCTCATCAATGATAATATACATATCCTAAATGTATTGGCAAGACATCACAAGGATCACACCGATCAAGTTATACACAGAGAGAATGCGGGTTTGTATATCTTATCGGCAAGACAAAAAGTATCGGCGTGACGATGTAAGGTCACATCGAGCTAAATTACCTTTTTCCAATTGGAGTAACGTAAAGTCTATCGGAGAGACTTTGGTCATCAGAGAGAGATTTTAAAACACTGCCTGTAGCGTTATTAGTCTTGCCGATAAAGCAAGGGGAGGAATCACTCAGTGAGACAAACGATGCCGGGGAGAATTCGAAAAGTCTTACCAACCCCTCGAGTTACACCGACAGAACTGAGCATACGAAGATAAAGGGTGTCGAGAAGACAATGCGCATGGTCTCGCCGAAGAAAAAGCGTATCGGTGAGACATGTCACCTTGGGGAGATCTAAGAGACATCACGGCGAGTATCATTTTTTCGGCAAAACAAATACTTGGTCATGGCGACATAAGTCAATAAAGTGAGCATCTCGGTGAGATGAAAAGCTTTCGAAGTAAGGTAAAAAACTGTTGGCCCGAGTCATTAATTCTAGGCGATAGTTTTTTCGGTGAAGGTCATGGCGATAAAAAAGCAGAAAGAAAGAAACTATCAGGGAGACTTGTGATGTCAGGGAAACTGCAAGACATCTTAGCGGATGGGTGAATGTTGAACAGGCAGATTAGACAGTTTTTTTAAATGTCTTACCAATGTTATCGTATCGACGAGACATCAAATGGGTCATACCGATAAAGTTATACACTAGGAGAATGCGGGTTTGTATTACTTATCGACAAGACAAAAGGTATCGGCATGACAGTGTAAGGTCATATCGAGCTAAGTTACCTTTTGTTGATTGGAGAAAAGTAAAGTCTATTGGAGAGACTTTGGTCGTCGAAGAGAGATTTCAAAACACTGGCCGAAGCACTATTAGTATTGTCGATAAAGCAAAAGGAGGACTCAATCGGTAAGACAAATGATGCTAAGAAGATTTCATAAAAGTCTTACCGACCCCTCGGGTTACACCGACAAAATTGAGCATGCGGAGATAAAGGGTATTGATAAGACGATGCTCGTTGTCTTGTCGAAGAAGAGGCGTATCGGTGAGACATGTCACCGCGGGGAGATCTAAGAGACATCACAGCGAGTATTATTCTGTCGCTAGAACAAATTGCTTGGTCTCGGTGACATAAGTCAATAAAGTGAACATCTCAGTGAGACAAAGTACTTTCGGAGTAAGGCAAAGAACCGTTGGCCCGATTCATTAAGTCTAAGCGATAATTGTTTCAGTGAAAGTCATGGCGATATAAAAAGCAAAAGGAAAGAAACTATCGGGGAGACTTGTGATGTTGGCGAAACTGCAAGACGTCTTGGCGGATGGGTGATCATTGAACCCTGATGTGACAGTGATAATTTCAAAAAAAAAAACTTGCAACATTCATGTCTCGATCGGTAAAGACATTAATGGTGCCACGAAGCGTAGGAGATTTTTCATATTAGGGTATGATCAATTGAAATCATTATCTCACAGAATTCAAAGCGAAGGAGAGCAAAGGAACCAGCAGAGCAATTAAGGCATTCACCTGGCTTGAGTTTGGAAAAGGTTACAGTAAGTTTCTCGCCCTCTCGGAATTCATAAAAATTTGAATTATGAAGGCACTGGTTCAGGAAAATTAAAGGGAAGAAACCCGGGGAGGGAAGCCAATCAAAAGCAAAAAAGCAAAAGACTGAGTTGCAACCAGAAGGTACTGAAAGGAAGCTAAATCAAGACCTCATAGACCAATTACCTGGTTTTAGACCTAAAGCTAGGCATTCTGCACAGCTCAAAGCAGAAGTTCACAAATTGGACAACAAATGCAAATTTATAGGTGATGTTTGGACTCCAATTAGAGGCTATGAGTTATTCAATTTCCATTACCACACGAGAAATCGCTTTGAGCCAGTATGAAATCCATGGAGGCTCAATTTAGGGAAATTAGTGTGCCCTAATGTTTTTATTGACGTCGAACTGGTAAAATTGCTAGTCGAACACTATGATTCCAAAAACAAAGCTATATGTGATTTGTCAGGGAATCCATTGATACATGTATCTGAGAATGTAATTGCTGAGGTTTTCAGAATGGAGGGAATATACAGTGAAAAAGTAGTGAGTGAAGAGCTCAATAGTGAGTTCAGGAGGATGGACACCATTTATAAAGGGTGGAGGTTACCTCTGCACAGAGTTAGGTGTCATGGAAAACCTACTCCAATGGAAGATAGTGAGGGGCCACCCTTTCATGTAGACCTCTTCGAACCTTACCTAAAATATACTTACTACTCAGTGGGACAAGTATTAGGGATGGAGGTACCTGAGCATATGGGGGTTGTGCCCATGGTGATTTTTGCAGACATTCAGTATCACAATTCTAGATCATTTGACTATGTTGCACATGTTTTTAAGGAGTTGGATGCAGGTTTGACGATGATAAAGAGTGGTGCTTTTGTTCTCCATCTCAGAAATTACTCACTGTTGATGCACTTAGTGTTGTATTTTGGACAAGAGTTAGGGTTTATGGCCCCAGGAGCTGAGGATTTCATAATCCGACAAGGAAGGTAGGCCATTGCCTGTTCAATTATGGACTGCTGTTTGGGACAGCAGGTTTGCCAATTCAAATTTCTTGCATTTTGAAGAATTCTTTGTGAAACCCTTGTATAGATTTTTTAGCCATCCTTGTGATTATTCTTTATTTTAACAAGTAAAAAGGTTTCTTAGGCCTAGAGATTACAATGGACCAATTAACCACAACTGGGGGGATTGGTATTGCTTAGAGAATACTACAATGATTAGGGTTTATGGCTTTGAGGATACACCTTTCATTTTGCCCAGAACTATCTCGGATAGAATTGCATACCTAGAAATTGTTAGGCAAATGGATTACTCCAGTGTTATGAACTTAAGTTCATATGGGAAACAGGATTTTATGCCCAGTACATTGTGTTTTTGTGATTTCACTGTATTAGCCAAGGAAGGTTATGATCTGATTCTGGAAAAATTATTGCACTACAACATGAGAAGAGCACCAGTGAGAAAGAAATTTAATCCATAAGGGTATATCCACTCTGCCAGACAAAAAGTAAATCTTTGAGGGTACCATCATGTTCCCTTTAAATCTGATGACATAATCAGAAACCTGGAGGCAGAGGAAGCTAAAATTGTGATTGAAAAACATAATCAAGAGTTGGTGGATGCTGAGTTGTTATCCTCCATTAAGGGGATTTCAGAAATAGACAGGCCATGAAGCTCATCTAGGAAAGTTTCAAGAATGAAGACTCGGGAGTATGCCTATGTTGCCAGAGAAACAGATGTTGAGCAAACCATGGATGTAGATACAAGACATGAAGACTATAGGTCTTTCATATCAGATGATGAATTTATAAAGACCTCAGAGTTTAAGACATTTTTATATAAGAAAAAAGGGAAAGAGATAAGGGGACAGGTTGACAATGTCACTCCAGGGAATGAGGATAAACTGTTAAAAAGCTTAAAGGATGAAGTAGACAAAAATATGATTGACATGACCCCTGAAAAGGGGAGGGAGCTGCTTGAAAAGGCAGGTGTTATAATTTTTCTAGGTTTGGATATGAATTTTGCATTAGTTTTTGATAGTTTCTTAAAATATAGCAATGCTACCCACAAGCTCAGTATAGAGAAGGTGAGGAAGGTATACACAGGATCAAGATACAATCCTGATGATGAAACATTGATGATTTGGGCCTTGTATCCTCCTCACAAGAAATCAATTGTTATTAATACTGAAAAGGCATTCAGACATGTCATGACCCTGAAGGCTGGAGAGGTTGATCCTGTAGCGACTGTTGATATTGGGATAAATATAGCCAAGTTGAATAAAGCCCAAATCCAAGCATTGATAAGGGAAAGGGAGATGTACAAAACCAATAATGAGAGGATGTTGAGAGAGAATGAACGCTTGAAAGACTTGGTAGGTGGTGTAATAAAACCAACAAGGATGCTCACTCAAGGTGAGAGTTCACAGAAAAAAGACCGTTGGGAAGGGTCAACTGCATACTCTCAAGGGAGAATGGATGCATTTGTTGCAATAATAAAAAAAAGGCAGGTTGTTTTATCCACTTGGTTAAATAAACTCTGGGGAAAACATTCACAGCACGTAGATGCAATAAAGGAACACAGGAGAGTGGATAGCAGAATTCTGGAAAGAATTGAGGAATTGGAGCAGGACACTACTAGTAATGAAGAGATTGAAAATGCCAATTGTATTATGGATAGGCACAGGGATTTCTTTGAGGAGTTACAAGGGGATATGCAGGGATTGACAGAGGTTGCCAAAGATAGATTGACCAAGTTATGTGATGATGAAGGGAAAATGAAGGAAGTGAATACATGGAAAAGTGAGTGTGAAACAATAGTCCAAGGGATGCTGGAGACAACCACTATGAAAGATGTGATATTGGATGCAGCATGTGAGAAAAATGAGCAAATGATAATGATGGAGATTGTGATCTGTGATGCGTTGGGAGATGCCAACACTCATGAGCACCGGGATTATACGGAGCATATGTCTGCAATCCATTTGTGGCTCAAGAGAAATTAGTTAATAGTGGATTTGTTAAACCTTTTATGCTTTAAACCTTTTTGAAAAGGCACGTCCTTTTGCAAACTGATGTATAGGTATCTGTTGCTGGATAAATGTAAAGGGGTAGAAGATAGAATTAGAATAGGATAGACTGTTGTAAGCATTAAATTTTTAGAAATGATGACATTCAAGGAGACTATGTTGCATGTATGAACTTTGAAGGAGATAATGAAAGACTGTTGATTTAGTGGCTTCATTCTGGTATCAATTGTTTGTTGGATTCTTGCGATTATTTGATTGTCTCCAATCTGATGTTTCTTGGTTGTTTAAATTGAAGTATCAAGTATATATTCGATTTATCAGTACACATTTGTTGTTTCTATGTGATTTGGTTTATTGGATTCTTTAAAGAAGAATTAAAATTCCTTTCAATAAATTACAGTAATCTGGGAATGCCATTTGGATCAATAAGAAGAATCAGATAATTAGATTTGATATTCTACCTCAAGTAGGGTTTATCAATTACACTCTTGCATGTTTATACCAGTTGTAAACTCATAGTTATATGCCAAACAATTAGAGGACCTGCTAGATAGAAACCATTCATTAAAGGCTTTCATTTGACTCCGTTTTACCCAATAAGGCACTGGTCTCCCTTATTTACATTACATTAGTTTTATTCATTTCATTTAACATCTCTTAATTGAACATATTAATTCATACCTTGATATTGCATATACAATTTATACCAAAGTAGGATCATATCTTTCCACTATTAAATTGCCATTTGTGGATAGTTAGATCAAGTAGGAAACATAAATTGAACATATTAATTTAGTATAAGAGTCAACCAATCATAAGGAAAACATAATATGAAGATGAATTTTCTCAAATCTTGTGGTTGTAGATGCCCTTTTGAAATCTATGCAAAATGTGGGAGGATAGACAAAGCTCATGAACTATTTGACACAATGCCTCGAATAATTGTAATCTCATGGAATACACTCTAATTAGAAAAGTCTCATCAGTGCCCTCATAACAATCTATCAATTTGTTTTAGTGTCTATTGAGTTATACCCAATTTGGGACATGGGGTATAACAAAATAGACACTAAAATAAATTGAGAGATTACAATTCTTTGAGACATTTTGTCAAATAGTTCACAAGATTTTTCTATCCTTCCACATTCTGTATAAATTTTAAAAGGGCATCTACAACCAAAACATTTGAAAAAATTCATCTTCATATTATGCTTTGATGGATGTCTATACCTTGTTCCAAATCTTCCATATTAAGGAAACTAATAAGGATTTTGGTGAAGGTTGTGGAATTTTTCTTTGCATCTACCAATTGCATTTGTTTGAAAGTTTCTAAAACCTTTTCAACAAATCCATTATGTGTATATTCTAAAATCATTATAGTACACAATTTCACATTTATTTGGCTTTGCATCTACCAATTGTATTTTCTTGAATTTCCCTACAATATTTTCAATGTAGATCTCTTTTGTGGATATCTTATAGTCCTTGTAGTCCACATCACTTTGTTTTTTGAAGAAACTATTACCATATATTTCTTATTTATGTTCTAAATTGGATACATATTTAATAGTTTGATATTACAACTAATAATATTAATTTTGGCAAGACATTAAAAGATTTTGTTGATTTTAAAAATATATGCATCCCAATGTAAAAATGCCAACAATGGAAGCAATGATTGTAACACATAATTTTTGATGTAGTATCCAATTCAAAGGATGATGTTACAATTTAGGGTTATGATTGGGTATTTAATTAGGGTTAGGATTTAGTGTTCGGGTTAGTGTTAGGTTTAGAGTTAGGGTTAGGGTTAGGAAAATAATGTTAGGATTAGGGTTAGATTAGGGTTTATGTTTTATGGTTAGGGTTAGATTTAGAGTTTTGGTTATGGTTGGGATTAGATATGAAATTAGGGTTAGGGTTTAGGATTACAATTAGGGATTATAGTATTAGGGTTATATCTAGAATGAAGTTTTAGGGTTATTGTAATTATGATTAAGGGTTGTTTTTATATTTGGCTTAGAGTTGGGGTTAGGATTAGGGCCAGGGATAGGGCTAGGGTTAAGTTTAGGGATAGGTTTAGGGTTATTAGAGTGAATGCAACTAATTAATAAAATAAATAATATTTAGGGTTAGGTAATTAGGGTTAGGGTTGGGGTTAGAGTTTTGGTTGTGGTTAGGGTTATAAAGATAGGATAAAGGTGAGGGTTAGGGTCAAGGTTAAGGTTTTGAGAAAAAGGGTTAGGTTATGATTTGGATTACCCTAAACTCTAACCATAACCATAAACCTAATCCCAAACCTAACCCTAAAGAAAACACATAACCTAACCCTAATTGTAGTGTTTGAGGCTAGGCTCAAACACTATATAACCTAACCCTATATAACCTAACACATAACCTAGCACTAGAAAAAATTCTTCTCCCAAACAATCTCCTCTACTTCTATTCATGCCTACTAGAGTTGCAACATTCAACATTGGTGCTTCAACCATTCATTCAAAGCTAAGAATTTGAAAGCAATGTTCATTTGTAATATAATTAATCATTTAACAATATTATAATTATTATTAATCTAATATAATATTAATATTATTAATAATATACCAATAATATTAATAATCTAATATAATTACTATTAATCTATAGATTATATATAATCTTAATATATCAAATATATCATTATAATTCATATAATGTAATATAATATTGTTATATAATATATTAATATTATAAAATTACTATTAATCAAAGTGCTTTAATATTTATGTTGAGTTTTAGTACATTATATGACAAGTTACTAAAGCGGCTCCGAGATGAGCGTGCTCAAAATCGACGGTGATGTTATAATCTTGATGAAAAGTTGCTTGACGGTTATGTTTAGTGCTGGTGACTACTATGAATGAACACAATTGCCGATGGTGGAGATCAACGGTTGCCCGCCCTCGCGTGATAGAAAGATGCAAGGTGTTTATTGATTGCGATATCATGGGCGAGCGCCACATTTCCTTCCTTGGTGATGCATAATGTGGTGGGCCCTTGGTGTTGAGATGGAGATTACATCAGCCTTTTGAAGGCAGTCATTTGATAACTTCTCAAACATAAGAAAATGTGATTTTGGCCCTATTAGGAGAAGATTTAAAAGTTGATTCTCAACATGAGAATGTATTATACTCATGAGGTAATAATAATTAAAAAATAAAAATGAATGTTATTATTGTAAGAGAAAGGATCACATAGTGTGGACTTGTATAACTCGAGCCAATGATGTTCTTGAGGGAGAAATTAAAGAAAAATAAAATGATGTTAGCTTAGACTATATATATTTGTTTGTTTCAATCAACATGTTTTATTGTGAGGAATGTAAAACTTAATGGAGGGTGTTGGAATATTAAGATTAACATTAATAAATTCACCTTACTAACTTATTAAAGGTGCTACTTTTCATAACTCTATAGCCCAACTATTCAATGGTCATTTTTCTAATGACTCCTTTCTCACTCTCTTGGAGGACAAACGTGACATTATTTAGGATATTCAATGCCTAGATATTTTCTGGAAAGCTTTAAGGTCAAATATATAGTGGCATAAAACTCAATGTTATAGGAAATAATTCTTAGCCAAGCCCAATTGTTCAATTCCTATGGATAGAAGGGGGTTGATCATAAGGAAGTGTTGAGATTCCTAAGCATCTCTTTTACCTTTTAGGTTTCTCCTTCCTCTTTAAGGAAACATATCATTTCTAGAGCTGAGAAAAATTATCATATTAAATTATGAAGCCCCTTTCTTTGGCAAGGAGATTCCATGTGTGTTCAAAAATTCTTGTTGCACACATTTCCATTACTCATGTTGCTAAGAACCTTGCAAATCCTCATATTTGAAGATTGAAAAAATCCAAAGGTATATTTTATGGCCTCCCTTTAACCAAGGAAAATGGTTTCACAAAGTATCCTAGGAGTTTTATTATTTCCCTCATGACTATAATAGGTTTGGCTTACTTTATATTCACTACTCTAAATGGCACCATAATAGGCTTTGCTTGCTTTATATTCACTACTCTAAATGGCGCCATAATTTTTTAAAATTTAATTAACATACTTTAAAACCTAACTAAAGCGGGTTGTAGCTCGTCAAATTGGACAAGTGAAAGGTCAATACCAGCGCTGAGGAAGACTTTGGAGGAGTGAAAACAAGGTCAATACCAGTGTCGACGAAGAGTTTGGAGCTAAAACAAGGTCAATACCAGCGCTGAGGACCAGGTTGAGGGCACTCAGGGAAAATCAACAACCAAGGGACAATGAGTACTATAAGTTTGGCACCCCCATTCTCTTTAACTTGCAATTTTCATGCCTAGTTTCCAAAGATCTTCTCGCACATTGGCCCCCCCATTCTCATAAAATGGTATAAGATAAGATAGAAAAAATAAAATAGATTTGTCTTTCACATTTTTATAGTGATTACTAGAGGCACATAGACCAATTCTTCATAATAGAAGAAATTGATCATACTTTTCCAATGATGCAATAGTTCAACTTTGGGGTGTATCATTTAGGCAACAGTTCAACTTTGGGGTTCATCATTTAGGCAATGATGGATCCCTACTCTTTCCATATGCTCTTTCCTTTCTATTTCTTCAAATGTATATTTTATGTCTTATATTGTATTGAAATAGTTATTCCCACAACTTATGTGGGACACCATACATTTTTAATTATCAATAAAAGAAATTTGTGAAAATTTTGTGCAATCTTTCTCTTGTATACATTTGCATAATGAACTGCAATTCATTTGATAATACTTTTGTGTATATGAATGGAACTTAGTAGAATTGAATGTGTACCTTTATCTTTATTTTTGCAAAAACTATCCCAACTTTACTTGATTGGGTTAGAAGCTAAATTAGGTAAAAAAATTGGTGACAGCTTCTATATGTTTGCTTGCTAAACATCCTGACCAGTTGCCTAAACTTATCCATTGGGCATGGTGTCGACTCTTGGAACTTGACAAGACTTGAGAAATAGTCTTGCATAATGTTGTAACTCATCCAAAATAGTGCATAACACCTACCAACCTTATTTAACCTACCAAATGACTCAAAACAAACTAACTGTGCAAACAAAAATTATTCACTTAAAACAAAAACTATCCTAAACTAAACTAACTGAGGAAAGGAATACCTAAATAAAACCATTAACTGGTTCATGAAAGTAGCTACCCTTTCTTTGCAACTTGTAATGCTCCATATGTTTGTGAGCATCAAAGAGGAAATGAAGAAATGATAGATGTTTAACCAACTATTGCAATGCCTCATAAATGGAGAAAACAAATCCACAAATCCACTTACCATTCATGTTATCTTAAAATGGATAGGATAGTTGGGTATGCACTCTTTCAATAGAGTCCTCATCCTTGGGTGCAATAATGACTTGTGATGCATTGCTAGTTTCCATCCTAGTTAGATGCCTGATAGGACATCCCCTTGAAAGCTTTAGATTGGTTTTTCCTTTTTCCTCTTTTGGTGTGATCATATCCTTCATCTTACTCTTATGGTCCTCTTGTGGTACAAGAAATTGATTTGGAAATTCATGGTTTTCTTCTTCTTTCAAAGAACCCAATAAGGTTGATATAATATTATCATGATTGCATTCTTCAAACCTTTCTACCTTTTTTATGGTTGTCCTGTTTCATGGATAAGTTTAGACAAGAGAGAAGACAATTTGAATGATTAGAAATAACATCATTACCTTCACCTTGCATGATAAATTTCCATGTTGATTCCTCATCCATGGTCAATGGACCATCCTCTTCCATTAAGATAGCTAATAACTCATCAAAGCTATCAGCTCTTGGAAGGCTCTTAGGAACAGCTAGTCCTAGCTCAAAATCCTCATTAGTACACTCCAAATCAGGATTTTCTTCTTCAATGAGCGAAGGTAAATGTTCAAACAATGTAGTAGCCTCTTCCAACAAACTTTCATTTGTTATACCAACCTTAAGCTCTTTTGTACAATAGAAAGGAAGTTCCTCCAAATCGCTAAGATCTTGCAAATCAACTTCATGATAAGTTTCTTGACTTGAGAGAATAGACTCCTCATCAAGACCATATTCTTCCTCTTGATCCATGTTTGATTTTTCCTCTTTAACCAGCAACTCATCGAATTGTTTGATATCTTCTTGTTGCTTTGAATCTTCATCCTTATCAAAAAAACAAGACAACTCATCAAATGAGAAGATCAACTCTTCCTTCTAACCCATCCAGTTTCCTTGTACCTTGTTTTCCAACTAATCATCCTCGACTTCTACTTGAAATTTTTTGGATTTTTCATTATTCACACCATTCATAGGCTTATAAACAATAGATATCTCTTTTGCCTCCTCATAACTAACCTCGCAAGTTCTTTCCACTTGAGGAAGATCCTTAATCAGTTTTGAGTCTTGAATTGAAAACAAAAACTCTTGTTTCACTACTAGCTCGACCTCCTCCTATTTGAAATGATCGAGCAACTCCTCAAAAAATTTAGGGAGTGTTGATAGAGGATTGGCTAGTATAGGAGGCTTTGGTAACTCTTGAGGAAGAGAAGAAGTGATTTTCTTGAAGCTTGGGATTGTTAACACATGCTCTTCCAACTTAACAATTTCATCATAGTTGTCCATGTTAGATTCAACTGGTAAGGGGATTTGAAAGGGCTTCTCTTGGTTACGAATCAACTATTGGTTTGAAGAAAAACTTTTAAAACTTGGAATTTTAATTGGCTTAGATTCTACAACACTTTCCTCTTCTTGGTTTTGGATTGGTATGAGAGGAAAGGCATCAAGAAGATTCAACATTTTGAAACTACGAATGCAGTAGGTTGATTGGGTTTCATACGTCTGTACTTGTGCAAGAAATTGTTTTTTTTGTTCTTCTTTGGTTGCAACTTGCATGTTCAAGCATTCTTCCTCATACACCCTTCTATTTTTTGACTCTTGCTGATAACAAGAAATATGATAAGACAACTCCTCTTGTTGCATGTTATATTGTGTTTCTCTAATCATTTCTAAAATTTTCCTTTGGAGATCCAACAACAAACTCTTAATGTTGCCCAAATCAATATCATTTTGGGACTGACTAGGGAGGTTGCATGTTTGATTTAGAGCATAATGGGTTTCACAAGGTTGACTATAGGCATGAATAGGCTACAAAAAAGGATAAGCAAGAGCCGTTTGAAAATGCTCCTACTAGCAATGATGATTGCATTGAGGAGAAGGGCTATTTGGAGGCCAAAAACATGAATTTTAATGAAATGGAGGAGAATAAACATTATGGTGTTGATAACTAGACATTGCAAGGGTAAAAAATGAAGCATAGGCAAGTCTAGATAACAAATTTGGAATGTATATAAACAAAAGGTTCTTGAAACACTAGGATGTGAGTTAGAAAACCAAATAGAGTCACCATATGCTAAGAAAATACTTTCAAATGATAGAAAACTTGCAAGTAGCACCAACCTCATTAGTTGCATGCATTTGGACTACTAAAACTAACTGATATGTAATTAGAGTCACCATGATGTTGTTTATATTTCCTCCAAAGGCTAATAATACTAAGAAAAACACCAAATCTCTCAGTATTTTGATGAGAATTTCATCATACTAGTCCCACCAAGCATGCCAATAACTGTTATCACTCAATATTGTACCCCTCCTAAGTTGCAGAACTTAACATATTGATGAAACATGGGAATTTTCTAGGTTGTGGGTTACCTAAAGCAGAAAAGAAGCTCTAGAGTAAGTTGGATCTTATGGTACTCACCTAAAACTACTTGTTGGGAAAAGGGTAAGGAGGAAACATGAAATCAAACTAACTCCTAGCATGATGCACCAAATATTAAGGATTTGTAATGTTGTTTTGACACACAATGTGATCAATAAAACTCACTGCAATATACATAACTCAGTTTTGACATGTTTTGCATAAGTATTTCATAGATAGGCTTTGAATTTTATGGAAAAACTCAAGTGGAACAAAAAAAATGACCTTCCTAGAGGCTCGAATGTTTGACTTCACAATTGAATCCTACATAGAACTGGTAGAACACAAACTATGACCTGCAAAAACATGCACTTTTGTATAAAGGCTATGAGAAACTAGACTAGAACCAAGGATAAACATTATCATCACAAGGAAATATCAATAATTTTATGTTATCACACAATATCCAGTATTGAGAAGGAAAAATAGCTTGATTTTATTGATTGAAAGGTAAAAATACAGTTGAGTACAAGTCTGTGAAAATGAGTTACAATGCTATCTTTTTCTTGAAAGCTCCAAAAATAAGCTACAATACTTGCTAAAATAAGAAAGAACTAACTCCAAACTATCATTTGAAGTTACTTTATGCTTGCAAAGATGCTGCACAAAGATAGGAACTTCCTTTGGTCGTGTAAAACAATAAAGCCCATTCTTAAGCCCCTTAAACAACTCCAAAAGGCTCATGGATGAAGAAAAGGTCAAGCCTTGACCTCTCCTATGATAAAGGCACCCAAAACTGCTCCAATATGCTCTCAATTCCCTCCAAAACCAAGTCAAAATAACCCCTATATTCTTGGCACTTGTTTGTCAACTTCCTCCAACCTCCCCTGTATGCTTGGAATAAACCACAAATCCACCTTTAACTATTTCCTTTGACCATATCTTGAAGGAAAACACATATTTATCTTGCATCATAAATAACATTAAATAAAGTGATTTATAATTTCATCACTTTAATAATGTGCTTCAATTTTCAAATTGGTTTCACATTTATGCAAAATAAGGCATGACTCAGCCATGTTTGGAAAGCCAACGCAGAATAGAAAGTTATTAAGGGGACACATTCTAATTTCTATGCATATGAACATAAGGCAAAGGTATTAATCTTTTATTGCAAAGAAAAAATGCCTTTGAGTTATCGACATACTTAGGGTTTTCAAACCCTAGTGACAAAACTAGAACCAAACATTCAATGCATTTTCATTTTGCATTGCAACCTTTTGGAACTATGAGAAACGTCAATATAGGGTTTTAACTTGGTCTTCCATGGAGGTTTCAACTAGAGTTTGTATGCGTTTTTCATGAGAAATCGATAAAATGAGCTTGGGTAAGCTTTTTGTCTGCATAAAATTTGATTTTCTTTTCAATATCTATAGGAAAACGCTTGTTCTTGAGCTCTACTATGCCAAAATGATGAATATATTTTTTATTTTTGTGCATTTTTTCATGCTTGCTCAACCTCTTTAGAAAAAGGTAGAGAATTTTCTTTCCTCTTTTCTATTATTCACTTGGAATTGCAAATAAAGAAGTTCTCTATACTCCATGCCCATGACTTTACATTCTTTGCAGGTATTGAGGGCTCTGTTCTCACTTTGTGGCCGAGCTTCTCCATCTCATTGTCTTGAAAAGACAACAAATTCTCCCTTTGCTTTCCATTTTGTTTATGGCTTGGCCTAGGTTTTATATGCAAATGCATTCTGAAGCTTTAAAATTTATGATTCTGCCTTGAATACCTATGGAAAACTTGAGGGTTTTCATTTTATGTACACAAATGAGGGTTATTATTTTGTGCACATTGTTTTCCTTACTATCACCTACATGTACTCATGCATTCTATAAAACTTCTTATCAAAAGGCCATGGCTTTGTCTCTTGACACATCTTTCATGGCCATGACTATGAATGCTTGTATTGGGTTTCTTTTATTTGCACAAATGAGGGTTTGTACTTTGTCTGAAACTCGAGCTCCCCCTTGCTTCATTCTTGAAGAAGAATTGAAAACCATTACCATAAATCTTGACAGGTTTACATGAGATCTTCAACAATTTTTTTAACTTGTTTAAACATGTACATGCCCTCTACTATTTGGTGAGTTATATCATTTATTAAAAATAGTTTTTATTGTTTATTAATAATATCAACTCCTCCAACAATTGCAATGGGATGGGAATACAATATGATAGAAGTGGAATAAAAAATGCATCGTTTGAAGCATCAAACCAATATGCAAAGATGAAAGAAAGTGCTAACCCCTTAAACTGAAAAAGTTTCTTTTAACTTTAAGTTTGTTGGTTAGCCAATTCTTTTAAGTTATCAAATCCTACCATCATACATAATCAAAATATTATCGTTTCAAATGACTATAAGCACTAACTTTCACTATTTGAAGATGTTGAAACCTTGTCATAGAGAATTAGAACATTGATGCGACCACTCATCCTACCTTAAAACATACCAAAAGTCTCCTAGCAATTAGACATAGGAAGATTTAAGATGACTTAAACAATTTTTATTGCCAAAGCATAAACTTATGATGAATTTACCAGGCCTCGTACACACTCCCTCCCTGTTAACCACTTCGACATATGGAAATTAAATGTAAATTTGCTGCTATTTTTAGTCATGTAGGTGTCCAATAAACCACTTGATGGTGTTTCCCTTCAAGTTTATTTACTTGAATGAAGAGCAAAAGTCCTTTGATTATAATTAGAGAATACATTTGACACCTTGGTTGTGTAACTGGTGGACCATAGTCACATTTAACACTTGTTACAAAGTTTGGGAGTTAAAATGTTAAGTAGATTTGATTTGTGAAGGACACATTTGGACGGTAGTAACAATAACTTGCAATCTATCAAGACATGATTACCTTATAACTTGTCAATTTCTAGCGATGAAATGATAAATTAATCATAATGTCACCTGGATCACATCACCATGAAATAACTTCATCAAACATCCTTATGAGTGCAGGCACCACAAAATAGGTATTTGTCAGATTTGTCTTCCTCAAGCGAGGGAAATTCAAGAAGAGAAGAGGAAAGGGAGACATGTAGTAGGTCTAAAAGAGGGAGATCAACTAGAGGTCAAAAGATTAGAAGAAAATTTTGTAAACGTATGGAATTTTTTCTTGCTAAAGGGGGGTCATGTTCTTATGATGATGAGAGCATAGGTGACATCGAGTTGCCCTTGAGGTACAAACATCTACGGAAACAATGGGTACCCAAGGAACTTCCTCCAATAAACACTGATCTTTGTGTCAACGAGAGGATTTATCGCATAGCACCATCGTCATTACATGGTTTGGGCCTATTTTGCATGGACGACATAAAAGTCTGTTATGACAAAGTTACTGAGTTGATGGAGTATGTTGGACCCTGTTACAGTTACAAAGATTGGATACAGTTGGTTCGATATACACGAAGTATGCGTAGGTATGCACTATCAGCAAATTATATACAACTAAAAGATAAGGATCAAAATAAAGGAGTGGCTAGGTACATTGACGGGAGGCCAAAAGCATCAGGGAATATTGTAGGGTTTATAAATAGTACACGACCTGGGTCAACAAATAAGCAACCCAATTGTATATTCGAGGCGCGAGAGGGAAACCGTGTATTCATATGTGCGATAAAATCAATAACTGTAGGGGAAGAGTTGCTAATCAATTACAATTTGAATCGCTTAGATACAAACACAATTACTATGGGGGTGGTATGTACTATATATATACCATTTTACCCAACCTCCAATTAATGACTCCAATATACCATTTTATTATTATGTTTTTTTTCGTAAGTCTATTGGTTTCATTTCGGTAATGTTGTTTATATTTACTTTTTATCACAGCAGGACATTGATCATATGAGGAAGGCTCCGGCCCAGAGCACAGATCGCGATCCATCTTCAGGCTCTTCTATCCGACAGGTTTACCTCATTGTAATTGTACAAATTAGATACGAGCAAAATGTTTTATTATTATGTTTTTTTATGAGTTTATTGGGTTAATTTTGATAATGTTTTTAATATTCTTGTTGCAGTTGGCTGATCGAGGAAAGGCACCAGCAGTACAGGAGAGCATCTATATGGAGGTGTAGTCACTATTATGCGATGATGACATTGCATTTTCCACAAACCCTGTGGATATGATGAGGAAGGCCCAAAAAAAATGCAATCAAGAAATCCTTCAGTTGGTATTCGTAGTGCCTCAAACAAATGAGATAAGAGAAAGGGTTAAAATATTGTCTGAGAGAGCACATAACTTGGAAGTAAGCTGTCATGAGATCTTTAATTATAACATAAGTTCATTCATGGTTTTATATTGTGTACTCTTTTATGTCATGAACTAAAATATGTGTTGTTTTTATAGTATTATTTGCGTCCTCATGATCATGATGTTGGCCTGATCAAGGTACTGCAAGTGTTTCCCAGGAAGTAAGGGACGTTACAAGTGTCAATCCTCATCTTCCTGCGCATACAACACATCATCCGACCCCATCATCTGTGCCTATATTGTCGTCTGAAATGTCTGCAATGCATACCATGCAGGCATTCGGTAGTCCACCCTATGGCAGCGAACACATGCCACTACATGTGTCAGTACCTGTGGATGCAGAGGCCACTACTACTGGTGATGTTTTAGCAGCATTTCCTAGATCTTCTCGTATTACTAGTACGGGAACATTGCCGGTCACATTTGTGGTGACCGAGGATTTCCTTCCCATAAAGATAGAGAAGGTCCCAGGTACTTTAAAATGTTTTAATTTTTATTTATTTATTTTTAAGTAAGTGCTAACAGTGGGGATAGCGGCCTATTATATTGATTTACAAAATGGCAATATTTGCCTACATTATAATTGCCTGTTTATAGCCACTATATATCCGACTGTATGCTTATCATGCTTTATGCTACTACATAACTATATAATACTCCCAGTGCGTACCCCAACTTTACTGCATGTTCCATTCTCCTTTTGTTGAACCAATCCTCATTTTAAAAAACCTTGCAAAGGCATTCATGTCATTGTTGATTATGCCCGCCCGATATACATCCCATGCATTGCCTAGGAAGCAGCTCATTGCCTTGGTCTGGTGTTGCGAGCTGCTAGTGCATTCCTCCCCAGCTTCAACCTCCACTTCTTTCTCGTCTCCCCCTGCCCCGTCTTTCCTTTCTTTATACAGACTTCCAATCCCAATGTGAGCACTTCCATTTCTGCTATATTAACCTTGCCCTTCTGAGTTTCTAATTATACATCCTACTCCTGCAGGAAATGATGTTTTTTATAAACATCTAACTGATATTTCATTGGAGCTCTTCAGGCCCACCATACGTACATGGTGGAATGCCCAAAATCAAGATTTAAAAGATGAGCTCATTAACCGTTTAGTTGTGTTGTTCGGTGATAAAACATTCAACCGAACCAAGTTCCTTAAGAAATATGGTACCTATCTAAAGTATGTGAGGGACCAATATAGGTCACATTTAGAGAAGAACATAAAGTACAAGCGTCCCCCCATGATTCTGGAAAGGGAGTGGAAGGACTTGGTGTCCGATGGAAAGGAGAAGGCTGAAAAGAAGAAAGAAAAGATACTACTGGGCCAAGGAAGGTATGTGATACTATCAACAATTTAATTATATACTGATTAATCTTTCTTTTTACATAATCTAACGTATTTCAAATTTTTCATAGGTTGCTCGACACATCGAAGGAAACAAAGGCAAAACTAGAAAAACACGGGCAGCACAAACTTGGCTCTGGTGGTTATATGAAAGTAGCTACACGATTTGTAAGTATCAATAAATAAAATATTGCATCCAAATAATAAATTGCAAAAAAAATTGGTTTTATCACACCATAGAAGCAAAATTCATGATCGCATGCAAAAATGCAGGGCTTTGATTTCAACAAAGTGCCCACAGAAGAGGACCTAAAGATTGCCTTCGACCAAGGCTATGGAGCCCTGACTGAACAGCTAAGAGTCTCGACTGGGCAAACACAATCTTCCACTGCATCCAACACGCAGGTAAATAAACTCAATAAAGTTTATTTCAAATTGAATACTTGTGCAATCTGTTCAATATTAATTTCCACCATAATAATGTGCCTATTTGTTTTACAAAGATAAGCAATGATAATCCTACACATGACATTGGAATGCAGCCTAGTGAGGGTGGAGCGCAACCTGCCGATGAAGGCGATGGTGTGCATCCCGGTACTAGATGTATTCATGTGCTATATAAAACGCAGTATGGATTAATACAATTAAACATCTTTAATTGCATTTGGTGTATTAATGAATGTAACCTTTTGTGTTTCAACTTTAGAGCATGTAGAGCATGATCAACATGTTGAGCATGATCAGGCTAGACAAGATCAGGAACATGATGTGGCTCCATCAGGTAAGCAGGACCACTCTAATGTTCTTTTAAACATTTTTAATTGCAATAAGTGTATTAATTAATGTAATCTTTCATGTTTCAACTCCAGATCAGGATTTAGAGGGTGTTCAACATGTTGAGCATGAGGCTATAAGACAATATCAGGAACATGATGTGGCCCAATCAGGTAAAGAGCACCACTTTGATGTTCTTTTAATTAATGAAATACGTGTAACAATAATAATAAAACATATTAATTTAACATTTCTTTGCTATTGCAGTAGACCCCCCCTTGCAGTCGTGTCCACGCGGTTGTGATTACACGACTAGGCATACATTAAGATCACGAGCAGAGCTCAGAAAAACTCAAGGGGGGACAGATGATTTTGAAAACGATACTCCATTTCAGCTTTTCTTAGCTACAAAAAAGAAACAAAAAAAAAGTGATTGTAATCATATTATGACAGCCATATTTTTGATAATATGTAAAAACTGAAAAAATGAAATATGTTAATGAATGAATCTGAATATGTTAATGAATAAATGTTATATGTTAATGAATGAATGTTATATGTTATTAATGGATGAATGAATGAATGTGAATATGTTAATGAATGAATGTTATATGTTATTAATGCAGGATGAATGAATGAATGATTAATGTTATATGATTGGGTATGGGGAATTGAGAGTGATGTGAAGGGGAGGGGGGGGAGGGCCAAATGAGCTTCCACCTTCACGTGGTTGGCCCTGCTAAGTAGAGATTATTAAACTACTCTCAAAACAAAGAGAAGCTCAATAAGGTAAGTAATGTACTTTTCAATATAAGAAATTCATCGTTTGAAGCATCAAACCAATCTGCAAAGATGAAAGAAAGTGATAACTTTTCACTATGAACATTGTGTTGTGTGTGGATTTGGTTTCAAAGCTCTGTTGGTGGAGATGGCTTGTATGACAGCCAAGAAAATAGTTATCATTATTGTTGCTACAAACAGGCCTCATATCATCAATCCTGCATTGTTAAGGCCTGGCCGACTTGACTACTTTTATATATCGCCCAGAGTCACCCCGATAAGTATTTCGATCCATTTGTATCATCATCGACAAGAGATCATGTATCGCTAGGATATTCTATAGTTTCCCCGACGTGGTGAGTCTCCCCGATGATTATTCTTTCGATCTCAACTATGTTGCCAAGACTCTGGCCAATGTAATCTTATCGGCGTCACATAGCTGGTCGGGTAAACATTCAGAACTTACTCCGATGATATATGTCTTGTCGATATGCTTCCCTCATGCTTCGTCGATGAGACAAGATGTGTATCTTGCTGATGAAACGTCATCGCTAAGACAAAAATCCAGTCCTCTTGATATATCTTCTCAGGCAATTTTGATCACTGTAATAGTCTTGATCTTTCACCGATATGCCTACATTTCAAGGAATAGTTTTTTTTTTTAAAAGTGCAATTTCTCGTCGAATTTACGACGAACCGCAAAAAGTGTCTGACGAATTTGCAATGTATCTGACGAAGTTTCACCGTAATGACTTGCCTATTTTGTCGCGCGTTCGACGAACTTCTGTCACTATTTCAATCTAAATTATGTCACCAAGACTCTTGCTGATGTAATCTTATCGGCGTCACATAGTTGGTCGGGTAGACATTCAGAAATTACTCCGATGATATATGTCTTGCCGATATGCTTCCCTCGTGCATCATCGATGAGACAAGATGTGTATCTCGCCGATGAAACGTCGTCGCTAAGACAAAAATCCAGTCCTCTCGATATATCTTCTTAGGCAATTTTGATCGTTGTAATAGTCTTGATCTTTCACCGATATGCCTACATTTCAACGAATAGGTTTTTTAAAAAAAGTGCAATTTCTCGTCGAATTTACGACGAACCGCAAAAAGCGTCCGATGACTTTGCAATGTATCTGATGAAGTTTCGCCGTAATGACTTGCCTATTTCGTCACGCGTTCGATGAACTTCTGTCGCTATTTCAATCTAAATTTTGTCGCCAAGACTCCTGCCGATGTAATCTTATCGGCGTCATATAGTTGGTCGGGTAGACATTCAGAACTTACTCCGATGATATATGTCTTGCCGATATGCTTCCCTCATGCTTCGTCGATGAGAAAAGATGTGTCTCTCGCCGATGAAAAGTCATCGCTAAGACCAAAATCCAGTCCTCCTAATATATCTTATCAGGAAATTATAATCGCTATAACAGTCTTGATCTCTCAACGATATGCCTACATTTCAACGAATAGTATTTTTTTTTTAAAGTTGCACTGTTTTGTCGAATGTACGACGAACCGCAAAAAGCGTCCGATAAATTTGCAATGTATCTAACGAATTTTTTCCATAATGACTTGCCTATTTCATCGCGCGTTCGAGGAACTTCTGTCGCTATTTCAATCTAGATTATGTCGCCAAGACTCCTGCCGATGTATTCTTAACGGCGTCACATAGCTGGTCGGGTAGACACCCAGAACTTACTCTGATGATATATGTCTTGCCGATATACTTCCCTCGTGCTTCGTCGATGAGACAATATGTGTATCTCGTCGATGAAACTTCATCACTGAGACCAAAATCCAGTCCTCCCGATATATCTTCTCAGGCAATTTTGATCGCTATAACAGTCTTGATCTCTCAAAGATATTGGCAATACGTCGAACTTGTGTTGTAATGGCAATGAACTTATGTTGTTAATCTGACGGTTTGGCAAAGGTATGCCTCTCGTCATCCGGGTACTGTTCATCACGTGATCGACGAAGTGGGTGTCGCAGTTCCGATGAGCGTGCATCGTGAGGTCAATGTTTTACAGCCCGTCGGGATGTAGACAAAATTTGAGCGATGCCGCTGATTTATGTGATTCGTCGGCCGATCAACAATGTATCATCGAGATTCCGATGAAAGGCCGTCGGAAATCGGGGTCAAATCTTGTAGTGGGTTAAAGTAGGTTGAGATGGCTTAGAGTGGCTAATCGAACACTTTGTCTTTTCAAAAAGTGTTTCGATAATACATAAGTTCAATTAGGGGCCGATAATCGTTAGAGGTTGGTAGGGTAACTCTAGTAGAGGGTCGGTAACCTAGGAAGATTATCCAAGGTAACCTATTACGTTTATGTGATGGCACTCCTGTCCTTGTACATATGTTGGGTCTCTTGTGTACTCACCTGTGATTATGCCATTGCCTATGGGAGTATGTCATTTTTCATGTGGTTTTGATGTCATCATGTTGTCATATGTATGTCGGCCATGTGTTGTATGTTTTCTCTACTCTGATGTCTATTTGACTTAAGGACATGTTACTATCTCCTAGCATGGGGAGTGGGCTTTTGAGTTCCACACGGTTGGGAGGAACGTGTCTTTCCTTCCATTGGGTTCCCTTGCAGGTGATATTGTTCGATATGAGATTGTTCTGGATAGGTTCCTAGATACACATTGTTCGCGGAGTTTTTTGTTGGACGTGCTCGTGGACTTGGTTGTCAGTTATACTTGTTCATCTTCTTTATTTTATTCACTCATGATTTCGACATGAGGCTTTTTTGTACTTGACTTTATATGTATCAAGATTTTTCACAATCTTGTTTGTTGTATTTAAACTTGTAATGTATCTCTAATTGATAATCTAATATATTTATGGTTTATTCACATGATTTTGTATATAGTATTTGATGTGTTGTACTTATTGTTTACTTTAGTAGTGTAGTTGTGGAACTTGAGAACATTTATGTTATGTTTATGTTCACATGTTATTAAATTTTTTAAAATATATATATTCAATTGTTTAACATGTAGTTTTGTGGTGTTCCTTGGGTTCCACGATGGGGCGTTACAGCTTGGTATCAAAGCGAAGGTTCTAACACTAGGTACTTTGCTTCTTGCGATCCCACTAGGTTTTCCTAGGTGTTAGATTCTTTAGTGTGTATGGTTTCTTGTCTCCATGTGTCTTTAAACTGAGACTTGACTTTGGTCTTATGTAGGATCATGCCTAGACGGCGTGGTAGAGGTCCTAGATAGGGTCATGGTGGTGGTCATGCGAAAAATCGCCAGAACACTCTGCAACAGAGTTCACATGAAAGTGAACATGGAGAACAACCTAATCCTCAAGGTAATCAGGCGAATAATGAGAAGGTTTTGAATTAGCCAAGTGTTGGGGGAGAACTGTTGCATCCTTTACTTGAGTAGACCCTTGCTCATCTTAGGCCTAAATAGAGAAATGATCAAGAAGTGAATAGAGAGAGGGAAAAATCACCACCTAGTAGGATTGTGCAGACCGCGGAGAAGGATGCCATAGTTGTTGGGTATATGAGAGATTTGTTCAGGGCACGCCCTCTCATTTTTTATGGTATGGGTGGTGGTTTGGAGGCAGAGACATAGTTATTGGATTTGGGATGATCTTTTTCTATGCATCCATATGGTAGCAACACCAGAGAAAGATGCACCATCATGCATTTTAAAGGTTTCACCTTTACTTGGTGGCAATCAGAGGAGCAGAGGCTCCATCTGGAGATTGAATTTGTATTTTGGGATATGTTTCGTGAGCATTTTAGAGCATTTTTCTTATTTGAGCAATGGAGGCAGCATCATGCAGATGAATTCCATGATCTGCACCAGATGGTTATGTTTTTCAAGTAGTTTGAGCATAGATTCTATGAACTCAAACAATATGTAAGGATAGCGGATAACGAGGCTATGTTGGTTCAACATTTCATCAGGGGTGTTGGGTCTCAAAAATGCAGGTTTGAACTACGAGAGGTTGCTAGGCTCTCACAACGATTTTGGCCAATGTACAAGGCCAATCAATGCAATTGAACCTTCTTCTCTTTAGGTTCTGCTAGATCGAGGCGGATTTACCTAATAAATGATGCAGATTTAAATGTGTTTCCTAGTTGACCAATCTATCCACAATGGAAAAGGGAAGTGGATAGACAAAATCACTAAAACTATTCCTACTCTTACTGCACAAATGAAAGGTTTTGAATAAATTGTTTGATATGAATTTGTATCTCTGGGTTGAGACAGATCAGTGCCTTTTATCCACATGGGCAATGGAGTCAAAAATAATTAATTATGTGTGTTTCCTTTTCTGGTTTAATTCAAGTTGTTAGGCACTTTAGGAAATGAAGCTCTAATGATTGGAATATGACTTCATTAATTTATGACTGGCATAAATAAGGCTGGAATGTTTTCTTACCAAATTCTACTTCAAAAATCCAAAAGAAATCCTAAATCACTGTGACTTACTTGAAGGAATTAATTCTGACTTGCACACACCAACAAATAAAAATCACACTGAGTGGAAAATTACACCTTGATAAATCAAACATATGCTTGATATATTGATTTAAATGATCAAAGGACTTCAAGTTGAAGACAATTAGATAAGAAATATAAATGATTACAACTCAACAACTGAACACAGAATGGGTGTCACCAATTCAAAATAATTTGTTCATTAATTATGCTTCAAAAAAGGTATGTACATTATTTGCATTCCCCAGTCCATTTTCAGGAAAAAATCTAACTCTACTCTAAATACTGCCTCCCTTCCATCCCTTTCTTTTTTATTTTTCAATACATTTTATACAGTAAATCTCAAACATTACAACTCTTTAGTTGACTGGTAAAATCGTTTAAATTCCTTAATAGCAATTAAAATATTTAATTGTGTTGCCTTATCGGCAAATTAAATATTTTTTACATAGTTATGTGTTCGATTTTGTTTTAATACTTTACCGGCCTCCAATATTTTATTTTAAACCTTACTGTTCTTTACACTTTATTTCCTTGTGACCTTTATCATTTTACCGCCTTGACTTTGACTGGTCCCACCACTATTTACCGCATTAGCATGGTCTCTACTCTACCCCGTTGCGGTGCCATGGTAGTTGTTCACTGACTGTTATGCTCACTGCTAGTTTTATACTGCACCACCGCGGTCTCCTCCTTAACCATCCATGGTAGTGTGGTATCCCATTCATTAACTGCCATCTCTGTCGCCTCCATCACTTACCTGACCTCCATCGCGATCACCGTGGCTTCCTCCTTGCTTTCCCACAGTACTGCGATAGCCATTCAACAAACCACTAGTCGTTAACCTTTGTCACCTCCCAGTGGCCACCCTAGTCACCGCAGTCTGTGGTTTAACTGTGCACGATATTGCGGTATGTCCTATGACTGCTCACATGTTGGTGACTTACTGCCCACCGCAACCCCACGGTCTATGTTTAGAACGCATGTGGTGGCGTGGTAAGCACTTTATGCCTGCTTGCTAACCACTACCGCCATACCGCGGGCCCGTTGTGGGAGGCCACAATAAAGTAGTGAGTGAGATTTTAATAAATACTAAGTCAGCGGTATATGGTGCAAGGTATATATGGATGGAAAAATATTTTTTAAAGGAAGGATAGTGAAATATGGATATAAATAAATAAAATTCCTTAGGGTAATGATGGAAAAATTAGATTCAAATGAGAAACCCTTAGGGTTTTTTAACAGAAATTTTGGGTTCTAACAGTGGCTCCTATTGGGGATGAGTGATTGTTCAATCACTACAAGAATCTAGAATTTACTCTGGGAGATCAGACCAAGCAAAGGAAATGATATGAAAATGAAGGCAACAGAAGATGGAAGGAATGAACAGATGAAGGATATGAAAATGGAGCAAATGGAGAAGTGGAAAACCTTAAACTACAATGCATGGAAGAGAACGATTAAAGAGGCATTGCTAAGAATTGTCCATGCACTAGCAATCCTTAATCCTCTATATTTTCCATGGTTCAAAAATTAAACCATAAAGGATGGCCCCAAGCCACCCCAAAGAAAAACCCACACTTTCCTCTGCCATAGACTTTATTCTGAATAAAGCTCATCAGGTTTCTTTTGAAACTATCCATTCCACCTACCTTGCAACATGCGTTTCCATTGAAAACCTTCAGGAAATCATTGCATTCAACCTGATTCATATTCATTTTACCATTCTTTCATTCATCATTCTTATTACCATATGATAAATCTTTGTCATCTTCAGCATACAAAGTGTATCCACTTTCAACAAAAACATTCATAGGCATGCTCACTGTCATATGTTGCTGAATGTGCCTACAACTGTACTGGGACCTGAAAATTTGAATACTCCTTATGGCAACCAGAAAATTAAATCTCATCAACATCCTCTAAAACAATCAAATCAGAGCTACTCTCCATTTATTTCCTATCACCAGTTGGCACTAACACACACTTTTGATTCATACAGTCATCCTTATACATACTTGAATCAACAAATGTTGGACACTCATCATCAATTACATGTAAACCAATATCTTCCTTTTGCAGGAAAAAATTATTCGAGTCACATACCTCTTCTTTGACAGACATGGATCTTTGATCAGCTTCAAAGAATTCCTCATCACTGTGAGAGATACACATGGGGTCATATGAATTATTACTTTCACTGTCAAAACAAATGTAGGGTGGAGGAAAAACTTTGGAATCATCTTCATGTGCATACTTCTGGTATTCCAAAGTTAACAAATCTGAAACTTGCTCACTATTGACTGAATAGGTCTCTGCTTCTATATCTTCAACCATGTCTACAACCTCTTCTTGATCTTCATAATAACTGCAACAATCATCCTGTTGAAGATCAACATCCACAATTTCATCTTCACAATTTGACTCACAATCTGTTATGCAAGAGAAACTCTCCACATCTTCATTGTCGAACAGCATGATATCATTTTCTATTGCAGCTTCTGAAACATTGTTGATGTACTCCCCAGATGATGTGTCCCCACCAATATCATTAATGTTGCAATCATCTTCCAAATCTAAAAAATTGTTATTAGAAATTCTAGTAGCACATGCTTCCTTTGTTTGTTGCATTGTTTGAGCATCCATGATATCACTACTAGGTTTATTATTGTCAGTATCCATGTACCTTGTCCCAAGCATGGAATCAAGAAATTTATTTACTACATCCAAGGCATGTTGTTTTGATGACTCTGACCAATAAACTGATTCAGGCTTCCATGCTCTTGAAAATTGTGTAACAAATGTGGGTCTTATAGGCCTATGATGAGGATGTAACTGCATACAAATGTCTACCATCCTGTTGTATAGAGAGTTTTCATCCTCTCCTCCATATTTCCTTATGTCAAAAAATTTATCTAAGGGGGAATTTCCACATTTTGATTTTGTAATGGAGTCTTGGCTTTGAGTATGTATATCATCATCTTCTTCTTGATTATGTAAATAATCGTCATCTTTGTCCTCATACTGGCTCAAGAATATTTCTTTCAGATCCTCCCATGAAGATATACTTTGCATAGGCAAAATTTTAAACCATTCCCTTGCACTATCCCTCATAGATCTTGAAAAATATTTCATAATGACATCCTCTGGATAAATTTGAAAGTTGACAATGACATTCCAGAATCATTCCATATGCTCATAAGCCGATTCATTCCATTCTCCATGAAATTTAGGGATATGCATTAGCAGTTTTGTCTCATCGCAGGGGTAAGGATTTGGGTAGCCTTGGACATTACTAAATTTAAATGGTTTATCAATAATTGAGATAAAATTTGGAGGGCCATATGGGTTTTGGTAGATCATTGATCTTTTTTCAGGAAATGGAAGATGAATATTCATTTGATGTAATGGTTGTGGTGCATAAGTGTTCCGTTGTGAATAGAACACATTACCTTCATTGTTGAAGTTCTCAGTTGTATCATGTGGTGCCTGTGGTGTCCAAGATCTCCTGGTATTTGTGTCTTCACTCTCACCATATGATGGCATATTTTGTGATGTATTTGGAACATATTCGACTCCCAATTGCAACATTCGTTGTTTCAATTGTAGTGTTTTTTGTTCTCAGTATAACCTTTGTTGTTCCAATTCTTCAAACTCTTTCATATACTGGTGTCTTCTTTCTTGTTATGTCATCTTGACAAAATGTTACTGCTTCACAACATCCATGCATTATATATCAATTAAAATAGAGTCGCCACCTACTTTTCCAAAATTAGGAAAATGAAATGGATTGCTTTGGTCTGTCCCCAGTGGAATATCCAAAAAAAATGGAAAACTTTTTTGACTCTATAAATGGAAAGGCTGAAAAAATATTCCTAAGTAATTCCCCAGTAGAGTCGCCAATTTGTTGGGTCTCAAAAATGCAGGTTTGAACCACGAGAGGTTGCCAAGCTCTCACAATGCTTTTGGCCAACGTACAAGGCCAATCGATGCAATTGAACCTTCTTCTCTTTAGGTTCTGCTAGACCAAGGCGGGTGTACCTAATAAATGATGCAGATTTAAATGTGTTTCCTGGTTGATCAATCTATCCACAATGGCAAAGGGAAGTGGATAGACAAAATCACTAAAACTACTCCTACTCTTACTGCACAAATGAAAGGTTTTGAATAAATTGTTTGATATGAATTTGTATCTCTGGGTTTAGGAAGATCAATGCCTTCTATCCACATGGGCAATGGAGTCAAAAATAATGAATTATGTGTGTTTCCTTTTCTAGTTTAATTCAAGTTGTTAGGCACTTTAAGAAATGAATCTCTAATGACTGGCATATGACTTCATTAATTTATGACTGGCATAAATAAGGCTGGAATGTTTTCTTACCAAATTCTACTTGAACAATCCAAAAGAAATCCTAAATCACTGTGACTTACTTGAAGGAATTTAATTCTGACTTGCAGACACCAGCAAATAAAAATCACACAGAGTGGAAAATTACACCTTGATAAATCAAACATATGCTTGATATATTGATTTAAATGATCAGAGGACTTCAAGTTGGAGACAATTAGATAAGAAATATAAATGATTACAACTCAACAACTGAACACAGAATGGGTTTCACCAATTCAAAATAATTTGTCCATCAATTATGCTTCAAAAAAGGTTTGTACATTATTTGCATTCCCCAGTCCATTTTTTAGGAAAAAATCTAACTCGACTCTAACTACTGCCTCCCTTCTACCCCTTTCTTTTTGATTTTTCAATACATTTTATACAGTAAATCTCAAACGTCACAACTCTTCATTTGACTGGTAAAACCGTTTAAATTCCTTAACAACAATTAAAATATTTAATTGTGTTGCCTTATCGGCAAATTAAATATTTTTTACATAGTTATGCGTTCAATTTTGTTTTATTACTTTACCGGCCTTCAATATTTCATTTTAAACCTTAATGTTCTTTACACTTTATTTCCCTGTGGCCTTTATCAATTTACCACCTTGACTTTGATTGGTCCCACCACTATCTACCATGTTATTGTGGTCTCTACTCTGCCCCATTGCGGTGCCACAGTAGTCATTCACTAACTGTTATGCTCACTGCTAGTTGTTTACCGCACCACCGCGGTCTCCTCCTTAACCATCGATGGTAGCACAATATCCTGTTCATTAACTGCCATCTCTGTCGCCTTCATCATTTACCTGACCACCACTATGATCACCACAACTTCCTCCTTGCCTTCCCATGGTAGTGCAGTAGTCGTTCAACAAACCACTAACCGTTAACCTTCATCACCTCCTCGTGGCCACCGCAGTCACCGCGATTTATGGTTTAACCGCATGCGGTACTGCGGTATGTCCTCTTTCTACTCACATGTCGATGACTTACCACCCACCATAACCCCGCAGTCTATGTTTAGACCGCATGCAGTGGCGTGGTAATCACTTTATACCTACCTACCAACTGCTACCACCATACCGCAGGCCCCTTGTGGGAGGTCGCGGTAAAGCGGTGAGTGAGATTTTAATAAATACTAAGTCAGCGGTATATGGTGCAAGGTATATATGGATGGAAAAATATTTTTTAAAGGAAGGATAGTGAAATATGGATATAAATGAATAAAATTCCTTAGGGTAATGATCAAAAAATTAGATTCAAACGGGAAACCCTTAGGTTTTTTTGATGGATATTTTGGGTTCTAACAAGGGGCTTGAACGCCCATATCAATGGTGGAGTTAGAGTCTTCGAGCCAAAGATGATGGAGGTAGCCATAGAGAAGGCACATATTGTGGAGGAGAATTTTTCCATGGCTTTGGTTGGAAACATGAGTGTTATGATCGACAGAGCTTTTACTACAGGTTTTGGTTCGTGTGGTGGTCCAATTTAGATAGGTGGTTCCTCTCATAACCAAAAGGCACCCGTTAAGGGTGGATAGCAGTAGCAGCAGCGTTACCCACAGAAGAATAAGGGTTCTCAGATGCAGTCAGGTAATGGTTCACATTCTATAAAGATTCGTAACTGGTGGCGTAATAAGCACAACTACCAGGATCAGCCTACTCAGAGTGCACAGTCGACGGTCAGTAGAGGCAGTTTCCAACAGTCGAATGCACCTTCGGGTCGTAGAGGTTTTGGCAGAGGTTTTGGAAGGGGCACTAGATCTTTCTCATGTGGTCAACAAGGTATTATTGCGAGGCAGTGTCCAATGAGAGGTACTTCAGGGTTTGGTCAACAACCCGCAACTTCGGAGCCAACGATTGGTGATGCAGGTTGATCTGATAGAGTTTTTGCTATGGTAGACAATCGTTAGGTGGATCATCAAAATACTGTGGTTGAGGCTTCAAATCGGTTATAGGGTTTTAGTTTTTCTATTCTATTTGATTATGGAGCTTCTTATTCTTGTATCTCTCCTTCCGTTGTTGAGTGATACGGGTTGGTAGAAGTAAAACAAGGCATTAGGTGGTAGGTAAAATTGGATTATGGGGATAAGGTAGCGATTGAATCCCTCATTCATGAATGTCGAATTAGGATTGGATCGTTATATACCTTGGTAGATCTTTGAGTTACACCTCTTGGATCGTATGACATTGTTTTGGGAATGGACTGGATAGAATCTCATAGTGTAGTATTTGACTATCAACATAAGCCAGTAAGTTGTCTAGATGATTTTGGTGTTGAGATTGAGATAGTTGGCATGCAGAGACCCATCTTGTGGATTATATCTTCTATATAGTTAAGGATATGTATGCGAAAAGGTTGTCAATTGTTTGCAACTATTGTTAGTGACTTGGAGCTAGGAAAGAGTTGAGAGGTATCTCTTGATGACTACCCTATTCTTGGGGAATTTACGAATATTTTTCCTAGTGATATTTCGGGTATGTTGTCAAAACGTGATATTGATTTCAAAATCGATATGTTTCCTGAAGCTAAGACTATATCTTGGGCTCCTTATAGAATGACTACATGGAAATTGGAAGAGATTCAACTGCAATTGGAGGAGCTCTTGGCTAAGGGTTTCATTCATCTGAGTGTTTCTCCTTGGGGAGCACCTGTCATCTTTGTGAAGAAGAAGGACAGATCCCTTAGGTTATGTATTGACTATCATCAATTGAATAAGGTGATGGTTAAGAATCGATATCGTTTGCCTAGAATCGATGACCTCTTTGATCAAATCAAGAGAGAAAATGTATTTTCTAAGATTGATCTAAAATAAGCATACCATCAGTTGCACATTTCTGAAGTAGATATTCATAAGACTGCATTCTGAACTCATTATGGGCACTACGAGTTCACCGTGGTACCGTTCGGGTTAACGAATGCACCGTTTGTTTTCATGAGCTTAATGAATGGTTTCTTTTGCATGTACCTGGATCATTTTGTTCTTATGTTTCTCAATGGCATTTTGATCTACTCTAGAGATATGAAGGAGCACGAGGAGCACATGAGACAGGTATTGCAATGCTTGAGGGAGAATCAACTGTTTGTAAATTTTTTCAAGTGTGAGTTCTTCCAAACTGAGGTGAAATACCTTAGTCATGTTATCTCTAGAGAGGGTATAGACATGGATCCTTCGAAGATCCAAGCCATTATGGTTTGGCTCATGCCTACCAATGTGCTAGAGGTTTGTAGTTCTATGGGTCTTCCAAGGTATTACAGGCGGTTTTTCGAGGAGTTTTCCAAGATTGCTCATCCTATTACTTCTCTTCGGAGGAAAGGGAAGAAGTTCATTTAGTCAGATCGATGTCAGTTGGCCTTATAGACACCCAAGGAAAATTTTACGAGTGCACCTATATTAGATTTTCATGATCCTACTAAGGACTTTGTAGTGTGTACTAATGTGTCCTTGGAGGGTCTAGGAGTCATTTTGATGCAGGAGGGTCGTGTGATCGCCTATGAGTCTCGCCAGCTCAAGGATCAGAAACTGAACTACCCTACTCGCGATCTAGAGTTAGACTTCATGCCTTGGTTTGTTGGATAAATTTCTTGTTGGGACATCGCTTTGAGCTTCATAGTGATCACTGTAGTCTGCAATACATTTTTACTCGGCCTAATCTTAATGCTAGGCAGAGACAGTGGATGGAGTTCTTGTGTGAATATGATTTTGAGGTGAAATTTATTCAGGGGAAAGAGAATGTGGTAGATGATGCTCTTAGTCAACGAAGACATGAGATTTTCGTCATGACTCTAGGAGTTGGTTTGAGGAGTTAGATTGTAGCAACACTTCCTACAAACAGATTGTATCAGGAGGTGAAGGCAGAGTTGGGATCAAATAGACCCTTGGAGGTTAGGTTTTCAGGTTATATGCTTGAGTTTGATGGTTTGTTGTGATATTTGGGGCGTATCTATGTGCCACTTGCAGACGGTCTTCATACCTTGATATTGTTAGAGGCACATCGAGCACCTTACTCAGCTCATCCTAATGTCAAGAAGATGCATGTGGATCTTCGATAGTTGTACTCTTGGCCTGGGATGAAGCATGGCATTGTTGATTGTATTCAAGATGTCTTGAGTGCTAGAGGGTTAAGTTTGAGCACCAACATCCCATAGGATTGTTGCAGCCTCATCTTGTTCCAGAATGGAAGTGGGACATCATATCAGTTGATTTTATTCTTGGGTTGCCTATGTCATCTCGTCGACATGATGCCATCATGGTTACTGTGGATAGATTGACTAAGGTAGCTCATTTCTCTTTGGTTTGTTCATCGTATAATGCCTCATCTGTAGCAAAGATCTTTATGGAGGACATTGTTCATTTGCACGGAATCCCACATAGAATCATATCAGATAGAGTTCCTATTTTCACTTCATCTTTATGGGCATCTCTACAACATGCTTTAGGTACACAGTTGAACTTCAGTTTGCTTATCACCTTAAGAATGATGGACAAACTGAGAGGGTTAATCAGGTTCTTGAGGATATGCTCAGGATGTACATCATGGATCAACAGTCGTGATGGGAAGAATATCTCTACTTGGTGGAGTTTGCTTATAATAATGGGTATCATAGTTCCATAGGTATGCCTCCTTTTCAGGCATTGTATCGATGCTCATGTCAGACCCCATTGAGTTGGAATAGACTTGAGGATAGAGTGCTTCTTGGACCTGACATGCTAAAAGATATGGAGCAATAGGTTGATCGTATCAAAGAGAATTTGGTAGCAACATAGGATAGACAAAAGAAGTATGATGATGCTCATCATGTAGATCACCAGTTATTTGTTGGTGATAGAGTGTTTCTTCGGGTGAGTCCGTGGAATATTTTGATCTGTTACAGAAAAGGCTCTAAGCTCGTGCCTCAGTTTGTTGGGCCATTCAAGATTCTGGAGAGGATCAGTCTTGTAGCTTATCGACTTGCCTTACCGCCCAACTTGTCACGCATCCACGATGTCTACCATGTATCTGTACTTAGGCCTTATCATCCTGATATTTCGCATGTGCTCGATTGGAATGCTTTACAGGTCGAGGACATGTAGTTGGCTTTGGATCCCATGCGTGTTCTACAATGCAGCAGGCTCGTCCTTAGGGGTCGAGACGTTGATCAGGTGAGGGTCCAGTGGGATCCCAATGATGAGGCTTTAGCTACTTGGGAGGATGCAATACGTATGAGGGAACTTCATCTCTATCTTTTTGCAGGCTTCCAAGAGTAAGCCTCACCTTAAGGGGGGAGGATGTAGGGACCCTCTAGATGACATTGCTATTTTAGTCATTTTGAGTTGTTGTTAGTCGTTTAATTGTTTTGAGACTATATTACTTTAGTGAACTATGTCATGAACTATATGTTAGTTGCTACACTCAATAGATGATATACTTGACATTATGATCATCTGGTTATTTTTATATGATGACATTATTATGGTTATGTGCGCATTGTGGTATATGTAGTTTGTAAATGTTTATGATGTTATTAAGTTGAAATTGATGTTTGATGTAATATTTCATGTCAATTCGGGTGGAGGAGACAGTGTAGCATTACTCATCCGTGAGTAGCCTACTACGCTGTGAATCTTCTTCACGGTGTGTTTTATGATATATATGTTGTTATGATTGGGAGTGCAATTTGATGCAGCTTGCAAGTATAGGAATCGACTCCACCTGTTTTGTCAAGTCTAAGCGTGCCAAGGCCCAATAGAATTTTTTAATGGAAGATATTTTTGGTCCTCTATCATGAGCCATCATTTTGGAAAGAACGAGTATCGTTCGTTACCCATTTGTCTTATTGATGTCCATTATGTTGTGTTATTCGTTGTTTCGTCATATCATTTTATGTTTGTCATATTTAATGTGTAGAAGTTGAGAAATCAAACGTCATACTCCAAGACCACCTGCATGTAAATGGATACTTGTCACAAGGAAGAGAATGGATGGAGAAAACAAACAAGGGTTTGAAGCTCTGAAAAATGGAGAAATTATCTTATCAGAACAAAAGGGAATTGATAAAATATACAATGGGATCAATCCTTATAAAAGGAGATTGTGCAAACCCTAAAGGAACCCTAATAGGAAAATCCCTAAAATGAGCCCTAATAAGAAAACATTTAATAATTAATATAATTATTAAATGTCACTTTATGCAAGCTAACGTGAAATCTTAAGAAGGGAATAAAGGTAACTTAATCAACACAATTAAGTTAAAACCTTTACTCTAACACACCCCCTTAATATGAGCAATAGTGCAGCTACAAACAAATGCAAGAAAGCAAAGGTAACTACAATGCAAGAAGGCAAACATGGGTCCCGGCAACTAGGCCAAATCAGGTACCCAAATACAACCAAATCTCTGTAAAGTGGAGAAATAGAGAAAACCTCATGGGAAAAGCTCTACTCCAAAAAGAGATGCAAAAAGCCATGAAGAACATCATTGAAGCAAAAGAAGCTGCAAACAATTGTCGAAAGATGACTGCTATGGTGTTGAAGAACCTCCGCTGAAGATAGGATGATCAAGATCAAGAAGACAACAATCTGCATGAGTGCCCCAAACGACACTACTCGGATCAGATGGCAAACAAAGGCAAACACCTAGAACGAAGATAAAGATGGCACAAGTATCAATAGTCTAAAAACATTGATCAAATAAACATTGATCAAATGAGAATGGTAGATTCCTTCCAAGGCGAAACCAAGGAAGTATTAGCACGAACAGTATAATACCCCCCCATAATGTTGAATTGGGAGAGCTTGACAGATCCACTGAAATGTTGTGTAACACCATGTAGTGCATGAAGGAGAAGAAACAACATCTGAAAGTGCACAAGAAAGCACTTGCAACTGAAAAAGTGGTGTGTAAAACAAAGCACACATGCATGAGGCTGGAATCATATGGATCCACTATCATTGTGGAGGGACACTCACCGGACAAAGGTGTGATGGAAAAATAAAGGCACTACACAACCCCCCATGGCACTTTATAATACAGTGCGAGTACAAAATATGGCACAACCTTATGTGCAAAATCCCCAAAGAGACATGTACAATAGTGTGGCACTTTATCTCAGGGCGTTTACATAAAATATTGCTTACAAATGATGCTCGAAATGCCCACAAAGGACAAAAAACTGGAAATACATAAAGAACAACCAAAAAATGAAGCATCCCAAGCAAACAAAAAGTTCCCAAAAGTGAATATGTCTAGGTAATTCACCAGAGTGTGAAAACACAAAAAATTGAATAAAATATATCTGGAGTGAAATCTGGAAAAATTGCATGGATGGAACTGAAGAGCTCTAAAATATGGTTCCAATGCCACTGAGATCGCGAAAAATAGAGAAACTGATCAAAAGTTATGAGCTCGGGACTGAAAGCAGCTCCTTTGACTTCAACTAGTTGTAGACTGCACCAATAGATAAATGAAGTGATGAGACCCACACCGATGGAAATTTGAAAAAACCACCTTTTCAACGATATCTCGTTTGCCAAAAAATGATATTGTATGCCCAAATTACGACCTCTGGAAAAAAATCGCTCCAAAGTGGAAAAGAATGAGTATCGTTCATTACCCATTTATCTTGTTGATGTCCATTATGTTGTGTTATTCGATGTTTCATCATATCATTTTATGTTTTTCATATTTAATGTGTAGAAGTTGAGAAATCCAGCTTCATACTCCAAGACCACCTGCATGCAAATGGATACCTGTCACAAGGAAGAGAATGGATGGAGAAAACAAACAAGGGTTTGAAGCTCTGAAAAATGAAGAAATTATCTTATCATAACAAAAGGGAATTGATAAAATATACAATGGGATCAATCCTTATAAAAGGAGATCATGCAAACCCTAAAGGAACCTTAATAGGAAAAACCCTAAAAGAAGCCCTAATAGGAAAACTTTTAATAATTAATATAATTATTAAATGTCACTTTATGCAAACTAATGTGAAATCTTAAGAAGGGAATAAAGGTAACTTAATCAACACAATTAAGTTAAAACCTTTACTCTAACATAATGTTCAATTGCTTAGATTAATTAAATGGATTAATTAGTATGTATTGAATTTACGTGTGATTAATTGTTGTATTAGATTTAATATTATGAATGGTTACATTTAATTTGAAAGTTATTTTAAATGTTAGAGGAATTAATTTATTAAAGATTATTAAAATATAATATTTTGGAAGAATAATTAGTTACAATTATTATGAATGTGCAACTTTAAATGTTTTCGAAATTGGCAAATTTTAACAAGTAGTTGTGGATGAAACTTGCAAAATATCTGTGTTTTGAACGTGATGTTTGAAAAGTTGGAACTTGTTGATCAATTGCATACAATTTATCAGTTAAGAGGTGTGAATTGCATTTTAATTAAAAAAATGATAAAGCATGGGGAAGCAAGAATTTTTTGGGGGGCAATTGGTTTTCGAAAGAAAGAGTTTTTGTTTTCATTGGAATAATTGAGAAAAAAAGTTTTTTTTGTGTATTTTTTTATACTTTTGGTTTGGAAAATATTGAAGGATTTGATCATTCTGCTGGAAAAGTTATGCTGCTTGGATTTCCATGTTTTACTTCCTTGTTTGCTAGAATTTGAAGAAAAACACCAGGTTTTCTTCTATATTTAAGAGTAGTTCTTGAATCCAAAATTTATGAATGATGATTGTTGTTTGGTTTGTTTTATATCAAAATTCGTCATTTGAACCCTGCACAAATCGTTGCAAATGAAAACATTAGTAGACAATATTTGTAATAATTTAAAAGATTATTTTGTAAAACAGTCATTCTCTAGAATGTAGCCTTGAGATTATTTAATTTTAAAAATACAGATAAACTCTTTTCAGCTTTGGCTTGTGGATTTGTCACAATTGATTGCCCTGTGCTTTTATTCTCATTCTTTGCTTTGAAATTTTAGAGAATATTTCACTGGCACTAGGTCTTCTGATCAACTTCTTGATACGATTTGTGTTAATACCTATCAGGAGTCTTCTTAAATTCTTTTGAATTGGGTACAATTTTTTTTAACACACCTTCTTTCTTTTATCTGGTTCCCGACTCTGAAAGTTATGTCGTAAATTCCTGGATCTGAGTTTGAATCTGATGCTAAATTTTATTCCCTCACAGTTGTCCAACAAACTCCCCATACTATTCTTGATTAGCATGAATTTGTTTAATTTTCTTCGTGGTTATGCGTTGATGCTATCGACTGATGGAAGTCGTAGTTTCTGGTTTTTTTTATGCCTTGTGATTACTTGGGTTTTAGATTCTGTGTGTTCCAACCGAGAACTGTAAACTCTCTAATGTTGCTTTAAATATATCTACATATTAACCATTGTTAGTCATTGATTATTCTCCTTTCTGCTTGCCACTGAATTGATATTCAATGTGGGTATGGGACGGTGTGAATTCGTCTTGCCTTGTATACTGTGTTATGGCCTCACCCGAGACCCAGGACCTTTTTCCGTGTGTTATTGTTTTTTGCATGCATAAGGAATGCTATCATAATTAATCCTTATGATAATAAATTTTTGGCGGTGGTGTCCATTGTTTGTGGTTCTTTTGATGTTGATTTCCCTGTTGTGACTCGAGCTTTGGAACTTAGTTCTTCCTTTTTGTTGCCTTGGAATTTATCTTTAACTCCTTTGGCAGTAGCTTATTGGATTTACCATAGACTTGAAGCACAATGTTCCCTTGGTTCACCTTATCACTTACTTATCACCTGATATGAGTTTGCATGTGTCTGAGTTTTATTCTTTGTTATCTGATTGGTAAGTATCTTAGAATGTTTTCTAATGCGTGCTATGTGTGGATTTTCCTTCACCATCTTTGAGTGCTTGTAATCATCATATGTGGAGTGAACTGCTAGTTATCCGCATAGGGTTTGATTTTATTCAATATGAATTTCCTTTGAGTGCTTCACCAATCTGATTCATCTCGATCTATACTTGCTATTTATGTCTATGTTTTATACATATCAATATTGTGCATGAAGTATTGTTAACTCATGAGTTTATTTATTTTTTTCCGTTGCATGATCGATGTTCAATCTCTAGTTTGCTAGGGTGAAACTCGTAATCTTTATTTTTTTTATGAAGTATGAATGTAATCTTTGTTATGACATAATTTTCATTAAAATTTTATAATTGTTATTTTATATCTATATTTTATAATAGTAAAGTGGATGGTTTTTTTTAAGTTAATGAATTTATTCTACTCTTGCTTGAGTTGATCATCAAATGATGGGATATTCATTTAGGCTACATATGTACTTTATTATTCTATAAATACTAGAGTCTTTTGATTGTGAAATAACTATGTTTAAAGAAGTGGAATTGTCTCTTGGATATTTTATTTATAAATTTGGAAAACAATTAGGATGGAAATACTAAGTTAAAAATATATGACTTTGATTTTCTATCATCAAGAATTACCTTGTTTGGACGCTATGGTAATTATGCATTTGGAAGGAAATTTGATTAAATACCTTATTTAATTATCATCTATCCTTATGGGTGTTGTTTTGTTTCCATAAAATCTTCCAAAGGTCTGAAGCATGGATGTTATTTATGGATGTTCTTTGTATTTTTTTAAATATAAAACATGGGCCATGCATGTTGTGTAATCATGTGATGTTATTTTGGACATTTTGAGTCCTATGGAATGGAGATGTGTTTATTTGTGTAAGACTTAGGCATGCATGTTGAGTGGTTTTATTGAGGTATGTAAATGTCATGGTATTACTGATTATTTTGGGTGTATGAGGAGAGAAGTTCTCTTTTGCATGCATGTTGGATTTATTGTCTTTATCAATATGAGAATTTGTACCTAGGAGGAGTGACTTTCGTTAGGGGCTGGACCCAGAAGTGGTTGAATGGGTAACCTATCGAAAGTGGGTAATTAAGTGATAACTAAAATTTAAAATTTTAGGGGTTGGGTAGTGATAATTGATAACTCAAATAATGTTTTGCCTCACCTTGTACTTTAACGCTTGTTTGCGTTAAAGTAGGTTGAGATGGCTTGGAATGGCTAGTTGATTACTTTGTCTTTTCGAGAAGTGTTTCAATACCACATAAGTTTGTTTAGGGGTCGATAATCATTAGAGGTTGACCAGGTAACTCTGGTAGAGGGTCAATAACCTAAGAATATTATCTAGGGTAACCTATTACGTTTATGTGATGGCACTCCTATCCTTGTACATATGTTGGGTCTCTTGTGTAGAGTCACTTGTGATTATGCCATTGCCTCTGGGAGTATGTCAGTTGCCATGTGGTTTTGATGTCGTCATGTTGTCATATGTATGTCGGCCACGTGTTGTATGTTTTCTCTAATCTAATGTTTGCTTGACTTGAGGACCTGTTACCATCTTCTAGCACGGGGGGTGGGCTTTCGAGTTGCACATGGTTGGGAGGAACATGTCTTTTCTTCCATTGGGCTCCCTTGCAAGTGATATTGTTCAAGACGAGATTATTCTGGATAGGTTCCTGGATACACGTTATTCATGGAGTTGTTTGTTGGATGTGCTCATGGACTTGGTCGTCAGTTATACGTGTTCATCTTCTTGTAAGAGAGGGGGACCAACCACTGCAAGGCCCTAGGTCACAAAAGGCCAAGAGCAAAAAGGCTTCTCTAAATTACCTCAATTCAAAGGAAGATTAGGATGAAAAGGATGAGAATGATGAGGACTATATGTCCTTTGATCACTCTTTGATCTTGGGAGTTGTAGGAAGACTAGACGAGTCACTTTTCTAGAGTCAACTATGTGTCTTAGGTAACTCTCTATTTGAGGACATAAGCGCGGTTCTGGGATGACAGCGCGGCATGCTGACGTCTCACAAGTGCATTGGTGTATGTACGACTAGAGAACCAGAAGCACAAGGTTGGAATCCTGAGAAAGGATTGATAGTTGAGTCTAACGGTTTTAAAAAGAAAAGAATGAGACTCAAAAGAGAGAAAAGTAAATACAAAAGTGATAAAAAGAGGTAGATTATCGAGAGGGTGACGAAGATGATCTCGTAGAATATCCTCCTCACCAACTTAATTCAAACTCTCTCCACTTGCACAAAATAAAGGGAGAAATTGTTGGGGTTGTATAGGGGCCTGCCTCAATCAGACCCCTATCTTGGTGTTTCCACCTCCATGGAAAACCAAGTTTGGAATGATAGAAATAACGATAAAGAAGGGAAATACAAGCTACGTATGCAAGAAACACTGCAAAATAGTATGTGCTTACTCAACTAAATACAATAGAGGAGATGAGAGGAGCTTACCACCTCCATCCAAATCACTCAAGTCTTGTGGAGGAGTGAATGAGAGGAGCTCAAGCCTCTGTTGCCCTGGTTTTTTTCTTGTGCTCGCACTATCAGAGTGATGGAGTGGTAGATTTATGCAAGTGAAGAATGTTGCTACAAAGCTTGAAAGTGTATGCTCAAAGCATGGAGAGAGTGTGCCAACTTGTTCAAGCCTTCTAAAAAAATTGAGAATGGAAGAATGGAGTGAGAATATGAAGAAGGTGAAAAATAGCCATATTTGGGTCAGCCAGCTGAAGAGAGGCATTACACTTTGACTTCCAATCAAAATTGTAACGTCTCTGCAATGTCTAGCTGTAGGAATCTGCCAGGGACATAAGCACACCGTGTGGACGTCTGTGTTCCATGCAGGCTTCCCTGATAGAAAAATCTCCACCAACACACAAACAAGGTGCTAAGTGGAATGCAAGGAGAAGGCTTAAGTGGAATTAAACCTCTGCCTTTGGTTTTCTAAAGTGTAAAGGGTCAAAGTGGAATTTGTGGTAGGGGTGCAAATTCATGCTCATACATTTTTCCCCCACTTTAGTGAGCATGCATATTGATGAGTGCTTTGGTAAATTAGAGTAGTAAGGAAGTAATAAAGTAAGAGATGTATACCTGAACTGACGAGGAAGCAAAGCACGGTTTGGAAAACTCGAAAGTGCAGGAGAGGGCTTCATATTTTCATGGAACCACAAATCTGGAGTATGAAAATGCATTACAGGCTTGTGGTCCTGCAAGTGGGGTATCCTTCAAGAACTCTCACATGAAGGAAACCAGGAAAATCACCTTATAGACCCATAGAACAGCAAGGAAGGTATCCCCCAAGAACTCTCAAATGAGGGAAACTGAGTAAAGCACCTTATAGACCCACAAACCTGCAAGGAAGGTATCCCCCAAGAAATCTCACATGAGGGAAATCGAGTAAAGGGGACTGCATAGAGTTAGAGATGGTGACATTTTTACCCACAAATAGAACACATCAGGAAGCGATCGCACTAGCCAGTGAATGAACAGTCATGCAGACCATCGCTAAGTTGTAAGACTTTCAAAGGGATCCCTCGAGAATCCTACAAAAGGAAGGAAGGTCCACTCAAGGGACACGTTGTTTGAAAGGTAAAGTCTAGTCAAGCTTCCCCCAAGCTAGACGTAAGGATGCAAGGATGATCTATTCGGGTCACCCCCGGACTAGGCGTCGAGGTGTGAAGCTAGTGTAGTCGGGTTGCCCCCAAGCAAGACGCCATAAAACTTGTTAAGAGTTTTTGAAGGGGTCCCTTAGGAACCCGACATGAAAAGAAGGGGTCCAGTCAAGGGACGCACTGTTCAAAGGCTTAATGTCTTCCTTCTTGAATCGATTCATCATCAAGGAATCCTTTTGAAAGATGTTCACTTCATCAAGGAATTCGAAAGGAAGGAATGTGCTCATGCGAGGGGAAGACTAAGACCATTCCCACTTCGAAGGAGGGTTTCCAAGTCCTTTCTTTATGAACCCATGTTGAAGGAAACGTGTTTCGTTAGGGTTTCAAGTTGAGAATACAGTTCTAACAAAGAAGTGTGTGAATGGGTCTTTGGGAAAAGATTTGTTCGGCCACGAATGCATTTTCTAAAGACCAAGTAACCCTAAAGGAAGTTGCAATTAATGACTTAAGCGAACCATTTTTTTTTTTTTTTATAAAGTGTAATTAACATACACATTCACTTACCAATTAACAACAACCTTTAAGGCTACAAGATTGGGATTACTTAAACCCACACATACATAACCATAGCATTTAATAACCTTACGAAATAAGCATCATGCGTCATAAGGATACAACATAACATAATAAGATAAACAACCAAGATACCATTTCATAATCATTTACTTAATAATCTCATATGCACTAACATGTTATATCACCATCATCATTACACTTAAAACAAATCATCTAGATAAATCAAATCACATTAAGTAATATAGGTCATCGCTCTATAAATAGCGATCAAATACACACATAAGACAAAGTATCTGAATATCCAGAATATAAATCAGAGAAAAACAAGGACACACTGTCCAATCCAGAAAGCAAAATAGAGGGGTGTTACATTCTCCCCCCAAGGGTTAGGCTTACTCCTAGAAGCCTGCATACAAGTAGGGACATAACTCCCTCAAACAAACTGAATCAAATCAAAACCTCAACCCCTAAGGATGAGTATCTTGCACTGCTTGACCAACACCAGAAGTCTCAACTAAAACATCTTGATAACTAGATTGACGTTTATCAACCGCAGCATAAGCACGATGATTCCTACCTGCATCCCCTACTACCGGCTCTAAAACTGCTAGTCCCTGACCGAATCCAGAAGTACTCGGATGTGGACAATTCCTAGAAAGGTGGCCCTGCTGACCAGAAGAGTAACATCTAATGTTACGACCAAATCCACTCTCCCCTATTGGTGCAGTAGACTGCTCCATACTACCCCAATCATCCACAGACTGTGAACTCTGGGCTGGCTATACTTGTTGATTGCGCTTATTGCACCACCGGTTCTAGTTCCTTCTAGGCGAAGAACCATCATCGTCCTGATATGACTGTGTATCCTTACGCTTCCCAAGCGCACTCTGCTGCTGCCCACTCTGAGTAGGCTCCAATTGAGTCATCAGTGATCCAACTCCCTGAGTCTAACCCCGTTGTGCACTAGACCCAACTCCTGAACCACTACCAATCTACACACCTGAATGACCTCCTAGTGCCATAGTCAAGTTCTCCTCCACAAGTCATGCCTTCTCCACAACTTTCTCCATAGATTTGGGCTCAAAGACCCGCACACCACAACTAATACGGGCATCCAAACCCCTGATGAAATGTTGCACAAGCATCCCCTCATCATCTCCTATTCCTACGAACTGTTTAAGTTCGTAAAAACGTCTCTCATACTCATCTACAGTCATGGCTAACTGTCGTAAGGCGTGGAACTCATCACCCCTATGCTGATGCCAATGGTCAGAAAGAAAACTGGTTCTAAACCACTCAAGGAATATCTCCCAAGTTACATAACTCATATCAATATGGAGCTTCTGCTCCTGAAGTCTCCACCAAGTGGCTGCAAATCCCTTCAGGTGCATAATAGCGCACCGTGCTTTAGTATTACTATCAAATGGATGCATAGAAAAACATCGATCGAGACCTATTAGCCAAGTCTCTGCCTCTAAACCAGTGCCTACTCCGTCAAACCTAGGTGATTGTGACTGAATCAAGTCTCTCATATAGGTAGAGGCTAACATCTCCGACTGTGTTGTAATTGTCCTCACAATAGGGTTAACCTCTAGTACTGCTGGTCTCGGACCTAGGAATGCCAAAGCCTCCTCAAGAGTCCTACGTGCAGCTTTGATCCCTGGAGGATCCATTTTTCTACCATTGTCCCCTCGGCCATTATGTGAGGCCTGATGTTCCTCTTGCTCAGGTATAAGTGTAACATGAGGTGACGAGTCATGCTGACTCTCCTCTCGACCGCCTACCCGGCCATGTCCTTGTCCTCTGCCTTGTCCGCGTCTAGGAGGCATACTCCTACACAGACACAAAAAGGTATTAGACAAGGTACACTTGGAAAACCTACGCAACTAAGCTTAATGGTTACATCATAATCCCACAACACCCATTGTTTAAACCTAGGCTCTGATACCATGTGTAATGCCCCACCAAGTAACCCTAAAGGAAGTTGCAATTAACGACTTAAGCCAAACAATTTTTATTTTTATTTTTTTATAAAGTGTAATTAACATACACATTCACTTACCAATTAACAACAACCTCTAAGGCTACAAGATTGGGATTACTTAAACCCACACATACATAACCATAACATTTAATAACCTTACGAAATAAGCATCATGCATCATAAGGATACAACATAACATAATAAGATAAACAACCAAGATACCATTTCATAATCATTTACTTAATAATCTCATATGCACTAACATGTTATATCACTAACATCATTACACCATTAAATCATGTAAAACAAATCATCAGATAAATAAAATCACATCAAATAAAATAGGTCATCGCTCTATAAATAGCGATCAAATAAACACACAAGACAAAGTATCTGAATATCCAGAATATAAATCAAAGAAAAACAAGGACACGCTATCCAATCCAGAAAGCAAAACAGAGGGGTGTTACATCTTTGGGAAAATATTTATTTGGCCATGAATGCATTTTCTAAAGACCAAGTAATGTAGAAGAGATGTTGTCACACATGAAAGGGAGAACTCAAGAAAAGATGAGAGAAAGATAAAGAGAAAAGTAAAGAAAAGAAGATCACACACAGAGGGCATAGGGGGATCTGGTTTCATGGGGTCAAATCTGCCTTTATTTATATATATTAGGTAACCGTGGTAAGAGGCGAAAGATCATCAATCCCCAACTAGATCAGGAAGAATGTACAAAAGAAAAGTAAAATAAAAATTGGGTCAGCATGGAAGGAGGCCTAAATTCTCCTAACGCTTTGCATCATCCCCAATTTACCAAAAATCAATCACAAACATGGAAGAATAATGACACATATAGAGGAAGGTTTACAACACAAACACCATGCTTGTATCCATGCACCAAGAGGGGTGACGAGGGTCATCCAGGAACATGTAGCATGATCATGGGGGAGCACATGTTACGACATGCACACATATCTAATCTAAAGATTAAGAAGAGGGTCTCCCCCTAACACTGGTTGACTAGGAGGTTGTCAGCTTCCCACTCTAGATCATTGAAGGGGGAAGGATGACGAGCCTGCAACGATGTAATTTTATGGGGAGGAGCTCTTGATTCTCCCACAACAAGGGTCAAAGTAGAGGGGCCTGTAAGGTCTTTGTCGCTTAGCTCTTGTGGGTCTAGGTTCAACAACCTAGTGAAGATCATTGGCAGGGTCGAAACTTTGTCCACCGAGTTAAACATACATTTAGTGTCATGTTTCACCTCAACGGATGGAGGAGTTTGCACCTGGGGTTCACCGAGGGACTCAAGAGTTATGAAAAATTCAAGGGAGATTGGGACTGATTTCGTTACTAGGATAGAACAAGTCAATTTGGGGCCACCTTTCAGAGAAGGTGGGCTCTTCTTACGTCCTCCATTGTTGGAGGGGCCACGCTCTACCTTCTTCTTCATCGGAGGAGGTGAACTCCCCACAAATGAAACAAGGAGGGTTGAGGGAGAAAAGAAAAGACCCTTAGTGGACACAACTGAAGTGTTCACCATGTCCATGGACTTTGGGAAAGGCAAGACATTTGGGACAAAATTCAACAAGGGCGGCTCCACCGAAGGAGTGATGAACACTTGCACCCTTCCAAGCGCATGTGCGCTCATAGCGGGAGCCATAAGAGAATTAGAGATGGAAGGAGGGAAAGAGGAGGACACAATAGGAGATGTGGTCTTCTCCTCCTCCTTTTGTAAGGAGGCTTGCTCGGCTATGAGAGATTTTTGTTGACGCTTACACTCGTGCGCAAGGCAGTTTCTATGGCTCTTCAAACCAGAAGCCAAAACTTGCAGAGAGGCAGAAGGATCCTGCTCAACCATGGGAGTATCCTTCACAATTGTTTCTAGTGGAAAGATAGACTCTTGAATGGGAGAAGGAGGGATAGGTTCAAAAACGGTGGGAGGAATTGACTCTACCACATTAGAGGTGGATCCTTTCCTATTCGGGGGACCAGGAATAGGTTGAGGGGAAAACTCTCTCTGCAAGCCTTTCTTTCAGCCATATAAATAGTACTAGGGTCATAAGGACCCGTTAGGGAGATCCGATATCCTAACTTTGGGCTTTCACCAAGGAGGCATCATCGGACTTAGCGGGTAGAACTTGAGTTGGTTCATCTAGTACTCTTCCCAAGAGAGGGGAGTGGACGAGTCAGCTCGAGACAGAGCGAGCTTCTCCTTTCCTCTTAGGGAGGAGGAGGTAGCAGGTTGCTCTGCCACAAGAAGGGTCAACTTCGGTTGTCCCTTGTCTCCAGTTTTATACTTCACATAGCTCTTGTAAATTAAGTCCATTCCCTATGGGAGTGGACCAACTAGAGTGGGCCAAAAATGATCCAACGAGTTTCCTCCACAGGATACCACAAGCTGATATCTAGTGTCATGCACTACATGGACAACACCTTTGTGGAAAAACTTAAGGCACTTATGAATTGCGGAGGCAATCCCATTCATGAAAGCTAGCCAAGATATGCCTAGGTTCACTCTAAATAGGTTTGACTCAGGGATGACATCGAAGATTGTGTCTACATTCCTAGGTCCAACTAGGATGGACAATGTTATCGATCCATAGGGTTTAAGATAAATTCCATCATGTGTTTGGATGATGGAATTTTTTTTGTTGTATTCCTCCCTTAGTAGGAAGTTTAAGAGTAATGTATCCTTCGTGATGACATTCACTCTACTCATGGGGTCAACCAAGATCCCTATCACAATGTTACCATTGAGGCGAATGGGAATATCAAGTGCAAAAGGCTTGCTATTTGTTGAAACATCTTGCAAGGTAAATGTCACATCTAGTGAGTTGGTCGCAAGACGAGGAGAGAAGGTAACAATAACCACGTTAACATACGCCTCAAGGTGAGAAGTAGAATCAACGGGATCAATATTCATGTTAGCAGAATGTGACAGAAACGGGTTCGTGTATATCTGCAATTCATTGTTATCTTTCACCACTGATTTGTTCATGTTTTGTTCTCCCCCATCAAGATTAATACTACAATCCTTGATGCGATCCTATATCTCATGACGCAGGCGCATACAACGTTCGGTATCATGTTTGTTAACTCGATGGTACTAACAATAAGTATTTTCTTCATACCAACTATTGTATGGTTCTCTAATTGGTTTAGGAGATGGCAGGGTAAGGATCTTATCCTTCACGAACTTTTGCAAGATGGAAGAATAAGATTTTGATAGCTTCGTAAACTTTCGGTTGCATCTGAGGCCATTGTTACTACAGTCACAACAATTTTACCTCTTCCCGAGATCAATATGATGTATCTTCCTTCAAAACAAGAGCATGAGGGAGGACCCCTGAGCTGAACAACCATTTTTTAGTACTCTCATAGAGCCGCACACAAGTGTGCAAAAGAAGGATACTTTATGAGGGAAAAATTCTCTTGTCAAGACCTTTGTAGATTCCCTATAAAGACCTTTTGTACATCAAAATCATGTAATAGATATGAGATTTGTGAGAAGAGTGCTTGGTACCATGCTATAAAGCCTATAATATTTTCATTGTCCCCTTGTTTGCACCAAAAAAGGCCTGAGAAGGTCATCTTCGATTCGATATTGGCTTGGAATTGACGCAAGAACTGGTTCACAAGCTTATCGAATGTGAAGATGGAATTATCGGGCAAAGAATTGTACCAATCCAGTGTTGTATCTTTGAGGGATCGAGGAAACAGTTTAGCCATCAATGCATCATGATGGAATAAATTCATGCGCAGGGCGTTAAAGGCAGACATGTGTGTTTGTGGGTCCCCTTTACCACCGTATTTCTCAAATTTTGGAATCTCCATCCCTTGCGATAAAGGAGTGTTTAGGATTGCAAATGACAACGGGTTGTGTCAGAAGAAGGGCTAGAAGATAGGCTGGGCTAAGGCCTGGGACAAGTTCGCCAATTGCGTCTGCATCTTACCCATATTTTGAAGAAGAGTGTTCAGAATATGTTCATTAGAATACATAGGACCACCAGAACCACCGCCAAAGCCATCGTCGTGACTTCTTCCAGAACCGCCACCAATATTGCCACCACTAGTGTGACTTCTGCCAGTGCCACCACCGTGACCACCGCCAAAGCTACCACTAATGCCTCCAACACTAGTGTGACTTCCTCTGGAGCCACCACCAGAGTCGAAGCCACCACCATGACTCCCACGAGCACCACCTCTGCCAATTCCACCCCCACTTCCAAAGTTCTCACCGCTAAAGCCTCTACCCATCATTCCGCCAAATCCTCCACCACCAAAGGTGACGAAAGGGGTGAAGTGGAAGCCCAAAGGGTTCTTGTTTACTTTGATAGTCTCCAAAATTTTGGAAGTAGAGGGTATATTGACCGAGGGGACCATGTCATCCATATACACGGATATAGGAGGCATCGAAATCTCTAGCTGCCTTTCGCATTCCTCGAAAAGGCCACCTCGCATTATGCGACCAAGGCTTGAGGGGGCACATGCTTCGACCAAACCAGCAAGACTATCCAAAAGTTCTACACTTGTCTGGTCTTTTTCCACCATTGTAACTTATTTCACCGATCACCTCAGTAGCCCTAGCCAACTTCGGGTTGCCTTCCAGGTGATTTTCCAATGCACCTAACCCTTTACCGAGACTAATGTCGTACTCGAAAGGGATACAGATGACCTCATGCTCGTCTACAAATGAAGAGGTCAACAACGTAGGAGGAGTAGGAATGCGATCGGTTTCATCAAGAAACCTAGGTTTGCCTCGCGATAGGTGCTCTTGTGTGGACAGACCAATTGCAGAACCAGAGAAAAGGTCAGTAGTGAAGTTAGAGGAGAACATTTTTTCCATTGGAAGGTGTCGCAGACTTCTTCTAACAATATTCCCAAAGGTCGTAGACTGGGTCGTGAAGGTCATAAACTTTCACAACACACCAGGGTACAATGATCAAGAGGTATATGAGAAAAAATTTAGGATTCCAACAAATGGATAGATGTTGGTTCACGTTGGGTTCACCAAAATGTAAGAGAGGGGGACCAACCACTGCGAGGCCCCAGGTCACAAAAGGCCAAGATCGGAAAGGCTACCCTAACTTACCTCAATTCAAAGGAAGATTAGGATGAAAAGGATGAGAATGATGAGGATTGTATGTCATTCAATCACTTTGCGATCTCGGGAGTTACAGGAAGACCAGACAAGTTGCCTTTCTTGAGCCAACTCTATGTCTCAAGTAGCTATTTGTCTGAGGATAGAAGCACGGTTCTGGGATGACAACACGATGCATTGACGTCTCACAGGTGTGTTGGCATCCATATGGCTAGAGAACCAAAAAGACGACGTTGGAATCCTGAGAAAGGACTAATAGTCGAGTCTAATTGTTTCGGGAAGCAAAGAACGAGACTAAGAAGAGATAAAATTAAATACCGAAGTGATAAAAGAGGTATATTACCGAGAGGGTGACGAAGATGAACTCGTAGAATATCCTCCTCGCTAGCTTGCTTCAAACTCTCTCCACCTGCACACAATAAAGGGATAAATTGTTGGGGTTGTATAGGGGCCTACCTCAGTCATACCCTTGTCTTGGTGTTTCCACCTCCATGGAAAACCAAGTTTGGAATGATAGAAATAATGATAAAGAAGGGAAATACAAGCTATGTATGCAAGAAACACTATAAAACGGTATGTGGTTACTCAACCGAATATGATAGAGGAGATGAGAGGAGCTTACCACCTTATCCAAAGCACTCAAGGATTGTGGAGGAGTGAATGAGAGGAGCTCAAGCCTCTGTTGTCGTGGTGTTTATCCTATGCTTGCACTATCGGAGTGATGGAGTGGTAGATTGATGCAATGGAGTGAAGAATGTTGCTACAGAGCTTGAAAGTGTATGCTCAAAGCATGGAGAGAGTGTGCCAACTTGTTCAAGACTTCTAAAAAACTTGAGAATGGAAGAATGGAGTGAGAATATCAAGGATAAGATGAAAAATGACCATATTCGGGTCGTCCATCCGAAGAAGGGTGTTACACTTCGACTTCCAATTGAAATTGTAACAACTCTATAGTCTCTAACCATAGGAATCTGTTAGGGACGTAAGCGCACCACGTGAACGTCTGTGTGTCGTGTGTGCGTCTTTGATACAAACGCCCCCACTGACACACAAACAAGGTGCCAATTGGAATGCAAGGAGCGGGCTTAAGTGGAATTAAACCTCCTCCTTTGGTTTTCTAAAGTGTAAAGGGTGAAAGGGGAACTTACGTTAGGGGTGCAAATTCACACTCATACACTTCTTTATTGTATTAACTCATGATTTTGACATGAGGCTTCTTTGTACTTGACTTTATATGTATCGATATTTGTCACAATCTCGTTTATTATATTTGAACTTGTAATGTATCTCTAATTGATAATGTAATCTATTTATGGTTTATTCACATGATCTTGTATATAGTAATTGATGTTTTGTACTTATTGTTTACTTTAGTAGAATAGTTTTGGAACCCGAGAACGTTCATGTTATGTTGATGTTCACATGTTATTAAATGTTTTAAAAAAAAAATTATTCGGTTTTTTAGCATGTAGTTTCGTGTCGTTCCTTGGGTTCCACAACGAGGTGTTACACTCATGTTGTGAAACTCCTTAAACAATTCTAAATGATAATATCAATATTATGATATAGATGGTTCTCATATTATGACCAAGGTGATATTAGTTATGTGATATTGCTATTAGAATTAATTATGATACTGCTATCACCTAGATGCAATGAGTGCTAAGTGTACCATTCATTATCATGAGAGATGGATTCTTGTGAACCACTACTCATGAAACATAGGTCAATATTTTGACTCGTAAAACTACACGGTTGAATCATGATAGAAATATCACATTTATCATGTTGTGGAAAATACCTCCTCTTATCAATTGATGAGCTAAAGGGGATATATAGTGAATGGTTCATAAGGAAGAACACTTGGTGAAGGTTTTGAAAATGGGGTTGCAAGCTAAGTGAGATTAACCTTGGGGAAAACTCCATTATTAGGCGCGCTTGAGCTGGAGTGGTATTGGGATGGGTGACCTCCTGAGAAGGCCCAATGCTTCACTTTTGTGAGCATTACCTGGATGCAATGAGTGCTAAGTGAACCATTCATTATCATGAGAGATGGGTTCTTGTGAACCACTACTCATGAAACATGGGTCAATGAGTTTAACTTGTAAAACTACACAATTGAATCCTAATAGCAATATCACATTTAACATGCTATGGATAATACCTCCTACTTATCAATTGATGAGCTAAAGGGGCTCTATAGTGAATGGTTCATAAGACACAACACTTGTTGAAGGTTTTGCAAATGGGGTTGTAAGCTAAGTGAGCTTAACCTTGGCAAAACTCCATGGTTAAGCGCACTTTAGTTAGAGTAGTACTGGGATGGGTGACCTCTCGGGAAGGCCTAGTGCTTCTATCTATGAGAATCACTTAGATGCAATGAGTGCTAAGTGGACCATTCATTATCATGAGAGATGGGTTCTTGTGAACCACTACTCATGAAACATGGGTCAATGAGTTTGACTCGTAAAACTCACGGTTGAATCTTGATAGCAATATCACATTTAACACGCTCTGGAAAATACCTCCTACTTATCTATCTAATTTTTTTTTGGATAATTTTTCATTGGGTAAGTTTTAGGAAATTTTGTATATTATACTTAATTATAACTTGGTTTAAAAAATTAAAATAACATATCTAAACAAAATTTAGAATTTTCACTCTAAATTTAAATGTCAATCAAACTATTTGTATAATGTAAATAAATATAAGGTTTGAAATTTGTTTCTCTCAAATTTATCTTATTTCTATTTTTTTGTTGAAGTATATCACTTCCAATTTTTATATAAGTAAAATCTATGCTAAGAAGAAGCTAAAAATGTTAAAGTTATTATACATTTCAAAAAAATATATATATTTTTATTATTAAGAATAGACTTGATATGGGGCGGGGGGGCTAGCTTTATTGCTAAAGCATTCAGTTGCAAGCAAGAGGTCAAGAGGTATAGTCTCTCCCCAAACCCATGGTATCGAAGGGCGTGTCGCGCCAACGCCACCAATCATGTGAAAAAAGTTTACCAAGTGAACTGCAGTTTATAGGGGGATGGATACTCGACCAAATCCTATAGTCTAAAAAAAAAAATAGACTTGATATTATCATAGTCTATGTAAGTGATTAAGAATACTTTTGAGTATAAATTTGGACTAGTTTTTCCTCATTCACATTTCAAATCATTCTTTATAATCCACAACTTTTAGATTACCAGTTCTCATATTCACTTATTCATATCATGCCAAATATTTTCATAAGAAAAATAAATTTAGATTGGTAAACTCTACCCTTATCCTCCTCTGAATCCTCCTCCAAAGATACATCCATCCACTTCCATAGAAACCCAAAAATAAAAGAATTCCTTATCTAAATCTTCTCTATAAAATTGTAGATTTAGATCTAAACTTAAAAATATACCTTCCTCAGTCAAGGTACTCAACCCACCAAAAGGATCGGAAATTTGGAACTTCATTTGTGAATGCAGAGATATCATATACAAGCATGTCTTGTGGGAAATCCATAATGGCAGAAAAGCATCATTCTGGGAAAATTCGTGGGATGGACACGCCAAGTTAAACAATATGTTGGGACTAGAGGCCATCAAGGAAGAAACTAACAAGGTATGGGGACAAAAGGTAAGTGACTATGGCGAAATTGTATGGGAAAATGGAATCAAGAGGTGGAGGTGGAAAAACATGGACACACTTAATGCTCCTGCAATGCAAAAAATGGCCCTGGAAAGGATATTGGAATTCAAAACCTTCCCTGTCGGTGAAGGGGAAGATGTCTTGAGATGGAGTGCCTTAGTAGATGGAGAATATAAAGTGAAGCTTGGATATAGGATTAAGGAAAAAAGGGTGGAAAGGAAAACCTGGCCAAACACACTATGTCGAGAGAAAGATGTTCTACCAAAAGTTGAAGTATTCACATGGCTAGCCACTCAGGGAAGGATTTTAACTCAAGATAGGCTATCAAAGTTAGGATTCAGAGGCCCGAGTAGATGTGTAATGTGAAAAAATTAGGCACAGTCAACATCCCACCTCCTACTTACCTGCCCCTATGTTGAATTCTACTGGAAGCTCATCCTTAAACATCTAGAATACCCAACTCCTTTATCATCAAATCTTTGGGATTGGATAGTTGTGTGGCCAAATAAACTACACAAAGGGGTATTCAAAAACATATGGTGGATAATTCCATCCATAGTATGCTCGAAAATATGGAAGGAGAGAAACAGGCGCATCTTTCAGTAGCAATCAATGGGGAGAGGAAAATTAGTAGGATGACTAATGAAGGCAGTAGTGGAACTAGAAAAAATGCAACAAAAAACATTTCCTATCCAAAGAACGTATTCACCAACAGAGATATTGAAATCTCTAATAAATTCAATGGGCTACACATCCCTCCCATTATAAGCACCTTGAAGGCACCATAGAAGGATGAAATCAGACGCAGGACAGTTTGGCAGAAACCACTACCAGGGTGGATTAAAATAAACTTCGATGGTGCCTCCTTGGGGAATCCTGGAGCAGATGGTATTGGATGTGTGGCAAGAGACTCCGAAGGAAAGGTGGTCGCTCAAGAAGCAAAAAACATAGGACAAGCAACAAATAATATGGCAGAAATATGAGCAACACTGTGTGGAGTAGAATTAGGAAAGAGCCTTGGAGCAACGAAACTACATCTAGAGAGAGATTCACTAATCATAATAAATGCTATTAGATGCAACTCCACATTGAAATGGATATTAAGATGTTGTTTAAGTCCAATTCGAACCTTGATATCATCCTTCGAAGAGTTCCGTGTCAGCCACGTATACCGTGAAGGTAACTTTGTGGCTGACAGCTTGGCTAAACATGTGGAAACAAAGTTGAAGTACGGCTCGGGAAGAGACAACCAAGCCAACCTCGTGTGAAGATTCACATCAATAATGTAGATGGAGAAAGGGTAGCGACATCGAAATCTGCAATGGGTAAGCAAAGTACTTATGGGGAGATGAGTGATCGTCACAAATGGTAGGTAAAACATCCCTTCAATATCCAGTCGATCAACTCAAGGCTAAATTAAGTCACATCAGATAGGCAGCCTTGAGAATGAAGGACTGGATTAAAGGCTCACTCGTGTGAAGCGACAACGCTATTAAAGAAAATGCAGAAAAATCAAATTATGGCTATAAGTATAGCTAACGTAGTGGTATATGTCACAACAAAAAAATTATTTTGGGAAGGTTGGGAAAAAAATGGATACACCTGTATGCCTGGAAACAACCACCACCATGGTGCCATTCCAGGGGGAATGATAGGGAGGTTGGATGGATCAATCACTGATCCCTGCTCTAGGTCTTACCTTGGAAGACCTCTTGGTGTCTCTCTTCACCACCTTAACCTATAGGACCTATTCCTAGTTTAGGTTCCCCTGGATCTCCTTGCCAACCCAACTACCATCACATACTCTTCCAACCAAGTCAACCTTGGTGCTTTGTTTGCAATTCTTCCCTTAGCCCTTAATCCACCCTAAAGGCTAACCTACTCCCAATACTAGATTTCATCTTTGCAGGGGTGTGGAGATGTTTCTAATAGGTTTAGACCATCACATTATGGTTCTTGAGGGTCCACTTAACTTCATTTGCCCATCGCTTCCACCAAACCCTCATTTAGGGTTAAAAAGGCTACTAGCCCTAGGAGCCCCAATTAGCCCTCCTTCTCCGAGAAAACAAGCTAATGCTCCAAAGTCTTCCAAAGAAAACATAATCTTTCCTTGGGGTTCCTGGTCCTCATGCCTACCACTTGAAGATTTTAGTGGTCTTAACCCTCAACTAATCGTACACAGGTTGGACCTCCAATTTAGCAAATTTGGCCTTTTTGAGCCCTTTTCCCTGACCACACAGCAGACTATCATGAGTTTCTCTCACCAAATTGATTGATGAAGCTTCCTCCTTCATGCCAGTTCTTTGCAAGGCATTTGGTTGCCCTCTCCACACTGTGACTTGATAGGGAATGACCACCCCTACAGATCAAGTGTCATGCACTCATCTTTCCTAGCCGGACACTTCCTGGCTCGCCTAGGAGAAGACTTCCATGGTGTTTCTTGAACTGTTAAAGACTCCTAATCCTACCATATATACAATCATGGATTCTAGTCACAATTCCCAAGAGGTTGTACGTTATGTACAATGGGAATGTGAACTAAACCTCCATTCTTCACAAACTGCTTGTCAGACCAACAACTAACAAGAACACAAACTATCTACCAACAAAGCTTGAAATTGAATAGGTTAACTAGCTAATGTCACACAATGCTTGGAAGCCAATTGCACTACATCCTACACAATTCACAGTGCCATGATCAATCCTCTAACACACTAATTCAAAGCAAAAACCAAAAAGTTCACCCTAAACACCACTATTTTCTTGATTTCAAAACTTCAACACAAACTCAAATGCTTCCAACCCTGCTTTCAGGTCGAGGCACACCATATATAGGTCTCCAAAATCAGTTAGGCCTTCCCTTGATCGTGTATTTCAGTTACATTGTGGCAAAGTTCCAAAAATCCATCATTTGCCAACTTTTACCAATTTCTAGTAAACCTATGCAAATGAGTTCTAAAACTCACTAAGCTTTACCCAAACATTATCCTAATGATCAAGACATGTTCCTAAGCTATCTCACCTACTCAATGGTCAACATGATCTTCCTTGAAACATACCAAAAATGCAAACCTAGATTAGATTGCCTAGTGTTTCCTAGTGTTCCTAGACAACCTGTGGGTGCTCCTGCACCAGGGAAGTGACAGATACAAAGCTGCGAGGTATTATCATGGTAAAAGATAAGCTGATCATTCATGCGGTAAAGGAGATTCTGGGGAGGGAGTTCATATGGTCATTCCACAAGCACCGTCTCAATATCGATTTCCCTGAAATGTTTCTTGCAATAGCACTCTACAGGGGAATGGAGAAATCCAGGGTAAAAAATCTATTCCAGCGCGTTTTCAAGCACAAGTACCTAGGGGGAATTGATGCAGTCCTGGACAACATCAACGAGCTTGGGCAAATACCCATGTCGCAACACTACTATCTGTTAAAGAGGAGCCGGGGGAGGCCAGTCCCAAAATTTCCTATCCTATCAACAGTAGAGCCAGAGGCACTGGAAGAACGTTGCGAGGATATAGATAGGAATCTCAACTTCCCCATGCATGCAACAAGACTCACAGAGCCTTTGTTGAAGGAAGCTCTAGGATACTACATGGTGAGGGAGGGATTTGAAGTGGATAGCGACGGGGAGGAAATCAATGGACCGGCACCCACGATTCTTCCAGACTCAGGGGAGGACTGGATAAAAGATGACGGTCGGGATGTCGAGGAAATTACGAGTGGCCCAGCCCACAGAAGATGCAAATTGGAGTGTCCAGTCAAGTCTCATGCGACACATGCAAAGCAGATGGGGAAAGAAGCGACGACCTCGGGTTCAAGACATGATGCGTCTAACCCTTTGTTCACTCCTCTGTGTGGGCCATGGAAGCCAAAGGGAAGCGAGGCTAAGAAGCCATGGATACCGGTTAGCAAAGAAGTGTATTTTTGTTCAGAGGATAAGCAGATAGGATAGTATAAGCTAGGTTAGTAGAAAGGGTGTAATGTAATTTTGTTTTTGGGCCTGTATGGCATGCCGAAGTTTGAACTTAGCCGAAAGGAAGCGACTGTAATATTTTTTGACTGATAATATATGGAGTTGGCCATACCAGCTTATAACCTACCAAAAAAATATATATATAACTTCCTCACAGACAATGCTATTCAAATGAGAAAACCATTAATTTGAAATAAATTTATTGATAATTAAATTAATTCATTTAACTAAAAATCTAAATGCATATATTTTATTTTAATTTATTTTTTAAGCTATATAATTAAATATATATTTGATTATATTTTAATTAAAAGAACGAGTTATTGGCATTGAAGGTTTAGAGGATGACAATATACCTTCTTTAGAGACAATATACATTTTTTATCTCTCACAATTTTGTTATAAGTGGCAAGAACATTTTATGGCCACACATATTGTCAAATAAGAAAAATAATAGTAGTATTTTCAAATAAGAAATTATAATATTGTGCGAAAAAAATAATAAATGTTTAGAAAAAATAAATAAATAAAGGATTCTATTAAAACATATCAATTTATTATTGTCTATGGTTTGGAGGCATAAATAATTGAAAGACACAGTAATTATAGTTTGTAAGAGCAAAGACATGTAATAAGTTCAATTTAAAAGAGCAAATCATATGAATAGATAGTTAAATCATTGAAAGACGCATAATAATTACAATTCATTAGAGGATTCATATGATTTGAGAGTTAAGTCATTGAAAGACATGTAATAATTATAGTTTCATATGACTAGATAGTTAAAGCTCGAGAGAGACATAATAATTACAATTTGTAATAGCAATTAATATGACTAGATGGTCAAGTCATTGAAAGACACATAACAATCAAAATCACATGAGTGGACTATTAAGTCATTGAATGACAATAATTAGAATTCCTAAGAACAATTCATATGACTAGACAAATAAATCATTAAAAGACACATAATGATTATAGTTCATAAAAGTAAATCATATGACTAGACAATTAAGTCATTAAAAGACACAATAATTATAGTTTCCTATGACTAGACAATTAAGTCATTGGTATTACAATTTCATATGATTGGACGATTAAGTCATTAAAAGACACAATAATTACAACTTCATATGATTAGATAGTTGAGCTTGAAAGACATAATAATTATAATTCGTAAGAGCAATTCATATGACCAAAAGGTATAGTTGAGTTTTAAAACTCAAATAATAATTACAATTCGTAAGAGCAATTCATATGACCAAAGGGTTAAGTCATTGAAAGACACATAATTAGTCGATAGGCTTCCTCTTTGGACTTAAGTCCAAAATTGATCCATAAACTTGTCTCATACCTTAAAACAAGATTTACTCACTATTAAACCACTATTGATTTTCTAATAAACAAGTTTTAGTTGTTGGTAAATCAACTACCATTTAATAGTAAAATCCTCCAAAATATCATGTGAAATCCTTAAAAAGCCAAAATCAAATAATAATAATTACAATTTCATGTGATTTCACTATAAGCCATTGAATGACACATAATAATTACAATCCGTAAAAGCTATTTATATGACTACATAACAAGAACAATTCATATTAGATCACTAAGACATTAAAGACGCGTAATAAGTACAATTTCATGTGACTAACCATTAAAATATTAAAGACACATAATAATTACAATTTCATATTACTCACTATTAAACCATTAAAACCCAATTCATATATCTAATCTCTTTAAATCATTAAAAGACATAATAATTACACTATCATATGACTATACAATTTTGAACTATTGAAAACAACTAATACCCAATCACAGTTAGTAAGAAGGAATTCATATGATAGAGAATTACAAATAAAGTCTGCACAACTGTCAGTTCCTCCGTACACCTCTATATATTCACTGTACAAACAAGCCTCTGCAATTTACTTAGGTGTTTACGCCGTTTCAGTTTTTTACTGCAATTATTTATCTCTCCGTACGGTACCAGCCTGGGTAGGTAAAAAGTTAGAGTGTATGATTAGACCCACAATAAAACGAGGAAAGGAAACCCTAAAGTACAATGTACAGCTGTCCGAACATAAGAACTCTTCAATGCGCCCCACGTAAAAGCAAAAGAATCGTATCTTCCACGTCATCAACTGGCAGTCGAAGATTTGATCGAGATTCTGTCAACATTCCGGCGTTTATTGGTGCAGAGAGTCGCCGGTAAATTAAAATGCCGTAGCGTTTGACCGGCGAATCCGCTGCTGCCTACTTTCTTGTCCGTACGTTAAGGGTGTGGTGTTATTAAAATATTATTTTTCTTGTTTTCTTGGGAAGCAACGGTCAGATTCATTCCTTTATATTAGGATTTATTAATCTTTGGGTCGCTCTCATCCTTCCCTCTTTTTAGCTAGTATGGTGTTGGTTATTATTTTTTATTTTTATCTTTCTTTTTTTCGTTAGATGATGAATCATGGATTGCCATTTGAAATGTTGAGAGAAAAATATACTAATCTTTAGGTGGTTCTTTCAATTTCTATTTTTTTCTAATTATGATGAGGGATCGTGGAGTGTCAATTTCTATTTTTTCTGATTTTGATTATCAATCATGGAGTGTGGTCTTCTGATTATGAGATGGATCATGGAGTGCCAGCTGAAATGTTGAGAAAAAGTAGACATGATCAAATTGAGAAGGATTTATTGAAGTTAATATTATACCTAAAATATATTTTTAAAAGTCATTCACCTAAGTAGGAGGCATTTTCATTTCTACACTTTTTTTTAAATGGGTGTAAAAGAATTCATTATGGACTAGCAATTGCACCTTGGTGTGCAATGGGTAAGTCGAAGATGTGTGGAATGTCAATTAGGGAAAATTTAAGCCTATTTGTGTATTACATGAGTTTAATTGCTTGGCCACTTAGAAAATGATATTGTTTGTGCAACAAAGGTCTCTAAAATGAGTGAAAGAAAACCTTTGAATCAAGAAGACAATGAAGGTCAATGAAGAGAGAGGGGGGGCGGGGAGATAGGGAGAAAGATGAATGGGTAGAGAGAGGGAGACATTTCTAGAGATGGAGGGAGAGATAGGAATATAGAGGTAGAGATGAATATAGAGCGAGAGAGGAAGAGTGAGACAAATAGATAGAGGTAGAGATGAATATAGAACGAGAGAGGAAGAGGGAGACAAATATATAGAGATGTAGAGATAGATAGAGGGAGAAATATAGAGAGAGATAGGGAGATAGAGGGGGAGAGATAGAGAGGAAGAGGAAGAGGAAGAGATATGGTGAGAGAGTGATATAAAGATAGAGATATAAGGAGATATAGAGAGAAGGGGAGAGGGGGAGACATAAAGAGATCAAAGAATAAAGAGAAGTAAAGAAATAAAAATAGAGATGGAGAGGGAGATAGAAATTGGGGGAGATAGAGAGAGAGAGAGAGAGGGAGGGAGAGATAGATACATGGGAAGATAGAGAGAGAGAGAGAGAGAGAGAGAGAGAGAGAGAGAGAGAGGTTTAGATATAAAGATAGATAGGGGGATAGGAAAGGAGAAAGAGAGGGAGAGATGGGGAGAGATAGAGGGAGGGAGAGAAAGGGGGAGAGATAGGTAGAGGGAGAAAGAGATGATAGGGGAAGAGGGAGATATATAGAGAGAGGGGGAGAGAAGGAGAGGGAGAGGGAGAGGGAGAGATACATAGAGGGTGATATAGAGATAGAGAGGGATAAGAAAAGAGATAAAGAGATAGGTAGATAGATAGATAGGGAGATCTACGTAGAGAAGGATATGGATAGAAAGAGATAGAGAGATGAGTAAGAGGGAGATCGAGCGAGAAACAAAGATAAAGATATAGAGTATAAGAGATAGAGGGAGAGATGGAGTGAATAAGATAGAGAGAGAAAAAGGGGGACAAAGGGAAAGGATATATATGTATAGGGAGAGAGATAGGGAGATAGATGTAGAGAGATATAGATAGAAAGAGATAGGGAGAGGAGTGAGAGAGAGAAAGAAATAGAGGTAGACATAATGAGATATAGATAGAGAGGGGGAGGGAGAGATAGGGAGATAGAGATAAAGGGGGCAAGAGTGAGAGAGAAAGAAGGTGATAGAGATAAGTAATAGAGAGAGGTATAGATAGGCAAAAAGATGGAGAGATAGAGATAGAGGTAGGGAAGGAGAAAGAGGGAGTGTGTGTATATGAGTGAGAGAGATATGGAGAGATATAGAGAGGGAGACATATATATTTATAAATAGATAGAGAGGGAGGGAGAGGGGGAGAGAAATAGAGAGAGGAGAAAGGAGAGAGAAGTAGAGAGAAATAGAAAGAGGGAGTGATAAGGATAGATGGAGAGATAGGGATAGAGATATATATAACTTGGGAAATATAGAGGCAGTGTGATTAAGATAGATAAATATATAGAGAGGGAGTGATGGAAGGAGAGAGAAAGAGGGAGAGGGATAAATAGAAATAGAAAGAGGGAGACGAAGAGAGAGGGGGGGATGGAGAGATAGAAAGATAAAGATATAGGAGGTGATATAGAGAGAAGTAGAGAGGAATATATAGAGGGGGAAGAGTGAGAGATACAAGAGGTGATAGAGAAAAGTAATAAAGAGGGGCTAGAGGTAGAGAGATAGAAATAGGGTGGGAGGAAAAGGGAGTGTATATAATATTTATATTTATTTTATATTGGGTTCATCGAATGGTCAGATCTTTTTCAATGGTCAACCATCATTCTACCACATTCTCAACCATCGATCATTAAATTCAGCCGATAATATTCATATAGGGAATGCCTTCGATGTAATTGTTATTTTTATTCTTCAATTTTTTAAATGAAATTTAATTTTTACAATATTTTTTTAATAAGGCTTTTATTACTTTTAAGAATTAAAAAGACACTAATATATTAATCATACAAAAATAGTGTGGTAAAAAAGTACACTCTCAAAGTAATGTAAAATAAAAAGACGAAAAAAGTCTAAATGGGGCTAAGCTCGAACATCAATAAATAAAAAAGTTGTTAAGTAACAAGAGTTACATTGATAAGAGGGGAATCATGGTCATCTAGTTTACCCCAAACATAAAGGGGTGTGAAACTATCATCAATAGGCCATCAACCAGTGAGAGAACTCTCCTCCTAGTCTTCATTTGTAGGATGTTAAGCATAGAAAATACAAATAACTAGCTCCAAGTGATGAAACTTAGCTAGGGGCACCACACCCATGAGAAGAGGTTGAAAGCGAACAAAAAGGCTAATACCACCTTGAGCTTTACAATCATTAGATCCTTGACACTGGTATCCTTAATATTTCCCCGGGATCCTTAATATCTTCTAGCAGATTAACTAAGACATGCATACACCCATGAGGTGGGAAAGAGGCGGGTGTTGTAATTGGAGAAATCATGCAAGAAGCATTACCACAATGATCTAAGATCTCCTGTAGATGCACAACTTCAAGTGCAACCTTGTGATCTTGCACCTAGACTTGTATAAGCACATTAGAGAAAATCAAAAATTGAGTGTACATAGAAAAGTGAATATCAATTGAAAACCTTGAAAAAGAGAGCTATATTTCTATCTTTTCAAATACTAGAAAGAATTTCCACCCTAAAAGCGTGCCAACATTGGAAAATTATGAAAGATATGGTCTTTGAAAAATATCACCGTGAAGAACCACTATCATCTTTCACATATAGATGGCATATCGAACTAGCTACAACATGCCACATACTTCGCAAAGTTAGATTTCATATTAGGACACCATTAGGTTTGAATAGAGGAGGATGCATGGAAGATCAATTTTAAAATGAATCAAGCTCTTTATGAGTATTTAGTTCTTCCTTTTGGTTTATGTAATGCACGCCCAAAAATTATGAGAGTGTTGAGGATGTGCTAAGAAAATCTATAGATAACGTGTCATAATTTAGCTAGATAATATTTTTTATTTTTAGCTCTATATGGAAAGAATATCTAATTCACATGTAGCAAAATTTGTAGGTTTTAAATGGAGCACAACTTCTTTACAATAGGAAGAAATGTGAATTTGTAAAGTAATAAATTATCTACTTGAGGATGTTTGGTTGGAGTAGGTGAGTTAAGAGTATACTTATCGAACATGGAAGTAATCATGAATTGGCCTACACTAAGGATTCCACAAAAAACAATGTTTATAGGCATTATAGAATATACATGAGAAATTTCACTATGGGTTCTTACCTATTATAGTTGCACCTCTACATTTGGTTATGGCCATGTGGTTAAGAGTTTGTATTGGAGTAAGGAACATTATGATGCTTTTGGCTTGCTTAAACATAAAATTATCCATGCTTCAATATTAATATTGATTTTCCTAATTCGTAGTATACTTTTTAAGTGGAGAGTAATGTTAGTGAGTGTGCTATGGGTTTCATCTAGTTGTAAGGAGATAAGATTGTTTATTATCATTTTGAGGTTTTTCATTTAACAGTTAGAAGATATCCTATTTAAGATAATTGCACTTTTTTAAATAGAGGCATTGTTTGTTGGGTAAAGAAACTATTTACATACTAAACACCAACCTCTACAATATTTGTGACCATAAAATAAGTTGCAACAAGAAAGACACTAATAGTGGATGAGATTTTACAACCATTCTATTTGATATTTAGTTTGAAAAGGGGAATACAAATTTATTGATTAATGCGTGATTCAAGACATCTATCTTGATGCCAACTTTATCTTTGTCCATGGTTAATCAACTTTTACCAAAGAGGCATGTGGAGAGGAATATACTCATGAATTTAAAGCAATTATAAACCAAATAAGTTTTCAAGAGAATAATTTGTATAGCTCTAGATGGATTGTGCTACAAGTTGGAAAAAATATGTGTATTAAAAGAATAAATATTTTCTTCGATGAGGGAAACATATACATCCAAATTTATGACCCATTTTAGAATTCATAATGCATTGTTTCATTTGACAAGGTAATATGTATTGGTCGAAAATGCTACAAACTATAGCTAGATTGATTATAGGAGATGAACTTTATTGCACTAACAAATATTAAACTAGGAAAGAAGGAATGTGCTCTCCATGTTGGACTCAAGGGAACATTGAGAGGGGGTGAATCAGTGTTCAACAAATCTTAACTTTATTAATCTGATATTAAAACCATTTCAGCATTCAACCAAAAGAAATATACAAACACTTAAGGAATCATCCACAACACCATAACACAAATATTTTTGTGTGGAAACCCTGTTATGGGAAAAAACCACGGTGGTGGTTAATCCACAATTTTAGTACTCAAGTAAAAATTTTACAAAAGAGAATGCACTTGCATTCAAGCACACTGCCTAGAGCTCACCGCTCAAAAGGGAAGGCTCACTGCCTTACAAAAGTTCAGATTAAAACCATCTGAAGGATGAACTGAGAAAGTAGCATCTATTCATGCCAGGTTATAGTTTCGGTGAAGCTCATGGATCAGATTATGAGTCCTTTGTCTGACTATGCACTCCGCTCTGCTCTGCTCTGCACTTTTCTGCTCTTCGCATCACACATAGATAAATTCACACTATTACTCTGTTGAATTTCACACCACACACTGATATACTTTTCATTCCACACTTGCGCTATATCAAAATGATAAAACCGATCTCATATATATATCTTCTATCAAGGATTTCAACATTCATATGTCAGCTTCATAAAACATAAGGTTCTTTACAACTGTCGGCTAGATCCTTAATTAAATCTTTATGCGCACCACCCATAGTCATCCTAAACATAGTAGGGACCCAAATAATCATGTTATGAACACAAAAACATTTAATTAATTATTCCTTATACATCCGCAATAACTATATTTGACGATTCGTCCTTTTAACACAGATAACCAACAAATTAATGTACCGGATCTCCTTTATCAATCACTATTTAATGTGCATCAAGATATTCCATGAATAAGGTATTATAAACATCAAAAAACCTTCCTCAAAGATCCACAACTCAAAATAATAGTCCGGTGAGGTTTTTAGATAAACTTTTATGCCTTTAATTGGATGCCTTGTTCTTCACTTTGTTTTGCCGATGTAAACCAAAACTATATTGTAGACTGGATGCATGACTTAGGTTTCCATCAATGACAACACTAGAAACCATATGCCAATAATCTTCCCCTTTGGCATTGATGGCAACACTTAGTAAAAAATGACTAAGTGTCAGAATCATTATAAGTACGTTGTCAAACTTTATTGCTCTTTCTCCCTTACGCTTCAAAAATTTCAAAACATAGCTCCCCTTACGATTTTTCATTGCACTCTCTCCCCCTTTGACATCAATGACAAAGCATATAAACCATATGCCAAAAAGACAAAACATGTGCTCAAAATCTCCAAAACTGCAAAAATGATTCAAAACGTTTTAAAAAGAGTTAGAAAATTATATTATGATTTTCCTTCATTTCTGGAAGGAACTTCTTCCAGGCATCTATTGTGATCCCAATGATTATGATTAGGCTATTTTTCTTGGATGTTTTGTTGACAATCTCAGTGAGGGATTCCATAATTGTAATCGCTTCCTCTAGTTTCTCACCTTTCCTTAGTACCTCAACCATCTATTCTAATCTGCATTCGGTTAGATCCTTCACCTTACAAAAATTATCCACAAGTGTGTTCTTGGTGAGTTGAACTTTGGTGTGTTCAGACTGTAGCTCCCGAATTCTTTTCCTGATTGTACTATCCTTATCCTGAAACATATCAAATCTTTTTCCAATCCCTTTCAACTATGTTTCAATCTGCTCCAATTTCTCTTTGTATTTTCCAACTACATGAGGCCAACAGATGCAATAGTTGTAGATGTTATTAGTTGCACTTATGCATTGTCTCAGCTCATTTATTTTCTTCTTCAATTTGGTGAGTGATAGCTTGAACTACCCCTTCAAATGAGAGACAACTTCACCTTCCTTGTCTTTATCCTCAGAGTTCATTGTTTCTTTACTACATTCAATCATTTCTTCAAGTAGAATGTTCTGCAAACTTTCCAATTTGATCTTGCAGTGCTCAACATGAGCATTTAGTACACTCAGAATCATATCCTGATCATATGATGGTCTGACTGGCCATAACTTAGCAATTTTTTGCATTCCACCTTCCTCCTGAATAAATTGTTGTAGCTTCTCCTTTGTCAGATCATCTTCTTCCTCACTAGATTTTTTTGGTTATGATTCAACTAGTTCTTGTTCATTTCCCTACGGGTCCACATTTTCTTCATCAGATTCTTCATCTAGAATATCCACAATTTCCTTTTCTTTTCCTTTTCCTTCAATTCTAGGAATCTTGCATTCTGGAGGGTTGTACTCAACAGTTTCTTTTTCTCTTTTCTACTTTTTCTCCATGCCACCGGAAGAGGAACCAAATTCAATTGTTCTTACCAGAAGGGAAATACCGACTGAGCCACACTTTCCAAGCACATTCTTAAAGAAAATTTCAAATTCTTGATCACAATTAGCCAAATTCTTGAAGTATGTGTAGATTTGTTTGCATAACGGTTCATTTTATTTCCACACCACATTGTCGATCTTTGGAAAACAATTCAAGAAATACATTAATAAACATATAATCAGAGTACCGAACCTGAAAGGGTAGCCTGTCTCTTTTGTTAGTTTCACATTCTCCATTAGCTGATCCTTTATCAATCTGCACAGGTTAAAGTATTGACCTTCAATTATCATCTTGTGAGAAATGTAGGCTGTGCTAGTCGAGGTCGCTCCTTCTCGATTTCTGAAAAAGACTTTATATGAAATTTCGTGCACAATGTACTTTGTAACAAGATTCTTGATTGTCGCAATTATCAGTGCCCTCTAATCTCCAATTATTTTGGTTAGGGTTTCAACTTCTTTGTTCCAAATGGATTTCTTCCTCGGTATATCTCTGACTTTGCATAATCCAGTCAAATTCTCAATTACTTCCTTCGAAGTGATGTAGGGTTTTTCCAGAGTTAAAGTGTCATCATGCAATCTGTTCAAAATGAATTTGAACAATTCCACATTCTTGAAATGGGGAAACCCATTCCAAATATCCAAATTCTTGTGTTTGGCTTCTCTCAATTGCTTCAATTTGTTGGGTAACAACATATTTCTCATGGACCTAATCTTTCCATTGTTGTATTCATCCAAAATGATTGACCCTTTGATTTGTTCCATTTTCCTTTCGCACTTAGGTTTAAAAACCGCACACCAAATTATATGAAAATTCTGAAAACAATTGAAATACCTAATAGATTTCAAGTTTCGTTGATGAATCAACTTCTCTGCTTCAAAATTCTATTACCGAGTGTTCTCCTTCTTCTCTTCTTCGATGCAAAGTGACAAATGACAGTTCCAACTTGACTTTTATAGCTTGCACACTTGTAATAAATGTGTTTGCCCTAAGTTTTCTGGATGCTTTGTTTTCTTAGACAACGACAAAAAAATTCTTCTACGGACCTATGAATTCTCTGAATTTTCTTGTGAAAGTTCTCCAAAACCTCTGCATATCATTGATACACCTTTTTGACTATTCTTCATGTTTCAGTACCATCTACGAACAGGGGAGGAAAGATTTTCTTGAAAAACTCCCCCTAGGCTAGTGGCCTGAAATCATTTACCAGAAGAATTTTCGGAAGCAGGTTCCGGTGCAGAACCATATCCAGAATCAAACTCATTCTTCCTTACCCATGTCTTCTTCATCTGATCTCTTATCTCATCTGTAGTCACTTTTCCTTTTCCTTTATCATCTTTCTGTATATTTTTGCCTCTATATACCAGACCTCTTCTATCCACATTTTTATTTCTACAGAATCTTGCAATGTGACCATATTTATTGCAATTGTAGCACACAATATTTCCTTGTCTAGACCAATCATTCCATTAGTTTCTTCTTGATCTGCATTGATTAGCAATATGCCCAAATCTTCCACATGTGTAACATTCAACATTCTTTCTATTGACATAGTAGTTTGACACATTTATGTATTCAATTGATTTATGACCAAACTTTTTGCATTTGAAACACTGACCAAAAAATGATGAATCTCTTGATTTCATTTAACTTCTACACTGAATATCCATATGGCCGAATTTTATTGCAAGCATAATAGTATCCATTAAATTTTTGAGCATTAGGTTGTCTTACCGGATACCTTCCACCTTTGTTCATCCGATTTCCTTGTCTGAAATTCTTTTGTCCAGATCTGGATCTTTCTCCTTTTTCATATCCAAGACCTCTCATCATTTCAACTCTTTTGTCCTTGAGTAAGCTCATCAAGCTTAACTGAACTGATCTTAAACTTCTCCTTGTATTCATTTGCAATGGTAAGTTCATTCCTGAGAATAACAATATGTTTACCAAGTTCTTATCAATTGTTTCTAGATCGTTGCAGTTCTCTTTCCAACTGAGTGAATCCTTCATTTATTCTTTTGTGTTCATCATATTTCTCTTTTAAGGATTGAGCAAGATTCTCCTCATTCTTCTTCCTTTCTTCAATCTCTTTAGTCAGCTTCATCACCATAGATTCCATTTCATGTTTTAGGGTAGCATTATCTCTGGCAAGATTTTCACATTCTTCAGTTATTTCCTTCAAGGTCTGATTCAAGTGAGCATCATCCATGTTTTCGCTCTCTTGTTGCTTGATCTGATCACAAAGATCCTTCCTCTTCTCCCTAGATTTAACAATATGATCCTTCAATGTCTAAATGAATTTCGTAGCATCCCTAAGATTCTCTTTCAATTCCTGAACTTCTACTTTAGACTGATCAAGGTCATCAAGTGCCACCAAAAGCTGTTGTTGAAGATTACCAGAGTCCATCACATTCCAAGATCCACCTCAAGTTGCTAAAATTCTTCCGAGGAACCAAATGCTCTGATACCAATTGTTGGACTCAAGGGAACACTGAGAGGGGTGGTGAATCAGTGATCAACAAATCTTAACTTTATTAATTTGATATTAAAACCATTTCAACATTCAACCAAAAGAAATATACAAACACTTAAGGAAATCATCCACAACATCATAACACAAGGATTTTTACGTGGAAGCCCTGTTAGGGGAAAAAACCACGGTGGAGGTTAATCCACAATTTGAGTACTCAAATAATTTTTTTACAAAAGAGAATGCACTTGCATTCAGGCACATTGCCTAGAGCTCATTGCTTAAAAGTGAAGTTTCACTGCCTTACAAAATTTTAGATTAAAACCATATGAAGGATGAACTAAGATAGTAGCATCTATTCATGCCAGGTTACAATTTCGGTGAAGCTCATGGATCAGATTCTGAGTCCTCTGTCTGACTCTGCACTTCTCTCTGCTCTGCTCTACACTTTTCTGCTCTTCGCATCAAACATAGATAAATTTGCACTATTACTCTATTGAATTTCGCACCACACATTGATATACTTTGCATTCCACACTTTCGCTATATCAAAATGATAAAACCAATCTCATATATATCCGCTATCAAGGATTTGAACACTCATATGTTGGCTTCATAAAACATAAGGTTTTTTACAACTGTCAACTAGATCCTTAATTAAATCTTTATGCGCACCACACATAGTCATCCTAAACATAGTAGGGACCCAAATAATCATGTTACGAACAAAAAAACATTTAATTAATTACTCCTCATACATCCGCAATTACTATATTTAACGAGATGATCTTTTAACACAGATAACCAACAAATTAATGTATCGAATATCCTAGATCGATCACCAGTTAATGCACATCGAAATATTCCATGAATAAGGTATTACAAACATCAAAAAACCTTCCTCAGAGATCCACAACTCAAAATAATAGTTTGGTGAGGTTTTTAGATCGACTTTTATGCCTTTAACTGGATGCCTTGTTCTTCACTCTGTTTTGTCGGTGTAAACCAAAACTATACCGTAGATCAGATGCATGACTTAGGTTGCTATAAATGACAAAACTGGAAGCCATATGCCAACACTCCATGTGCCCACAAGGCTATGAAAATAACTTCCATGAATTTTATTGAAGGATTTCCATTGAAAATGCATGATCATGTCTATCTTTTGTAGTTTTAGATGGATTTAGTGAGATGTGTATTCTAACTCAAATACTAATATTGTAACTATGTACTAGTATCTAATGGATCTCCAATTAATGTACTCAATACTTATAATTTTTACGAGCCCAAAGTCAAAGAATTCCTATGTGCTAGAGATTTTGGACTAGAAGTAAGAATGCATTTGATCAAATATCACACCTAGGATCTAGTTCCACTTCCCAAGGGAACAAAAATGGTTCGATGCAAGTGGATCTTTCAAACCAAGTATGAAACAAATGGTACCATAAAAATACAAAAAATAAATTATCACTCAATAATTATCATGTGAACTTTTAATAGATTATACTAAGAACTTTGCACCTATCACAAAAATAAATTACATCCACCTTTCTCTTAAAAATATTTTTCTCACTACTAGCTTGTATATTAGATGGATGTAAAGAGTGCATTTCTTCATGGTAATCTAAAAATATATGACATAAACCATATTATTCATTCATCATCATTTCTAGCTATGTAGACTTTGAAATTCCTTATATGATCTAAAACAAGCCCCTAGGGATTTGGTATGCCAAGATAATTCCTTCCTTCTTTCTCTTGGTTTTATTGGATGTTACTCTGACCCAAATATCTAATTTATACAAAACTATAAATAAATTATATTATAATTATTGTATGTCAACACCTTGATCATCACCAAAAGTTCTTCATCCACATGATTGGATCCATATAGTCTCCTTTGCACCATAGATTCACTATGATAGACTTGAGATTGTAACATCAATTCCTTGGGATTGAGATGACTTAGGTTGATTGTAGGATGAGAATTTATCAACCTAAATATTATCTTGATACACTATCATATTTTAGATGGCTTCTTGTAAGATTTCCCTAGCATCCTTTCTCTTAGGCATTGAATTTCATTGTTTGACTCCTCTTATAAATGTTAGGTCTTGTATAATCAACTTGTGCAGAGTCTCATTTACCTCACACATAATCATCCTAATATTTCCTATGTTGTTGGAAAGGTCTATTTCTTTATGCAAGAACATAATAAGAATCATTAGAAAGTTTCTAAACGTACATACCACATTATGTATAAGGGACATATTTATTTGGGATATACTATGTAGTAGTTCAAGATACAAATTTAGTGGAATACATAGAATATAACTAGGTCGATGGTTTTGAGGATCACAAGTCCACATATAAGTACAAATTTCACATTGGATCTAGCCCTATATGTTGGCCAACCAAAAAAGAATGATATTGTTATCTCATCTATATAGGTAGATTATAGGGAGCTATGAATGCTACTATAGAGGGCATTTGGCTTAATACATCTTGATAGAGTTTGGCATCACCTATCACCCACCATATACCATCTATTATGGCAACCAAATTTATATTGTAATATCAAGAAATATAGTTCACCATCAACACATGAAAAATATTGAAATCCATATGCACTATGTACAAGATCTATATTGGATAGAATCATCAATATTTAGTACTATCCTACATTATCATAGATTGGGAATATTTTAAAAAATCATTTATAAAGAGCATGTATATCCATCTTCAGGATCTTTTAGGGGTGTGGGGCACTATCAATTTAAGGGAGCTATCTAGTCCTTCCACTTCCCTCCTTGGGATTGAGTTTTTCCCCATAATTTTTCTATCTCTCTCTCTTATTTTATAGGGTACACTCTCTATTTTTAATACCTTGGGATTATATTATATTATATTATATATGATTACCTATAATTTATTGTCTTGCTAGGACTCATTTTTCTTTCCTAAGTTGTGGTTAAGGGGGTGTTGGTGTAATCATTTATTTATTGAATCTTAAATTTAAGTTTTCATAGATAATTAATATTTATTTACATATGTAAGTTATAAAATATTTGAGCACATGTGTCATCTCCTTGATTGATGTCACCTCTATCTTATTCAACTCCTTGACCGACAGTAGTCAAGTGTCACCTCTCCCTCATCAAGTTGAGTTCTCTTGACACCACTACTCCTATATGTAGAATTAATCCTCTAGATCACTAAGACCTTATGGGATACTTATCATCTTGGAATATGCACCACAAAGCTAATATATATATAGTCATTTCCTCCATTTGATAATCTATAAAAATAGACATTAGAACTCTATTATTTTTTCTTTTTAATGTCATTAAATTTATGTTGTTATAATTTATTTTATTTTATTTTAGAGAGGTTAATTTTTTAATTGTTCTTTATTACTATATCTAAAAAAATAAAATCCAAGAAACCAATATAATTTAGCTCACAAATATGTAATGGGTAGGTAATTCAATCAAATCTATGATAAAATATAAATACCAAGAAAATATAATAAAGATATTAAAAATAACATGTTAAAATATTATGTGTTGGAATTACAAACGACAATTGATTATGTCAAATCTATTTATTAAAAAAAAGTCTAAGAATGAACATGATAGTGTTAAAATTGTCATTAAATGTTTTTTATATAAGATAAAAAGAAGATATTTTAAAGGGCCTTAATCATTGAACAAAGAAACCAAAGAGAACAACAATGAGATAGTCCAACTATAACCAAACTACAACAACATTGCAACAACATAACAAAAAGGAAAGGTCCAATTCACTACAAGGGTCCAAAGACCAAAAAGAAACAAGAGTATAACAATAAAAAATAACAAAATAGACCTCAAGAAAATTATAACGTGTCTAAAGAAATTATAGTAGCATCCCACTCCTATTATAAGCATTTCAAGCGATCTTTCATTAAGGTAATGTTGCTCTTGTCATCCTCCATTGTTGTCTTGGATTTCTTTCCTCTAGTTCTCACACTAGGTCCAAATTAATCATTTAAGGAGTGAGATTTTAGCCTTTCTTACAATATTGATGCTTTTAGTAAATTTTTTGATAATGGTTTTATCAATTTACACCACCTTTCTCGAATTAGTTTTGATTTTCACTAGATCCTTTTCCAACATTTTTATCTCCTCATCCTAACTGTAGATTTGTGTTTTTAATTTTCTAATTTCTTTTATTGTGGCCCATTCAACTGTTAAATAGGTCTTCAATTTCATTATGGATATCTCAATAAAAACCATTTGAGAATTTTATGTTGCATATCAACCTCTTTGTTTGATTTATTAGTTTTATTAGCTAGAAAATTAATAATGTAGACCATGAAATCACAAGAAGAAGAGGGGAAATACATATCAACAAGAAATTTAGAAGAGACAAGGCATAATCCTTCAACTTAGAGAATTTTAAAACCCACATCAATGTCTTTGACACCTCATCCATTTTACCTTTCCTTTGTGTTTCCTATATTTCCCTCCTTTTGACTTATCCTCCGCCATAGGGACTCCCATCACCTTATTTCCTTCTCCTTGGAAGGGATTTTATTTCTTTGATAACAAATACAACCATCCAAATTCCTTCTACCCTACTAATTAGAGCTACTAAAGGAAAATGCAATAATTTCCTAAATAGGGGACTTAGGGTTAAGTGAGAAGAGGAAACGAACATATCTAGGGTGGGTGAGGGGGATTGATGTTTCTTATTTCAAGAATTTAGGGGAAATAAAGGGGAGTATTAGGGAGGACACATTTTCTTGATGGTATATAGGGGTAATGAGTAAGAGGAAAGGATATCACTACTAATAGAAAGCTACGGTTTTAGACATAAATCATGATTGATCAACAAGAGGATAAGAGGCTATTGTAGGGGGCTGACCCAATTCCTCTATTGAACTCAAGAATAGAATATTATAAGAAGAACAACAAAAATAAATAAAATCCCACGAAGAAGATATGACATGTCAAATGGCTTAATAAAGTATGGTGATAAGTATAAATTTCCCAGGAACAACCCTCCAATGTGACATACCCTATGATTTATAATGCCACCTCATACCAAGGACGAAGAAGAGAAGAGCTATCATAGCCAATTTGGATAATTTTAAAATCTCTATCTCCCTTTATGAATGAGTTCAATACTTCCTCCATATTGCTATAATCCTTATTGACCTTCCACCCTTTCATGGATAAACCAAATATATAGGAAATAATATCCTCCAAGAATATTAGTTGGTTCTAGAGAAGCAACTGAACAAGGAACCAAATAACTACCATTTAGTTCTAGTTATGATGTAATAAACTATATACTAACACATAAGCCAAAACAAGGTCCCAAAATACCATGATACGAATTCATACTACTCAAACTCCATTATACGTTATTTACCACCTTTAGAAATATGCTCTATGATGTTTCATAACATGTGTTGTAAGTGGGTCAAGATTCCTAATACACTTTGCAACCTCCCTTTTAATCATGCTCTTACATGCCATAATGTCTCTTACACCACTATCTTTGTCATAGATGGTTTTACACATCATTCATGACAAAATAATTTTTACAAATATATTTGTACACATAAATTCTAATGGTTACACATGAAATAAAGTGGGATGCCCAATTTCATGAGGACACATGTAAAATAATAAATAATTAAATAATGCAAACATTATTACTTGCAAAGTGTATGATAGAACTAGTCCAAATAGAGATCTCCAATTTAAATCCTCTCATTGTCACCACTCTAGACTTTGTGTTTCTAAAAATTCCTCCACTGCCGCGGGTTGAACCCATTGACCCTCTCCACATAATTGGAAAGCTCCCACTCTTGAGAATAGATCATACATTTAGCTCTCTTTTTATTGAATTTCATGAAATGTGTTCCATCTGGTTATGATCAACCCCAATGGCCACAAAGAACTTTCCCAATTAGAGATATCTAATTTTCTATTTCCATGTCACCTCGGTAGGTTGCATTATATTCTCTTCCATATTACTTCTACCAATAAAAAAAGCTTCTTAACTCTTGAAGAGCCAACCCAACTTGTCCTCATGATCTCAATTTTCATTATAGCATGATGAGGTAATAATCACTCAACTAAATACTTGTGAAACATCATTGTTGAGTAACATATATGCATCATGAGGGAGGACATCCTCCCCAATTGATCTACAATGTATATCATTAAACACTCCCCAATCAATAAAGACATCAATAATTATATTACCCTCTCTATAAATGTGTTTAACTTTGACCAATCAGAAATCATTTGAAATTCTCGAAAAAATAAATAAATATTTCTTTTCATATTTATGTATGTATATTTATGTATGTACTCAATTGATTTTCATGAATTAATGTTTTATCTTTCTGTCTTAAATACTCTACAATATCTTCTACACATTTTCTTATTATAATCATATTTATAAATACCTATACAAAATAAAAAATTACAATAACATTTCAACAATATTTATCATTATAGAATACTTATTCTTTATTAATATCAAATATATAAATAATTTATTTATTTTAATTTAATATAATATTTATTTTTAAATATATTAAAACTATTTAACTATCTCTTACAAATATAAAATATTTCACAATAATTAAACCCCAATTTTAAAAAGCTGAAATGAAATAAACAAAAACAAGTTTATTTTAATTTGTTCATAACTCTTTCTAATTCCACAATCTTTGTTAGACTACAACACTTAACCAAGTTGTCCTTCTAGAAGCTTGTGTCCCCTAATTTAGGGGCTTTTATTAGCAAACCGACAATAACACTCTTTAGGCACTAATTTCATTCCAACTTTTCTTAAAGCTTTGTTTCAATAATGGTTAACATTAAGTACTTCATATCACTAGGAAATACCTTTCCTTCCACATAAAATAAATGAAGATTTAGTTTAAGTCTTAGGGGACCATCAAAATTCATTAGAATAATGCAAACTTTTTCCATAGATGATTATGGTTGTTGAACTCTTATACATTCTTTCATTAGCCTCTAATTTTCTTGTAGTTTGCACCCTTCTTTTCTATTCTAAATGTATTTACTAAGACCACCAATAATCCCCTTTTCTTTTGCTTACACTTTTGGCAGGCCCATCTTACTATGGTCCTTGTAAAACCTCTTTCAATGGTACTTTGTCTCCCTCTATTCTTTTAAAAGAGGGTTTTCTTATTTCAACTTCAAGAATGGTCATCATCACACATATTTGGGCAATTCCCAAGCAATATTAGTGCAAATAAAGCTTGGAAGCATCCATGTTTATAAGGCACTTCTCTTTTTGAAATGGTATTTTGGTTTGTTTAGTTTACTTTTACTTTTTGTTGTATTATAATTGCTTAGCTCACTCGATGCAGTTCCATATTTTAACTCTACTTTGGAAGCTTCCTCAACATTAAATGAACACTCTTTCCTATGCTTTTTCAATGAAATTGGAGCTGGTTGGGCCGTCTTAGGTTTACTGATCAAGTTGTGTTCACATATTTAGTGAACTAAAAAGTTTTAATATTGAATAGTGGATAAGATCTACTTAAATCTTAAGAGAAATTGATTAAAATATATTTTCAAAAGAGTTATAACATATAAATAATTTATTTAGGTTTTTTAATTTATGATAATTTTTAGTATTGTAAAGATATGGTGTAGATTTTTTTATAAAGTTAGGTTTAATAAATATGATAAGTAATATAAATAAATTAATTTAATTTAGATTTACGATAGAAATTCAAAAAAAATATATATTTAATTAATTTTATCAGTTGATAAATAATTATCTATTATATTTATTATAGATAATTCAAAATTATTTGTCAATAGTGGTATGGTGTGATAGTTAAGTCGTTGTGTTGTTATTCTTTCCATCAAGGTTCAAACCCCATTGGGATGTAATTGTTGAGAATTTATATTGGGGATGAGGTCCTCTGTTTGTGACCTCATCGATTCATAGCTTCACATCAAAAGCGTTTGCCCCTCTTAATGATAAAAAAGCTCAAAAGTATTTATTTTTGGATATGTTTGAATTAAAATGATAAATTTTGAATTAGGTAATTTTCCAAATTTGTTAGGTTAGATTCATAAATTATAGAACTGATTTAAATTATTTTCTCTAATTTCATATTTGAACTTTATGCAAGAACAATTTTTTACTTGTATATTTGAATTTATTGACTAAGATTCACATGTATCAACAAAGAGATGCATTTAGATGTCTTGATGTACAACAAAAAATGGTGATGTTCACAAACACCTTAAAGGAGCTTACTAAGCAAGGATATTTTCCTATTGAAAAGCCCTTAAGATAGCAAGTCAATAACTTTTGAAAATAATTAAAGATAACAAAAATTTATGCAATATGTTGATATATGGTTGATGTCACATGATAATACTTTAATTATCCTTGATGTGTGCAAGAAGTCCTCTTTATGCTCTCTAGATCTAGATGTTCAAATGAATTAGGATTGGTCCCTAAATACCATATCAAAGGTGGAAGTATTTTTTTTGCACTTTGAGTTGACATATAATGACTAAGTGGAATGTTTAAGTTAGCCTTAATTTTGAACTTGAAAACTAAGATTTTAGGGGCTATGTAAATTGTGCAACTAACCTAGGCAAACTATATAAATCATGGATTTGACCTTGTGTGAGGAATGCATGAACTTGGGAATCAAGACAAATCCTTGGAAGTGACTGCAAATCAAATTAGGAAAGGCTTGACTTATGTGATAACTTTCAACAAAAATATCTCAATGTGTAGAATTATCATTGCATAAGAAATGCGTAGGTCAAAGTGAGCCTAAAACAAAAGAAAAAGTGTAAGGTATCCAATTTTCACCAATATATTTTTCCCCCACCTTGAATTGCATGCAAACTAAAACTAAGAAACTAACATGAAATATAATTTATTTAAGCACTCAATATATAATCAACCTCATGTTTGATTATAATGACTTACTTGTATTAAATAAATATGTAATACAACTAATTAAAATATTAAAAACAAATTGTTGGATTCTAGGATTTGAGCCTAACCAAAGACTATTTTTAAATTTTCATGAAAATATCCTGGTTGGAGAAGTCTAGAGTTTTAAGTTCATATTTTTTGTTGAATTTGCCACAAAAAATGGTTAGATTGTCACCTATATAGTTTCAGCTAAAACTCTTTTTTCCTAAACTGTTTCAACCAAAACTAGTATTAGTATTTTAAATCATTTTTAGCCTTTTATTTTTCTCTTTTTGTATGTTGTTTTTTGGGGAATTTTTGGGTCAAAACTCCTCCTTCTATGTAGTTGCTACATGGTTTTAGCCAAAAAGTTCCATCTAAAGACCTTTCAAGTCAAAATGTTTTGCCTAAAATTATTTTGTTGTCTAAAAGTATGACACAACTATGGATATTAAATTGAGTTTTTATTTTGGCTTCCTAGTCACATGGGAAAGCACTAGCTACATTGACTAAAAGCAAGAGTGATTATGTTAGGTATGTGGTTTGAATCCCTATCTATATGAAAGTACTAATGATCAACCCCTAGCTGCATGCAAATTGTGGAAATTATCTTTTAGTGACTTGGAAGCTCTTGGACAACCCGGTTCCTATGTATGCATATACTTGATGATGATTGTAGAATCAATATTTTGGTAGATTAAAGTTTCTATACAACCTCTAATCCTTTTATATTCTTATACTTGGATGTTGTAGATTCATGCAATTATCTGAATCTATATTTTTTTATTGATTTATTATATAAAACCTATGGTTGTCATCTTTAATGATATTAAAAAATTTTGGGTTATATATTTGAATGGTTCTATACATTTGTTTAGGTTTTTCCAAGATGGGGATAATTTTAAATTTACATGCATGATTTGTACATGTTTTGAGGAGGTTTATTGTAAATTTCTTAATGTGGAAGTGTTGGTATGTGTTTCATCATATAACATTTCTATGGTGGTTTATTTTGGGTTCCTAAACTTTGGTTACTCTATTGTGGATTTACAACAAGTTAAATCTCAATTTGATCTAGTGTAGCTTTATGACAAGTGAATCTAGATTTGATCTATTTTTGGAATTGTAACAAGTTCAATAAATATTTACTCTATTGTTGGACTAAGATGATTATTTGAGCACCTATATCATATTTTTGAAAGGCTAGATATTTAGTTTTTTGAGATCATGTGTTGGAATAATTAGGCTTTTGGCTTGATTTTAGGAAATAGTTTGAGAAAAAGATATAAAGAAAGACAAATAGGCCAAGATAATTGTGGACATGGAAATTTAGGAAATTTTACCAGTTGGAAAACTTAGAAACCCAAAACATAAATAATACAAATAGAAAAAAAATAGTATTTAACAAAATATTAATAAGGGGTCTCAAGTTGTAAGAATTAGAGTGTATTTTGAGGTATACATCACAACATATCCATCAGAAATAACCATACAATGTTTGAAGGTATTTGTAAAGTTGACACAAAAATATTTGTAGACGTTGAAACCTAGGAGGCTGTCTCCAATGTTCTATGAATTAGGTGGTATGAATCTAGTTGACTTTCCTTCCCTAGCATAACAAGTTTTAGTGGTGCTTCTAACCACCACCCTTTCCAAACACATAAAGGAAAACAAGAAACTAAAGACCTGTAGCACATAGTTCAAGAGAACATAGCAAATTCAAGGCCACAAGAATAGCTTAGGGCCTTGAATTCCACACTAGATCCACGAATGTTTTTCTAAACTTAAGAGAGCATAATTTAATTTTTCATTCTATTAGAGCTCTGCTATCATAGATATTATGGATTTTTTATTTTTGTTCACAAAACATACACTATAGAAAAATATTTGTTATCATATACAAAGCTAAAGCACCTCTATACTTCTTTACCAATTTCAATATTTATTTTAGTATATTAAATTCTTATTTTTAAACTCATCTATTTTATCTAATTTAATTATATATATATATATATTTTTATCAAAAGTGGCAAGCCACTATAATTATATTAATATTAAAATATAGATATTACAAAACCCTGGTTCAGGCGAGCATACCGGTGGGAAAGAACCAAGAAGAAAACCCTCGATTATAGCTCGAGAAAGTACATAAGATTCCTAATTATATTCCATGACTGACTCTTCCCTAATATCGACCTCTTTACATTGACAGATGACATACCCCTTTTAAATTTTATAAAAGCAACCCCCCTGACATTTCCAAAATACAACCCCGTCACCATTTGAGTATCAAATCCCCTTAAGTAACCCTTTGCATTGTCAAAAGGCAACCCCATTACATGACCAAAATACAAACCCTTTACAATCTGCCATCAACAAGACCGGCCACATGTCTCACCGATCTGACCACTTCAAAAATTTAGAGATACACTTCCAGTCGGAAAGACATCCCAGGTGTCTCACAAATTTTTCTCTTTCCAAGGAAGTGTCCATAAATTGGAGCCCAAGCCGATTGAACCTGAGCATGCATTGGAATTCATGCCGATTGAACCTAAGCTTTCATTGGAACCCATTCGAACATTCATGACCTCAATACATCCATCAACATAGCTCCATCGATATGAAAACCCATCAGTATAGATCCCTTCTTCGACATAGTATTTCCACATTCTTCTGACTTGCTAAATTACACCGATATGACCCTCATCGAGGTAGCACCACCATTACAAAGCTCATTGGGATAACTTCCTTCATCGATGCAAAAAATAGAGATCATTCTGATAGTCTAAGTCACATCGATAAAACACTTATCGACATAACAATAGTTAGGTTACACCGAACTCATCAATCAAATTGATATGGCAATTGAACTCTCTATTGGTATAAAATCTTCGGGTTACACTAACATTCAATAGCCATCGACAAAACCACCAAAATCGGTATAACATTCCTAAGTCCAACTGAAGGACAATGTTACTCCGATGCCACTGAGATCGATAAGACTCTCCCTGACAGAACTTCTCGGCCAAACTTCTTACATCAACATGAGTTAGAAAACTGACATCGATAATTTAGGTCACCCTGACAGCTACCATCAACAAGACCGACCACATGTCTCACCGAACATCTTCAGGTTACACTGACATTCAATAACCATCGACAAACCCACAAAAATTAGTATATCATTCTCAGGTCCAACTGAAGGCCAATGTTACCTCGATGCCACTAAGATCGGTAAGACTCTCCCCAACGGAACTTCGTGGCCAGACTTCAATCATCGATACGAGTTAGAAAACTCACATCGATAATTCAAGTCACACCGATAGCTGCCATCGACAAGACCGACCACATGTCTCGTTGATCTGACCACTTAAAGCCTTTAGAAATAAATTGTCGATCGAAAAGACATCCTAGGTGTCTCACTAATTTTTCTCTTTCAGGAGAAAGCGTCCATGACTTGGAGCCCAAGCCGATTGAACCTGAGCATGCATTGGAATCCGAGTTGATTGAACCTGAACTTGCATTGGAACCCATTCGAACATCTGCAGCCTCAATACACCCATCGACATAGCTCCACCGATATGAAAACCCATCGACATAGGTCCCTTCTTCGACATAGTATTTCCACGTTCTTTCGACTTGCTAAGTTACACTGATATGACCCTCATCGGATAGCACCACTGATACAAAGCTCATCGAGATAACTTCCTTCATCGGTGCAGAAAATAGAGATCATTCCAACAGTCTAAGTCACACTGATGGAACACTCATCGACATAACTATAGTTATGTTACAACGAACTGATCAATCAGATCAATATGCTAATTGAACTCTCTATTGATGTAACATCTTTGGGTTACATCGACGTTCCATAGCCATCAACAAAACCACCAAAATTGGTATAACATTCTCAGATCCAACCGAAGGCCAACATTACCCCAATGCCATTGAGATCGGTAAGATGCTCCCCAATGGAACTTCTCGGCCAGAGTTCTTACCTCGACATGAGCTAGAAAACTCACATCGATAATTTAGGTCACACCAACAACTCTCGTCTGCAAGATTGACCACATGTCTCACCGAATATCTTCAGTTACACTGACGTTCAATAGCCATCGACAAAACCACCAAAATCGGTATAACATTCTTAGGTCCAACCAAAGGCCAATGTTACCCCGATGCCATTGAGATTGGTAAGACTCTCCCCGACGGAACTTCTCGACTAGAATTCAATCATCGATATGAGTTAGAAAACTCACATTGATAATTTAGGTCACACTGACAGTTGTCATCAGCAAGACCGGCCACATGTCTCACCAATCTGACCACTTCAAGCCTTTAGAGATAAAATGTCTATTGGAAAGACATCCCAAGTGTCTCACCGATTTTTCTCTTTCAGGAGGTTCAGGTTAGAATATTGAGGCACATGTTTCCAACAAACTCCCACTTGATGAAGAACTTTTGTCACCTCCAGAGCATTCAGGAACTACTGGGATTCTTGGGTCCAAGGCCCTTCGAACTAGCAACAAGGCGACTAACTATAATGAACTGATGCGATCAAATTGGTATATTGCCAACATCATCAGGTGGTATAGAATATACTTATTAATAATCCACCCCGATGTCATAGATTGCCTAGTGATCATACCACAATATAAAATCATAAATTATATTTTAAGACATTTAAAATGTTTTATCACATATTTTTTATAAAATCATTTCTACTAAAAATATATATTTTAATTTAAATTATTAAATTATAATAGCTTTTACTTATATTAATTTTACTACAAACTTTTTAAAGCCTATTCCTGATAATTTATTATTAGTTTAGCATCTTGTAAGTAATATAAATAATGTACTATGTGACAAGCAAGTAATACATATTGAATGGTAAGTGTTAGTGACAATATATGCACCCCTTCAATTGATTTTATCCATCAAATATAGTAAATTGGAGAGGGAAAATAATACATGAAAATTAAGGATAATATAGAAATTTAGGAACATACATCATATATAATAATAAATGTCTTAAATAGAATTGTGTGACAAAAAAGACACCAAACAATAAGTGTTAAAAGCACGTAGATTGGAAACAATCATAAAGATACATAAGTGTATCCCTAGTATAGGCAAATAAAAACCTAAAAATTATCCCTAGAGGCGAAGAGGATCATGTAAGTTTATAAAATATAAAAAAGATGTGGCTCTTAGGAACATGATAAGGCATGCAATAACATAGTAGGATGGGAAAGGCATAGTACCCCTAATGATATAAATTAGCTCCCAAGTACATGATAAGGCATGCAAGAAATCAATAGTATGGGGAAGGCATGATGTTCCCAGATATAGCTCCAAGGAACATGCTAAGTCATGGAAATACAATAAAAAATCTAGGAAAGTCACGTTGTCCTTAACGTGGTATGATAGCTCTAGAAGCATGACAAGTCATTTAAAGCACAAATGAGGAATATTTAATTTATTAAAAAATGTGTAAAGATAGTTTCTCCCAAATGATCAAGATAGAAAGATAAATCTCATAAGATAGTGTGGGCATGAGAATGATTGCAATCAATATATAGCCACCCTTATTATATAAGTAAATGATAGGTGAAGATGACCTCAAAAGGTTAGATAAATATAATCTCAAAATTGTAAATATGCAATAGAGTCAATAGATAGGTGTGTAGGTGCTATAAAATAAGATGTGATCATGAAATGTATACAAATGTTATTTTATCTCTTAAGTCTACCATAAATTCTATGGACACATGATGTAAAGGTAAATCATATAAAAATGACACATGTGATTGGTAAACATCTTGGAATCAAAATATAAGCATCATAAATTAATATAATCATGGTAGTCTCCAATAAGTGTGGTGTGGTAAAGTTCATGTCATAAATGCTATCAATGTAGGGTATGTGTAATAATAAATGTATGATAACAAAAAATAACTTGAAAGATGCAACAAGGTCAATGGTTGCCACCAAAAAATTGCTTCACCATCAATAGGATTAATAGTGTGTAAAAATTGGGATCATAGGATGCTGAATGTGAAGAGTAAACTGGTGTGTGGTTATATATAGGAGGGTGAATAATAAAAATTTCCTTCTATTTCCAATAACACCCTTGTGACATTAACCTTCTAGAGATTTGGACCTACCTTGCAATTTATAAGTTTAGTATATTGGGTTACCCTTATATCATTTATTGTATATTATATCATGTAAGGAATCTTAGTGGTCCTAGAAAATCATATTATACATGATCATACTCATGTCAATTGATTTGTACCATTTTTCAATCCAACGAGCTAGTATCAAGAGGTGTGTATGGGTACAACAACCAAGTGTACCATGTTGCAACAAAAGATAAATGAGGCCATTAGAGAGGATCAAAACCTACATGTAGATCGATATATCATCCACACAAAGTAGCATAAGTTAGTAGTATAACTAGCTTAATGAAAGGTACATAGAGTTATTCTCGTAAGTCCTCATGTGATGTGATGACAACATTCCTACTATATAGCAAGAGTGGGATGGAGGAGGGTTACTCAAGATGATATCTCCCCCAATGATATGCCATTATAATATTGATTCATATTATATTTGAAAACTTAATTATATTTGAACTCTTTTGTTTATTATTTTGGACAATCTATGGCACACGTACTTGGATATTTGATGATGGTGTAGATGTTTTGATGTGATGGTTTATACATAGTTTATACTTATGTTTACACATTTTCTATATGATTAAATGGATGGTTTTATATGTGTTCTCATATGCATGTACATATGTGAAAGATGTATTGTGAATAACCAATACACACATTTGTCATTTTTAATCAATGAACACTAAACATTTTTATGAAATTCTGAAATAATGAATCAATCAATGGGCCAAAAGGAATTTAATAATCATAATCACATGTAATTAATGAACAATATTCCTCATTAGATTCAACTTCAATCTTTCTTCCTTTATTAATATTGTTCCCATCATGTTACTTCTTGATGTTGACATTTAATTCCATGATGTTGTCTAGCTTGTTATGGCTCTATTAAAGAGAGATAACAACAAATTGTTCTTATCAAGCATGTATGTTAAGAGGAAATCATTAAAATAGTTAAGATTCTTTTATGTCTCTTAAGATTTTAGGGAGGAAATTTAGTAGTTGTGTATCTAAATGTTATGTTCTTTATTTTTTTAAAGCATAAAGTAAGTTAAGAGCTTAAAGTTATTGTTTAAGGAACTAGACATCAATGATGTAACTATATTAAAGACCAAAACATGTATTGTCCATTATTTTATATCTCACCATATGATTAATTGCTTCTTTAATATAACTTATGAAAATAAATACTATTAATTTAATCTTTAAGTACAAATATAACAATTTATAATACTTAATTTTAGAAATAAAATAAATAAATTAACTAAATTACTATATAACACTATAACAAATATGAAAACACACCCATCTACTAATCTCTCCCCTAATGCTTTCCCTATATATCCTCCCAAATCACTATTTGAATAAAAAAATGCAGTACTATTCTTCTTAAAAAGAGATAAAAACAAATTATTCTTTTCAAAACACATGTTAAAAAGACCACAATAATGGAATTATTAAAATAGTTAAGATTCTTTCTTTCATATTTTTTTAAGATTTTAGGGAGAAATTCTCATAGTTATATATCTAAATTTTATATTTTTAAGTTTTTAAAGCATAAGGTAAGTTAAGAGCTTAAAGTTATTGTTTAAGGGTCTAGACATCAATGATGTAGCTATATTAAAGACCAAAACATATACATTAAGACACGTAATATTCATTATTTTATATCTCACTATCAGATCAATTGCTTCTTTAATATAACTTAAGAATATATATACCATTAATCTAATTTTTAAGTACAAATATAACAACTTCTAATACTTAATTTTACAAATAACAAAAAACATTACTATATAACACTATTCATTTTTACTTCTTTAAGCTCTCTGCTATTATCTCATGATGGATCACCGAATGTGATCCGAAACGTTGATGCAAAAAACATTACACAATCAAATCCAAAAATCAACTCAACAACATTTATGAATTACAAAAACTTGATATCATTGATTATAACAAATATTAAAACACACCTAGATATCTCCCCTAATACTTTCCCTCTATATCCTCCCAAATCATCATTTCAATAAAAAAAATCAGTACTATTCTTCTTATAATGGCCGGCTATATGGTCATTATCAAATAAAAAACTCAGTTTTGATAAAGTTTGACATTTTCTTATTTGCCAAGGATACTACAAACCCATAGTTTATGAGATTTATGGCATTTGATTCCACATCATGCATTTAATGGACAGAGCATGTAGTTTTATCCACTGTATTTAAAATTCATAAACCTCCCAACTTCACTGTCTGCCCATCTTCCATATACAATATTATAAAACTTATGAGAGCTGGTGTTTGTACAGATTTTATTTGTTTTATTATTGAGAGTACTTTAAAACATTATCAAGGTTGGTAAGACTCCATGAACAATGATAAAAAAAATCTTCTGTTTCTGTTTCTGCCACTATAGATCAAAATAATAATAATCTTCTGTTTCTGCCACTGTATCAGAAAATAATATCAACTTGTCTGATAAGAACAAGTTTCCAAATAAAAATGTTTGGATGTGCAGGCCAGAAGTCTCCATCAAAATCTTGGTGATGTCATTGAAAGGTTTGTTTCTTATCCCTTGTGATGGTTTGACCTGATTGTTGAGTGTTGTTTGGTTTAATTGATGTTAATGTCAAACCGTCCATGGATATATTTAATTCAATGTCCACATAATGGAAGCAGACAAATAGTCTTATTTCTACTGTTGAAGATGACCTTTGGAGAAAGTGTACAATGAATGCAAAGATATGGGAGTATTCAGATTTGACTGATAATTTATTTTTTTATCTTGTGGAGTTGATAATTTGAAGTAATTGATTAAAATAAAAAATTAGAACATAAAAAGGTTTTGTTAGGTTGAAGTCATCCACACAAAAATATGAAGGATTAGGTCATTACCAGGGAATAAAATCTCTTTTACATAGATTTAGGTCAAGCAAATGAATGTGCATAAATAATAGTTAAATTATAATAAAATGATTATTTACATATTAAATGGGAAAAGAAAGGTGTTTATTTTTAGAAATTGTGATAAAGAATACGTATTGATGTTGTGAAGAATTTAATAGTTTTGATTTAGAAAATTAATAATTTTAGTTCGACCTCAAAAATGATTTGATGTGAAATCATATTATAGCATGTGTGTTCAAACTATTTGATTGGGAAGTTTTATATCTTGCTTCAACATAATTTCAAATATCTTAATTTATGCAATGACAAGTGACATTTAGAAATAAATTGTGAGATGGTCAAATTTTCAAGGTCAACTTCTCCATAGTCAACCCCTTTTTAAGATCAAATTTACAATATTAGGTGAATGTTTGTAGACAACATTCTCAAACATGTAGATGTCCTATGTGTAGATATTGATAAGATGGGTTCCTTTTAGTGGATCCAAAATGAAATCCTCCTAAAATAATTTATCCTTATAATTGTTTAGTTTCAAATGATTATTCCTTATCAATTAATTGCACAAATGAATGTATTCAAATACTAAAAAAATTGTTGTTCGTGTGCACCAAGATGGCTCACAACTGCTAGTGAAAAAAAGGGTGGGATTTGATGCTTTGAATTTATTTTTTTAATTTTGTTTCAACCTCTAGTGGCACAAATGAATGTCTTTAAATACTAATAAAAATGTTGTTCATGTGTACCAAGATGACTCACAACTACTAGTGAAAAATGGGTGGGATTTGATGCTTTGAATTTTAAAAAAAAAAAATTGGTTCAACCTCTAGTGGCTCAAAAACTAGTCTTGCACATCGTGGGATTGACTAGGACAAGAAACTACAAACATAAAGGTGGTGTGATTTTGTATGGATATCCATGTCTTGGTAGGTATAATAAATTGCTATTAATGGCTAAATTGGGAATGCATATAATTGAGATGTAATACAAGTTGAATGTATAGGGATAAGTGTAAGTGGGTGTAGAAAGGGATTGGATAAGAATTTAGGTATGAGTCAAAACTAGAAAAATAGTGGTCCACTTGTCAATATGTAACTGTATTAAATCGTTCCATAAAAATGGGCCCAAAACTAAATGTGAATTTTTGTATGGGTATGAAAATTTTGCTATTATATTTTACCCCCACTTTGAGGTGCATATGAATCTAGCATGAACATGTATTTCAAATTATATGAGAAATCTCAATCAACACAAAAATTAAATATTGATATAGACAAATTTATGGGGTCCATGTAATGTAATGGACCCATCTCATTTTTTTTTGTTTCTCTCCTTAATCAAAGTGCTCCATAAGAACCTAGAAAATCAAGAAAATATATGCAATAAGTATTTTATGTCATGAAAGTAAAACTAAGCTCAAATTAAAGTTGATTCAACTATCCATTAAAGTGAGAAGTAGATAGAGAATGAATAGGGTTATAAAATTTGCATGTACAAAAGTGTTACTAAAATACTCTACCTAATGTAGCAACACTATGGTATGGTACTTCAAGCATGACCATCTCTTATGATTAAGATTCATTTGGTTGCAGTAATGAGTCTTTCCTTAGGCACACATGGTTGTCTACAATATCATATAAGTTCTAGTGATAGTGTATTTTGTAATACCCCCCCGTTTTGCTTTCTGGACTAGACAATGTGTCTTTGTTTTGTTTTGTTTGCTTCGGTGTATTTTTTGGATATTTAGATACTTTATCATGTGTGTGTTATTTGTTTGCTATTTATAGAGCGGTAAACTATTTGTGTTATGTGATGTATCTCTTTGATGCTTTATTTTTCATGCTTTAATTAGTGAAATAATGTTGGTTATTATAACATGTTTATTGCACATGATATTTTTTTTTTATGATGGAATTGTCAGTTTATGATGAGTGTATTGGTGAAGGGGACGGGATCACATCACTCACTTGCAAGCGCCTTGCGATTCTGTGATTTCCTCTTCACAGTGTGTATTTTATGTTGTTTTTATATATATATGTTCTTTGTTATCTCGTTTACAGGTTTGCAGGTACATGACATCGACTCCACCTAGTTTCACAGGTTTGAGCGTTTCGACCCAACGATTAAGTTGAACAGGAGATAGTAGCTAGGTAACATGTGTCAGGTCTATACCCTAGCCACAATGTGTTGTCAGTCATTGTTTGTTGTGTCTTCGTTTGCCTTGTTTATTTTTATTTAACTCTGAAGGGTTTATGTTATGGACATAAATGTTTAAATTATGTATTAAATAATGTTGATTTTTATTTAATTAGTTTTAGACATTTTGATAGAAGCTTTTTATTTAAATTAATTAATTAAATTAAATTTATTTAGTAAATTAAATTTAATCCATGGGGTTAAATTTATTTATTAAGTAATTAAAATTGATTAATTAAATTGTTTATTAAGAAAGTTGTTAAAGGGAATTAAATATAATTTGGAATTAAATTTGAATGTGAATTTATTAAATTATATTTGTGAAATAAAATGTGGTTGTTAAAAGATATTTGTTAATTGCCGGCATGTTAAAGTTAAATTAATTGAGAGGTTGTTGAAAAAATTAATTCCGGGAGAGAATTTCGGCTTTGGGTGAAGAAGTGGAAAGCTTCTTCATGGCAGAGTTTAGGATATTTTTGGGAGTTGAAATTTTGGGGAAGAGGATTTGGCTTGCTGTGGAAAATTGGAATGGGGTTTTGGATTGTAAGGAATTTGTGAAAAGGATTTGTATTCTTAGATTGTTTGGGATAATTTACTATGGATTGCATACATACTTTGTTTTGAGAAATTGTGGTTGCTGGGAGAATTTGTGAAAGCTTTGGAAGAGGCTCGGCATCAAAAACATCAACACTTCAGAAGCTTCTTGGAACAAGTTTCATTCTTGTGTTCTAATTTTGTTTAAAATTTTTATTGGAATTGTATTGTTGTAGAAAATTGTTGTGTAGATCTGTAAATGAAAGTTTAATTTGTTTTAGAAAAGAGGAAATTTATGTGATTGTCGTGAAGAAACCTAGGAAATTTCAGTTATAGTGAAAACCAAAGAATAAGATTTGTGATTTTTGAGGAATTATTAGATATAAACTGTGAAATAAATCTAGAGGAAAAGAAATTTAGATTTATAGAAAATTTAGTGTTTATATATTTAATGCATATATATTATTTTATATATAGTTAAATATATTGATATATATTTTATGTATATATAACATGTGCATATACATTTAAATATATATTTAATATATTATTTTATTTTGTTTTGTTGCATGCAATTTAGTACACCTAAAGATTTAAAAGGAAATGATATGCATACATGGTTTAAATTAGTAGAGAAATGGGCATTTTAAATAAGTTGAAGAAATTATATGTTTTAGTTGGGAAATTGAAAGGATTACTTACAATGAATTTATGTTGTCTTTAAAATTAATCAGGAGTTTCGATTTTGATAAATTTGGTATTTCCCTTCTCTGAAATCGAAGAGCCAATTAGTTATTTTTTTCAATTATTTTGTTAAGACAATTGTTATTTTTGTTGTGAAATGAATATGAAAGGGAAATGGATCTAGAATATCCAAAAGTAGATTATTTCCTTGCAATGGTCTTGTTGTAATTATTTCCTCTGTGTTCTTGTTTGGGGAAATGGGTTAATTGTGTCTTTAATATGTAAGTCTTCCAGAAGATCCTAGAGGATGGGGGTTGTCATAATGTGATGTTAACCATTTGTATTTCCCTTGGGTAGTGCATGGTGTCTAGTCAGTGTTTTACCTGGTTTCCAAGAACGGGGATTATTTGTGCCTCCTTTGGAAGGAGTGGATTATGTGCTTTGTTGCCTCCAAGTGTTTGGAGTGAGTTTCATTATATGTTGCCTCCTAGAGTTGGAGTGGTTGTTTTATCTAGTTTGTATGCACTTTGGCACCCTTGGTGATTGGTTTTGTTTGGTATGTTGTCAAGTAGAAGAGTGGCTTTCGTTAGACACCAGAGCCCAAAGAGGTAAATTGGATAACCTTCAAAGGTAGTTTAATCAAGTGATAACTAAAACAATGTACTTAAAAGATTAGGTAGTACTTCACACTAAAAAAGATAAATTAGCCTCACTCATAGACACAATTGCTCGTGTAGGCTTGGGATGAGTGGGAAGGCCTGAAATGACAATTGATTCCGCATGAGTAAGTATGGGGACTGGGATTTGGTTGAGGCCACCAAGATATCCTATAATGGGGGTCGGAGCCTATGAAGATTCCCAGAGGATATCCCATATCGAGTTGTGTGATGACATTCTTTCTACAACAACAGTTGGTATGTTGGTTTCTTTAACATACCTGATTGGTTATTATCTGGAAGCAATGTGACCCACGTTAGTGTTGTATTATTGTACTTGTGGTTATTTGGTTCATGTGATTAGTTGTGTCAGTATGAGTCAGCTTGTGATTATAGGTTGTAGATTTGTCCATGTTATGTTGTTACTATCTCCTAGTATGGGGGGTGGGCCTTTGGGTACCACTTGGTTGGGTGGAACATGCACCATACACCGTTGGGTCTCCCTTTGATCTTCAATTTGTGATGGCGAGGTATCCAGTTGGAGAGCTCGCAGTTCCCGTTTTAATTCAAGCAATGTATTTATTTTTGAATCATGTTATTTTACCCCTCATTTGTATTCGACATGGATCTATGTATATTGTAACACATTTATATTATTGCCTCATTCGGGGAATGAGTGATGTAACCTTATGATTAATTTAATGAATATGGAGTTTTGTTATATCTCTTTATGTTATGATGTATCTTTATTTTGTATGAGTACTCAATTCATTATGTAATTATATGCTATGTATGTATGATGATGTATGTTTGGGTTTTAAGTAATCCCAATCTCGTAGCCTTAGAGGTTGTTGTCAATTAATAAGTGAACGTGTATGTAAATTACACTTTAAATAAAAAAAATTGGTGTGCTTAAGTTGTTAATTGTAACTTCCTTTAGGGTTACTTGGTGGGGCATTACATATTCCATCCCTTACATCCATTAAACACAAATAATTAGAGAGGAAAAATAATGCATGAAAATTAAATGTAAGATAAACATTTAGGGGAATACATCATGTTAAGAATGCAGCCTATGATGTTTTTGGAAATGATAAGTAACATTTACAAGGTGGTGTACCCTTCACAAAGGGCCCAAGGGGCCAAAGGAAAACATAGTTCAAAACAAAATTTGAACTATAGGAACTTACAAAAACAATTGACTAACAACTGTAGAAAAATAAAGAAATTAAGCAACCCCAGACACAGAGGGGTCAAAGTTGGCTCCATGAACCCGAGGCCGAGAAGCAGCCAATAATTTCTTCTTCCGAAGAACAACCGACCAGGGAGGTTCGGAATCAAGAATCAAAGAGAAAGGTGAGGGGAGCAGCTCCACCCCAGCCACCACAGGAGAAGAGCCACCAAGCAGTGAGGGAGTCGACAACGAGGCAACAAAGATCGAATCAACCAACAAAACAATAGAGGCTCCCAACAAAGGGCAGGCAGGGTCAGATAGAGTAGCGAATGAAGCCTATGATGTTGAAGTTGCAGATATCTTGAATAATATGTAATGTTGTTGGGTGGGTTCCTTATTTTTTGTTGATTGTTTGTTGTGGTCTTGTTGTGGGTTGGCTATTATACATTAGTTGACTTTATTTTTAGAACTACAATTGTTTTTTGGTGTAAAGGGTTTCAGGCCCCTTCAAAACCCATTTTTTTACCTTTAATCAAAACAAGCAAGTATGACATACAAAATTAAATGTTTGAAGTGCATGTAGATTGGAGATAGTTTTCAAGATACATAAGGTTACCCCAAATATTGACAAATGAAAAAGTAAAAATAACCCAAATATTTGTTCTTAAACATCAAACTTGAGCACTCCAAAAATGATTTAATGTGTGAAATAATATTATAGTATGTGTGATCAAACGATTTGATTGTAAATTTCTATGACTTGCTTCAACCTAATTTTAAATATCTTAATTTATGCAATGACAAGTGACATTTAGAAATACCTTGGGTGAGATGGTCAAGTTCTCCATGGCCAACTCCTTTTTAAGACCAAATTTACAATAATGGGTGAATGTTTGTAGACAACATTCTCAAACATGTAGATGCCCTATATGTAGATATTGATAAGATGGGTTCCTTTTAGTGGATCCAAAATGAAATCTTCCTAAAATAATTTATCCTTATAATTGTTTAGTTTCAAATGATTGTTCCTTATCAATTAATTGCACAAATGAATGTCTTTAAATACCAATAACAATGTTGTTCATGTGTAACAAGATGGCTCACAACTACTAGTGAAAAATGGGTGGGATATGATGCTTTGATTTTATTTTTTTAAAATTGGTTCAACCTTTAGTGGCTCAAAAATAGTCTTGAACGTCGTGGGATTGACTAGGACAAGAAATTAAAAATATCAAGGTGGTGTGAAATGTATGAATATCCATGTCTTGGTAGGTATAATAAATTGTTGATAATGGCTAAATTGGGAATGCATACAATTGAGATGTAATACAAGTTGAATGTATAGGAATAAGTGTAAATGGGTGTAGAAAGGGATTGGATAAGAATTTAGGTATGAGTCAAAATTATAAAAATAGTGGGCCACTTGTCAATATGTGATTGTATTAAATTATTCCATAAAAATGGACCCAAAACTAAATGTGAATTTTTGCATGGGTATGAAAGTTTTGCTATTATATTTTACCCCCACTTTGAGGTGCATATGAATCTAGCATGAACATGTATTTCAAATTATATGAGAAATCTCAATCAACACAAAAATTAAATATTGATATAGACAAAAATATGGGGTCCATGTAATGTAATGGACCCATCTCAATTTTTTTGTTTCTCTCCTTAGTCTAAGTGCTCCATAAGAACCTAGAAAATCAAGAAAATATACGCAATGCGTATTTTATGTCATGAAAGTATAACTAAACTCAAATTCAAGTTGATTCAACTATCTATTAAAGTGAGAAGTAGATAGAGAATGAATAGGGTTATAAAATTTGCATGTACAAAAGTGGTACTAAAATACTCTACCTAATGTAGCAACACTATGGTATGGTACTTCAAGCATGACCATCTCATATGATTAAGATCCATTTAATTGTAGTAATGATTTTTTGCTTACGCACGCATGGTTGTCTACAATATCATATAAGTTCTAGCGATAGTGTATTCCATCCCTTGCATCCATCAGACACAAAGAATTAGAGAGGAAAAACAATGCATGAAAATTCCAAAATTGATAGATTTTACACGAGTAGCTTTGCAAAAGAAAATTTCAACATTGGTAGATTTTAGAGACTTGGTTATAGCAGTCCTTCAAGTTGTTTGTTATGCAAACAAAATGAAGAAAATATTGATCACCTCTTATTAAACTATCAATTTTCTTTAAAATGTTGGAAATGACTTTGTGCTAGATTATAATGGATAAACACTCTACCAAATGATATTCTAAGTCTCTTTCATTGGGAGATAATTTAAAAAACAAATGCTTTTAAAAAAAACATCCCAAACAATCTTCAATGTCTTACAGATCTTTTCCCAAAAGGATTCAGAAAAATAATTTTATTTAGATCAAAATATGGTTGACGTACACATGCATGGTATGGTCCTAAAAAAGTGACTTTTAAACAATGGTTTTAAGACACACTTATTGAAAATTAATTTGTATCATCTAGTTATTAAAAGAAATTACATATTTGGAAACTAGACTATGAGTACTACATTTTCTTTTAAGATTCAATCCTTAAGTGCTTCAAAGTTTTAGGTCAAATGTGACAAATTTTTAAAATTAGGAAAAACACTTCCACTTTTTGGCCAACAAGTGGACTCAAATTCTTGCACACACCCATTAATAAATTAGAATCAAAATTGGTAGAGGTTAGTAGTAGCATAACAACTCAATATTTAGGAGGAAAAACCTTTTCATTTTGGGATAATGAAATGGTTATAAATTAACAAGGCCTCAAAAATACCCCCATTAATGGGATTAGAGGGATGACTCTTAAAAATTAATAAAACAAGTAATTAATAAGTAATGAAACCCCCCCTTTATGATCAACATGAGACGAATTTTGATGGAGATTCCTAAGGTAATTTGGGAGTGTTTGGAGCTAGATGTATCATAAGAAATGAATAAGGTAAAATGATTGGATCAACTTTGAAAATACTAAAAGAGAACTAATAATGAAGAAAAGGTCCAATCTCTCATTTTTTATTACAAATTTACAAGGTTTATGGTTGCAAAAAAATAAAATTCAAAGGAAACTCTACAATAATAGTGAATGTTGTAAAAAATAAAAGTCATAAAACTAATAAATTAAAAATCTCCTCCAACAAGTTTGGCCACTTCTAGACTCATTGGAGAAATACACTATTCAACACACTTTTAGATTAACGAAGATTTATATATTCTTTCCAATTTTCCAATTGACTTGACTAAAGAAAAATTGATCAATTTCGAATATGAAATTTGGTCATATATTAAACTAAAGCTCAATTGAAAATCAATGAATGAAATGACTTTATATTAACATTACATTTATTAAACAAATGATAATTTTGGTGAACTGAAGGATTTTGAGGGTGTCAATATCTTAATTTTTGTATTTTAAAGGTCATGTTCATGTCAAACATGATTTTCCTAAATGAGGACTATGGATGAAGCCAAGAGATAGTAAAATTTATGATGAATTGGAAAGAATATTTTTTTAAGGCATGTCATATTTCTAAGGAAAACCAATTACCTGTAATTATTTGAAGCTTGATAGATACTATTGGAAATAGGATGCCATTTAATTGCAATCCTAAACATTAGTTATTTCATGAGTCTCCTAAATCCTTGGAATGTGTTCAACAACACTAGGGTTAGGAAGAGAATAATATTTGATGAAATAAATCATGATTATTGATATTTGTAATTAATTCTAAATTTTAGGAGCATGTGGAGATGCCTTGGAATGGGCTCCTACAAAATAGGAGCACATGGGCGCACACATGGGAGGTGACACTCACCTTGAGTTCAATTAATTGGTTGGTAAATTGAGTACACTTCAAAGATGCATCCTAGGTTCCTGAAAAACAAGGATTTTGTTTTATGCATGTTGTAGTTTAGTTCAGTTCAGTTCAGTTCAGTTTAGTTCAGTTTAATTCAGTTCAATTCAGTTTAGTCTTGGTTCAATTATCTTCAGTTAGTTTTAGTTGAATGTTAGTTAACCTCAATTAACTTGGAATGCATGGCTAATATCTTGAGTTACTTGACATATAACAAGGACTACCTTTAGTTAATAGGTGATGACTATTCTTGCATGAATGGTGTTGAGAAATGTTTTAGTTAACAAGAATTAACTTGGACCCACCTTGGGCGTCCAAGTTGGCTTCTTCGAATTAACTCCTTTGCATGTTGATATATTTCAAAAGGCTTAGTTAAGAGGATACACCTATGCAATTATTGTGTGGTTAGAGACAAATACCCTCTTTTGGTGGTATTGTTGCACAAATGGTTGTTGTTGCATTGAAAGATCGACCTCTCAATGCCCAATACAATCGCCAAAGTTAATGAATCCATTGGAGGCGGTTAATCCATGTCATCAACCTAAGCGTTGCACTGCACAACACAAGGAGACCAAGGGCACACACCTCACAAAAATCCCCCCAACTCAAGCAAGGGGTTTGAACCTGTGACCCAGGCTCCAATACCAATTGTTGCACAAACGGTTGTTGTTGCACCAAAAGATCGACATGTTAATGCTTGATAAAACCACCAGAGTTAATGAATCCACATGAGACAGTTAAGCCATGCCACAAAATTGAGTATTGTGTTGCATAGCACAAGGAGACCAAGGGCGCACACCTTGCAACAGGTATCAAAATAATGGTTAAAAATAGTCTTCAAAACCTAATGTGATTTATTTCTATATGCAATACAATGGGGTTGGGAAGGAATTCATTAAAACTTATCACAATTACATGGTCAGTACAAGAATTTTGATGATTTCTATGGTTATTCTTTTGTACCTCAATGAAGTTAGGGAAATGGTGAAGAAAATGACAAAATCATTTATCAAGACTTAGTTTCTAGGGGGTTTGAACAAATACATTGATTTTATGGTGCGGGAACTAGATTACCTCCCCTAAATGGATTTTTTTTATTCAATGTTGTTTTCAATAACCCTTGAAAATCTCTCATTAAAACAATATCTATAAAAAGGGAGAGAAGGTAGAAAAAGGCATCCAAAGGTGAAAATTTCCTAAATCAAGTGTTGGGTCTAGTGATAACTAATGGTATTGCTTGGCTTAATACACTTTTTATGAGAGCTCTGATGATGAAGATGATATTTTGTTTAAAACATAGAAGGTGACCATGATATAGATCATAATGATAATGCTAGAAAAATATTAGAGGTCAAAGGATTATAGTATAAAGTTTGTTATAGAATTTTTATAAACATCCCTTATTTTTATTTTACTATGGAGTTTTGTCAAAACCTAAAACTACTGTAAAAATTGAATTATGTATTTTTCTATCATATGAAATAATTTTTTGATCATATTGAAATTTATACTTAAAAAATAATAATAATTTGAAGGCTAAACTATTACTAAATCTAATGTCATTGTGACTTTGTTTGGTGGCCCAATGCTTGCTTCAAAAAACAATTTCTTCTAAAAATTTGATTACATCGAAAAGAACTTTAAATGAAGGTGCCTTCAAACTAAGATATTTCTTTCATTCAAAGGTTAATTCCATTAAATATTTTGAACATGAAACATTTAAAAATATGTAAAAAGGGCATTCATTCCAAAGGTAACCACCTTCATTTGAAAGTCATGATGTTTTCTATTTTTTGGCACCTTGGACTCTTTTTTTGTCACATCCCACAACTAGCGAAAACTATTGCAAGATCACCCTAATACAAATTTAACTGATCCGGCTAATGATCTACCTTTCGATCGTTGTTCAACTTCCTCCTCAACTATCCATATGACTTATATATCTTCTCATTCTACTTTTCATTTAATGTCATCTTCTCCTAAGAATATACCTACTTTTCATGCCAATATTACTAAATAAATTTATCATAGATTGGATATACACATCAAAAACTAGCTTGAGATAATAATAAAAATTCCATTTCCACAACCAATTTTTTCATCTAATAGAGTCAAACTTCCTCCTAAACCTAAGCTTGCATCCAAGGCGTAGAGTACAATATTATTAATCAATTTTGAAATACATAAGCTAAGATACCTCTTTGAGATTTAATATGTGCATCACCTTTTGTATAAGGATATCATTCAAAAATATTTACACAATATTCAAGTAAATCCTAATATTACTCCTCAATTTGTGACTTCTTTGATCAAATATCTTAGTCATAAGTTAGAACATCATAGTATTTTATTTCATGACATAGAACTTCAAAATGATTTTGTTATACACAATGTGGTGAAATATCACAAGGTCAAACATTAAGCACTCAATGAATCTAGTTTAAACACTTGCATGGAAGATTGGTTGAAAAATTTAAATGTGGATATGTCAAAATAGTTAAAATCATTTATTTTTATTAGAGTTTTTGGCAGTATTAATAGATATTGTTTGAGCACTATTACTTTTCCTATCACAATTGGCTCACTTACTTTAGACACATTGTTCCACGTGATCCAAGAAATTTGTACTAGGGCGTCCATGGTTGCAAGCTATGAGAATTATATCTTCTACATTACATGGATGTGTTAAATTTTGGAATGATGATAAAAAGATAATGCATCTTACAAATCCTCAATTTAGTCATTGGTGGATAACTTTAAAGACTTTATCACACAAAACCAATTATTAAACTTAGATAAATCTCCAAAACAAGAAACTCAAGAGTTATTTTATTTTGTAGTTTTCAAATAGATGTGGCAAGTGTTGTATGTGTTAGTTTTATTTACTTTATCGATGGTAAAAAAATTTCTTTTTCACATGACCCGTGTTGCCTAGACCTCATGACCTTTTGCCTGCAACACAATGCTTTAGCCAATCAAGCTAAGCCCACCACCCCATTGTTTATTTTTACTTGAAGAATTATATTCTTATTTATTTAAGAGCTATTATATTTAGAATTATGATTTGTTACAAAGGCCATTGAACACAATTGATAAAGGTGTGATATGTTTTTTTTTTCTAAATTTCTTTAGATTGGAGGAATCGGGTACCCCCTTTTAAACTACAATGCAGACACTCTTACCACAGGTTGGAAGAAAAGGTGATTATATGTTAGTTGATTACACCATCCACCAATATTCAAACCTCTAAATATGAAAATAGATTCATGCTCGCAAATCCAAAAACAAAACAAACTTGTAAATTATGATATAAAATCTTCCATAAAAATACTTCAAATAACATCAAACAATAATTATCATTCCACATAATAATAATATAATAATAATAATAATTTCTCCCAAACTGTCGTTGAAATCCAAAGCTGTATTTCGTCCCATGCAAAGCACGATCATCAACCTCATCATAAATCCCGTACACAGTTATGATAAGCCCTGCAATCACCAATGGAAGGTCGCGCGTTCGAATCTCGAGAAGCATCTCTTACAAACTGAAAAAAAACGTTTAAAGTATGTTAAGCACATGCGAGCCCCCACATGGGGGACTGCGCCGGCGCAGTTAATTGAACTTGGTTTTAATAATGCAGCTTTTTTTCCTATCTATTATATTTAAGTACATTTAATTAAATTTATTGGGAAACGTGGGGCTGCTCTTATAATTTAGAATATATCTTTTTGTGGGCATACTCAAAGAAAATAAGTAAATTCTATATATTTTTTAGACAATTTGGTGGGTCTAGAAGATTAATTTATCAAAACAAACTGTCTTTCTGGTGTAGGTAGTTTTGGATTTATTTTGAAAACAGTGTTATGTAGATATTTATATTGACAAAGTATAATTTTGTGTATAGTTGGGTTTTTTGTTTTATGTTTCGTACTTATTTATATGTTTATATATTCTTATACATTTATTATGTCTTTTTATTTTTAGTAAGTTTATGCACACATATATTTATATATATATATATATACATTATACACTTTGATTTGGCTCCTTTCGTATTTGAGGACATGTTTGTGGTCCTAAAGAAGTTCTCACGATTGTAGGAATGTTCTTATGCTTGTTGACTTATCCTTCCAAATTCAAATTTTTAAATTTAAAGTTGGGCAACTCCTTTGAAAACTTTTCCCTCCAAGGGTCAACTAAACACAAATTTGCATGATTTGTTGATGTATCCTTATAGACTGTAGGGATCAAGTAGCCCCCTATAAACTGCAATGTGCCTGGTAAGTTTTTTTCACGTGACATGTGACATTGATGCGACACGCCCTCCGGTACCACGAGGACAAGGCATGCTGAACATCGTGACCTCTTGCCTACAACAAGATGATTTAGCCAATCGAGCTAGGGGCCCCACCCCTGCTATATTCTTATTTAATTGCATTAAATACATTTATTTAATCATATCATGTCTCTAAGCATTCCAAGGTATATCATTTGTATTACACACTTCAATTAGAGCGCTAAAAAGAATATAAATCTATACAAGCATTTGTAAGAGCATATGCATGACTAAAGAGTGTTATTTTTTATTTTGTATACATTTTTGGAGGTTGGTGTAGGAGAACATGTCCCCTTGTCACATGATGATAGCCCTACCAAGGTATTCATAAATACCACTAGTCAACAATTATCAACAAAGGTAGAAGATATAGAGGCACATTAAGTGAAGTGAAGAATAGAAGTATTAAGATTTCATAGTATAACTTTCTAGGTATATGATAGATCCATGGATCTGCAAACTTATCCCCAATCATCATACTTATTCTTACATCGTTTACAGAGAATACTATGGTTCCAAGGAAAATACAAAACTATTATCATCCTTTCAAATTCTAAAGTGTTCATATTTCTATTGCATTCTAGATTGCATACATTCTTCAATCATAAAGCTAAGTGCATATTATTTATTGCATTTAATTTTGAAAATAGTTATAAATTATTAATCACAACTAGCGCCATTAATTATAGTCTAGATTTATTATGCTTATATGTATTCAATTAATTGGTTTAGCCTAGGCTATAATTAAGGAAAATTTGTTTTTTCTTTTATATTTTCATAAAGCTAAGTGCATATTATTTATTGCATTTAATTTTGAAAATAGTTATAAATTATTAATCACAACTAGCGCCATTAATTCTAGTCTAGATTTATTATGCTTATATGTATTCAATTAATTGGTTTAGCCTAGGCTATAATTAAGGAAAATTTGTTTTTTCTTTTATATTTTAGTGAGCTAAATCAATCTGAAACAACTTATCATTCCTCTAGGGTTTGAAAACAACATTTGAGGTCTAATATAAAGTTGATTTACCTTATGTTCTTAGAATTGTCAAGGCTTTGACATTTATATGCTTATATATTTTTCTTAGGATTTAGGTATACACCGTGATTTATCTTTTACCATAGCCTTTCATGAGAAATATACATATTCTAATACCAATTGCTAGGAAATTCAATCTCTATCCAAATATGACTTCAATAGATGAGATACAAGGCTTGGACTACTACATGAAATTTTGAAACATATATGGAAACTAAAATCAAGTTGCCTTAATATGGAATTACCATGATTAGATCCATCTTCTTTATGATGCTAAAAAAAATTAACATAACATGCTTAATAACACCAACTTATGTGAACTTATAATAGCAATAAATAAATAATAATATCACCATAAGATAGTATCAAATAGGCACAAATCAACAACATAAAATCATCACATAACATAAGATTTACGTGGAGAAACCCTTGTGAGAAAAAAATCCACCAAGAAGAGAGGCCAAGTATGCATTATCTTCAAATAAATAAGATTACAATACATTTGCTTCCATTCTCCTCTTTGCATCTAACATGATAGCACTTGTGTACCTCTGAGCAACCTCTTTATGCCTCAACTTGTCCTTGTTCTTGCAATGTAACTCTGGATTCAACTATTCCTCATAATTTCTACATTCAAGGAGTTGATTTTATAGACTTGTGAAGACATCTCAATCCCTAAACATGGAGTGCAAATATGGCCCTTCATTCAAAACATCCCCAACCATTGGATTACCTCCTCTATATATGAAAGATTGATTTTTGGCTCCAATACCTTCCCTCCAACTTGGGCACCCAAACTTAGAAATTAAATATTACATTAAATGCAATAAATGATGGAATACCAAGAGATACCTATTGCCTATTTCCAAGCACCCATTTGGAGAATATCAACAATCACTCATTTATCTTTTTCCTTATATTTAATCATCTCATTATAGACATCCACATGTGGGAAAAAATATTAATTATTTATGTCCACAAGTCACCTTTACCGTTGCTAGTGGAACCGATCGCCCTTTATGAATGTAATAAAACAAGGTGAGAATAAATATCAAAAAGTATTTTTCCAATACACCTTAAGTGCCTAGGGACACTTTCTAGGGATGTTGGAACCATGCAATATGGCATAGGATTTACAAGGTAGATGGCACCTTAATCATAACAACCTTGCACCCCAATTTTTCATATCACCATGTACCTCTTAGGGTTTTTGTTGAGAACAATGTAAATAGATATATTGAAAGTGTAAGTTCATTAAATATTAAAATCTAATTAACTAGTTAGAGTAACATATGATTAACCCTCAAATTTGGAATATAACATGGAGAAGCATATAAGAAATTGATTAAAATAAATAATAACACATAACACGAAATTTATGTGCAGAAATCCTTGTAGGAAAAGACTCCACCACCAAAGAGACACTAAGATTGTATTAATTTGAAATAATCAATTGCCTCAGTATGTAATTGTCTCCAACTCTTCAATCTAACAATATTCTTGCAACAAAACACTTGACTGACATAACACCATGAAAACTCTATCACATGCGAACAATTTATAGAGAAAACATAAATAAGAAACCACAAATGGTTTTAAAAACTAGTGACCACCAAAATCATGGTCGACAAGAAAAATCCTATGTCATATTATGTAATCAATCAAGCACTCAAGATAGAACTCAATCAATACAACATTCTTGACCCACTACTCCTAATAGAAATATATTCCCAAGTCTAGCACTCATGATTAAGATAGCAATTAATGTGTACCCACCATTATGACAAGATGCTCTGCTATCACAAAAGTAACAATTGAGCGCTTTATAAGGGAGATGCTCAATTACTCTTATGACAATGATGACTATAACTCCCCCTATTGAACTTTTTGGATATTTATTCAATACCATTGCAACAATATCCCAAGTATCCTAGAGAATAATAATAAAATAATAATTTCTCTCAACACCTCATGGGTGTCTAATTCCTACATTTCATGAATGTTGAAGACACATACATTTTCATAAAATTTTAACTAAATAAAATACTAAGCCTTAAAATTTATTAGTTAATTTACATTCATATATTTTAGATTTTGATAGGTTATTATCTTTTAATTCACATCACATTTGTATCCTTGAATACTCTCATAACACATTATATACTAGTTGGATAAAGACATGTATTCTATGGGGGTTGTATGATACCATGTTTAATCTTTTCCTTCCTTCATGGAATGGATTAGTGCTCATCCACACATATTAGATACATTTATGGCATTTATCTATGAACCTAATGATGAACATATGTATAGTGATAGTTATGAGTACATGTCTATATGGAAGATATGTTAGACATATAATATAGGTTTACCTACATCGCCTACTTATTATATTGTTGATCTCATGATGATTTTCCTTTCATATATTCATGACTTTTAGGTAACATATCCCTTCATACACGATGTTATAATATATGATAATCAAATCTCACATTGAATCTATGGATACCTATCTTCACATAAAATTTATTTATATGATGATAGCTTATTCCTTGTGTAGTATATTAAATTGATTCTAGAATAGGAAACAACTTTGAGAATCAACTTCTTCTTATATTACACTAGGATGAATCAAAAAACTTGGTTTATGATTTGACAAATCCCTTTATGCTTATAATTGGAAATATAAATTAAATGATTACAACTTTAACATAAAATATCCAATTATAATAGACTGTTCAAAATATCTTTTTCTATACTATAAAAAAAAATCTAATTCCCATTGAAATGAAAAGAACAAGTCTTAAAAACAATTTTATATTCTAGAAGTATCAACCATAAACCCTATTGTGTAGCATGAACATCCTCATGATGCACTATTGGCTTATACAGATGTGACAAAAAAGTAAAAAATGCCTTGAAACCTATGCCTACATGCATAAAAAAGAAATCACGGGTCCATTGTGTGTGAAATATATTTAAATGATATAAAGCACCTAAATTGTACAATTGAAAACTCAATCAAAGAAAATAAGGAAGAAATGCTAAAAAAGAAAAAAATATCACTTGATAGTCATCTTCTTCCAATATAAATACATGCACATAGAAAAGAAAAGGAATTTTTTTGGGTGGTTGTTTAGGGGCTTGCCTCAGTCAAATCCTCATCTTAGTCTTTTGACCTCCATGGACAAACAAGATTGATTTTGATAAAAAAAAAATGTATGTTGATAGAGATGGATACAATGCAATATGATTTATTTGACCAATAGATTTAAGCATAATATGCTAACACCAAGAACAATCTAGTTGTTAGCATGAAAAGAAGAAATATTTCAAAGCAAGGAGAAAGAAATAACATAAAATAGGTATCTCTCACCAAGAATCCATGAAAAAACTTCAAACTAGGATTCAAAGTGGTAGCATAGTTTCCTTACTCAATATCACAACCAAGAAATAATATTCAAATGATTAGATGAGTGATGTTGCTTCAAAATTTATAGAGCTTCAACAGAGTTATGGAGAAAATTCCAAGAACAAAGCTTCATGTGTTAAAGAGAGAGTTAAAAATATTTCCTTTTTTTTTTTCAAAATAGAAGAAAAATTCTTTTCTATAAAACCCAAATGCCACATAGGAGTGTTATATTTGATAGATTCATAGGAATGAAATGTTCCAACAACCACTTGAATCATGATTTTCCATAGGATGTTAGCATGTCAAATAGATGTCTATGCATAACGCTTTCATCTTAGAGAAATGGACTCAAATTTTTGAGATTATCATAATTTTAATAGATAGAAGGTATTCTAGTGTTAACATCTTATGTTCATGAACTAAAAGGGGAGATATTATTTGTTGCATAGATGATTGTTGTTGCACCAAAATATCGACCTACTAATGCTCAATACAACTACCAGATTCGATGAATCCACAGGAGGCGGTTAATCCATGTCATGAACCTCAATGTTGTGTTGCACAACACAAGGAGACCAAGGGTGCACACCTTGCAAAAATCCCCCCCAACACTTGATCAAGGGGTTAAAACCCATGACCAAAGCTTTGATACCAAATATTGCACAAACAGTTGTCGTTGCACCAAAAGATCGACCTGTTAATGCTTGATACAACCACTAGAGTTAATGAATCCATGAGAAGTGGCTAAGCCATGTCACGAACCCGAGCGTTGCGTTGAACAACACAAGGAGACCAAGGGCGCACACCTTGCAACATTATGTAGTGTGAAGTTACGTCTTATGCAATTTCCTACATTACACCTTGATGATGATTTATTTTCTAATATCGAATTTATTGATGCTTCATTATCTTATTTTATATTGCATTCAATGACATTATAAGCCTTAGAGAAGAACTAAATTACATGATGTATCTTTTAATACATCCTTTCATGTGAATTCCTTCTTAGTTGTTAATCAAATATACACACATGGATGATGACATTATCTTCAAATCAACACAGTTTAGATTGTACCTATGTGGTAGATCATTACAATTTTTTATCCATCTTACTTAGGCTACACTTATTTTAAGAATTTAGCCAATTCTTGTATTGCCAAGTTTTCTACCCTTAATTCACATGAAGATATGATGGACCTAGAAATGACCTATCATAATTTATCTTTTGATCCTTGTTCACCATCTATCAATGTGTCTTATATGTCTCATATACCTACCTTTCATGTGGCCCTTGATTCATTTGGTTGTAATCTTTTGGAGGATACTCATCAAATTTTATTAAGAGGGAAACATGGTAATTTACCACCACCTATCCTACTTACCAACTCGCTTAATTTACCTTATACTCAAACTACATCAAAATAAATGGATGTTACATTGTTTAATAGTTGCAAAGGACTCAAACTAAAATATTTATATAGACTTACTATGTACACCATCATTTTATATAGATATAAAAAGGCCTTAAAGAAAATATAAGTTGTGTTTGGTACTAATATATGGAATTTGGTACCATCTTCAATAGAGTGATTGATCACATAAAATCATAATATATCAATTAATTATAGATAAATTATACCTAAGAAAGTACTTGAGGAATCTTTAGGTTGACATATCATGGTGGAATATGGTGAAGTGATCATTAAATGATCTTTAATTGACAATAGAACTAACCTTCACATATGCACTAAATATCATTTAAAATAATTATAAGTAAACATGTCAAAGAAACAACTATCATATATCGCTATTAAAGGATTTGATAATATTCTTAGAGATTATTTTGTATTGTTAATCTTCCAATAAAATTTGGTCCACACAAGCTAGGCATGTTCTATGCAATGCCTAGAAAAATAAATTTATTATTTCTTTGGATGTATGTGGTTGTACACTATAAGAGTGTTTCCCTCTATTGTAGATCAATGTGTTAAATACTAGTTTATGGAGAAGGTTTGTCTCATTCTATTTTATCCTCAACCCTACAACAAATGTAAATCAATGAATACATCTAACAATTTTATTATACCAAATGAGCCTTTAGCACATGACTACAACACTTTCCATGATGATGATTAAGGCCCATTATATTTTATGTTTATTTATGCTAACTTGAGTATAGTTTGGATCCCAAAGATTATGGTATCTCATACTTAAACATGGATTAATCTATCTATTGATATTTACACAATTTTTTTAAGGATGTAAAGGAGGCATGCATATGTGATATATGTCTATACCCAAATCATCATCTCCTTCCAAGCCTATCGTTCAAATAAATATATTTTCCTTGACCTATATGGGAAAACCTAGATACAAAAGGAATTTAACTAGCAAATAATGAGCAAGGCCATACGATATTTTTAATGCATAAGAGGATAAAATACATTGTGGAGTAGTTTACCAACCTAAGGAGATAACATGATGTATATGAGAATAAAACATAAATGAAAAGAGACCAAGACTCAACATTTCATACCTCCTAATATGGGTTCATGTTCAGTTATCACATGTGATCTTGATTATGGAATTCATTTTTCCCACCATTAATTTTTCTATCCTTTTAGGTTTTGATTACAATTTATTTAGGTTCATTATTCACCACAGATAAAAATGTAGAATATCATTATTCATGATGCATTTTATATCCACACACATATACATATGAACCTTTAATACATAGAAGAATCAATTTATATTGACAATAACATACATTATTCATAGTAACATGAATTTTGCACCTAGGCTTAATTTTTACGTGTTATTATAGTATTTTTCTTACGTAGATGACACTTATTGACCTCTGACACATTTAGAGGACTACATTAATTTTGTATGCTTATCTATACACATGAATATATCTTGGAACCATAAATGGGTTGATTTATTAATAGTTTGAGCATTCATGTCATATTTCATGAGTCTTTATTGCATTATTATTCTTGTAGAATGAGACCAAAAACTTGATAAAAAATATTTTTGTGTATTCATGAATAGGTCTTACTTCCATTCTCCTCTATTATCAATTGCATAATGCATATTGGTCTGCTTTGGGATACTTTGTTCCTTTATTACATATTGAATATGATTTTATATTGATACATTTTTTTAAGCTACATTGGGAGGGCATCATTCCTTTCCCTATTATATCTCATCCTATCATTTATATATATTCACCTAGGAGGAATCAAGTCTTCCTGTTATGTTTTTTTCTTTTAAAAATAATCTTGATATTTGAGGGAATCATGTATTCTTTTAACATATTATGCTCTTTATTATTATGTCTTACATTGGGGTCCTAACCTATATTTTCATCTTCGTTCTATAGTTTTGGCTTCAATCCATTAATAGTTTCGTCTTCATGTCATAGTTTCAACTACATTCTATATTTCTATTTGCATTCCATCAATTATATTTTTAACAAAACTAGGGACTGATTTCCTTACCTATAATAATGGGTGTTCATGCTCTTATATGCCACATTTGGGGTATATTACTCTTTAGTGTTCTAGGTCATTCAGTGCCACATCACCATTATTTTCTATGTTGGGTGCAATATTAGAATTCCTTATTACCATCCCCTACCCATAATATTATAGCATGATTATCATTAGAGACATACATGTGCTTGATATATCATGCATTCATTATAGCTATTTATTTACATGATCACATGTTTCCATACCTAGTTTCCATTTACTTTCCATATATACTAACTTTATCTCTCATATAATTCCTTGTACGAACTATAAATGCAACCAAATGTAGGTAGAAAATATTGTTTCTAGCACTCTCATTTTTAGTTTTGTAAATAATTATAGGTTCTTACAATGAATCATCCTTTGTTCCTATGGAGAGAACGTGTGTGGAACAAAAATATACACAATGAAACCTTACAATATCCATTACTTATATGGACCCTTGAAATGATATCCTTTGATATTTGAATATTTAGTATACATAATTTTTTATGAATATTACATTTATTTTTTATGTGCAATCACCATAGGATACACATTAACCTCAAAGTGGAGTCAAATTGTGATGGTAAAATCATATACCATGTCATTTCCCATTTAATTTTAGGCCCATTTTAAGAAGAGTGTGCTTTGATACATAAACATTGATAAATGGAACAATTTTGTGTACATTTGTGTCCCTTTCCCTATACCACCTACCTATCCACTACACATATTTATATAAACTTAATACTTACCCCTACCCATATGTTTAAACACCCCTATATAGTCACCCTATTTTCTTATTTATTACACATATTCACATACACGTATTGCCCACTCTGATGGGACATCTTTCATGTTCTAGGATAAATTCACAATTGTAGAGACATCCTCATGGTCATAGACTTGTCATTCCTAAATTTAAAATTTAAAATTTAAATTTGGTTGACTCCTTGAAATTTCCCTCGAAAAACCAATTAAACACAAATTTATATGATTCATCAACACATGATTATATTTAAAGACATTCCATGCATTCATTTAATCATTTGAAATCTCTAATAATTTGAAGTCATATCATTTATATTACCCACTTCAACTGAAGTACTAAAAGGAATACATATCTATAAGAGTATTCCTAGAATGATAGGCATGATTGAAGAGTGTTTTTTTTTTAATTTTACATACACATTTATGTGAATCAACCTAATAGAGCATGCCTCCTTATGAAATAATGATGGGCCTACCAAATCATTTGTCAGTATTGGTAGTTTGTATACATCAAGGAAGGAAACAATACAAATGCATATTAGATGAAATGAAGAACAAATTCTATGAATTTCATCGTATTGTTTGCATGTACTAGATAGCCCTATAACATAGACTTGTCCCTAATCTCTAGACTCAGATCCCTACTTAGTATGAAGAGAATATTAAAATTGTAATACAAATAGTATATCTTTCCCATCCTTTTCAAATTCTTAAGTGATTTAATTCTTTGTGTTATCCCTAATTACAAATTTTTTTTACTCACACAATTCACTGTTCTTATTTATTACACACTTATTTTTTTAATTAACTATTATAAATTATACGTCATTAATCTAAATTGAAAACATTAATTATTTAAAGTTATTGTGCTGGTGCATATTTATTTTATTAAAATAGTCTAAACTACAGTAAAGAAATATTTATTTTTCCCTTCAAATTTTTGCTTGTACATATTTATTTTATTAAAATAATATAAACTACAGTAAAGAAATATTTATTTTTCCCTTCAATTTTTTTAGGTTTTATATTATTAATCTTGAGATTTAAAATTGATTATGTTGATTATATATCTTGTTAGATTTCAATTAGTTTATGAAATAATAATTTATTGAATGTTACAAATTAATTTAGTTTAGCATTTTTTTCTATGGATAAATGTGGCTTTTTGAAAGGGCTCAAACCCTTGTACAACAAAAAAATATAGTACACCGCACAACAACCAACAAAGCGAAATATGATATGGAGCTACAACATCAAAATATGCCAATTTTACCATGAGAAATACTAGGAAAGGACCTACATAATCCTCAACCTTGACTTGGAAACCTACACACCCTTGACTCAAGCATGGGATTCATAAGCATATTTAGGAATCCTTTTCTTCTTCCTTCAAAAAATAATCCATAGCTCAAAAAATCTCATATACATAGAAAAATGGGACAGAGGAGGGGGGTCCACTTTCATCCCCCCAAATTGATGCACAAAACACACAAGAGTGGAATCAAAATGCCTAAGAAGGCACAATCGATTAAAAAATAAAAGAAATAGGTCCAATAAGAGTAAGATTAATAGGAAAACTATCATAGGAAGGATGGAGTCACCAATTGCAGGAGCTACAAGAATAAGATTAGAGGAGAGTCACTTAATAGGAACAAAATGATCCAAAATATCCATAGAGGAAACCAATAGAGATAGAATAGAAGTAGGTCAATGTTTATATGGTGTGGAAGGATATTCTACCACCAAGAAATTATGCCTATAACCTTCCAGCTAGAATTGGGGTAGTCTGAATCCAAAATCCCATAAGAAAAGTACCATCAATGTTGGAAGGGGAATCCCTCATAATAAAAAAAGGTTGGATTTGAGGCCAATACAACACATATAGGACTACATCCACTAGAAGGGTCTTGGTAATGTTGATATCCACCAAAAAATGATCATAAGTTGTGTGAGAGAATAACAAAGTAGTAGAGTAGTTTAGTTTTTTTAAAAGTTGTTAGTAATGTCAAAATAATTTTTTAGTTTAATTAATAATATTGAACATTTAAATATTATTTGAGATATATAGCTTCCAATTTATTAAGATGCATTAAAATTTTAGTGTTTTTTCTATTAAATTTACAAAATAAGATAAGAATTAAATTGTTTTACTTTTAAATTTATTTTAAATACTAAAGGGTTGTAGTTTATTTAGTGTAGTTCAATTGATGAGATTGATGATATATTCCTTGATTACTCAACCCACTAATATTTGGAGGTTATTCACATTGACCTTCCTTATAATAAAATTAATTTGTCTTATCTTTCAAATTTTATTTGAGATGAAATAAAATTAGTATTTAACAAATTCTTTATAAACCAATTAAATTCAATAATAAACAAGCAATCACTACATATGAAATATAAATTTAAATAAGAAATGTCATATTCTCAATCATTATAATAATTAAATTTAATATGATATATAAATTGATAGTATATTTTATTATAACTAATATATATATATATTAAATTTACATAGAATAGATAGTTATTCTCGGAAAGTCTTTTCCACATAAATGTATTAAGATATATATCCTAGTTTAGAATATGCATATTATCATATATTATAATTGTATGTATTCTTAAATAAAAATAAAAATTATAAAATATTTGTTAAGTAAATAAAAATAACTCTTTAGGGGCGGTGGGCCTAGTTGGATTGGCTAAAGTATTTTATTGCAAGCAAGAAGTCACGAGGTCTAGTCTCAATGACAAGAGGTCATGAAGCCTAGTCTCCCCTTGTCCTTGTGGTACCATAGGAGTGTTATGCAAAATAATTCTTAAATAATTCTAAATTAAAATAGTAATAGAATCTCCAAATAAATTAAAAAATCAAGATATGCAAGTTACCTTAGATTAGAAGTAATTTTCTTTACAATATTTATATGAACATTATTTTAATATTTATATGAATATTATTTTTAATATTTGTATAAATTATAAAATAGTTGTAGTGCATATAAATAGATCATTAGATAGATTAAAATATTTTAGAGATTATTTTTTATTGAAGAGGTATTTTATTTTTGATCATTCTCAAAATATACATTATTATAAAACAATTAAATAGAAAATAGTTCAAACATGATAATTTCAATATATTATGTTTATTTATCATTTTGTTTACTATTACTTTTAATATTTTGTTTGTTATTAAATATTAATAGTTTTATGTGTAAATTAATTATCAAATTTAAGAATTTTTGTTAGCATTCATGTTATTTTATCTATTCTAATACCATTCATAATTTGTAACATAAAAATTTGAACCTATTTTGTTTGTATATAACAAATTAATTGAAAATATAGATTTGAGAAATATATCTCTATTTTTTTACATAAATTTATCTAGAATATATATAATACTATCACTTATATAATATATTTATACATAAATTTATTTACATAAATAAATCACATTTAACTTAAAACTTCAAAAATCTAACAAGCACTCTTTCATATGAATTGATAATTTTTAACATAATTAATATAATGTTTAACTGTTTTATTTTATTTTTTAATACCATTATATACTTGGAGTTCATATGAGGAGGACAAAACACTCTTCAAAGCTCAACTAAGAATTTGTCTTTTAATATAAAATTGAGAGTTAAAATATAAACATGCATAGTTTATGCAGCCAAAGAATGGACAAAAAAATCAAAACTTAAAAACTCTAAAGCATTAAAATATTGCCCACTGTGTCCCTAATAAAGTAAGAATACTAAGGAATGAAAGACTAAAAAATAAATAGAAGAAATAATTATAATGCATTGTGAACAAAGTTATATTAGGGTTGGTAGATAGTCCAAAATGATATTTAGATGTAGTTAAGATGCTTTTAGTAAGTTGTTTCTATATATACGTTCCTAGACAAATTTTTGGGTGGATCAAATGCTTGACTAGTTCAAGTAATCACTTACATACATTTTATTAAATTATCTTTACTTATTGTAAAATTGTTTGTTAGTTTTTTATTATACAAAATAAAGTGTTGATATTAGTTTTATTAGCGAGTTGGTTTATAGTTAATTGAATATTTTTTATATTGATAGTTAATCTTGTTTAAATAATTAAAGTTATGGAGATATAATTCTAATTAAAAAAAAAAATCGCCTCTTTAATGAGTGTCCACTTATTTAATCACCTCATCTTATTGTATTTTAATCTTTTAAGTTATTGCTAGATGTTAGTAATTTGTTGTGTTAAATCTTTGTGAGCTTACAAATTTTCCTACAAGAGACGTGAGATAGGTTTACTATCTAAAGAAAGATGCTAAAGTGAAATATTTGTATCCCCACTTCATGAGGATAATATGCATGTGAAACTAAATCTAAAAATTGATCCTCCATAAATGTTTAATAGTTATGGCTTATATTATTGTATCCTTGGTTTGAATATTGTGTAATCAACAAGAAGTTAGTATATCTTTTTTGTCATCCCACTTTGATCATATAGGCTTCAAATCAAGTGTGACATTTAGTGGTATCAAAACTTATATGGGATCCAACAAGAAGAGATGTGGATATGGTTTTCTATTAGGATCTTATTGGCCACCTAGATGCAACTTGCCATGAATATGAATATGTTTCTCCATGTCATAAGTTTCCCTTTTAGTTTATGGTAAAGATTTTAACTTGTGTCATAAAGGTTGACACCTAAACTAAAGGGGATGCCTATGTAGTAGATGATGAAACCATGTTTAATAATATACCACTCCTTAGGCATCTAGTTTGAATGATTATCTAGTCTAATTATGAACAACTTAATTTTTGCATAAAGAGTTGAAGAGTTAATTTTATATTAAATGAGTAATTAAGATGTACACATTTTAACTAATGGTGTGTATTAATTTGGTGAATTCAAAATTTTATATCTAATCTCATGTTTTGAAACCATGTCACATTTTTAGAGAACTTGAGAACCTATCACATTTTTGCATAGTTTACAAACTTGTGAACTATGCAACATTCAAAATTGGGCCTTATTGTTCTTTGAACTTTAATTCATTTGCTTCCTTCTATTCACTATGTTGCACTTTTTGTGACTAGATGAACCATGTCAAAATTTTGTGAGCTCGTAGACTTTGTGATAATGTAAGCCTCATTCCTTTTCCTTTTTCCTTTCTTCTTTTTCATTTTAACACTTTATTGTAGGTTCACATTTTTTATTAATGAACAAATCTTTTGCATTTTCATAGGCTCACAAACCTATGAAAAGTGTGACACAATGAACTTTGCACATTATTTCCCTTTGACTTGGATGTTTTCCAATCCCTTTGAGCACTTAGGCACATTTGAACAAAAGTAAATAAAAAGGGGATTAAAATTAAATAATTTAAGGATCTTGAATGCCTAGGACTTGAAAACACTTAGGATTTTATAGGGTTTTTAGCAGTTTTCAACAAAGTAATCCATTTAAGATTTTCTAGATTGAGTATAACTGATGGGAAAAAGGGAAAGGGAAAACAAAATAGGCAAGTACCTAGCTAAATTTTACAATTTTTAGAGGGTGTTCGAATAGTGGCTCTAGTTAGGGATGTATATCACTTGTGAGCACAACAAGAATTTAAAATAACTCTTTGGCACCAAACCACAAAAGGAACACCACAACAAGTGACTGGGATAATTTAATTCCTTGTCATGATAAACAAGGGTCATGATCACTTAGGGATAAAATATGAGAAAAATACAAAAATATGTGACATGTACTCACCATTTAAAATGCTTCATTGCTTACAAAAATTAATACCTTAGATGTTGACCATTGAATAGCAGCTCTATAAGTTATCTAGTTAGATTTCTGAGATGATATGCATTCAAGTCACACTTCTCAAGAATCTCATATGCCCCGTCCTCTAATTTAGAATTCCACAAGGACCATATCACTAATCTAGAATTTTATTTTTAGTCTTCTTATGAAAGATGAGGTTCATTGCTTGATTTTATAAAAAATATTATCATGTGAAAATATCCTATTATCATCCAACTTTATCAATTCCAAAATATTTTGAGAGACCACACCATCTTGTTCTTCTTCAATATCATGCGAGAAATTCATAATATATATGCAATTCTAGGCTACAACATATTAAATTTTACTTCATAGATTAGCTCAAATGGGATTTTTCCAATAGCCCATTTGTAAGTTATTCTAGTATCCCACAATACATACTTTAATTTTTCATCCCACCTCTTCTTATTTATATTCAACATTATTTGTATTATCTTAACTAGGCTCTTTTTGTTGGGCTCAACCTATTAATTTCTTTGAGGGTGATAAGGGGATGAGTGAATTAGATTAATCCCAAACTTAGAACATATATTCAATATTTCCTAGGATCTAAAACACATAACATTATCAACATTAATCCTTATAGGGACACCAAACCTAGCTATTATATTATTGATCGTAAAGTCTACTACCACCTTAGATGTAGCATTGTGGATGGAATTACCTCAACCCACTTGATGAAGCAACTAGTGGATACAAGAATCCACTTATATCCATGGCTAGACTTCTCTTTAATCTCTCCTAACAAATATATCCCCCACTATTGAAAAGAAGCATCAAATAGGACCTCCATGATAGGGAGCACACTTGCAAACTTTAGGTTACCAAAAAACCTTTGGCAAGTACATCACATATTATTACCATCCCATCCACATCCTTAAACAACTTGGACCACCAATATCCTTCCCTGAGGATCTTATGGAAATTTGTCTCAGCTTTGAAGTGTCCTCCACAAACACCATGGTGATACTCATTCATTACTTTATTAACTTGTTCTTGGTCCATGAATTTTAGTAATAGACCATCACAATTTCTTCACATGTCAATTAATTATGTATTAGCACATATCCCTAGGACTACAACATCAATATTATCTACTAGTTTTCACTCATCTCAAGAGAGTAATTCATATTTTCTAGATAAAATTATATTACATTCTTATACCATGAATTATACTTTGAATGAAAAGAACCAAAACCATTGCTTGAATCTATTTCATTTGCATTTGTTGCTTCCAAATTAGCATTTTCCATCAACTTGGCTAGGCTTTGACCACTAACCAACTTCATAATTTTGTACCTCCATGTCATATTCTTGGATTTTCTTAATTGACTTGCATATTTTACCTAATTATTGTTGTTGAATGAGAATACCCTTCTATACTATGTGAGGCACATATGCAATAATTTTTGCACCTATGAGACATGATCCAAAAAATTCATAGTTTTCAAAAGGGAATATGCATGTTTCTCCATAATTGAGTATTTCAACTTAGTAGCTTGTAATGGTTTACTAAAGAAGGAAATAGATTTTTATACCCTTCTTTGTTCTTTTGGAGCAAGTCAACAATGATTGTATAGAAAGAAAGAGAAAATATGAAATGGTCTAAAATAGTTTGGGTTTACCAAAATGATGAATTATATGCTTTTATAAGAAAATATATGCAAAAAATATGGGTATTAGCTCTATGACTAAAGAATGGGTTATTTCTAAACTATATTGACATGGAAATGCTAATTTTTTTGTCTACATAATGCCATGGATTCTACATTGAACCTATGCATTGTTTAGGGTTGAGTATGTGTTGGCATATGGCTTATGGTGTTGTCATTGATGGAAACCTAAGTCATTCATCCGGTCCACAGTTTAGTATTGGTTCATACCGGCAAAACATAATGAAGAACAAGGTATCCGGTTAAAGGTAAAGATGTTGATCTGTATACTTCACCAGACTATTATTTTGAGTTGTGGATCTCAGAGAAAGGTATGTTGATGTTCATACTACCTTATTCAAGAAGTATCGAGGTGCACATTTACTTGTGTATGATCTAGGAGATTCGATGTATTGATTTTATGATTATTAGTACTAGAAGGCCGACTTGGCGGATATAGTCGTTGTAGATATCTAAGGAGTAATTGGTTAAATGTTTTTATGTTTGAACATGCTAATTTGGGTCCTCACTATGCTATGGATGACTATGGATGGTACACATAAAAAATTAGTTGAGGATTTAGCCGACAATTGGAAAGTATTTTATGTTTTATTAAAGCCGACATATGGATGATCAAATCTTTGATAGCAAATATATATGTAAGAGATTAGTTGTATCATTTTGGAGATGAGAATGTGTGAGATGCGAAGTATATTAGTGTGGTGCGAAATTCAGAAGGACAATAGTGTGAATTTATCTATGTATGGATTTATGATGTGAATTGCAGAGCAGAGTAGAGCGAAGTGTAGAATCAGACAAAAGGTCCAGAATCTGATCTATGAGCCTAACCAGAACTGTAACCTGACATAAGTAGATGTTATTACTTCAGTTAAAACTTTTAGATGGTCTTAATCTAAGCATTTTGTAAGGAAGTGAGCCTTTCTATTTTGAGCAGTGAGCTCTAGGTAGTTAGTCTGAATGCAAGTGCATTCCCATTTTGTACAACTTAAATTTGAGTACTCAAATTGTGGATTGACCTCCACCGTGGTTTTTCCCCTAACAGGGTTTCCATGTAAAAATCCTTGTGTTATGGGTGATTACTTTGTGTGTTTACATATTTCATTTGGTTTAATGTTGAAATGGTTTATATATCATATTAATAAAGCTCAAATTTGCAGAACACTAATTCACCCCCCCTCTCAATGTTCCCTTGAGTCCAACAATTGGTATTAGAGCTTAGTTCCTCAGAAGAAGTTTAGCAGGTTGAGGTAGATCTTGGTATGTAATGGACTCTGGGAGTCTTCATTAACAACTTTTGGTGGCACTCGATGACCTTGACCAGTCTAAAGCAGAAGTCTGAGAATTGAAAGAAAATCTTAGGGATGTTGAGAAATTCATTCAGACATTGAAGGATCAGATTGTTAAATCTAGGGAAAAGAGGAAGGATCTATGTGATCAGATTAAGACAAAAGAGAGCGAAAACATGGATGATGCTCACCTGAATCAAACCTTGAAGGAAATAACTGAAGAATGTGAAAATCTTGCCACAGACAATGCTACCCTAAGACATGCAATGGAATCTATGGTGCTGAAGTTGACTAAGGAGATTGAAGAAAGGAGGAAGAATGAAGAGAACCTTGCTTTGTCCCTAAAATAAAAATTTGATGAATGTAGAAGAGTAAATGTAGAATTCATTTAGTTGGAGAGTGAACTACAACTATCCAGAAAAAATGAAGAAGAACTTGAAAAACATATTATTATTCTCAAGAATGAACTTACTACTGCAAATGAATATAAGGAGAAGTTCAAGATTAGCTCAGTTAAGCTTGATAAGCCAACTCAAAATCAGAAGAGTGGAAATGACAAGCGAGGTCTTGGATATGAAAAATGAGAAAGCTCCGGATTTGGACAAAAGAATTTCAAGAAAGGTAACCAGATGAACAAAGGTGGAAGGTATCTGGTAAGACAACCTAATGCTGAAAATTTTAATGGATACTTTTTTCCTTGCAATAACTTCGGTCATATGGCTTCTCAATGTAGAATTAATATGAAATCAAGAGATTCATCATTTTTTGGTTAGTGTTTCAATTGCAAAAAGTTTGGTCATAAATCAATTGAATGCAGAAATGTGTCAAACTACTTTGTCAATAGAAGGAATGTTGAATGTTATACCTATGCAAGATTTGTTCATATTGATAATCAATGTAGATCAAGAAGAAATAAATGGAATAATTGGTTTGGACAAGGAAATATTGTGTGCTAAAATTGCAAAAACTATGGTCACATTGCAAGATTCTGTAGAAACAAAAATGCGGATAGAAGAGGTTTGATGTATCAGGGCAGAAACACACAAAATGATAATAAAGAAAAAGGAAAAATGATTCTGGATAAAATAAGAGATTAGCTGAAGAAGACATGGTGAGGAAGAACGAGTCTGATGCTGGAAATAGTTTTGCATTGGAACCTACTTTCGGTAATTCCTCCGGAAATTGATTTCAGGCCATTGGTTTAGGGGGAGTTTTTCAAGAAAATTATTTTTACCCTATCCATAAGCTGATACCAGAATGCAAAAGATTGTCAAAAAGGTGTATTAATGATATGTAGAGGGTTTGGAAAACATGCACAAGGAAATTCAAGAAATAATAGGTCCGTAGAAGAATTTTTCGTTGTCTGAGAAAACAAGGTATCCAAAAAACCTAGGGAAAAATAATTTATTACAAGTGTGTGAGCTATAAAAGACAAGTTGAAACTCTCATTTGTCACTTTGCATCAAAGAAGAGAAGTAGGTGAGCACCTTGCAATAGAATTTCAAAGGAGTGAAGTTAGTTTAGTGGCGAATCTCTAAATCCATCGGGTATTTCAGTTGCTTTTGAATTTCCATATAATTTGGCATGCGGTTGTATGAAAGGTAGAATGGAACAAATCAAAGGGTCAATCAATTTAGATGAATTCAACAGTGAAAAGATTAGGGCCGTGAGAAATTTTTTGTTGCCCAATGAATTGATGTGGTTGAGAGAAGCCAAATACAAGAATTTGGACATTTGGAATGAGTTTCCCTATTTCGAGAATGCAAAAATCGTTAAATTCAGTTTGAGAAGATTGAATAACGACACTTTGATTCTGGACAAACCCTACATCATTTCGAAGGAAGTAATTGGAAATTTGACTAGATTATGCAAAGTTAGGGATATACCGAAAAAGAAATCCATCCAGAATAAAGAAGTTGAAACCCTAACCAGAGTTATTAGAGATAAAGGGCACTAATAATCTCGACAATTAAAAACCCTATGACAAGGTACATTGCACACAAAGTGTCATATAAAATCTTGTTCAAAAACAAAGAAGGAGAAACCTCGACTGGTATAGTTTACATTTCTCACAAAATGATAATGGAAGGTCAGGATTTTGACCTATGCAGACTGCTAAAGGATCAACTGATGGAGAATGTGCAATTAACAAAAGAGACAAATTAGCCTTTCAAGTTTGGTACTTTGGTAATATGTCTAGTAATGTACTTTCTAAATTGTTTATCGATGAGAAACAATGTGGTGTGGAAAGTAAATGAACTGGTGTGCAAACAAATCTACACACACTCTAAGAGCTTGGCTAACTGGGATCAAGAATTTGGAAATTTATTTAAGAGTTTACTAGGAAAGTGTGGCTCAGTTGGTATTTCTCTTCCAGTAAGAGCACTTAAAGTTGGTTCCTCCTTCGGTGGGATGGAGAGAAAGAAGAAAAGAGAAAAAGAAAATATTGTTTGTACTCCTCTGAAATGCAAGATTTCAAAAATTGAAGGAAAAGGAAAGGAACATGAGATTGTGGATATACCAGATGAGGAATCCGATGAGGAAACTGAGGACACATAGGGAAAATAATTGGAATCAATTGAGCCAAAACAAGAAAAGGAAATGATAGAAGCAAGTGAAGAAGAAGATGACTTGACAAAAGAGAAGTTGCAACAACTTATTCATAAGGAAGATGGAATGCAAAAAATTGTTCAATTATATGGTCCATCACACCATCATATGATTAGGATATGATTCTAAGTGTACTAAGTGCTCATGTTGTGCACAATCAGATCAAATTGGAGAGTTTGCAGAATATTTTACCTGAAGAAATGATTGAATGCATTAAGGAAACTATGGACTCTGAGTCTCAAAACAAAGAAGTAGGAGAAGTAATCCTACATTTGAAGGAGCGGTTTAGACTATCACTTACCAAGTTGAAAAAAAAAATGAATGAGCTGAGGCAATGCATAAGTGCAACAAATAACATCTACAACTATTTCATCCATTGGCCTCGTGTAGTTGGGAAATACAAAAAGAAGTTGGAGCAAATTGAAACAAAATTGAATGGGATTGGAAAAAGTTTTTATATGTTTTAGGATTAGGATGGTACAATCAAGAAAATAATTCAAGAGCTACAGTCTAAGCACACAAAAATTCAATTCACTAAAAACACACTTGTGGACACTTTTTAGAAAGTGAAGGACCTAACTGAATGCAGACTTGAACAGATGGTTGAGATGTTGAGGAAAGGTGAAAAATTAGAGGATGCGATCACAATCCCATAATCCCTCACTGAGATTTTCAACATGACATATAAGAATAACAACATGATCATAATAATTGGGATTGCAATAGAAGCTTGGAAGAAATTTCTTCCGGAGATGAAAGAAAATCACAAGATAATTTTCTAACTCAAAGTAGCAGTTGTTCTTTTTCAAAATTTTGAATCAATTTTGAAGTATTGGTTATATTTCAAAAGGGTATATTGAACACGTGTTTTGTCATTGATGTCAAAGGGGGAGAGAGAGCAGTGAAAAATGCCTCATCAATCTCAGGGGGAGCTATGTTTTAAATTTTTTAAGTTTGGCAACGTACTCATATTGGTTTTGACACTTAGTCATTATTCACTAATTGTTTCCATCAATGCCAAAGGGGGATATTGTTGGCATATGGCTCCTAGTGTTGTCATTGATGGAAACCTAAGTCATTCATCTAGTCCATAGTTTAGTATTGGTTCATACCGATAGAACATTATGAAGAACAGGGTATCCAGTTAAAGGTAAAGATGTCGATCTATATACTTCACCAGATTATTATTTTGAGTTGAGGATCTCAGAGAAAGGTATGTTGATGTTCTTACTACCTTATTCAAGAAGTATCGAGGTGCGCATTTACTTGTGTATGATCTAGGAGATCCGGTGCATTGATTTTCTGATTATCAGTACTAGAAGGCCGACTTGGCGGATATAACCGTTGCAAAAATCTAAGGAGTAATTGGTTAAATGTGTTTATGTTCGAACATGCTTATTTGGGTCCTCACTATGCTATGGCTAACTATGGATGGTATGCATAAAGAATTAGCTGAGGATTTAGCTGACAATTGGAAAGTATTTTATGTTTTATTAAAGCCGACATATGGATGATCAAATCTTTGATAGCTGATATATATAAGAGATTGGTTGTATCATTTTGGAGATGCAAATGTGTGAGATGCAAACTATATTAGTGCGTGGCGCAAAATTCAGAAGGATAGTGGTGTGAATTTATCTATGCATGGATTTATGATGTAAATTGCAGAGTAGAGTGAAGTGTAAAATCAGGCAGAAGGTCCAGAATTTGATCTATGAGCCTAATCAAAACTGTAACTTGACTTAAGTAGATGCTATTACTTCAGTTCACACCTTCAGATGGTCTTAATCTGAACATTTTATAAGGCAACGAGCCTTTCTATTTTGAGCAATGATCTTTAGGCAGTGAGCTTGAATGCAAGCGCATTCCCATTTTGTAAAACTTATATTTGAGTACTCAAATTGTGGATTGACCTCCACCATGGTTTTTCCCTAACAGGGTTTCCATGTAAAAATCCTTGTAGTGTTATGGTGTTGTGGATGATTACTTTGTGTATTTTCACATTTCCTTTGGTTTAATGTTGAAATGGTTTAAATATCAGATTAATAAAGCTCAAATTTGCATAACACTGATTCACCCCCCCTCTCAGTGTTCCCTTGAGTCCAACAGTGTGTACCCTATAATATGGGTAATTATGCTTAGCCTTTATAAATACAATCTCTCTGTTTCTGCACTCTTTTTCTTTTCTTTTCCAAGTTTAACCTTCTATACTCTACTATTAGACTAGCATTATGTAGAAATATTTTCTTAGCAATATCATTATGTCCCTAGGGGATATCTTCTCATATTTCAACCCCTATAAAACTTGAGTAAATAATTGAAAAAAAAACATCCTAGAATGATATGTAGTCTTAGGTTTATTTTAAAGCACTAAATTGAAGTGTTTTAATGTTTCTTCTCTTTTTAATGCTTCTAGGACGATAAATAGTTGCAAATGAATATCTTTAAATATAAGCGCATAACATCAAACTGTCTAAACATTTCCACAAAATATAACCTTATCCTTATAAGTTTGACCTATAACAAAAAAAAATCTTTTGTGTAACACATCCTAATAATAGATCATAAAGTATTTTATATATGATAAAATAATTGCATAAACTTATCTTACAATTTTTGTCTTTTATAATACAACTAAATATTACCCTTAAACATCACATTCAACTAAATTGTTACGATTTAACAAACTATTCAATCAAAATCATCAAAAACTAAATCTAACTCTCACTGTATTAAGCATCTAGTAAAAATCTCATCTTATATACAAAAATTGACTAAATTTAATATCTAAAAAATAATTATATTAATTAAATAATTAAATAATTATTAATAAAAAATAAAAAACACCATTCACATAAGCAAACAACAATAACTATTAGTAACATCAAGTTCAAAGATGTCAAAAACAAAAAGTTCAAACAATTTATCATCTAACCAAACTTCTCTAATAAAAAATAAAAAATATATGTATATAATATACTATAAAGCAAAACAAAAATAAATTTAAATCACCTACACTTTAATCCTTTTTGTTCCTCATAAACCCATCTATCTTTTTAGATGGAGAGAATGAAATCTTTTTTAGTCTATATCAAAATATTGAAAAAATATAATTAAATATATAGAAATAGATATAAATGAATGTGAAATAGATAAAATAAGGAAGAAGTTTATGTTATTGTAATAAAAATAAAAATAAAAATATAGTTGACAATAATTAAAATTCAATGATCTATTATTTTAAATATATAATAATTCTAAAAAAATCATTTTTTAATTGAAATTATAAAATATTTTTAATATATGAAATATAAAAATACTTAATAATTTATAATATATAAACATTGGAAAATCTATTGACATTTTCTTAATAATCTTTGAATTGGATTGTTCAATAATATGTATATATTTTTATCATTATTAATGTTTACTTTATCTATATTAATTGAGATGTATAGTATCTCAATTTATTTTATTTTATTTTGAAAATATAATTACTTTTTTAAGATGATAAAAAAATAGTAAATTAATAATTAATGTTAGACACATTTAATACACATTTATTTTTAATAAATTTATGCTAATAATATCTAAAGATGAGAAAATTTGGCAATTGGTCTAGTAACTTATTTGTTCTAAAATTTGAAATTCAAATTAACATTTAGTAATTGAATATAAAAATACTTGATAATTTAATAAAAAATAAACATTAAGTATTTTATTAATAATAATAAGCATAATGTGGACCACATTCTCTTAAAAATTAGACTAGAATCACAAATATCTTAACTGTAAAATTCAAATATCTAATAACAATATATCATTTAGAGTAACGATTATTTTTGGAGAGTGAATCTTTATCGATGAAGGACCCCAATCATCCAGAAGATCCTAACCAACAACAATAGTGTCGTCCTTATCTTCTTCTTGTTAAGTATAACACACACAAATGAGATATCAAGATCCAAGTGGGGAAACTTTCCACTCTCTCGCAACCAAAATGACCACACTGAGATGCAAAGGAGTTTCCAGATGGTCAAGGAGTCCATTCCTAGTGTCAAGGATGGAGAGAACCTTAAGACCCATTATGTTCACACTTGAAGTTATGACTATGGGTACTTCAATACACATATGACAAAGCAACACATCTTATGGGGGAGAAACATCTCTACTAACAAGAAAAGGTGGCACATGAGCAACCATATAAGAAACGCTAGCCTACTACAATAGAAACTACAAAACCACTTTGTTATCTTAATTGTAAAATGTGTAAAATAGAACAATAAAAAGAGCAATAAACTAAAATAATGGCTAAGCAAAACACATGTTTACAAAAATAAAATTCAAATATCTAATAATAGTTATATCATTTAGCATAACAATTATTTTTGGAGAGTGGATCTCTATCGACAAAGGACCCTAATCATCCACGAAATCTTGGCTATCAACAATAGTTTCATCCTTATCTTTATCTTCTTCTTATCAAGTAATAACACATACAAACAAGATGTCAAGGTCCAATTGGAGAAACTTTCCACTCTCTTGCAACCAGAATGACCACACTGAGATGCAGAAGAGCTTCCATATGATGGAAGAGTCCATCCACAGTGTCCAAGATAGAGAGAACCTTAAGATAAAATTGTAACTGAGTACGTCCACACACATGACATATCAACACGGACACATGAACAACCATATAAAAGAGGTTAACCCAATGTTCAATTAAAGTTTACAAACAAAACCTCCAAAACCATTTTGTTAACTTAGACTTAAATAACATTAGAACAAATGATACTTTTGTGGCATGGGTGGGCAAATTGTTACCCTCTCAAAGAAACCTCCTAAGTTGGTCGTTGACACTTCCCCCTCACAAAATTCTAAATTATTTTTCGAAAAAAAATTGAATAAAATATATTCCTCGGTAAAAGGGAATAAGATATTTTACCGTTCAAGCAAGCCTTAAGATTTTTGCTTTCATTTATTTTTTTACTGCACGCTCTTCGGAGCTCCGTACCGTAACGGCACAGTAAATTAATTATTTACTCACCATGATTAGAACCAGAAATTCAGCGGTCAAATATTTTTTGGTGAGTACGTCATTCAATCACAGGCACACGCCTGTCAATACGAATTCACCAAACTTTTCACGAGTAAATTGAAAAGTTTTTACTGTTTAACTGGGCCCACCATAAAACAATAAAACAGAATCGTATCGGGTAAAGAAATTCCACACACTGGCCGGTGCCGTAGATTCGATTGAGATTTTGTAGATATGCCGGCATAGGTGAAAAGACGGTCGTCGGAAAAGGTTGGAGACGCCGAGGCCGTCGGATCGGCTACCACCTGTCATATCATCCGTACGTTGGAAGGTGTATTAGTTTTACGGTTTTTGTTTTGTTTTTGAAAGGTCGGTGGGGTTGTGGACAAGAGTGTCCAATGTGAGGAAACAAGGAAGCATAAATGATGGGAGGGCAATTAAATTATGGAATTGGAAAAAAGTTACATGATTAGGAGAAAAGATTCAATATTTTAATTACATTATGGAATTGGAAAATATTAGATTTAATATTTTTTTAATGGAGAATTTGATATCATCTAGGTATGAGAGCATGATTCTATATTGATTCTTTTATTTTTTGGTCGAGTGATAAGGAGGGGTTTTTGTTTTGTCAAAGCCACACATACCATGACTTTATATTGACTCTTTGATCTTTTGATTGAGTGTCAAGGAGGGGTCTTCGTTGTATCAAGGTCACGAGTCTATCATAATATTTTTTTGATTGAGTTAAGAACCGAGTGGTCTCTGTTCTGCCAAGGTCACAACTCTATCCTAATATCGCTTCGATTGAGAATTAAGAACTAAGTGGTCTTCATTCTACCAAAGTCACCTAGGGCACAATCTAAGTCTTGTCCCTTATATCATACCTCTAGGGGTTTGAACCTTAGTGGATGGCATAATCAAGGACCACACCATCACCCTCATTTTGCCAAAATCACCTAGGGCACAATCTAAGCCTCGTCCTTATATCATACCTCTAGAGATTCGAACCTTAGTAGATGACATAATCATGGAACACACCATCACCCTCACCGATTGTGTTCAATTAATTGAGCTACAACCTTTTTGGTAAGATTCAATAATTTGATTAAAACAAAATTGAGCCTATTTTAGTATTTGAGTGTAATTGATTTTTTTCTTAAAACAAAAAATGTACATTTTATGTTGGTATTGGGGACGGTTAATGTTTAAATTTGATGAGTGTATGATTGTATATACACATTTTGTTGCAAAATAGAATCAAAATCTTACAAATATTGTATCACATGAAAAAGAAGATTTTAGAGAGATTATCATTTTTTTTATAGGATTATATATAAAGTATGTCTTAGTAGTTGAAGGACAACTTTGAGTAAATATCCATCATAAAAAGGGCTTAAAGTTTCCTCCAGTGACTCAAGGGCCTTTCTATTTAGGACAAAACTTATATGACATTAAAAAAAAAAATTCTAATTGCATATGGTTGTATAAATCTTCACTGCTAATTAAAATTTCTAGACATAATATAATTTAAAAATCCATGAAATCATTGCTCTAAAATTACTCTTAATTTTCTCAATTAAGAAACTTTATCCAAACCCCATTTGGGGACCATAGCCTTAGTGGGTGTGATGGTTTATTACAAAGAAAAATAAGTGTTTATGTGGTGGTCCTATGCAAACATGGTCTCCCATTTTTGAAGTTTATTATTTGTATGTCAAGGTACTCTTATATTTCTAGAATAACATGGTACATTTTACATTGAATTTTTTAGATTGAAATTGTGTATAGATTCTTTATACCTTTCTAGTACAATTGCAATAGACTTGAAAACTTAATGTTTCTAGACATGGTACACATTTTAGAATTTTCACCTAAAAATGTGAGAAGTTCATTTTTGGATTCTACTTTTCAATTAAGGATTGGATACTATAAAGTTGCATATTAATAATATTTTCACATGATTGACAATTATGTTTTTATGTATTGAAGTTTTACATCTTTTTAGTACAATTGTAATTGACTTGAAAACCTTGTGTCTCTAAGCATAGTACATATTTTAGAATCTTCATTTAAAAAGTTGAAGAACTCATTTTCAGATTCTAATATTTCAATTAGGAAGGAACATAAATTATGCACTTACATAACAATAATATTGTTGCATAGATTATGCCTTTATTTTTATTTTACATTTTTCTTAGAGATTTTATTTTTGTTTTCTATTTTCCACATCATATTCTACTACAAAAGTAGTAAAAAAATAACATGAGACCTTGCTTACAATTGTACTCACATCACTTGGGTAGGGAAAACACTCCTATGAAGGTGTATCCTTGTTTAGATAGGGAAAAATCTATTATAAGGTGGTTGTTTAGGAAAGGAATGCTATTTTATACGGTTGCATCTTTGTTTTGACAAGAAAAGTTCTTTTGTTGAGGTATGCAAATAGGGTGGACTATCAAATTTAAGCCTTAGAGAAGGGCCTAAAGTTTCCTCCATTGGCTCAAGGACTTCTCTATCTTAGGGTATAACTTATATGACATTTAAAAAAAAAATGAATTCTAATTGCATATGGTTGTATAAATCCTCATTTCTAATTAAAATTCCTAGACATAATATAATTTAAAATCCATGAAATACTTGCTCTAAAATTACTCTTAATTTTCTCAATTAAGAAACTTTATCCAAACCCCATTGGGGGACCATAGTCTTAGTAGATGTGATGGTTTAATACTAAGAAAAAAAAGCGATAATATGGCAGTCCGATGCAAGAGTGGTTGTTTAGTGTTTGTAAGTCAAGATGGTCTCCCATTTTGTAAGTTTATTATTCGTATGTTAAGGTAGTCTTATATATCTAAAATAACATGATACATTTTGCATTGAAAAAATTTAGATTGAAATTATGTATAGATTCTTTATACCTTTCTAGTACAATTATAATAGACTTGAAAACCTTGGTACAAATTTTATAATTTTCACCTGAAAAAGTGGAGAAGCTCATTTTTGGATTCTACTTGTCAACTAAGGAGTGGACATTATAAAGTTGCATATTAATAATTTTTCCACGTGATTGACAAGTATTATTTTGTGGATTGAAATTTTACACCTTTTTAGTGCAATTTTAATGGACTTGAAAACATTGTGTCTCTAATCATAGTACATATTTTAGAATCTTCATCCAAAAAAGTCGAAGAGCTCATTTTTAGATTCTACTATTTTAATTAGGAAGGAACATAAATTATGCAGTTACACAACAATAATATTGTTGCATGAAGATTATGCCTTTACTTTTATTTTACATTTTTCTTAGAGATATTATTTTTGCTTTCTATTTTCCACATCACATTCTACTAAAAAAATTAGTAAAATAATATGAGACGTTGCTTATAATTGTACTGTCACATTACTTGGGTAGGGAAAACACTCTTGTGGAGGCATACCCTTGTTTGGATAGGGAAAAATCTATTATAAGGTTGTTGTTTAGACAAGGAATGATATTTTAGAAGGTTGCATCTTTGTTTTGGCAAGATGAGTTCTTTTTTTGGGGTATACAAATAATATTTATTTTTATTTGGATAATTTAAACTCACATTTTATGATTTTTTATAATAGACAAATAATAATTTATTGTTTTAAAAAGAGACTCTTTTGTTAGGGTATCCATGTTCACGCATTACAAACTCCCTTATTAAGACATGGAACTATTTTTTTAATGTAACTAGATTCGTTGTAATGCCCTAGGCTGACATGCTTATAACAAAACTTGACGAAATAAATTTTTTTTTTTTTAAAAGACAACAATACTACTAATGCAACAGTGCCATGTCACACTTGCACAACATACACACAAGTGCCACAACACACCACACCAAAGACAACAAGACAAATTCACCATTTCATAAGCAAGGTGGCAACAATGGAAGACTAACCACATGGGATAAATTCACCATGATGTATGAGAGAGAGACAAAAACACCTACATGACAATTGACTACTAAACAATGATCACGTTCTCTCACAATACCACACTAGGATAGGATGAGGGAAACATCAACCTCCAATCCACATCTAAACACATGTCACAACCCTAATCACAATGGGAAAACCTTCTTAATATTTTTCCTAACCAAGAGGCACAACTCTCCATTGAGTGGAATGATGACGTGTAACTTCCATGCAACCACAAGCTTTCCAAGATGTCTTATCACAAAGAAAAATTGCACAAGCAAACAAATACTAATCCACAAAACCCCATGGCCTATGAGGAATGTGGAGGACACCAAAAAGGCCAACCATTAAGAATTATAACCTTACCAAGTCTTCATAGGACTAGGTACACAATCTCTATAACCCTAGGTTTGACAACTAAGAAAATTTGGAAGAAGGCATGCGAAATGAGGTAAGAGAAGCCACAAGTTCCCAAAAAAAACACATAAGAAAATTCTCACACAACCACTAGACCTTGGGACCATGAGGAACAAATTTTGTTTATATGGTTTTCCCATATAAAGCTCTAAAATAAAGAAGAAAGAGTAAGTCTTGAGACAAAGATAGAAAACGGCCAAAACAAGAAAGATAGAAGGCAAAAAAATTATTAATCAATGCCATTAGGCTTAGAAAACCATTGTTTATTCGAGGTTGAGAGGTTTAAAATTTTATTTTTTTATGGAGAATGAGGTCGCCCAAGTATGAGACTAGGGCACTTAAACAATGTTAGACAAAAAAAATGTTTTAAGCCTGCAAAACCAGGATACCCTAGTGATGACCAAGATGCCCCATTATGCAACTAGGCCTCCCCATTGGGTACAAGGCTACCCCACTAGAATTAGTTGCATTCTGAATAGTCTATGTCAATTATGGACAAGATAGGGCCGCCTAGGTACAGTACTAGGTCATCCAACTGTGAAAGAAAACATGTAAATTTATTTTGAACACCAATTGAAAGATTCATAAGTTCATTTTAGCCTTTGCACAGTATAATAATAAATGCATAAAGCACTCTTGCTTAGTTCCAACACCGAGACATGTAACTAAACCAATACTCTTTCCATTACCAATTTTACAACCCTTCTTAATGAGAGGTCCAATACAACATTATTAAAAATTTCATAAAGGAAAGAAACATAATAAGCATAAGAACCTTGCCACATTGAAGTCACCACCAGCTCCACCACAATCCTCTAATAACCAATGGTGGCTACCACACCAACTAACCTCGTGGAATCAAAAGATCCACTTCCACTATTCTAGGAGATAGTCACATGGGCTACAATCACAACAATCACAACAAACACATGGAGAGATGGCTTAAACAAAAACCACACACAAATAATATATTCAACATACACATCATATAAAGCACTCAACTAAAATCTCAAGATGGATCCAACCCTTGGTCATCATTTAGTACAATCACCATGGCATAACACAATCCACATTGGACAAACTCACCAATGTCACATCACAAACCACATTGGGCCAACTCACCAATGTCACATCATATAAACATCATGGGATAAGTCACTAATAGGGTACCCTAAGGATCGTCATTGGGCCAAATCACCAATGGTGGATCACACACACACAAGACACTAGTGTAAGATGTTAGAGAAGTAGTAGGGAGTGTCATTACGGTGCTCATCGGTATGGCACACATGAAATATAGAGCCTGTCTCATACACACGAGAGTACTTGACCTTACAAGACCAAAAATCCTTGAGCTAGCATGTCTTCCAAAACATGCTTAGCCTTTACAAGCACTCAAGGCATGAGAGAGACATCCATTATCTTAGTTAATTTATTACTTGTGTTTCATTAATTATCACTTGATTAAATGAATCCCCACCAATGATTGGTCTACTTACCACTTTGGGTCAAGGAAACATTGGGAACCACTCCAAATCCTTCTCTAGCACCTTATTCCTAGGCTCTTCACACTCACCAATGAGTGCGACATAGAAAAAAATGCAAAAAATTCAATTTCATCAAAATTTTCTAGCAAGTTTCCACAAGGACTATTTCAATAATTCACGAAGGACATGTGCCTTTACACTCATGCCCCATTTTTCCTTTGAAAAAATGGGGACCCACTCTTTTTATTTTTTATGTGTCATCATTTTCCTTTTGTCATTCTTTTTCTCTCTTATGTCTTTCTTTCCCTCTTCTCTTTTTTCCCCTTCTTTATTTTCCTTTTTTTTGTTTTCTTCCTTGTGAGTACCTTGTCAGGACTTAGGAAATTGAGATTCTTCATTATGGTATACCATATTGATCAAACCTGATCCTTGACTCCTTACTTGGTACTTGATGTCTTTTTGTCTTTTTCCCTTTCAAACGCCAGGCCTTGGGCTTACTGAGGTTTACCTCCATTTTGTGCCTTAGTATTTTGAAATTTGAAGCCATGTCATATTTCAAGCGTTGTGAATTTCACTTACCCTTTACACTAAATAAATCAACACAAGGTATAGTGAAACTCTGATCTCTGACCCTAACCCTTCCTCCATGGCTTTATGAAATCTTATTAAGATCTTTGACTTTCAAACACCAGAGATACTGTTTACCGCCTTTCTTATAGAGGTGAAAGAGGTAAGATTTATCCCCAATCTCCGAACCTTGACAATGTATGAACACTTAGCAAAATCTTTATTTTCAAGATGTGCTTTCAGACTTTGGGTACCAAATGGACCTTTTACATGCTTCCTTATTCAAGTAGGAATTATGATGGATCTTTGACCTCTAATGTTTGAAATCATGGTTAACTACCTTCATTCAAAATAATGAGAATGATAAACATACCTTTATTAAATCGTTCTCAAAATCCATGCTGAGTAGGAAAAGACAAATCGGGTTTCAGGTTATGGAGGTTCAACTTAACCAATGCTTCAAATATTATAGTAACCCATAAACAAGATCTTCAAACCCTAAACTCTGAAATGTCTTTCAAACTTCACGGATTGGGCATACCTCTTAATTCTAAAGAAGATCACAAGAAAGAGGTATGAGGTATCTTTGAACCCCAATTCTCGAGACATCTTTTGGACTTAGCATGTCAGAAATATCTCTTAAGCAAAGAACATTGTCAAGAATGTATCAGGTGTGAATGATCTTTGACACTTGATCTCCAAAATCATGACAAAGTCATCTTTTCCTTAGTAGAATGAATGATTTCAGAAATCATTCTCTTAAAAATATCAATGAAGTTGGAAGAATAAGGATTTTCGGACATTCGGCTTTGAGGATTTGTCTTTCCAAATGCCAACTCTTAAGAATAAACAATAGATAGTAGTCCCAACACCCAAGTCCTGATATCATTAAATATTTCAAACTTTTTGGATCAGACATACCTCCTAATGTTTGATGAAACACTACAAACAAGACTTAAGGGTTAGACCCAACTCCCGACTCTCGATAACTTTAACCCTTTCAAATATTAGTGGTTGGACTTGCTCCATAAGTCCTTTGAAACATTTCAAACACAAGGTATGGGGTATATCTGAATCCTGACCTCCAAAGAATTGAAAACATGAACTAGTTAAGGATATTTGAGTCATTTGATAAGAGGGATGAGGGATGCCTGATCCCTACTTCCCAAATGACCATTTGTATGAAGATTTAATTCTTAAAGGAAAAATGCTCTAATCCTTTGGTACAAGGTAAGGGATAAGCCTAAGGCCCAACCTCAAAAATTCACGTGATCTCTAACCTTCTTTCAAACAAGTTATTATTTTACAACATGAGATATATCAGGACAAATATAACTTGGTTTTTGAAATCCTACTTTCTTCTAATATAAGTAAATGGTGACACATGATGTTTTTATGTGTAGGAGATACACCACCAAGGGATTTCACAAAGAATAAATAAAACATCGATGGAGGATCTCCTAAAAGTTGTTGTAATCGAAAAATGAGATGCAAGAGCAGGTTACACAGATGGGCATTAGTAAAATGATGCCGAAGACAATGTGATTTTTCATATCTCCAAGATTTTGAGGAGATGGGCATTGGAATTATGAAGCTGCTCATTGATTCTAGTTCACTTTAGTTTGATTTTTAGTTATTTCTTGCTTTCCTTAAAATTAGCAAAAGACTCGACTGCAACTAGGGCACCCAATTCAATCTTATTTTATTTTTAAGTTGAAATCAACTCCAATTAGGGCATCTAGTTACAGTTTTATTTAATTTTTAGTTTTCTTTTAGTTTAAAAATCAAGCATTGGAGGTACTTCTAGTTAGCCTTTTTATCAGATCCACAGTTTTAGGAATTGATTTTTTTATATATCTTTGGTTCTGGATCATTTATAAGGATCCAATCTTGATGTAGCTTTTTGCAATTAAAAAATACAATCTCAACATGGAATTTCCTAGTGACTTTGTGAATTATTAATTCAATCAAAAAGTTATGCCGTTTGCATGCATCTTGATTTGGTATCATGGTGATGTCATGCATATTTTATTTCAACTTGAATTATCAAATTAGTAAGGTTTCATTTGTAATTGTGGACTTAAGTAGGATTTTGTCTTAGATCTATGTGTGCTTGATGACATTCTAATTGTATGAAATCTAAAAATCTTATGTGGTGACTTATTGCCTTTGAAGATTGCATTGTTATTGTTGGTAAATGTGTGAAATACTATTTGTTGTAATGGTGGTTTATAAATATTGCTTAAACATACAAAAATGATGAATAGAATGTTTCTTGTGATTGTCCAATTAGTTTAAATTTCCTTTACATTACTTCTTGTTACCCTTTCTATCTTTTGAATTTTATTTGAAATCAAGTTTGGAATTATTGAAAGAGCATCAAATTATTGTAAATCTGCTATATATATTAACATGCAATGCATTTGTTGAATTGTTAGACCTATTATTTTAAGTTGCATGTTATTTCCAAGAATTTTAAATCTACATCCCCTCGTGAAACTACATAACTGTGCTACCCGCGTGGTCATGACTTGACAAAAAGGAACATTGGAGTAGTTCTCACTACTTTTCAAGAGAGGCAATTAACCCTAATTTCCTAGCATGTTGTGTGTGACTAAAATCACCCTCAATAGGAAAACTTCATTAAAACATTCAAATTCATCATTTTTCATGAAAAAAATTCAAATTTTCTTGTTATTTCTACAAGCCAAAAACAAAAAAATCCCAAATACTCCATTAAAATTTCACCAAGAATTAATTTTTAAATTTAAAAAATCTAAAGATACCCTTTGGTAGAAAAAGTTCTCAACACTTGTTTTAAGTTATAGAACACTCATTATACACAATTCCCAAAAAATTGGTTATTATAACCTCATATTTTGGAAAATCTAAAACATAATTGAAATAACATAATTAAGCATGGTAAATCTCTAATTGACATATGTTGGGAGGATTCTACACTCCCCTAAACCTATTCCTATACATAAAATTGAAAGAAATTCATAAAATTAATAGAAACAAGCAAAATACTTCAATTCTTTTAAAAATTTGAAACATAGAGCACATCACACATGTCAAATGAGAGCCCACAAGAACTGAAAAGCACACTCTCTAATCGATTCCTAACCCAAAAAATCCTCTGCCGTTTGTACTCCCAATCAACAAATTACATTTTTTCCAAAAGAGGGTTTTTATCAGATAAATTTCTTCACAAATAAAACATAAAATGAAAATGAAGTGCTTTTCCCTATTTACCCTTTTTGAATTTTCAATTAAAAAAAAAAAAAAATTTAATTTCCATTTCCTTAATTCCCATTTTCCTCAAAATCCAAATAGACACATCAATCAATTTGTAAATAACCTGTATCATTTCAATTTTTAATTTAAATCCATATAAGCATATATTCATTTAAATTTATGGAATTCAAAATTCAAACAAGATATTTAAATCGCATTCCTTGAAACTCCCAACCCAAGTAATTTTCGTAATTTAATTAAACAATAGTTTAACTTCATTTCTATTTTTATTTTATTTTCCCCTTTCTCGAAACACAAAAAATATTTTAAAAATCAGTATAAGAATCATTTAAATTGTTAATATTCCATTTGTAAAAAACATAAAATTTAAACCATTAATTAAATCAAACATTCACTGGTCATTCATGACACAGGGATTTTGAAATAATTCCTAACTTGGATTCAAGTTCACATAAGGTCAAATATGACACATACCATACTCTATTCAACTACTATTAGGGAATGGATAGGGAGGCCCAATGCGACATCTCCAAATTAATCACCTTGGGGAATAACTCAAACTTGTGTATCAAGATGGAGAAATAACCTTGTACCTGTAACAATTCAACACATGCCAAGAGTACCTGATCAATGTATATATAGTCGAAGCACAACATAATCACCCAACGAGGTTCAATAGCATAAAACATAAAAAAACATCTATACATATGTCATATAAATTATTCCTTGAACATTAATAAACATGTTCACATTTAACCACAACATATATAATGCACATCATTGAATTGAAGAATAATGATAAAACCAAGCATATAAACGTACTAAATGCTGAGAACTAAAATGTTGGGGAACCTCATCTAGAACATGTGGTAGTTCATAGACACCATTTAGAGCCATATAATGGTCACTACAAAAATCATGAGGAAACAATGAAGTTGAACCACCAATCGTGCAACCATAAGTTGCAAATGGGAGGGCACAACATGCACTATTTGGGTTAGGTGAATTACATTAATATTTTTCTCTTATTAGAGATATTTAAAAAACAAAGAAAGGCAAACTTACTTCTTAAGGATTGAAAATACCTTTTGACTTAGTAGACATAATCTTTCAATTGGAATAACTAGTATTTATCTCTTCTTGAAGTTATTACAACTTAATTAGTATATATATTGCAGTGTAGAAAACTGTATACCTTTAAAATTAGCACTATATTTGGGTCCCTTAATTTATTGGACTTAATTAAACTTCTAATTTACCAAATTATGTATTCCAAAGTCTTATTATTACCATTTTTCGAAAGGAAAACCAACAAAAATAAAATACATTTAATAATTAAATTGCCTTGGACCATGTGTGTCTTGGAAATATAGGCCAAGACCCATTCGCCCATGGATGAATGGGTCCCCTTTATGATCCAAGACTAAATTAAAATGTTTTTGGTGATAATTTAACATTCAAAATTCAAACTGTAAGTGTTGGCTTATGGAATCTATTTTTTGGAAAATTGGATAAACACCTATAAATACAAAGTATTTCTATCATTTGAAAGATAAGCAATAATTTGGAGAACTTATGATCAATAATTATTGTCAAGAGCATAATAGAGAATTCAAGAGCAACATTATCAATCATTACCAACAACAATCAAGATCCTAACATCATGTCCAAGTTCATGTGTGCTCATGTTATCTTGTGAATGCTAACAAGCATTATAGATCCTCAAGCATTCAAGCATCCAATAAAATCAAGCAAGAAAAAATTAATTCCTTTGAAGAGATGTGTATGACTTTAGTCCTTCAAGGAAGCCATTGAAGGGTGGTGAGTTGCAACAAGTGTTCATTCATCATTTCCTTCTTTCATTATCTTTTTATCAAGGTTTAATTACCAAATTGGGGTTTGACCAAGGCAAACCCCCATACAAAAATATAAAATTCCCCTTCGTGTATGTGCAGGTTACAGGTTGAAGAAGGATAAAAGAGATCTTGCAGAGAAAATTTTCATTCTTCTATTTGTTGTCATCATTCTTGCCAAGACACAAAAACTTTGTAAAAATTATTTTCGACATTCCAATAACAAGACCTATGGCAAATAGAGTCTCAAATCTAGCATCAAAGGACCCCAAAAGTTGATCAAGACACCCCTACAAGGACCCATTCACACAAGGGTGACCTAGTCCTCCTACAATGCTTGAAACAAGCTTTTTATTGGTTGGTAAATATCACTTTGCACTTCCCAGATCCACTTGCAAATTGTTGTTTTTTCTTGTCAGTTGTTTGGATCTTGCATTTTATGTATTGGGGCATATAGGATCATCAATTTAATAATTCTAAAATATTTCCAATCCATTCCAATCCCCCTTAGGATATAGATCCAGGTTTGGTTGACTCACCATTAAGGTTGATATTCAATCAATTCACCTTGTTGATCTATATCCCAATGAAATTTATAAAAATATGGAAATGGCCCTAGGTTATGAACACCAATCTTAGAGTCACCACATTTTTATGTTTCATATATCTTGTTAAATATTTTCTAAATAATCATTTGGGAAATGAAATAAACCTTTGGATTATAATAATCAAAACCATTCAATTTCTATGTGTCTCTTGCTAGATGTTTTCTTCACCAATTAAATTTTGAGTTTCTTTTCTTTAGTATTTGAGTTTTGGCTAGTTAAAAAAGTGCAAGCTTCTACTTTAGCTTTAACATTTTCTTAAATACAAGATTGTACCCCCATATGTCAAAATGAATAAATAAGAAAAATTAAAATGGAGAAGCTTTTGTCACCTCAAAAGAGTAGAATAATTTAATTAATTTAATATTTTCATACATAAAAGGTGCTTGTACACCTTTATGATCGATAAAAGGAGTTTCATAAAAGGGTTCAAAAGTATCATTCTATTATGACTATTAGTGAATGTTGTTTTCAAACATTCCAAGGGAAGGAGTGTAAAGTTTTGTCAAATTTAGAAGCTAAGATTGTTTAACATGACCAAGTTAGTACAAGACATCTTTGTTTTGACTTTATATTAAAATCACTAAACATTTATCATTCAATTTACAAGCACTACTAAAAGAGAAATAGAAAAAAACCAACAAAATAATATAAAAAGACATATTAATGGTGTCTAAAGATACTAAATAACCCTAGAATCAAAGAACCTTAATTAAATGAATGGGTGGATAAGAAAGCAAACATGCTTGGTGCAGGAGCACCTTAAAGGGCTTTTGGAAAATCTTGGAAATTTTGGCTTGTAGGTGGTTCTATCCAACCACCAAGTTAATAAGGACTAATTTTAAAGTCCCAAGGTAGAATTAATTTTTTTTAGTGGCAAAATTATGTTGGTTTAGAACCTGGAGGTTTGGAAAACTCTGAATGACAAAATTAGGCAAAACTAGACAAGGTTGTCTTAGGAATTTGGCCTAAAAATGCAAAAAAGGCATTAATGATGTTCTAAGCCCGACCTAAGGGTCCTATCACGTGGGAGAGAGGTATATAAGGTCATCTAAACCCTAAAACCTGGGTTGGAAGTTCATTTTCACGAATTGAGATTTGGAGAGCATATTTTGTGATTGGAATTCAACAACTTTTGAGTGCATTTTTGTGTTTGAGCCTTCATCCAATCAAGAATGGATTGAGAGGACTGATATGATGCTTTGAGTATTTATTTATTTTCATTTAATTACTATGTGAAGCATTAGACTAGCCATTTAATTCAACTGGTTGTAATTTCGCAAGTTTTGGTGTTCTTGGTTACACTACCGGTTAAGGCCAGTTTTTGTAAATAATGATCCCCACTTGAATTCCTGTGGCAAGGATACCATGGCCACTTGGAATCAAGTAGGGGACTGTTTTTATAGTGTAAATATGGTGTGTGGAGTCTTTGTTTGCAGGGGAAGAGTTGAATTCACCAAACACTAGGCGAGTGCAAGTGCATTCTAGCTAGTGGCTTGGAGAGGACAGCAGTAAAGAAAGCTGCTAAATGGATTGGTTCATGCCAATCAAGAGAATGGGAGTGTGGAAACATGTATTCTAGACATGTGTGTGAAAGGAGGAGAGTTGGGGAGGTCATTGAAGCCCCCAAAGTTGGAAAAAGGAGCCAAAATCCTAGAAACCCTTGATTTTAGGGGGTATGAGGACAGTCATATGTTCGGCCATTTGGGAGACCTTAAACCTAGTAAATATTGAAGCCTAGGGTACCACTAGAAGGAATATCCAAAAATATTTGGGGGTTGTTAAGGTCTTTTTTGAGAAAAGCCAAGAAAACGGGTTCTAGGAGGCCTAATTGGGGTAAAAGGCTACAAGAAGGATCAAAGTGGAGCAAGAACACCCTAGGAATAGTTGGAAGACCTATTCCAAGACCCAAAAAAGTTTTGGGAGCTTTGTGGCAAAATTGAGCCCAGGGAAGCTTAGTGGTGAATTGAGAGAAAAGGTGAAGAATTTGAAATTGGTGGAGAGTCTTATGAAGTGACAGGGGTTTAGGAGAGATCCCTGAGTAGGGTAGAGTGGAATACCCTAGGAAGACCAAATAATAGGTCTTGGGAAGAGCAAGATTTCTCTTGAAGGATAGGACTCCCCATCAATGCCCTACTTAAATAGGCATATTATGAGGGAAAAAATACTACTTCTAAGGAAAACCTATCCACATTAATTTCATATTTAAAACCATATTAATTATCCCAATGATATGATTATGACTTGTCACTCAAATCAAACATGGCAAGAAATATTTATATTCTAGAATCCTCCTACATCCTAACTTGGAGGGAACACATATCATATGGAATATGTCATCACCTAACATCCCCCATTGATGTTAGATTTCTAAAATCTAGTTATCTACTACAATTAGAAAAGCTTAGCCTAGGTTAGAGGCTTGGTGAAGATGTCTACCACTTGATCGTTTGTTGAAAAATATCATTTATTGATCGTCCCCTCCTAGATGCATTTCCTAATGAAGTTTTTGTGAATCATAATATGTTTATTTTGAGCATACGATATTGGTGCAGGTCAACCATTGAGAATCCTTTGGGATTGTCAATTGTTGTAGCCTAAACACTCTCAAACAAGATTTTTAATTTAAATCATGAAGTGAGAATTTGAGAGAACATAATCCCATAGATTAACCAACATATGGAATTCCAGGAAATACAAACAAACAAATCTGATTTTTCATTCCAAGCTTCCATAGTCTGCAATAATAAGCTACAAAGAGAACTAGACACCACTAGAACACTGTTACAGGCAATATTAAACATTCAAAAATTAAAAATCAGACTCAAAATCCTCCAAAATAGCTACAAATAGAAACAAATGATCCTAAAATATTTGGTACTTCACTTCTGGATGTCCTAGCCAGGTCTCATAGGTTATTCCCTCATCTAACTCTTGATTTTTCAAATTTCACTTATTTCTTTCATCTTTTCCAACCTGGGTGTTTCCACTCTCCTACAAAATTAGTTGCAATCAGTCCTCTTTCTCATTTCCTGGATGTCCCACTTTCTCATTACTCTTCCTCAATCCATCATCCCCACCTCCCCTCCTTCATTAATTGATGCAAAATTTGAATTTCAATAGGAGCTACAAGATTCCAAAATTTTCCTCCTCTATCCTAGGTGTAGGAATTAGTGTTGGAATTTAAATTTTTAATAATATCAATTTCTAGCACCAACACTCTCAATTTCATTTAATTACCCAACCTTATAAAATGGCTTAATGAATAAAGAGTAGGAGGAGACACTTAATAAAATATCATGCTTGTAAGACACTTAAACCCCAAAAAGAGAAATTAAAACCAACACAGAATTAAGGTGTTGAGGATTTCCCATAGAACTCATATTATCTTGCATCAAACAACCTGAGTAAGAAAGAATGTTTCATGAGGGAGAGCTCATGAAAATTCATCTAGATTTGGAATTCCAAGCCTATGGAGCTTTGAAGTTGCAACCCATGTCGCTTCTTCCATCTTCTTTCCTTTCCATTTGATTAAATATTCTTTGTACTCTTTGCCCCGTGTCTTCCTGATTGTTCTAGAATCCATCACAATCAATTTCTTCTCATTTGTTCTTTGGTATTTGTTGTACCCATTTCTTTTTCTTGAAAATAGAAAACACCCTCTTTCCCACTAGTATTCTCTTCATGAAAATGGTATAAATCAACCACATTGAATATTGATGAAATATCCAACTATGGTGGCAATTCTATTTCACGTGCATTAGCATAAAACTTCTTCATCACCTTGCATTGTCCAATATTTTTTTGTTTCAATTTGTTATAGGTATCATGTGGAAATATCTCTTTTAGTAGATGAGATAGAACCAAGTCTGCCTCCTTAAATTATGTCCTTCTACCTTTTAAATCAGCACGCTCTTTGTATCTTTTGGTGCTTGCCTCCAACTTCTCCTTTACCTCCTTGTGTAATTCTTGCAAATAATTTGCATACTCTTTATCTACAACACTTTTCCTTCTCAAATTTTCACTATCTCTTAATTCATGAACTCCTCTTGGGATAAATCCATACACAATATGAAATGGACTCTTACCTATACTTCTAATGATAGAGCTATTGTAAGCAAATTCATCTTGGGGTAAAATCACATCCCATTGTTTTGGTTTCCCATCTATAAAACACCTCAACAAATTTCTAAGGCTCTGATTTACCACTAAAATTTTCTCATATGTTTGAGGATGATAGGTTGAACTAAAAGTCAATTTTGTATCCAACTTCTTCCATAGAGTCTTCCAAAAATGGCCAACAAACTTAGTATCTCTATCTGAAACAATTATTTTTGGTAAACCATGTAACCTTACAACTTATTTGAAAAAGTTGGCAACATGTGACACAACATTTGATTTCTTGCATGGAATAAAATGAGCCATTTTTGAAAATCTATCTACCTCAACAAAAATGGAATCATTAGCTTTTTGAGTCTTTTGCAGCCCAAGAATGAAATTCATACTCACTTCTTCCCATGGTATCTCTGCAATTGGTAAAGGCTGATATAACCCCATGTTTTGTCTTGTTCCTTTTGCTTGTTGATAGTTTGAACATCCTTGCACAATAAGCTTCACATCTCTACTCTTTTGTGGCCAATATTACCCTTCACTCAATTGCCCCAAAGTTTTGTCCACTCCAAAGTGTCCTCCAAGTCCCCCACTATGTTTTTCTCTAGTTAAATTTTCTCTCATGGATCCTTTTGTAATGCACAACTGGTATCCCTTAAACAACAACCCCTCTTGAATGAAATACTCCAACCATTTGGTTATATCCTTTTCAATTGGACATTTACAAGACACCCATGCTTCAAAAAAATTAGGTTCATTCTCATACATCTCCTTCATTTATTCAAAACCCAAAACATTTTTTGTATTAATGATAAGTCAAACATAGTGAGGATAAAATATTCAATAACACCTGTTGGCTATACTTATAGAGTCACATATACAGTCCTAAAATATAGCAACCTTGAATTTGCAGCAAAAGTGCAGACAAAAGTTAACACATATAGTTGTAGAACTTGCAACATAAAAAAAAAACAACAATTACAGTTGGTCTATACATGAATAGATGGAGAATACATTGGAATACATATGAACAACTAGATAAAAGAGTGTTGAAGGCAAATATTTCTTGCAACTCCAACTTCCTATTGTCACTTTAGTTCTCCAAGGAGTTCTAATTGAAAAGTGCATTGATGGCTTCCAACTCATCTTTAGAAAATATCTCTTCAACCTCATACTTGGCATTGGTAGAATGTTGTGTTCCTTTGTCTTCTTTGATGTCTTTTCCCTTTTTGGACTGTTGTTTGAATTCTTCTTTGAAGGTTTCCAAAGCTTGCATGAAGATAGTTAGATTGGGTTGCCCCTGCTGCCATGGGTGTTCATGTATAGTTTATCCCTTGTGGACGAGCACCATTCCCTCCTGGAGGAGCTTTAAGAACTTACTCTCCACAATCTCCAACTAGAATACCACCTGCAAGGCAACATTGAAGAATATGAGCCTTTTATTTGACTCAGTAAGACACCTCCAAACCCCACTGTACTTGTCCTCATTTCTATATTTCCATATAATCCACAAGATTTCAGTTGTCAAAACAAACCAGAATAAATGAAGTTATTTTCTCAATTTAGAATCAAAACCTAGTAGGATTTATTTCCAATTGATATTCCTATTTGAGCTCCAAGTAACATAATCATTCCAAAACAAATTCCAAATTTCATTAGCATACAAGAACTCAAAGAATACATGAGAAACAATTTCAGGTACTTTGCACATTTGACAAATATCAACATCGACATTCTTTAATTTAAAAGGAAACTTTTGTAGCATAACAAGCCATCTAAAAGAGATATTTTTAGCATCAATTCCATTATGCCACAGATAAAAGAAAGTCTTTTTCCAATCCTTGTTTTCAAGGTTAGTTTTCTAGACTTTATTAAGATATTTAGTGGGTGTAGAGGAGTTAAGGATCTCTTTATAAATAGTCTTTGTTGTGACCTCCTGCAAGGGGAGAGTCCCCTTCCACCAAATGTCCATAGGTTCATCTTTCCATGTTTCCACTTGGAGACTTGTAGGCCAACCCTTCCAAAAATATTTTAAAACAAAATAGGTCCTGAAATTAGATGAGGGTAACCCATAGACCTCTCTGAACTGATCCCAACCAACCAGTGAGCCATCCTTGACAATATTGTAAAAATTTTGATGCCTAATTGGTTCCACTTCTTTGTTGATTAGCCTTGCAACAAGGCTAGGGGTTTACCATTGTGTTCAAGGTTCCACCAAATGGACCTACCTAGATGAATCAAGTTGTTGTTAGGACCAATTAGGAGAGGGATAAAGAAATTATCCCTTATATCTTCTCAATCCTTCCAAATGATTCTAAAGACCAGTGAACTTGCAGGTACTATTGGGTACTTGGTGATGAGGAGATCACTAAAAGGTAATGCCTTCCAAGACTTTGCAAATTTGGGAAAAACTTGTGAAATTTTATTCCTAATTAGAACCTTCCAAGGTTCATTTCCATCAAGGGCCTTGATGACCCACTTTTTAGGTAGAGCCACACCATGATTTTTTAGATCCTTAAGTCCTAGACCACCATTGATTTTATCCAAACAACACTGCTCCCATTTTACAGCATGCAATTTCTTCTTGCCTTTCCCATTGGACCATAGAAACCCTCTGATTTTCTTTTGGACCTCATTGACCTGATAGCTATTAAAGAACCAAACTAAGGAAAAAATAAAGAGTGTAGGTGGACAAAATCTTTTGTAAAACCTACATCCTACCAGCAAGAGATAGGTAATTCCTACACCACCCATCCAACTTCTTGTCGATATTGGCTTTTAGTCACTACCACATTTCCTTTAGGTTGGGTGAAACAGAGAAGGGGATCCCCAAGTACCTTATCTACTTTCCCCCCCCTACTAGAGGTCAAATTTCTACAACCAACTAGGAGGGACCTCAAGCCATCCTAGTAATACAAATTTAGCTTTTGAAATCCTAGTTCGAGATGCTAGGAAAAATAGTTCAAGTTTGGCCATTAGATTTTCTAAGTTCTTTTTTTCTAGCTCCAAAAAAAATAGAGATGTCATCAACAAATTCGATATTTAGGAGCTCACTATTGCTAGGTAGGATCACCCCTCTCACTTTAGGAGAACCACAATTGTCTCTTATTAGATAGTGAAGAGCATTCGATGCAATAACAAACAAGGCAGGGGCTTGCTGTCATTGGGTTGATTGTTGCATACTGTTGTTTTTTTTTTATTATCTGCTTTATTTTGTAAAGGGTTTCGGGCCCCTTCAAACCCCATTTTTTACCTCTAATAAAAAAAAACAAGGCAGGGGCAATGGGACACCCCTGCCTAATTGATCTTTCCAAATCAATAGCTTCAGACCTGGAACCATTCACTTCCACCAAAGTAGAGCCATCAGTAAGGAGAGTGCCAATCATTTTAGTAAATTCATGTGGGAACCCGAAGGCTTCCAAAGCCATTTTAAAAAAGGGCCACTCCACTTTGTCACAAGCCTTCTCAAAATCTAAGAGGAGCATTGCTACATTTTGTTGAGACCTCTTGGCCCAATCTTAAGCCTCCCAACTAGTGGAGTTTTCAAATATATATCGCCCTTTAATAAACCCACTTTGAGCGGAGTTTATGAATTTGGGAAGGATATTAGTTAGCCTTAAGGCTAGAACATTTGTACGAACTTTGTAGGAGACATTCAAGAGGGTAATATTCTTCCAGTTTTTAATCAGGGTTTTTTCCCCTTCTTTAGGTAGAAATTTTATAAGGCCTTGGTTGATGCAAGGACCCAAGAAACCTTTAGTAAGGGCCTCCATGTAGACCTAGTGGAGGTCCTCACATATCCAATCAATGAAAAAATTTTAGAACTCCATTGGGAGCTCGTCAATCCCTAGGGATTTATCATTACTCATGGATAGTATTGCCCTTTTGAGTATTCTCTTTAGTTATATTAGAAGAAATTATCTCCATGTCCTCTTTAGAGATTTTTTCATGCATTAAACTCTTAAGTTTGTTTCTAGCCTCCAAGAAACTTTCTCCCTTATCCTCAGATCTAAAGAGATCTTTATAAAATAGTGTAAATTGCTGCAAAATATCTTCTTGTTTTGTCAATGTCACACCATTGTGGCAAATCTGGTCTATTCTTTCTTTCATGCCTTTTTCTTTAATATATATAAAGAATAATTTTGAACCTTTCTCCTCACTACTCAGCCAGTTGAGCTTGGCCCTCACCTTAAGCCCCTGAATTTTACTGTCTTGTAGCTTCCTTATAGAGGTTTTAGCCTTATCGAGCTCCTCATAAAGTTGTTTATCCAAATGTCTATCTTGGATTTTTGCATCAGCAACTAGTAGCTCGTCTTGTAACTAGTTTTCTTCCCTCTTCCTATCCAAAACCTTCTTTTTTCCCAATATTCTGTAAAATGCATCTCCAGGCTTTAACATTATGATTCCATCTTTCTATGGGGCTAGAATCTTTCAACATCCACTAGTTGACACCCCCCAAGGTACTCACTACCTCAATACATTCTTTGTCCCTCAATAGGCTAGTGTTAAGGATGAAGTTGTCCCTATTCTTGGGGCTAATTTTGACACCACTATTTATGGATATCCTTGCTTTAATTGGGTGATGGTCTGAGAGAGTGTAAGGATACACCAGAACTTTGTTACCTTCATTGAAAGGCTCAAAATAACATAAGTCTATGTTGACATAAAACCTGTCCAACCTACTATAAATCCTCTTGCTTCCCTTCTGAGCATTACACCAAGTAAACCACACACCATTGCTTTCCTATTTCATAACCTCTAGGGGTTCAAGAATATTCAGCTTGTTCTTCATCCTAAGCCAACAATGCAATGCATTCCCTTTCCATTCCATACTGATGCCACCCTTTTTATCTTCCTTGTTATCTATCACGTTAAAATCACCCCTATCACCCAAGGGAATTTTGGGATTCTAGTTAACCACCTCCACAATTCACTTCTACCAAGATAGTCATTTGGAGCGTAAATTGAACAAACACCAAACTTGGCATCACCCCTCTCAAAGGTGGCCCAACTAGCCCTGTTGCAAGGAGAGACCCCTAAATTGGTTAGGTAGGGTCTCCATTTATTCAAAACCAAGATGGAAACACCCCCTTTACCTTTTTCATGCTTGGAAGCCAAAGCCAAAGATTCACCCCAAATGAACTTTAGATTGGTCTCAAACAAGAACCCCATAGCCTTGAGCTATTCCAATAGGACAAAGTCTTTATTTTGTTCTAAATTCAAGAACCTTATAACCACATACTTCTTGTTAGAGGACTCTTAACCCTTGAAATTCCAAGAAGTGCAGCTAACTATCATTAGTGCATTTAATGGTAGAGGTCTCTTTAGAATTCTTAAACATTTCAAAGAACTAAATTACAAATTCTTCATTTTCAAGTCTCTTGGGGAGGGAACAACCAGTACTATGTTGGTTTTCTTCGTCTTCCCTTTGATAATACTTGCACCATTATTTCATTTGGCGATGGCACTACCTTTCTTCCTTCCTCTTTTCTTAGGCTCCTTAGGAGGGTGGGGGGCAGGCTCCCCAACACAAGTTTTAGAACTTTCAAGAGCTATTTCATTTTATTTTTTGCATTGTCATCCCCATATGGGGGGTTTCAATCCATCACACAGGTTGTCCCCAAAAGGCACAATATTGGAAGGGCCCACTAGACTTTCAAGGGTCTCCTCACCACCAAGGTGTCCAACAGGGCATGCAAGGTCATGGGTTAGGCAGAGGCTAGATTCCACAATTTGGGGTGCATTGGTCTTATCGACAGACCATTTCTTGACCATGTCAGTCAAGGAATCAAGGGATTACTCCATCGGGGAAGATTCAAACCCATCACAATTGGTTGTGCAGGAATCCTCACCCCCTCCAGAGATGCCCAGGATAGAGGCACCTTCGATGCCATCAAGGTTTAATTTTTTGGAACCACATCCCGCAGGATTCTTGGAGGAGTGATTAGGCTCAAAATTGGAAATTAGATTTTTAACCACGGAGTTATTTCCACTCTGTTTCTTTTTTTCACAATGAGTGTTAGAGATTACCATTTATTCATCCACCATAATTCCATTAACATATATTTTAATGACATCAATTTTCTTTTTATTGTTTTGCTTTAATTTTTCACCTTTTTTCATTATGTTCTCAAGAGCCAACTGTTGTGCATTTTTTCACCCAATGCCTATTGGAGCATTGGAAAGAGAACTGTGAGAATAATCCTATGGGAGGGAGGGCATTCCATGGGATGATGCATGCACACTGTCTGAAAAAGGGGAGAAAAAATTGTGGGTATCGATGAGGGAGGTAGCACCAAAGAAAGGGTCAATAATGGATGGGGAGGGAGAGATAGGGGCTAGACCCATAGGGGAAGAACCAATAGGGGAGGCCTCCGAGATGAGGGATGGCATGAATCCCACACTAGAAACCATCTCCTTCTCAACCAAAGAATCCAATTTTTTTTACACCACCATGCAACTCAGAGATAGGGCGAGCACCACCACCTCGAATCAAGGGACAATACTTTCTCAAATTCCCTTCTTTTTTGTAAAGATAGCACATACCAATTCCACCCAACACTTTGACTGGGAAGACATGAAGCATGCCTTCAATTTTAAGCCCAATATTCCTAGGTAGATTCACCCTTGGGTTGAGATAAGCAAGAACCCTTGTGTTTAGGTAAGATAAGGTAACCTTGGGCCTGTCGACCCTAATCGCATTTCCAAATGGCTCAATAACTTGTGGGACAAAGGACCAAAGATCCTATGGAATATTCTTGTTTAACAACCATCCAGGGCTAGAAAGGGCGAGGATTTCATCATAGTTGACACCTAGTGACCAGGACAAAACCCTAAACATGGATTTTCCAAAGCTCCAATAGGGTTTTTTTAAGATCTTTGCTTGCATTTCATTGTTTTTGAAATAGATTAAAAAAAGGCCTTTTTGAATCATTCAACACTAGTAAATTTGCACATTTAACTTTTTATACCACATAAAATTGAACCAGTTGTCTAAATATTTTCTCATGGGGAGATTCTCCAAATCGACGACAACCATGAAAAGTATGACTTCAGAGAGCCTACCCCTCTCCTTATGTATAGAATAAAGCATATCGAGGCTAGGAGAAATTACAGTGGTATCTAGAGGAAGGAAATCTTGTGAGCTTCCATCAACACCAGAGACCTCTCCTTCACCTGCTAGATCAAAGACAAATTTTTCACTTTGTAGACACTTAGGGTGATCAAAGGCAACTGCATCACAAAACAACTTGGGGTGGTTAATAATATTAACTACCCCAACATCCTTCACTACAACACCAGAGGAGTCGAGGGGGGACACGCCCCCCTCCATGGAACCTTACACTTGTGATAGGGCTTTGAGCTAGAGAGAAGAAAATAATAAAAAACTAGAGAGGAACAAACACAACCCACGAAAAATCCAAGAAATAAAACCACAACATATTAAACAGAGAAGCGAAAAATGAGGACAACACAAAGGGAGACAAAGGAGCTATACCTTCGTGGGGGAGGGTTGAGCCTCCCCCACCCTTGCACCGAAGAAACCCTCGAGCAAGCCCTTGGTATCCGCTCTACTTACTCGCCTCTCCCTCAATATTTTGATTTCTTTTCAAAACCCAAAACATTTACTTTCATTTCCTTCAACAACAAGCACTTCCTACTCAATGCATCAAGTACCCAATTTGATTTACCAATCCTATATCTCAGAACAAATGAAAAAATATGAAGAAACTCAACCCACTTCATATGCACTTGACTTATCTTACCTTGGATATTAATAAATTATAATGCACAATAATCAGTATAGAGAACATAATCCTAAAACAACAGGTAATGTCTCCACTTCTTGAGTTCTTTCACAATAGCATAGAAATCTTGATCATACATTCAATAATTCCTCTTGGCCTCATTTATATTTTCACTGAAGTAAGCTATAGGTCTTCTCTCTTGACTTAGAACTCCTCCTATGGCTATCCCACTTGCATCACAACCAACTTGGAACACTTTGTTGAAATATAGTAATGTTAGGATAGGCTATTGTTGGAAATAAGCTACACTAAGAAGTGGGGGGGGGTGGGGGGGAGGGGGGGGGGGTGAATCCGTGTTGTGCAAAAAATAACTTTATTAACCTTTATCTTCAAAGCACTTGTAACATTCAACCAAAATGCATGAACAAGAAGAAAACAATCACAACACCATAACACAATAATTTTTACGTGGAAACCCTGTTAGGGGAAAAACCACGATGGATGGACAATCCACAATATGATCTAATTATACTCAAATATGGGGAATGCACTTGCATTCAGGCGTACTGCCTAGAGCTCACTACTCAAAATATGAAGTCTCACTGGCTTACAAAGAGTATCAGATTAAAACCATCCGAGAGTTTGAACTGAGAAAAATAGCATCTACACATGCTTGATTATAGTTTCGGTTAGGATCAATATTCAATCTTCTATCCTACAGGCTGATTTTGCACTTCTTCTTTGTTTTGATCACACTCTCAATCATAAATCCTTTATGCACAAGTGAAATTGTGCATTATTTCTCTTCTGCTTTTCTCATATTCACAATTCACATCCACAAACCTCATACAATTTGTTAGAATAATAAGTTATTCCACTTAATTAATTTAATCATATTGGTTAATTAATTAAGTCACTTATTCCTTTAGGTTACTTAAGCTAAATTTAGGCACATTAATAATTATTTATTAATTATTAAGTGTGCACACTAGGGTTTCATTTAGGGTTTCCTAATTTTAGGTTTTCTTGATCTCCATCATAAGGATTGATCACATTATAATTAATATATTATTCAATACTCATTTTTTTGGTTTTTGTCTTGCACATTCTTGCTTGAGAGTTTACAGAACATCTTGTTTATTCTGGATATTTGTTGCATGTGATAGGTGATTGCATGCAATTGATTCTTAGGGACTGTGAAGTTGGATTTATCAAATTTTCCATGGTATCAGAGCCCCAGAACTGTGGCTACATGTTCATGATTTGAATATATTCTCTCATAGCATTTTTTTTTGTGTAAGGGTTACAAGCCAGGCTGATTTTTTTTGGATCTGGGGGTAGGCATTTTTTTGTGCATTTTTGGGCAAAACGGACATTGTCATCGTGTTCAAGATGCCCAAAAACCCTAGAAATGCCTTTCGTTTAGTCGATTTTGGAGCTGTTGAAAAAAAGGCAAAAAAAAATTGCCAGAGAAGCCCTATGGCCTCCCTTGCACGTAGTTCAAGGCAAAAATTATGAAAATCGAGAATTTATTTTTTATTTTTTAAATCAAACCATGCAAGATTTTTCGCATGACCAGTTGAAAAGAATTGCGTCGCCAAGTGGCCACCAGCCACCGACGGCTTGCCCTCTAGTACCACCTAGCGGCAACCTCCATCCGCCACCACCACCGATGGCCCGCCCTCCAACACCACCCAGTGGCAACCTCCATCTGCCGCCACCATCGACGTCCACCACCACCGCTCTAGTGTTTGGCCCCCGTGGGCTCCTTGTCACGCCGCCTCAATCACATCAGTGACCAGGCGCTCCACGCCTAGCCCCATCGACCAACCTAGATCCTACCATGGTCATCTGCATGACTAGGAGCCGACAAATTCAGCCCCCAAGTGCCAGTAGCAGTCACATGCCCAACCAAGGGCCAGCCCTTAGGTGCTCCATTTTTGCCCTTGTTTAGCATTCAAAGTGCCTTTTATAGGCCTTT